>CM033476.1:303269719-303922219 GCA_019447015.1 Hymenochirus boettgeri | reverse complement strand
AGGCTATTTTGTAACTTCATCTTCCTCAAAAGTTTAGGAGCATAATTTTTGGGGTTTTTTTACCAGGGAATGCAGAATATTGATAAATATTTAAATATGTTTCAATAAATAGGTGCAAAACTAAAAAACAAGGAGCAAATATTTAAAAGAATAAGACAATTCTGTAAATACAATATATCCATCACTCTTCTTTATACAGTACCTGCAGTGTTATGGATCTCTCAAAATGGTGATAAGGCTGTCAGGAGAATAACCATGCCCTATAGTCTGTGCTAGCACCTCTTACCCTTCTGTACAGCAATCCCTCTAACTCACAACCCAGATGATCACCTCCAGTGTCCCAGTTATGTCCCCCTGTAGTACTATAAATGCACGAATAAGGTTATGTAATTACATTGCTACTAATAAGTAGCACAATTTACCGTCTTTATCTTTTTGATGCCCTAGTACAATCCAAGTTACCAAATTACCTCACCCAAAGGAAATCCTTCACAGGGCAGTGAAATAATCTCTCATAAACATTCTCTCGAAAAGTCTCCAGTAAACTATCCTATACCTCGACTATTACCAATGTTTGCTTCCTCATGCAACCAGCATTTTAAAGAAGATTTTATATATGCATATAAGTATATGTATTGCAGACTTGACACCATTGCTAGAAGAATATTAGATTAAAACAGGCTACAAAGACTTTACACCAGATCACCATTTTGATTCTTGGGCCGGATAGCAAACAGGCTGGTACTTACCTACACAAGAATACCTCTTCTTATAGTTTGTATAAGAAGTTAATTATTTTAGACTTCTTATTCTATTGGAAATTGGCTACTGGTGATTTTCTTTTTATAAGATCCATAATTTACTGTAATATTCACATGAGTTTACATAGGACTATAAATAAAACCACTTGTGCAGGACACATTTGGAGGAGAAAGGAAAGTAGCAATTACTTCAATTAAGACATGATGATTAACCAGATCACATAATTAATGTTTTTATAGCAGAAACCCAAGAGCAAGCAAATTTTGGATTAGATTAAATCAATTTTTCTCAACTTGTAAAAGAAACAAAAATACTATATTTATGATATAGTGAAGTTGAATTTATAATGCTTAATATATTTTTTTTTAAACGTTTTCTTGAAATCCCTTTACAGGCATGTGTAAAACAAAATTAAATAGTTAATTTTGGGTTGAAAAAAAAAAACAGTATTCCATTAAGTTTAACCACTCTGTGCAAAACCCAGCCTACCCAACCAACAAAAGTACGTTTCCTCCATCCAATCACTGCATGCCTCCCAGTTTACCAAACTTAACAGGTACCCAACCAATGACACATGGCCACATTATATGATACAGTTACCAGTAGTAGCCCTGGATATTTTTCCTTTCCAAGAAGACTTCTAAGCCTCCCCAATGACACATGGCCACATTATATGATACAGTTACCAGTAGTAGCCCTGGATATTTTTCCTTTCCAAGAAGAGATATCTAAGCCTCCCCTGCTAATTGTAGTTCCCTTCTAACATATTTATACAGGGTTATCATATTATTATCAATATCCTGTCACAAGTTTTTCATAAAAAACAAACCCACTTTGATAGTCTATCTTTAAAAACAAATTCTCAATTCCTTTATCAGTTTCGTCGTCCTGTATTTTCATACATCTTTCCTTTTATTTGTTTTAACAATACTGCCTGGCACTGCACTATGTACATTGTCTAGAATAACTCCAAAGTCAAAGTTTTGTTAAGTAGGGATGCTTTACTGATCCCCAAAAAAGCAAACAAAAAAGTAAATGGAAAAATACAGGTAATACTTACCCTGATGTTAGTTTGTTTGAGGATAAATACCTATCCAGTGTTGAGGGGGAATCTGTCTCTGACTTTTATATCGTTCACGTATTCATCTGACAGCCACAAAGTCAAGAGAATCTTTTCCAAATATTGGAATCTCTTGCTGGATGATCCTGTTTTAAGGAGGTGTTTAACTAAGAAACCCAGATTCTCTTTTGTAAGGCCCCAGTGAGGGATGTTGGGTAGCACCGAGTTATTTACAATCTCAGAACCCAAGAGTTTGTGTGGAAGTTAAGGGATGTTAAAAAACGCAACCTCCCACATGCACTTCTTGTAAATTTATTAATAATCCAAGTTCCACCACAGGCTTGGAATACAGAATAAATCATTGTCTAAATTGTAAATCGAAAGGTATTGTCTATTGAGCTACATGTATTTGCGGCCTTCAATATATCGGTAAAACGGTTGACAAGCGTCCAAACAGATAGCTGAGCATATGTATGCTATTCCAAAATGGACAAACAATCCGCCATATCTAAACATGTTATAGATGCCCTATAAACTATAGACCCAGATGGCTTAAATCGGAGTTCGAGTATCACATCTTTTTTAGATGATACTGTTTAGTCAATCTCTACTGTATTATTCTTGTATGCTACTCCTCTTCATATCTATTTTAAGTGTTTAGGATACTTATTCATTGTCACATTTCTATGGGTTTATGGTGGCCCACACCTAGCATTTCACCCTCTACTAATTTATTAATAAATGGTTTATGATGTGTCCATATCTATGCTGTATTGTGGTACATACCACTTTTATTATTGGCTTCTTACCCTTTATGATATTTAAGATGAAGAGCAAGTTTTTGTGTCCTTTTCATCCTTTGAGTAATGCTTCTACTACAATGGTATGTTAAATTGTGAATGATTTGCAGCGTTACAGGTTATTCAATAAAAGTTCTTATCGTTTAAAATGGTGCTAACTTTGCCCCAACCAATCAGATCTTTTAATATTTGAAAGCTAACATGTGATTGGCTGGGGCAAAATTAGCACCATTTTAAACGATAGAACTTTTATTGAATCCGCTTTTATATTTTAACTTTTGTTCCCTATAGCTTGTTCTGATGTTTCATTCGGAATATTGTTCACGTCTTTTTACTTCAGTAGATATATATGGACCATTTGTTATATGTAAAGTCCTATGTTGAGATCTATTTTTGATGGAGTATTTAATAATTGTTCGTCCACTTATGATACTTTCATTCTATTGTCCTGTTTATCTATGCACTTTTTCGGTCAAAATGGCCGTTTTTGATTGATGTTTTATTTTCCTTCCCATTCCTCTTTACTTACCTGTTATAAGCATAAAGAATCTCAGGTGTTTGGGCCTCAAATGAAGTGACCTTGAATCATGAAACACTTCAGGCTACACCTATGCTGATCCCATGTTTTATTGCCATATGCGCATGAGTGTTTTACCGGTGATGTTTAAATAAAGGATTCTTTTTACGAAGTATCGTGTGCAGCCTACTCCTGACTTTCGTCCTAGCAACTATATCTTACCCGCAGGAGGTCGAGCCATATGGAGTGTTTGAGCGACACACCACAGCGGGTTGCAGCTCCCGTAAGTGTGATTCCCGGCTTTACTGTCTATAACTCCAAAGTCTATCTCTATTAAATCCATCTCTATTCTAGAATTCAGAAATCAGTTTATAAGACCCCATACAATATCGTATTATCTGCACACTGGCATACTGTACCTTGTAAACAAAGGGGTTTTAATATACATTACTGTGATCACAAACATAGAAAAGAAATCAATGCACATTCCTAGGCCCCATACAATATCATATTATCTGCACACTGGCATACTTTATAAACAAGGGGTTTTAATATACACTACTGTGATCACATTAATGAAAAGCCTTCCAACCATGTTAAGGTAACCCCAGTCCTTTGCTACCTGTTTGTCATTCTCTAAAAGCAAGAGACACTCCATTTTGTTGTTTTTTTTTTCTTATCTTCAGATTTTACATACTTGATTATTTTCTTTACAATGTTATTTATAATAATAATAATTGTTTATTGCCAGTATTCAACATACAGGAATTTAGCTTGGTGAAATAACAATTAGAATTAGTTTGCCTCGTGACGAAGTACCAGGTGTTTGTAATGTCATTAAATAATGAATGCTAGGTAAGGAGAGAGTGGTGCTCAGTCGTTAATAAATAATACAACATTGTTTCACCAGGCAGTACCTCTACCAGTATTATATCTTATGTAAATATCATATATGTAAAATGTACTAAGCACATGTTGGGAATATGTAGTTAGTCCTTTTTCCACAAGATGTCAAGGTTAAAATTTCTGGGACTCGTAGAATCATTATTACAGTGTGCAGTCTGGCTTTGCAGCTGGATTGAGTGAAGGTTGGTCATTTGCATTTCAAAGGGAATCTGGGAATAAAAAGAGCAGCTTTAGTCCACATTAGGGGGAAGCACATAGACAAAGGAAGAGCTAAGATACATGCTTAGGCAGTATCGTGTAGCTAAGAACTGATTAACACAATCAACACAATCCTGCCCCTTAGCTTGAGAGCAGGGATACGGGAGGCTATCCTGCAGGGGAGCTTTCCAGAAGGTAAAGCTGAGCAAGGGAGATCAGAGCTAGGACACATGTTGAAGCAGTGCCTAGCAGCTCAGAGCTGTGACCCATTACCCTGTCACTTGAGAGCAAGGGATCCGATCCAGGAATGATTCAGCAGCCAAGGGGATGCCAGCAGCGCCTAGCAGTTTGGAGCCAAGGCGGGGCGCCCAGAGAGTGGAGGCCCGAGATCCCTAGGACTGCATCCCATGGACAGTGCTCCTTAGTAGGATAAGGTTGTGCTTGATACCGATGCTGTAATAAAGCTCCTCTAATTGCAAAAGAGCTTTTGTTGCCTGGTTTGCCTTATTTCCCACAACCTCACACAGGGCGTCCTGTGACAGCCTCCATTGACCTTATAAAGGCTTCCAATAACCAGTTTTCTTGCACCACAGTGATTTTTGACTTGTTCTGTTAACTTTTTGCTCATAGGGGGAATAATGTTGATGTCTATTTGCTTAGTAGACTTTTTAAGTTACTCCATTTACCTTCTGTATTTATCCCTGTGAATATTTCTCTTAATTATTTGGGTTCATAGCTTCAATGAAATTGTAAAGTTTCTTGTTTAAAATGTAAAATGTTCCCCTTATATTATATATCCCCCTTTTTTGCACCCACACCAATATTAGAAATGAATATGTAACTATTTAGTTAAGTTAGTGATGCTGTTATTGGTTTGGTTGGTGAAATAAGTATTGTACTTAAAGAGAACTAAACCCAAATTTTTACAATCCAGAATCTGAACATATCACCTCTAAAAACACCTATAAACGTAAATAGCAATACAGTAATAGCATTAAAGTAAATGTTACCACTTGGATGAAATATGTGTGTATGTACAGTGACTGGACACAGCCCAGATCTCAGTCACATGTTATCCTTGCCTTATCTGTCCTGTAAAAGGATTGGCTAAAGGCTACTAGTGGGTGTGACCAACTGTACCAACTGTAAACGTTCCTACAGTAGTTAGGACTGAGCATGTGTAAAGAACATAATGGCCAGTGACCACACTGTGCGATACAAGAACTCTTGGAAATAAGACACAAACCTCTTGTAAAAGTTACATTGCTCACAACCATATTAAAATTAGAGGTGAGACACTGATTAATGTTTTTATATCAAGGATATCTGCCTTATAATTCAATTTGTTCTGAGCTTTAGCTGTCCTTTAAGTAAAGTAAGAAAATATTGAAAATGACTGGTATTAAGTTCTGTTTTATCCTGGGTTTCTTTACTATTGCCATTTGAGGTCGGGAAAGATTTATTTTGCCTTCCGCTAGATCAACTGGTAGATAGGGCTCATTAGTAAATATTCAAAGAAGGCAAGTTCTGTTTTTGGAATTTCCAAAAAAATGTAATTCAAAAATTTGAGAATGGACCCATAGAAATCAAAGGAGTAAAAAATCTAAATGTTCCGATGGTATAAATTTCAATAGTTAGTGTAAATCGAGAGTACCTGGGAAATGTGTCAGTGTAACACGTAAAAATCACCAAACGTAAATAAAAAACAGTTGGACTTGGAGGTATGTCTTTATTCATCCTCCAATATTATGTAACTATATATGTGTAGGGAACTGATAAATTAGTTACCCTTTAGACTTCTTGTTCTGACAGGATTGTGGCCAGAGGGGTCACTGTGTAAAGTATATAGGGAGAGCACACATGTGCTCACTCTCTTTCTCACTTCCTGGAGTTCCCCAAGAAGAGGGGACGAGCCTGAGACTTTAGATAACAGGTTGACCCAGTTAATGTGAGATTAGATTCTGTTATAGATCACTCCAGGAGTGATAGATAGGAGTAGGGTAGTAGTGTGCAGCCTGAGCTCCAACAAGGAGATTTAGCAAGGACTAGAGTCTCGGGTATCCCACCCAAGAATAGGACATAGTGCCAACATAGGGTAAGATTCCACTACAGTGACCTGAGAGCTGGGGTGGCATTTACAAGCTGATTGTTATTTATGTTGTTTCTTATTCCTCTGGTTTGTGAGTAGTTTATGTGTATCTGTGCCATGCTATGTCACCTCTATTGTGCTAATTGCATGCTTTATTAATATTATTCTGTTAATAAATGAGATACTGTTTAAGTTCAAGAACCACTGTCCCATTTATTGCATTCTACCTAGAGTTCAGCAACACCCTGCATCTACATATGCGAGGGCCCACTCCAGATAAATAGAGTCTTGTGCATAGAGTAAGGCTGACAGTCTCAGATTAATTAAGTACCCCCCATTTTACTTCACATATTACATATGTAATTCAAATGTATTACAAGAAAATGTATTGCAAGATCATGTTTGTTCATGTACAACTTGGGACAAAAAGTCCTCATTAACATATTTACAACATATGTGCCTTTTCCCCTGATTTTATGGAATACATGGAATCATTTTCACCCAATTACGATTGTGCTGAAATCGTAATTACTGCCAATTGGGATTACTTTGTTCAATTCATGAAATATTCTGCTAGAGGAAGGGATTTTGTCCAATATATTCTCAGACTGCCCTTGTAACACTCCAGATTCCCAAGTATTCCTTCAGTCCGAATACCCCAATCTACAACCCACTATCTTCGCCAATAGACAAGTCCCCATTTGCCGGGAGGCTAGAACACCTCACCGAACACGGTTGCCCCCTGACTAAGAGTGCAAGGTAATCCAAACTGAGGCCGGGAATACTGCAGAAGTCCGAAGTGAAACAGACAGGCAAGCACAAGGAAGAGAGATAAAGGTCAGAGACCAAAACACGAGGTACAAACTATGAGCCGCGCAGAGCAGAGTCAAAAACAGGTAAAAAACAGGAATCAGCCACCAGGAGCGCTACAGAGGGTTGAGCAAGTAGCGTAGTCATGAATGCAGAGGTCAGGGGGCAGATACGAATCAAAGTCAAAAACAGGCAAAGGTCAATAACAGAGAATATATGAAGAAAGCACACCACCAGCAAGATATCTAAACATACCTGCTATATCGGGCAAGGACCAATGGTGCTAGGGTTTAAATAATGCAGAGGGACCAATGGGGAGTGGAGGACAAGAGTCGATGCAGGGATATGTAATTTAAACCAATTAGCTCCCCCCGTCAATGAATGACTGAAGAACTGGGAGGTAAGGACCAGTGTCTGTGCACAGTACTGGAAAAGACCGGACGGGTGCGACGTGCTCGCGCACGAAGACGCCGGACGTGTGATGTCACCCGCGATGGAGATGCCCGAGGAGTGCCGAGACCAGACGGACCCGCCACGGATCCCTGAACAGGTACGTCCTTTGTTACAGCCTTATGAAAGTAAAAACAACCTCTTTAACATGAAGCAAATCTGTGTTCTGTGAAACTGGGAGTAGGTTTTTGAGCATAACAGCCCTGGGTGCAAAGATGGTGAATTATAAAAAAATAATTTTGTATGGTTGTTCGGATCTTTTCTCTTCTATGGGATTTTATGTTGCTATGATGGAAAAAATTGTCTTCAAATATTTTAATTAAAAATACTTTACTTTTGGCAATTTTTTCTTTCCTCTTGAAAGTTTTATTATGCCAAAACTTAGATGTTTTTTTCTCTGTGTTTATTCTTTTTCTCCTTTGTGATATATGTTTATAGTTTTTTTTGTAACATAAAAGGCCTTTACTTATATCAGGTTAGTTAAGTTATCCATGGTCTTTATTCATTAGCAATTTTCCTATGGTTTCTCCTTTTGATATGGGTGTATTAATATAACATAACATTCTGGGAAGAACATACAAAAGAAGCGCAGCACTTGAAGACAATATGGCAAAGATTTCTCTGCCACCCATCTGTTTACCTTTGGTACTGAGGTAAGCTGGGATAATGTCACCAAACACTAGCAAATTCCAGCATACTGGATGTAATGAATTTTGCTCTCTTAAAGGGCAAGTCCAGTATCAAAAAACATACAGGGTTATTCAATAAAAGTTCTTATCGTTTAAAATAGTGCTAATTTTGCCCCAACCAATCAGATCCTATTTAACATTTGAAAGCTAACATCTGATTGGTTTAGGCACAATTAGCACCATTTTAAACGATAAGAACTTTTATTGAATAACCCTAATAGTTTTGAGAGAAAGTTCCTTTAAAAATAAGTTTAAAGATCTTACCCTAACTTCTGTAGTTCCCCCTTTCACTGACTAGGAAGGGAAGGACATCACCACATGCACATTCCCCTCTCCTCTTTTCGAGCCTGTTACAACAAACTATGCATGCTCACTGCAGATAAGGAACTCCCACCTCCCTTCCAGAGAGCAATGAACTTTCAGCCAATCAGGTGACTTACATTGGCAGCCAATCAGGTGGCTTACTGGGCAGCCAATCAGCAGCTCCATTTTCGGGGCCTTTATCAACAGTGCTTCAGTAATCTGCTAAATCGAGCTGGATTTGGCTTCATCTTGCCTCTTACATGTGGATTGCGATTTAAAAAACAGTATATGTTCTAAAGTCATTGATTAGACTGTGTGTGACATGCAGGGTCAAGACATGATGATAGGAGGAGGAAGGGGATGCAGGTAACTGGAGACAGAACTTAAAATCATTTTCTTCCATGCATTTATGTCAGTAAGGTGAGGCAGAACTATCGGGGGTCTATCTATCTATCTATCTATCTATCTATCATTCTATCATCTATCTATCTATCTATCTATCTATCTATCTATCTATCTATCTCTTTATCAATCATCTAGACATGTTCAATGTGCTTTATATCTCTTTGTGTTAAGGAGATGGGGAGAGAGAAGATGTTTAGTTTACATTTTCTTAAAACTCTTTCTGTTTGTGACTAAAGGAAAACCTACCTACTACAATAAAGAGGCTTTGGATGTTCCATAAAGTTTGTTTCAGGGTATTTTGTCTCAATGTGGACAGGAAAGAGACCTCCCAATGTTACATCTCCATCCAAAGTATAACCAATCGCTTCCTCACTAGACAGTGTGCACCCTTTTATTGACATTTCACATATACACTCATTATACCATAACTGCATCAGGAACAAGAGTAGATGGTAGCGAATAGTTGTAAAGAATTGCAGAGCTTTCATTTTATTTTCCTTTAGTGACTTACTACTATTATTACTTAAATAAAATCCTTTTAAAGATGACAAGCAACACGTGCGGAACTTTATCTCTGTACAACAGTTTTGCAATAATGTTTCTGTTACAAAAAAATCCTCCTTCGGTGGAACAGATTTTGTTGTATTTTTGGGAGAAAATGTGGAAGGGGAAAATAAATCATAAAATGGGTACTAAAGTAAAATTCGGACATTTACATTTACCAATGAACACGATTTTTTTAAAAGCAGAATAGGCAGCCACAAGTTTCATTTGATTTTAAATTGCAGTCCCTTTAATAAGAAAGTTCCTGCATTTGCCGTGACAAAGGATTTACGGGATTGAAATAAAATGTCCTTTGAGGGTCAATGTACCAGTGTTCTCTAAAGGATGAGAAGAGTCAATAAAACAATTGCTAAGATCCAAAATGAAATCCTTAATGAAGAGTTTGAGTTGAAGCTTCCCATAACAGAAGAACTAGACACGGTAGAACCCAAACCTTTCTGTTCAACAAGAAAAAACAATTAAAAAACAAAACTAAAAGAAGGAATCCATTAAATTTGGGTTAACTATTGCCTTTAATACGCTGTTCACATTTCATTACAGCTTCTATTAGTTGTATGTTTCAAATTCACTTCTTATATTGTTATTAAATTTGGTATGTCTCTGCCAAGGCCCAGAACCCACCCTAACTGTCGTTGTAGCCCCTCTTCTCCTTTCAAGTTAAGTGAGGCTATTTTGTAACTTCATCTTTCCTCAAAAGTTTAGGAGCATAATTTTTGGGGTTTTTTTTACCAGGGAATGCAGAATATTGATAAATATTTAAATATGTTTCAATAAATAGGTGCAAAACTAAAAAACAAGGAGCAAAATATTTAAAAGAATAAGACAATTCTGTAAATACAATATATCCATCACTCTTCTTTATACAGTACCTGCAGTGTTATTGATCTCTCAAAATGGTGATAAGGCTGTCAAGGAGAATAACCATGCCCTATAGTCTGTGCTAGCACCTCTTACCCTTCTGTACCAGCAATCCCTCTAACTCACAACCCAGATGATCACCTCCAGTGTCCCAGTTATTGTCCCCCTGTAGTACTATAAATGCACGAATAAAGGTTATGTACATTGCTACTAATAGAGTAGCACAATTTACCTCTCTATCTTTTTTGATGCCCTAGTACAATCCAAGTTACCAAATTACCTCACTCCAAAGGAAATCCTTCACAGGGCAGTGAAATAATCTCTCATAAACATTCTTCTAGAAAAGCTTCCAGTAAACTATCCTATACCTCTGACTATTAACCAATGTTTGCTTCCTCATGCAACCAGCATTTTAAAGAAGATTTTATATATGCATATAAGTATATGTATTGCAGACTTGACACCACTTGCTAGAAGAATATTAGATTAAAACAGGCTACAAAGACTTTACACTAGATCACCATTTTGATTCTTGGGCCGGATAGCAAAACAGGCTGGTACTTACCCTACAAAGAATACCTCTTACTTATAGTTTGTATAAGAAAGTTAATTATTTTAGACTCTTATTCTTTATTTGGAAATTGGCTACTGGTGATTTTCTTTTTATAAGATCCATAATTTACTGTAATATTCACATGAGTTTACATAGGACTATAAATAAAACCACTTGTGCAGGACACATTTGGAGGAGAAAGGAAAGTAGCAATTACTTCAATTAAGACATGTTATGATTAACCAGATCACTATAATTAATGTTTATTATAGCAGAAACCCAAGAGCAAGCAAATTTGTGGATTAGATTAAATCAATTTTTCTCAACTTGTAAAAGAAACAAAAATAACTATATTTATGATATGAGTGAAGTTGAATTTAATATGCTTAATATATATTTTAGTTTAACGTTTTCTTGAAATCCCTTTACAGGCATGTGTAAAACAAAATTAAATAGTTAATTTTGGGTTGAAAAAAAAAAACAGTATTCCATTAAGTTTAACCACTCTGTGCAAAACCCAGCCTACCCAACCCAACAAAAGTACAGTTTCCTCCATCCAATCACTGCATGCCTCCCAGTTTACCAAACTTAACAGGTACCCAACCAATGACACATGCCCACATTATATGATACAGTTACCAGTAGTAGCCCTGGATATTTTTCCTTTCAGAAGACATCTACGCCTCTCCCAATGACACATGGCCACTTATAATGTCCAGTTTCCCATTAGTAGACCCTGGATATTTTTCCTTTCCAAGAAGACATCTAAGCCTCCCCAATGACACATGGCCACATTATATGATACAGTTACCAGTAGTAGCCCTGGATATTTTTCCTTTCCAAGAAGAAGATATCTAAGCCTCCCCTGCTAATTGTAGTTCCCTCTAACATATTTATACAGGGTTATCATATTATTATCATATCCTGTCACAAGTTTTTCATAAAAAACAAACCCAACTTTGATAGTCTATCTTTAAAAAACAAATTCTCAATTCCTTTTATCAGTTCTGTCCGTCTCTGTATTTTCATACATCTTTTCCTTTTATTTGTTTTAACAGATACTGCCTGGCACTGCACTATGTACATTGTCTAGAATAACTCCAAAGTCAAAGTTTTGTTAAGTAGGGATGCTTTACTGATCCCCCCAAAAAGCAAACAAAAAAGTAAATGGAAAAATACAGGTAATACTTACCCTGATGTTAGTTTGTTTGAGGATAAATACCTATCCAGTGTTGAGGGGGAATCTGTCTCTGACTTTTATTACGTTCACGTATTCATCTGACAGCCACAAAGTCAAGAGAATCTTTTCCAAATATTGGAATCTCTTGCTGGATGATCCTGTTTTAAGGAGGTGTTTAACTAAGAAACCCAGATTCTCCTTTTGTAAGGCCCGCAGTGAGGGATGTTGGGTAGCACCGAGTTTATTTACATCTCAGAAACCCAAGAGTTTGTGGTTGGAAGTTAAGGGATGTTAAAAACGCAACCTCCCACATTGCACTTCTTGTAAATTTATTAATAAATCCAAGTTCCACCACAGGCTTGGAATACAGAATAAATCATTGTCTAAATTGTAAATCGAAAGGTATTGTCTATTGAGCTACATGTATTTGCGGCCTTCAATATATCGGTAAAACGGTTAGACAAGCGTCCAAACAGATAGCTGAGCATATGTATGCTATTCCGAAAATGGACAAACAATCCGCCATATCTAAACATGTTATAGATGCCCTATAAACTATAGACCCAGATGGCTTAAATCGGGAGTTCGAAGTATCATCTTTTTTAGATTGATACTGTTTAGTCAATCTCTACTGTATTATTCTTGTATGCTACTCCTCTTCATATCTATTTTAAGTGTTTAGGATACTTATTCATTGTCACATTTCTATGGGTTTTATGGGTGGCCCACACCTAGCATTTCACCCTCTACTAATTTATTAATAAATGGTTTATGATGTGTCCATATCTATGCTGTATTGTGGTACATACCACTTTTATTATTGGCTTCTTACCCTTTATGATATTTAAGATGCAGAGCAAGTTTTTGTGTCCTTTTCATCCTTTGAAGTAATGCTTCTACTACTAATGGTATGTTAAATTGTGAATGATTTGCAGCGTTACAGGGTTATTCAATAAAAGTTCTTATCGTTTAAAATGGTGCTAACTTTGCCCCAACCAATCAGATCTTATTTAATATTTGAAAGCTAACATGTGATTGGCTGGGGCAAAATTAGCACCATTTTAAACGATAAGAACTTTTATTGAATAACGCTGTTAATATTTTAACTTTTGTTCCCTATAGCTTGTTCTGATGTTTCAATTCAGGAATATTGGTCAGTCTTTTTACTTCAGTAGATATATATGGACCTATTTGTTTATATGTAAAGTCCTATGTTGAGATCTATTTTTGAATGGAGTATTTAATAATTGTTCGTCCACTTATGATACTTTCTATTCTATTGTCCTGTTTGATCTATGCACTTTTTCGGTCAAAATGGCCGTTTTTGATTGATGGTTTTATTTTCCTTCCCATTCCTCTTTACTTACCTGTTATAAGCATAAAGAATCTCAGGTGTTTGGCCTCAAATGAAGTGACCTTGAATCATGAAACACGTCAGGCTACACCTATGCTGATCCCATGTTTTATTGCCATATGCGCATGAGTGTTTTAACCGTGATGTTTAAATAAAGGATTCGTTTTTACGAAGTATCGTGTGCAGCCTACTCCTGACTTTCGTCCTAGCTGAACTATATCTTACCGCAGGAGGTCGAGCCATATGGAGTGTTTGAGCGACACGACCAAAGCAGGGTTGCAGCTCCCGTAAGTGATTTCCAGGCTTTACTGTCTATAACTCCAAAGACTATCTCTATTAAATCCACTCCTATTATTAGAATTCAGAAATCAGTTTATAAGACCCCATACAATATCGTATTATCTGCACACTGGCATACTGTACCTTGTAAACAAAGGGGTTTTAATATACATTACTGTGATCACAAACATAGAAAAGATAATCAATGCACATTCCTAGGCCCCATACAATATCATATTATCTGCACACTGGCATACTTTATAAACAAAGGGGTTTTAATATACACTACTGTGATCACATTAATGAAAAGCCTTCCAACCATGTTAAGGTAACCCCAGTCTCTTTGCTACCTGTTTGTCATTCTCTAAAAGCAAGAGACACATTCCATTTTGTTGTTTTTTTCTGTTAATCTTCAGATTTTACTATTTGATTATTTTCTTTACAATGTTTATTTATAATAATAATAATTGTTTATTGCCAGTATTCAACATACAGGAATTTAGCTTGGTGAAATTACAATTAGAATTAGTTTGCCTCTGTGACGAAGTACCAGGGTGTTTGTAATGTCATTAAATAATGAATGCTATGTAAGGGAGAGAGTGGTGCTCAGTCGTTAATAAATAATACAACATTGTTTCACCCAGGCAGTACCTCTACCAGTATTATATCTTATGTAAATATCATATATGTAAAATGTACTAAGCACATGTTGGGAATATGTAGTTAGTCCTTTTTCCACAAGATGGCTCAATGGGTAAAATTTCTGGGACTCGTAGAATCATTATTACAGTGCCAGCTTGGCTTTGCAGCTGGATTGAGTGAAGGTTGGTCATTTGCATTTCAAAGGGAATCTGGGAATAAAAAGAGCAGCTTTAGTCCACATTAGGGGGAAGCACATAGACAAAGGAAGAGCTAAGATACATGCTTAGGCAGTATCGTGTAGCTAAGAACTGATTAACACAATCAACACAATCCTGCCCCTTAGCTTGAGAGCAAGGGATACGGGAGGCTATCCTGCAGGGGAAGCTTTCCAGAAGGTAAAGCTGAGCAAGGGAGATCAGAGCTAGGACACATGTTGAAGCAGTGCCTAGCAGCTCAGAGCTGTGACCCATTACCCTGTCACTTGAGAGCAAGGGATCCAGGATCCAGGAATGATTCAGCAGCCAAGGGGATGCCAGCAGCAGCCTAGCAGTTTGGAGCCAAGGCTGGGGCGCCCAGAGAGTGGAGGCCCGAGATCCCTAGGACTGCATCCCATGGACAGTGCATCCTTAGTAGGATAAGGTTGTGCTTGATACCGATGCATTGTAATAAAGCTCCTCTAATTGCAAAAGAGCTTTTGTTGCCTGGTTTGCCTTATTTCCCACAACCTCACACAGGGCGTCCTGTGACAGCCTCCATTGACCTTATAAAGGCTTCCAATAACCAGTTTTCTTGCACCACAGTGATTTTGACTTGTTCTGTTAACTTTTTGCTCATAGGGGGAATAAATGTTGATGTCTATTTGCTTAGTAGACTTTTTAAGTTACTCCATTTACCTTCTGTATTTATCCCTGTGAATATTATCTCTTAATTATTTGGGTTCATAGCTTCAATGAAATTGGTAAAGTTTGCTTGTTTAAAATGTAAAATGTTCCCCTTATATTATATATCCCCCTTTTTTGCACCCACACCAATATTAGAAATGAATATGTAACTATTTTAGTTAAGTTAGTGATGCTGTTATTGGTTTGTTGGTGAAATAAGTATTGTACTTAAAGGAGAACTAAACCCAAATTTTTACAATCCAGAATCTGAACATATCACCTCTAAAAACACCTATAAACTGTAAAATAGCAATACAGTAAATAGCATTAAAGTAAATGTTACCACTTGGATGAAATAACTGTGTGTATGTACAGTGACTGGACACAGCCCAGATCTCAGTCACATGTTACCTTGCCTTATCTGTCCTGTAAAAGGATTGGCTAAAGGCTACTAGTGGGTGTGACCAACTGTACCAACTGTAAAACGTTCCTACAGTATGTTAGGACTGAGCATGTGTAAAGAACATAATGGCCAGTGACCACACTGTGCGATACAAGAACTCTTGGAAATAAGACACAAACCTCTTGTAGAAAGTTACATTGCTCAACAACCATATTAAAATTAGAGGTGAGACACTGATTAATGTTTTTATATCAAGGATATCTGCCTTATAATTCAATTTTGTTCTGAGGCTTTAGCTGTCCTTTAAGTACAGTAAGAAAATATTGAAAATGACTGGTATTAAGTTCTTGTTTATCCTGGGTTTCTTTACTATTGCCATTTGGAGTCGGGAAAGATTTTATTTGCCTTCCGCTAGATCAACTGGTAGATAGGGCTCATTAGTAAAGATATTCAAAGAAGGCAAGTTCTGTTTTTGGAATTTCCAAAAAAATGTAAAATTCAAAAATTTGAGAATGGACCCATAGAAATCAAAGGGAGTAAAAAATCTAAATGTTCCGATGGTATAAATTTCAATAGTTAGTGTAAATGACAGAGGTACCTGGGAAATGGTCAGTGTAACACGTAAAAATCACCAAAACGTAAATAAAAAACAGTTGGACTTGGAGGTATGTCTTTATTCATCCTCCAATATTATGTAACTATATATGTGTAGGGAACTGATAAATTAGTTACCCTTTAGACTTCTTGTTCTGACAGGATGTGGCCAGAGGGGTCACTGTGTAAAAGTATATAAGGGAGAGCACACATGTGCTCACTCTCTTTCTACTTCCTGGAGTTTCCCCAGAGAAGAGGGGACGAGCCTGAGACTTTAGATAACAGGTTGACCCAGTTAATGTGAGATTAGATTCTGTTATAGATCACTCCAGGAGTGATAGATAGGAGTAGGGTAGTTAGTGTGCAGCCTGAGCTCCAACAAGGAGATTTAGCAAGGACTAGAGTCCTGGGTATACCACCCAAGAATAGGGACATAGTGCCAGACATAGGGGTAAGATTCCACTACAGTGACCTGAGAGCTGGGGTGGCATTTACAAGCTGATTGTTATTTATGTTGTTTCTTATTCCTCTGGTTTGTGAGTATTTATGTGATATCTGTGCCATGCTATGTCACCTCTATTGTGCTAATTGCACTGCTTTATTAATATTATTCTGTTAATAAATGAGATACTGTTTAAGTTCAAGAACCACTGGCTCCCATTTATTGCATTCTACCTAGAGTTCAGCAACACCCTGCATCTAACATATGCGAGGGCCCACTCCAGATAAATAAGAGTCTTGTGCATAGAGTAAGGCTGACAGTCTCTAGATTAATTAAGTACCCCCATTTTACTATCACATATTACATATGTAATTCAAAATGTATTACAAGAAAATGTATTGCAAGATCATGTTTGTTCATGTACCACTTGGGACAAAAAGTCCTCATTTAACATATTTACAAACATATGTGCCTTTTCCTCCTGATTTTATGGAATACATGGAATACATTTTCACCCAATTACGATTGTGCTGAAATCGTAATTACTGCCAATTGGGATTACTTGTTCAATTTCATGAAATATTCTGCTAGAGGTGAAGGGATTTTGTCCAATATATTCTCAGACTGCCCTTGTAACACTCCAGATTCCCAAGTATTCCTTCAGTCCGAATACCCCAATCTACAACCACTATCTTCGCCAATAGACAAGTCCCCATTTGCCGGGAGGCTAGAAGCACCTCACCGAACACGGTTGCCCCCTGGACTAAGAGTGCAAGGTATCCAAACTGAGGCCGGGAATACTGCAGAAGTCCGAAGTGAAACAGACAGGCAAGGCACAAGGAAGAGAGATAAAGGTCAGAGACCAAAACACGAGGTACAAACTATGAGCCGGCAAGAGCAGAGTCAAAAACAGGTAAAAAACAGGAATCAGGCCACCAGGAGCGCTACAGAGGGTTGAGCAAGTAGCGTAGTCATGAATGAGCAGAGGTCAGGGCAGGCAGATACGAATCAAAGTCAAAAAACAGGCAAAGGTCAATAACAGAGAATATATGAAGAAAAGCACACCACCAGCAAGATAGATAAACTGACCGCTATATCGGGCAAGGACCAATGGGCTGAGGGGTTTAAATAATGCAGAGGGACCAATGGGGAGTGGAGGACAAGAGTCTGATGCAGGGATAGGTGAATTTAAACCAATTAGCTCCCCTCCGTCCAATGAATGACCTGGAAGAACGGAGGAGGTAAGGACCAGTGTCTGTGCACAGTACTGGAAGAAGACCGGACGGGTGCGGACGTGCTCGCGCACGAAGACGCCGGACGTGTGATGTCACCCGCGATGGAGATGCCCGAGGAGTGCCGAGACCAGACGGACCCGCCACAGGATCCCTGAACAGGTACGTCCTTTGTTACAGCCTTATGAAAGTAAAAACAACCTCTTTAACATTGAAGCAAATCTGTGTTCTGTGAAACTGGGAGTAGGTTTTTGAGCATAAACAGCCCTTGGGTGCAAAGATGGTGAATTTATAAAAAATAATTTTGTATGGTTGTTCGGATCTTTTCTCTTCTATGGGATTTTATGTTGCTATGATGGTAAAAATTGTCTTCAAATATTTTAATTAAAAAATACTTTACTTTTGCAAATTTTTTCTTTCCTCTTGAAAGTTTATTTATGCCAAAACCTTAGATGTTTTTTTCTCTGTTTTATTCTTTTTCTCCTTTGTGATATATGTTTATAGTTTTTTTGTAACATAAAAGGCCTTTACTTATATCAGGTTAGTTAAGTTATCCATGGTCTTTATCATATAGCAATTTTCCTATGGTTTCTCCTTTTGATATGGGTGTATTAATATAACATAACATTCTGGGAAGAACATACAAATAAGAAGCGCAGCACTTGAAGACAATATGGCAAAGATTTCTACTGCCACCATCTGTTTACCTTTGGTACTGAGGTAAGCTGGGATAAATGTCACCAAACACTAGCAAATTCCAGCATACTGGATGTAATGAATTTTGTCTCTTTAAAGGGCAAGTCCAGTATCTAAAAAACATACAGGGTTATTCAATAAAAGTTCTTATCGTTTAAAATAGTGCTAATTTTGCCCCAACCAATCAGATCCTATTTAACATTTGAAAGCTAACATCTGATTGGTTTAGGCACAATTAGCACCATTTTAAACGATAAGAACTTTTATTGAATAACCCTAATAGTTTGAAAAGAAAGTTCCTTTAAAAATAAGTTTAAAGATCTTACCCTAACTTCTGTAGTTCCCCCTTTTCACTGACTAGG
Source organism: Hymenochirus boettgeri (assembly GCA_019447015.1). Classification (NCBI taxonomy): domain Eukaryota; kingdom Metazoa; phylum Chordata; class Amphibia; order Anura; family Pipidae; genus Hymenochirus; species Hymenochirus boettgeri. The sequence goes on along the minus strand of CM033476.1, from coordinate 303,903,190 downwards.
AAGGGAATGACATCACCACATGCACATTCCCCTCCTCCTCTTTTTCGAGCCTGTTACAAGCAAAACTATGCATGCTCACTGCAGATAAGGAACTCCCACCTCCCTTCCAGGAAGAGCAATGAACTTTCAGCCAATCAGGTGACTTACATTGGCAGCCAATCAGGTGGCTTACATTGGCAGCCAATCAGCATGCTCCATTTTCGGGCCTTTATCAAACAGTGCATTCAGTAATCTGCTAGAATCGAGCTGGAATTTGGCTTCATCTTGCCTCTTACATGTGGATTGCGATTTAAAAAACATGTATATGTTCTAAAAGTCATTGATTAGACTGTGTGTGACATGCAGGGTCAAGACAATGATTGATAGGAGGAGGAAGGGGAGAGCAGGTAACTGGAGACAGAACTTAAAATCATTTTTCTACCATGCATTTAGTGTCAGTAAGGTAGGCAGAACTATCGGGGGGTTTAATACAATGAGCTGCGTTACTTACCTTAGCCCGATCCCACGATACAATACCTGACGTAAATGAGATTACGTCAGGTATTGCATCGCTACGAAGTAGAGCAAAACTTAACGAGCTGGGTTTTGGATCGAAAGCACAGCGCTAATTCAAAAAACATTTGGAAATTTCTTCAGATTAACGTGGGTTTTAGACGGAATTGGGCCGTATTGTATCTCCCCCTATGAAAAAATGATTTTTGGGGTGGACATGCCCTTTAAATCTGTTTGGGAGCTTCCTAGCTAAAAAGGCAACTAATGGACTAATAGTAGCTAAAAGACCCATATACCCCAATACACAAGCAAATAACACTGTAGATCCTTCATTACATTCAATAACAATGGCTCGGAGTTCTACTGTCTTATATCCATACAGGTCTCTATCACAAAGAGCAGAACTACAGGAAGGCAATGTAAAAGCTAGTTATGTTAGACAGTGCAGCACTGACACTTCACACCATCTTTTACCTATCTCACAGCCATGCTGCTGGCCTGCTGCTTGCCCCTCCTCCCCTTAATTCCACAGGTTAACAGGCTGACCTGGCACCCAGGCAGACCAATGGGAGTGCTCTGTGGGCAGGATTATGGAAAATCATACAGTACCAGTTTGTGCTGATTTAGAGAAAAAGGAGCATATGTCAGTGCTGCTGCAGACCCCTTTTCTTCTCCTTCTAGTAATGAAACTCCTGTGTTGGATTTTTTAAACTGTTGGCTGTGGAGAACAGGGGATGCCATGGTCAAATGTTTCAGTTTGCCTCATGGTAGGGGCACCCCTGAAGGTATATAGCTATAAATATTAATATAACAGTAATGGTCTTGGATAGATAAAAGAAAGGCAAACTGAAAATATAATAATAAAAAAAAATACAGCCTGCTGGTTCATGCAAGTTGTCAGTTTGGGTCTAATAAATGATAAGGAACACAGGAAACCAAACATGAGATATATAGGAAGTAGATAGCTTAGTTCTCTGTTATTGGCCTTTACAATACGAGTCTGGTTCCTTGTTATGGATAGGGGGAACACAGAAAGTGTAACCAGGCAGAACAAGTCAGAGAGGATCCCAACATCTCCTGGTAAGAAAGGAACTGAATGGGTTTTAGTTTTAGTTGACACTTCTCCTATCTACTGTCAAGCCATTTGCCTTCTGGGCAAGACATGCTAGAGTTCTGTCACAAGTATATTGTAATGATTTATAAAAGTCAGATATGATGATTGCACTCCATTTAAAGCGTATTCTTGCCCAGGTGCTGTCCCAAGAACACAAGAAGCCGCTGAAAATGATGCACTCACGGGTCTTTAATCATATAATAAACCAACATTTATTCTAAGCCAACATGTTTCAGCCCTTACAGGTCATCATCACCTGATAATGACCTGTAAGGGTTGAAACATGTTGGCTTATTATATGATGAAAGACCTGTGAGTAATGATTTATAATATACAGAACAGTGTTTATGTCACTGGCCATACATTTATACAAAGTGTCCATTTGTGTTATGGTGTGGCTTCTGTTCCAGTCTATGTGACAGTCTATAAAATTACTTTATTATTTGCTGCAAACCAATAAAACAATATTATTGACCATTTTGTTTTGATGATTAGAGCTGGACACAAAACCGAACTCGTTTCTGAGTTCGAGCCGAACTTTATGAGTTCAGACAAACTCAAACTATTCAAACTAGTTAATTTTTCCGGGTTTGCGGCTGTATTTTCGATAATTATCATAAATTCGATAATTATCGAATTTACGGGCCATTCCCTAACCCTAGAATGTATGGTTCGCTAACCCTTGAATGTATTTGTTTTTGGTAACCCTTGAATGTACGGATAGTTTTTGCTAATCCTAGAATGTATTGTTCGCTAACCCGCTCGTGTTCAAAAAAGTGTTTTAACAGGTTTTCGTGATAGTGACATGTTCCACAGAATATTTCCCAGGTGCCACAGCCATTTACAGTAAGTTACCATTGTTAGTTTAGCTATAAAACATAAGGACTTTTCGAACTATCACTCTACCATTGACTTTAATGGGTCCGAATTCGAACTTTCAAACTTTTACTAAAGTTCAAAAGTTTGAAAACGGACCGAACTTTATGAAGTTCGGCCATCTCTATTGATGATTTCTGTCTTTTTCCTGTACCATTACAGATTATTATCGCAGAACAGTTTGCAGTCATTAGCTGCCATGGTTTGGGGAGTTTCCTAAAAAAATCTAGACAATTGTTTTGGGGTGGAGATGCCCTTTACTACAGTATTACTTTATGATATCAAATAGAGAATATCTTTAAGTAGGTTCATGTACCAATGGGGAACAAAAGTTCTCAATCAATATTTTTACAAATCTATGTGCTTTGCATTCCCCACTGTTCCATTCAGTGTCCGGATAGTTGAAAACGTCCTAAGGAAAACCAGACCTCTTTGGGAAGCAGTTTCTATTTGTAAGTTACTGTACGGAGTTACTGTACCTCTCTAATATTGAGTGTTTTATATTCCACCATGAACAACAGAAAGATTGGTATACATTTTCACTCAATTACATGATTTAAGTTGGCCACCTGATTGTTTGTGCTGAAATATTGCCAGTTTAAAGGAATAGTTCAAACAAAAAGTAAATTATTCCTTTAAAGCAGTGATTGAAAACCAGGAGGTAAAGGACCTATTCCTTACCTTCTGTTCTTCAATCACTTGATCAGGATCCAGGATCGAATGTAAGTATAGGTAAGAAAAGAACCATTAATAACCAGTTCCTGCGTTGAACTGGGCACTCATGCTATTATAATCATTCTGCCATAAAGACCAGTGAACCCAAATACGGTAATCAACTACGTGGTGGATTAAAAAGACAAGCTTTATTGTATATGTATATGTATTGCTGGGTAGCCCATAAACCTTTGGTATGGGGAATAGAGGGGTAAAGGGCTTCAACATCAAGTGCAATAAGAATGGTGGATTCTTTAATTGGTACGTTATCTAGTCTCTGTAAAACATCTCTAGTATCCTTCAAGTAACTAGGTAATGTTAATAGAAAGGGTCGTAATAGTTTATCCACGTACTGGGAAATCATCTCCGTGGGACCCCCCACACCTGAAATGATCGGCCTTCCTGGTGGGGTTTTTTCATTTTTATGGAGTTTTGGTAACCAATAAAAACAGGGGAAAGTAGGATATTTAACAAAGAGACAGTCAATTTCCTTTTTATTGATTGTCCCCTCTGAATGGGCTTTAGATAGAATTTCCCAAATTGTTGTATTCACTGTGGATAGAGGGTTATCTGGAATCTTAGTATATTGATTATGATCCCTTAACTGGCGATAAGCCTCCTTCCGATAGTAATCTACCTTCATGACAACAATTTTCCCCCCTTTGTCCACTTGTTTTATGATGAGATTCTCATTATTAGACAATTCCTTTAGTGCCTCAGATTCCTCAAAGTTTAAATTTGGGGTATGTATACAAGTTTGGTACTTCACCACTTCTTCCTCCACCAGTTTAACAAAAAGTTTAATGTTGGGATACAAGGACAGAGAGGGGTAAAATTAAGACTTAGGGGCATATTCATAAAGCCTTGTTAAGTTTTCGCGTCCGTTTTCCCCAACCTTTCCGCATAAATCGCATTTAACGCGATTTATAAATGTCGGGAAACGGCCGCGAAAAGTTAACGAGGCGTTAACTCTTCGTGCCGATACCTACCTGTTACCGCCGCTTCTATTTATAAAGCAGCGGTAACTGTTTCGCATTGCTAGTATCGGCTGCTTTGCTTCGCGGCAATGGCGCTCGCCGTTATAAATACGGCGATAGCACTATTTTCACGCCCGTAATGTGCGGCAGTAATTTTTTTGCGTTATTTTTGATTTTTTATAAATATGTCCCTTAGATTTCATATCTAAAGTTAGTTCAACTGTAAGATCTTTCCCTAAATCCTGTAATAGCTCCTCAGGATTATCCAGAGGAGCCTCATGATTAGCTTCAGGGAGGGATTAAAGACTATTCAAAGTATCAATATTTAAATGGTCAAAGATGTCAAAATTAACCCTTTCACTTTGTTTGCCTTGAAACATCCTTTTGAGTGTAAGTTTACACGCAAAAAGATGGAGGTCCTTGACAAAAGTAAATTTTTCTAGCCCTGTACTGGGTGAAAAATGAAGCCCTTTAGAGAGTGCTTTACTATGATGTTTATTTAAAGCAAAGTCCGGCAGAGTTACCATTACGTCGCTCTGTCCTTCTTCCTTAAATTGAATGTCTGTTTGCTGTCTGCAGTCCCTCTCCTGCCTCTGTCTTTTCCCTCTCCTCCTTGAGCATCGGATACTTTGTCTAAAAAAGGCCTACTTGAAGGTGTCAGATTGTTTTTTCTCTTGACTTGATTCAGGATATCTGAATCTCTTCCTATATTTCCCTCTGTCCCCTGGATCCTGCTGGTCTGAGGTACCACTATAAGAAGAGGTAAAATCATATATATATATACACATGACCTTTGTATTGTAATTTATCAATCTCTGTCTGAAACCTTTTCATTTAATGTACCATAGTCCTTATGGTCTTTCCAGATGTTTAGGCTTTCAGACAGCTCATCCACCTCCTTTTCCAATACTCTGAGTTGTATATTATTTTCCTCAATAATGAGGTCCATAAGTCTGAGGGAGGCTTCATCCAGTATAATGGTCCATTTGTCCTTAAACTCAGTGGACATCTTCGCCACCAAATTGGACCCTGGTTTAACCTTCCATCTCAGACCTCTGGGAATCATTTTGTTCTTAGTATATTTCTCTAGGCTATTTCCCATTTTCTTTTTATGATCTTAATCAACTCTTTCTTATATTTATAAAAATCCTTGTAAATCTTACGTTCACCTTTTCCTTCATCATCCGTGTAGTTGCCATCTGTAAACACTTCATTAATATCTGATTCCCACTCCAAATCACTAAACTGATAGGCCATGATTCCCAAACATAAAACAAAGCTCACTTAATAAAATCCACCACAGTTAAATCCCATAAGCCCTCCTAAAGAAAACAAAGGAGAAGAACCAGGTAACAACTTGTACAAATAATGTATAAGTATGATAGAGTAAGGAGGCTCAATGGGGATAAACAAATAAATAGCTAAGGTATAATTAATACCGGTGCAATAAAATGGTTAAACATATATGAATATGGGTAAGAAAAGAACCATTAATAACCAGTTCCTGCATTGAACTGGGCACTCACACTATTATAATCATCCTGTTATAAAGACCAGTGAACCCAAATACTAGAGAGGGAGCGGAACAGTCTCACCCAACCTAGATGGATGATATACTTTCACAATCTTGGAGTCTCAAACGGTGCTGCCAATCCTACGAACCAGCGGACACCAATTCACCCCTAAACAATGCAGCGCCTCCACTTCCGGTCCTGCTCCCATCCCGATTGCCGATGTAATGGGAAAGGTCTGGCATGTAAGTATATTTACCTCGTTCACAATCCACCACGGCACAGTTGACAAGACCCGACCGCTTCCTGGTTTAGTTTGAATATAGCGTGAATGCACGATAATGCACGCCATAGTAAACTAAACCAGGAAGCGGTCGGCAATATTTCAACTGAGCTGCGGTGGATCGTGCACAAGGTAAATATACTTACATTCGATCCTGGATCCTGGTCAAGTGATTGAAGAATGGAAGGTAAGGAATAGGTCCTTTACCTCCCAGACTTCAATCACTACTTTAAAGGAATAATTCACTTTTTTTGTGAACGATTCCTTTAATTCCCACCAAACAGACTTCTAATCTGGTTTAATTTCCAGGGTCATTCTGCATGATGAGAAGGAACTGTGCCTTCTCACCATATGAAAGTTTTAAAAAAAGACCTTTGTAACTTTACAGCAAATCTGCATGAATTCCCTGCATGCATCTCATGAACAGGGTCACATAGAGAGGGAAGAATAGAATCAGTTATCAGTTTTGCTCATTCTTTGGGATGAATATTGATACGAAGGAAACAAACATTTTTAATTATTTTATTTTACAAATTTAGAAAGATACACAAACAAATGCTTTTTACTTTAGTTTTTCCTTTCCCTTTAAAAGTTTATTAATGCCTAAACCAAAAAATAAAACACATCAGCATAAATGAACAGGTTTCTTTTCTCTGTGGTTGAGACTTTTTTCTGTGATGTATGTTTATGTTTACGTTATGTAATATATAAGGCCATTATTTATATCAGGCTAGTTAAGGCAGTCATAGGGTCTTATAAACAGAGAGTGCTTCCCTTACAGGGTTCAATATTGCATTTGTGTCTCTGGGTAAAGACCATTTTGGTCTACCCAGCAGTGTAACTTAAACACCAGTTATCTACTGGCATTACAAAATTTTGCAATAAATGACACATACGCAACTTTTTGCGAGAAGTTCTTTTCTTAAAGCTATGTTATACTCTTTATGATAGAGCTCTGTCCCTATGATTCCTCCCTGTGATATACTCCTTGCTGTTCATTTCTGGGTGTAATAATATGATGTAACATTTTGGGAAGAAAATACAAACAAGAAGCCCAGCAGTTGAAGACAATATGGCAAAAATTTCTACTGCCACCATCTGTTTACCTTTGGTACTGAGGTAAGCTGGGATAAATGTCACCCAAACACTAGCAAATACCAACATACTGAATGTAATGAATTTTGTCTCATTAAATGTGTCTGGGAGCTTCCTAGCTAAAAAGGCAACTAATAGACTAATAGCAGCTAATAGACCCATATACCCCAATATACAAGCAAATAACACTGTAGACCCTTCATTACATTCAATAACAATGGTTCCTATTTCAGATGTCATATTGAATTCTACATATGGAGGTGATTTGGCCAGCCAAACTATGCACAGAGCTATCTGAATCATTGTACAGACAGGGACAATATAGATCGGTAACCTGATTCCCACCAGTTTGTTAAGTTTGCCATTAGGATTTGTAGCACTGAATATTAATATAACAGTAATAGTCTTGGCTAGTATGACTGAAAGACAAACTGAAAATATAATAACAAACATGACCTGCCGGATCATGCAAATTAGCAAGTTGGGTCTACCAATGAATAATAAGGAACACAGGAAACCAAACACGAGGGAGATGAGAAGAAGATAGCTAAGATCCCTGTTATTGGCCTTTACAATTGGAGTTTGGTGCTTTATAATCAACAGGGAGAAAACAGAGAGTGTAACCAGGCAAAACAAGATTGAAACACAAGCCAGAGAGGATCCCAACATCACCTGGTAAGAAAGGAACTGAATGGGTTTTAGTAGACACTTCTCTTTTCTGCTGTCAGGCCATTTGTTTTCTGGGCATCTTACACATTCAGTCTCATCTAAATAAATGCGAAGAATTTTGTTATATAAGAATACTCTAGTTATTTATAATATACATAACAGTATATATCATCCCTGCCCATACACTGACGAAAAAGCAAGTAAATACAAGTTTATAAATTACAAATCTATATTCATATAAAGAACCCTGTACCTACACCAAGCACTTAATCAAATACCAGTCTCGTTAGATATTATTTATAAAGATGCAACATTGTCACAGTGACTACAGTACTTCAAGAATAAAGAGCTGAATTAAACACCACTTAAATAACTTTATTAATACACTAATATTTTGGAAATAAATGCTTGTGCCATGGCATTCTGTGAAGATTTTTTTAGGAAAAAAGAATTTGTCCATTAAGATTAGAGATGGACTAGAACTCGAACTCGAGTTTGAGCCAAACTTATTGAGTTCGAATGGACTCGGGCTTCTCAAACTATCCCGGATCCGGATTTCTCAGACTTTCGATAATTATCGAATTTTCGAATCGAATGATCTTCCAACCGTTTATGGGCTAATTATCGAATTTTCAAATCGTTTATGGGAGAATTATCGAATGTGCTAATAGTTTATGGGATAATCATCGAATGTTTGAATCGTTTATGGGATAATTATTGAATATTCAAATCGTTTATGGGATAATCATCAAATGTTCGAATGCGGGAGTTTATCGCGAGTGAGAGTAAAATCGATTTTTCGAAAGTCCTGGATATTCGAACGTGTTCCCTAGACCATTTCCCAGGTTCCACAGCCATTTATATTAAGTTAAAATTGATATTTTAATTATATTTCATTCGAACTTTTCAAAGTATTTGACTCCCATTGACTTTAATGGGTCCGTTTTCGAACTTTCAAACTTTCCATATAGTTCGAAAGTTCAAAAACGGACCAAACTTTCGAAAGTTCGGTCATCTCTAATTAAGATACAAAAAGATGAGAAAGTATACTATGAGATACTCTTTTTATTTGCAATAGCAATGGTTTTCTTTATAGATTAGCTTTCGGGAGCTTCCTCCTCCCTTCTTCAGATCTTTACATCATCTGGCAACTAGCAAACTTTTACAATATACAAAACATAATGCCATTGGAGGTGAGGCTAGCAATATAAACAAACAGTAGAAGATAAGGGATGGATAATTAGAATGTGGATGGGGGTAGAGAATAATTGATAAGGGGAGAGAGAGTGGTTATAAAAGTGTCTGATACTGATTTAAATGGCTCAAGTCAATGTTGAGTCCAGTTTGTCTTGTGTTGAACAGAATTATCATTCTGAGTTCAAAGGTTTTTCTGTCTTGGGTAGTTTTAAAATTTCCCTTCAAAATCAGGACATTTAAATCCCTGCCTGCCTGGATGAAATGGTGGCCAACAGGCAGGCTACAGACAGGCTACAGACAGGCTACAGACAGGCTACTCGTCAGTCACCATCGTTAAACCATTCATTAATTTAAAAATCTTAAATTAGTGATAATGATCATAAATCTACGATAACATGATCGTAGATTTACGATGCCCATAGAATACCATTGCGGTAGTTTAGGTGTTTTATGACTGAATGTTTGTTAATTAACGAACATTCAGTGTAAATGTTCAACCGTGGCCATACATTTATGGCAGCTGTTGTACATTACCGGAACGCACGGTGTCCCTAATTTGCGATACCCTGCGTGTATAAATATGGTCCCAAGCAACCAGGTTTGCAACCATGAGCCTCAGTATCGATTAACCCTCCTTTTAGATGGATCACTAAATGATATTAAATTAGGAATCTTTAGCCTATATGCCCATATGTTAATTTTTATGACCATTAATAATACCAAAGGGAAATGATCCATTATTTTTTTTTAGTATTGAGATAAAAGAAAAATATAATATAACTGAATATTACCAACCATAAGGATTTAGAATTTCTCCATCAGAGCACGGCACACAGTCAAAACAGCAGATCAATTGTCCCTGTCGTGTGGCCCTTCTGTGCCCCTTGGGACATGGATCACTGCAGGCTGAGCGAGGGACCTGTGGGAAATTCCATTTTAAAGAAATGTTCATTTAGCAATAATAATAATAATAATAAAATTATTAAAAAGATATAGAAAGATATATATATATATATATATATATATATATATATATATAACTTATATAATCATTAATAACCAGTAAAATCTACTGCACAAGTTGGGATTTATTCCCAAAAAATGTCTTAATTGGCTACATAACAAGCTGGCGATGTTTTTGCCCTGCCTTCCAGGCCTTTATCAAGCCTTCATCTAATTAATGATGAAAAGGAGAGCACACTGCAAAATAATAAAAAGTTTATAATATAGGACAGACCCTAAAAGGTCCGTAAGCAGCACTTAAAACCCTTGTGGCCATAATGTTTTTTTTCCCAGACTAACAAACCCCTGAAAATATAAAATGTAAGTACCAAAACATATTAAATACAAAATCTTTATTATTGTCATACAGTAAACCAATAAACCAATACAAATCGGGCATCTCCAGGGATAATGGCATTACAGACACCACATCCCCTACAGGGAAAAGTACCGGCCTTAAGTGGGCCTAGGAGAAAGCTTTTCTTTTCCACTGTGGTGTCTAAGTCTGTATGGACTACCTGATCACCTTTGCTTCTTGATCTTTTATAAGAAAACAAGGGAGGAGAGGAAAAGATATCGCCAAACATAGCGTCACTCTGCAGTATTCTCCAATGCCTATGTAAAATTTTACGTATTTCTGCAGTGTGTGTGTCAAAGTTAGTTACCAGTGGCATTCTATGATTCTCTGCCCTTCCTTTTTTCTCTTGTAGGAGGGAGGATCTTTCTATCCTTATGACTTTCTCACAGTCCTATTTCAACCTGGTTGCATCGTACCCTCTCTTTAGGAATTTCTCACACATTTCATTCAATCTACATAGTAACATAGTAATTAAGGTTGAATAAAGACATACGTCCATCAAGTCCAACCTATCCACCCTTTTTTTTTTTTTATTAACCCTTCCTAACAAGTTGATCCAGAGGAAGGCAAAAAAAAACAGCTAAAAAGGGGAAAAAAATTCCTTCCTGACTCCAAACGGCAATCGGAAAGTATCCCTGGATAAACCAGATCTATATTCATTAATACCAGTAATTCTCAATATTATTTCGTTTTAGGAACTTATCCAGGCCTTTTTTAAAGCTATTCAATGAACTTGCCATTACCCCATCTGCTGGAAGACAGTTCCACAGTTTCACCGTTCTCACTGTAAAGAAACCTTTCCTAACCTGAAGATGAAACTTCTTTTCTTCCAACCTTAAAGGATGTCCACGAGTCCTCTGATATGACCTATTAGTGAACAATGCACCAGAGAGTTCATTGTATGGCCCATTAATATATTTGTATAAGGTTATCATGTCCCCACGCAAACGTCGCTTCTCCAATGTAAACAGCCCTAACTTGTCTAATCTGCCTGCATATTCAAGCCCCTCCATTCCGCATATTAATTTAGTTGCCCTTCTCTGAACTGCCTCAATTTCCAAGATGTCCCTTTTGTATATGGGATTCCAAAACTGCACCGCATATTCCAAATGAGTCCTTTTCCAGTGCCTTGTAAAAAGGGAGAATAATATTTTTCTCTCTTGAATCTATTCCCCTTTTTATACAAGACAATATCTTGCTAGCTCTAGGCGTTGCTACCTGGCATTGTTTGCTATAGCCAAGTCTGTTATCAACCAGGACCCCCAAATCTTTTTCCATTACAGATGCACTCAACACAGAGTTATTTATGGTGTAGGTGGTACAGGGATTATTAAATCTGATCTGGCATTGGTCACTATCACTTATGATTCTCCTGACTCTCAGAAGCTGACTGTATGGCAGGCCCTTGATGGTGCCTGCAGGATGATGGCTACTTGTCAAAAGAAAGTTATTCCTGTCAGTCGGTTTAACATAAACAAACACCATTCTTGTTCAAGATAAAAACATTGAGAAAATTCATTTGCTGCTGGTTATATGATAATGTGAGTCGGGTGGGCAGTATTCATAAAATTACACATTTCTCATGTAATGCATTCTGCAGAACATACCTTTTTTCAAAACTGGCCACATAAATATTGGCATAGGTAGGGGCAACATTGGCACCCATACTGTCGAAGCGAAAAAAAATTTTTGTCAAACAAATATTCTTCTGGTCAAGAATCAAATAAATCAATTTTACATCATAACCCCAATCAAGTAATGCATCCTCAATCACCTCCATCCCTGAGGCATGTGGGATGAAGGTGTAAAGAGATTCAATATCCATAGTGCACAAAAAGGCACCCTCCTGTATCTGACCAAGTCCTCCCAAGTGCTGTAAAAAGTTAGTAGTGTCTTTAAGACAAGTTTTATTAGTAGCCACAAGGGGTTGCAGATAAATATATATAAATTTCCCAAGAGGTTTTAGTAAGGGATCCACTCCCGACACTATGGGACGTCCTGGTGGTATAGTGAGGCTTTTATGGATTTTAGGCAATAAATAAAACACTAGCATCCTAGGATGTTCACAAATCCACAGCAGTGCTGTCTAAAGTGCCTTGTGCCGTGGCTTCCTGTAAGAGGATATCTATTTCTTTCTTAACCAGTGGAGTGGGGTCCTGTTTGATACTTTTATAATGAATGTCATTGTTCAGCTGTCTAGCAGCTTCCTCCATATAGGTGGTTTTATTCATGACCACTATGGCTCCCCCTTTGTCCGCTTTTTTAATTACAATAGAATCATTACTTTGTAGTACCTTTAGGGCCTGTTTCTCCTTAATGGTTAAATTATATTGAGTATTCTTACACTTAGCCCAATTAAGTTTAGAGGTTTCAGCCAGGACCACGTTGTTAAACACCTCTAGGGAGTTATTTTGAATTTTCGGTACAAATGACAATTTTTTCTTAAATATATAGGGCTGCCCACATAGTTCTTGGTTAGAAAAGTGCATTTTTAATTTAATGGACTGTATGAATTTGAACCAGTAAACCTTAAAGTTAAAATAATTTCCCCTATTAGTGGGCACAAAACTTAAACCTTTCTGCAAAACATTTCTCTGTATACTGTAGGTGACAAATCAACATGAGATATTTTTTTACCACCAGGTCTTCCACTTTGTATTTCCATGTACTGTATGGGTAGCCTCACTTTAGGCCCCTGTGTTGTCACTCATTTTATCACATGATTTGTAGGTGGAGCCTAAGGGTTTAAATGTGTGTTGTATTGATCACTCTGGTTATACCTGAGGAAGAGACGGGGCGTCCCAAAACGTTGTATGTGTTGTTACAATAAATAGTTGTGAATTCACCTGATTAGTGTGCTCCCCCATATCTTTCTTATGCTAGAGAACTTTCTGGCCCTGGGAGTGGAGGGACTGCACCTATCCACTTGTCTGGCATACAGCCAACACCGGTGTGTTGGAGTGTTCTTTGGACTGTATGCTAAGAATAATCCAAACAGTCCCATACAATGTCCGAAAGCGACTGTAAATCAAATCCCATGGCGGCACACAGAGCTGACAGCAGAAATACAAGTAAACTGGGACTTGAGGGGGCCTGCGGGTCACAATGTCAGTACACTACAATCAAGTACTGGATACTCATGGTCCCACAAAGACATAAGGTAAGAGTTCTTACACGACCTTCCAATAACAAGAGAAACACTGATCGGACCACTTCTCCATCATCTTCACCCGATATATATACAGCTCCTGCAAAGGCTCCTAGTAAGGTCAAAATGATCTGACCTCACATACAGGTAACAAACTGAAGGACATGCGCGTTTCACGTTTTAAACATGTTTAAAAAGAGGTTATGCTCCATTCCTTATCCATTGGGACAGTGTATCCACACATATATCCACACATAAATAGACACATATACTTGAAAAAGGATCCATGTAAGATCCGAAACATGTTGCACAGAGCACTATAATAAAAGTTGTTTGTAGTGGAATACTGTGTGGAGTCTCCTTCCAATCTTATTCTGATTGACATATATACAATGATAGTTCTTATCTGGTATGACCTCTTTGTGATATCAGGACTTTTTATGTGATAGGGCCCATATCTGCAATTTTTATTGGCTTATTTGTTTACTGTTTGACAATTCTAAAGATTTTGATATTTATATTGATAAATTCCAGGAACACAGGGCCAAAATGTTCCAAGCTTGTTATGTAGAAAAATTAAAGGCATTTTTTGGAAATAAATCCCAATGTGTGCACTAGACTTTACTGGTTCTTATACATTTATCTAATGGTAGCACCGGGATGTTCAACTGATTAACCTATAAAATATTAAAGGGAGAATGCCCACGTTGTGGACTGTAGGCAAGAATTATAGGAAGACTGTTTTTTGTCCCACCAGGAACCCATACCGAGTGCATGTGCATTTTACAACATGGTTAATAAATACTGACCAGGTTCTGACCACAGACCACAGACATCCATTACCATACGAACACCTATTGATCTTGCAGTCCATTGAAGGCCGCGTTGTAAATCTGAACATAACCAATCTCTCTGACTAACTGATTCTGTGGATTCTGCAATTGTTGCATCTGTAATTACCGACAATATTTCTAGTTGAAGTATTCATTTGGGCAGAAATATTGACAGGACTGACAAATATATGTCCAATTCTAGTCCTTAATATTTACAATCATTTTCATTTTATTACATTGAGGTTTCACACAGGGATTGAAGCTGGCTTGTAGGATTGGTAGAGTGACATACTCTACTATATAGAAACACAAGTGATGTCCTAAGGCTGATTTAATATTGGGGGCTGTGTGGGTGAATTTACCAAAACCACATCTGCAAATCCTGTGCTAAAGTTACATAAGCATGTTGTAATTGGGTATACGTTGTTAAATAAAAGACACTATATTGGGTATTTAGCATGGGGGTGGTGAAAAACAGCTGTCTATATGGGATATGTAACAGATATCAGCAAATGTTCAGAGATTGTGTTTTTATATTATATATATTAATTACATTTAAGGGATTGTTTCCTCCATTCCATAAAATCTTGTCTTGTTCAATAACAAGTTCCTGGCCTTTAAGAGATCCTGCATCATAATAACCAACACGGACATACTGATTACTTCCATTAGGGAACAGCTGCCAGTTCACAATGTCCACATTGAAAGGAACATCTCCATTCTCATCGAAAAATATTCTCTCTCCTCCAGTGTTGGTAAAGTTAACTCTTCTGATATAATGCAGTAGCTGGGGGAAAGTTTTTAGAATGAGACAGAACAGAACAAAACAATGAGTAATGTAGTATACAGTAATACATTTTTATTGTGGACTAACAGACAATTAGGTGGTATAGTCCTTGCTAAACTAGCTGCTCATTAGCTACCAGAAAAAGAGACTGAGCACATGAATACTTCCCTTTTTATACATTTACACAGAGACCCTTACTAGCCAAATCCTGCTAAAACAATAAAACTAAAGGGTAACTAGTTTACCAGTTCCCTACACATATATATTACAAGTATTACATGAATTACATATATATTACCTGCCAAGGCTGGTGATTATAAATATTGGCACATGATCCAGTTTGAATGTCCTTCTTCTGGAACACCAGGTGTTTTCATTCTGTGCAAAGCATGAGCTATGGCAAAAACTGCATTATGGGTTTTGTATGTCAATTTAAAGTTGTAAACATCATAAATATTGGGATCAATAGTGTCCAGGTCACCAAGCAAATGTCTTTGTTAAGAACAGTGAAAGTGTATTATTGTATGATCCTGTCCGGCCCAACACAGTGAAAAGCATTCTCCCAAAATGTCTTCATGAAAATATCATCTGGATATATGGAAGGATGGATGCTATAAAGAAATTCCTTCAATCCTGGGATTTTACCACTTCGAACTGGCATTGCAAGGCTTCCATTTAATGTTATTAGAATTTCTTTTCTAGGGAAGTCAGAAGTAATAGACCAGCTGGCAGTACCAACCCACACTTTGTTAGTGATATTGTGAAAAGACGCCTCTTCCATTAAAGATACAAGGTTTTCTATGGTACAATATACAATGATCACTCTTGCACTAGATTTCTTGATGACGTCTATAATACGGAATACAGCCTCTATGGAGCTGACTACAGGAAGTATCTCTTGAAATGCAATGCATCCACCACTGGTTTCAATCTCTCTAGTAAATCCTTGAGTTCGGGCCCTGCCAAAATCATTGTCAGAAAATATAATACCCACCCATGTCCAGTTAAAGTACCTAACCAACTGACCAATAGGAAAAGCTTCAAAGTCAGCATTGTAGATTGTCCTGAGGAAAGATGGGAATTGTAATTTGTCACTGAGCAAAGGTAGTGCAGAAGCGTAACTAATCTGTGAAAAAAATAAATAAAAGATAGTTAACATTTGGGTGAAACTTTTGTCTCAAGCGGCACCCCTGTTTAAATTGAAGATGCAGTGAAAGTAGGATAAAAAAACTTTAAAAAAATTGCAGTTGCTGGGAGCACACAGGGGCAGCATTCAGGTGCTTCCCTTGCCCCCTCAATTGGCCATCAGTTTTTTCTGAAACCGATGTGGGGATCGCTATAATTCAACCCCTTTTTAGCCAGATTGTATACGGTAGCCAGTTCACTGGCTTTCTGCAGTGGTGCATGATGTCCATGATGTCCATGATGTCAGAGGACTTCCTGGTGGTCTAATGGTGAAAGTGAATTTGGGATTAGCACCGATTGCAAGTTCACTTCCTGCTAGTACGCCAGTATTAAACTGAACAGCACTTTTCTATAGTATTTGTGAATGGATCTCTGAGATCCATTTACAAATAGATCTTCCCTAGTGGTCCAGTGGCAGTGGAGGTACTTAACTGCAATCAGCTGTTTGATTGCAGTTCAGTACCTGTTTTAGTAAGCTGACATGTTGGCAGCATACTATAGTATTTGTATTTGCGAATAGATCAAAGTGATTCATTCACAAATACAGTAGCTTTCTCCTTTCGCGGTGGTATCAAAATCAGTTTTTCGTTCTGATATTACATTACTAATATAGACTTTGGTTAACAATAAAACAGTAAATTAGACAGTGTTTTTTAAGCATTATTTCTGAGTGGTGTTTCTTATTGAAGAGTCGTGCTGCCCTGGGGAAACTGTAAATCCCAAAATTGGCCTGCTCCCTAGAGCTAGCTTTAAACTCCCCCCAGGTGCACCGACTTTGCATTCTGCGGAGGTCTCATCATTAGAATAGAAACCAAAGGATCCCGTCCATGTGTATTGCCATTGTGCCTGTTTTTTTAACACACACTCATCAGTATTTTTGTCTATTAATGTCTCTGCTGTAGCTTGTAGGTGTTTTGAATTGTCCTTGGTCGTTCCTGAGGGTGAGGCCACACTGCAACGCACAGGAATCGTGCACAAAATCGCGAGCGTTATCGCACGCGATTGTGTGCGCGATTCTTGCGTGTTTCGCGCTCGTGTTCGCGTTTTGCGCACGCGTTTTCGCCTTTTCACGTTATGGACACGCATGCGTTAACGCACCAAAAATGGTGAACGCATGCGTTACCATAACGCGAACGGACGCGCAATCGCATGCGCATCGGAAATCGCGGGAATTTTTGCGTTCCCGCGATTTCCATTTTAGCGAAAATCGCGAGCGCGAAACGCGTGCGCAAACGCGCGAAAAACGCGCTAGTGTGGCCTAGCCCTAACTGTGCAGCAAAATGTAAAAGATAACCACTACCATTTAGATCATTTCTTCATCCCTGGTTCATATATATTCTTCTTTTATAAATGGAAGTTGTGGGGTATTTCCATATTGCAGAACAGTATTAAAGTACCTGCGGATATCTGTACAATCCTAGAATTCTGGCTATGGGCACTGAAGCCTTTGAAGCAAAATCCCCAACTAAAGCCAATGGCATAAAATCTTTATTGCAGTTATAATTAGGGACCAATTCCTTTTTTCCTGATAAAATCCTTGTTGCTCCCATCAGTGATATTATCTCATTAAAACAAGAGTCATAAAGTCTGAATCCCAGTGTTACATTGGGCAGGAGATCATTTGAGTCATTAATTTCCATAACTGCGTATACCATGGCAAGTAAGAAACGATAATATCTAATATGAAATCTGGAAATAGAAAAACATTTCACAAGAGTTAAGTTTATGCTGAAAATAATGTAGATAGACATCTGAAGTACCTAGAAGTAAATTTATATGCAGGAATAATAATATATATTCAATCTCCTTTAGGATTTAATAGACACAGTGGGACTCATATACACAGGGGTTCTCATATACCTTGGACCGGATGGACAATGGATATCAACCGGCGGCGCATTAATGGACATCAACCAGGGGCACATTTTTTGGATTTGCTCACACTGGATGACATACCATGCCTGAGGGTTCCCCTTTGTCAGTTACCTTCTTGATGGATTTTTGACACATTCTGGTGATCGGCTGATCACATTGAGGGGATTCTCCCTGCCCCAGGTACTTTCCATTCTTAAAAAGTTAAATTTTAGAGTATAATTATCCTGTAATACTTGGTCACTAATACAATATACATATGCATATCTTGTGTACACAGCACTGTACATTATAAAAATACATTATACCGGATAATTCATTCATTAATCAAATAGATTAATAAACAAATTATATAAACAAAAAAAACTGTAAATAGGCGAAGAATAAATAACATTATGCTATTCAAAAGCTGAAAGAAATGAATCTTTTGCAAGATATTTTATTTTCCTTTATATTCAGAAAAATCTGTTTCTAATTATTTTATACAGTTTAAAATAGCAATTTAGCACAATCCGATAAGCAAACTGTTAAGTTTTTCAATAGGAAGTACTGTAGCATGAACCTTGAAATCTATTTTATGGACACATGACCTACCTGGTGCATCTACCTGACAGTGATCATGCAATACAGTAAATCTCACTAAGGTATTAGTGCATTGCGGAATCTTGACCGTTGCATCTCCCTATATATGTCTCACCAGAATAACTCTATAAATATACACTGTTGAATAAAATAAAACCATATTAAATCAAGTACACATGGACATTCATAGAAAAAGTCTAAAACACCCCAATTGAAAGTTCAAAATAATTATTCTACACAATGCCTGTTTCAGTGGTGTCTTTTCTTCTGAGTCTGATTAAGGGAACGGTGGCTCTCGAAACGTCCCTCAACTCATTTTTGATGTATATATCTAGAAGATGATTCTTCAATAAACTTATTGATGCAGAATTTTACAATTGTAAAAATTATAGTAGCAGAGTACCTGGCATTGCCCAGATTTTTCCTAATGATCCAACCTGCACTTGCAGCCGAAATTGTAACTGACCTTCAACCTGCACCCGCTACCTGTCATGACATGCAGTTTTCTTACCAAAAATGACCCATTCAAACTCACTGTCATTTACCCGAACCTGAGCCACAAAAGGGGGAAAAACCTTGAGTGCCCGACCCGATGCAGGATTCTAGGCCAGTGCTTTATATTAGGCATAGGACCTCCCATTAAAGGGGCGTGTTGGGGGTGCTATTACCACATAGAAGCTTGACCAAGCTTCCCAATAAAAACATACAATACAAGGATTGTGGAAGCACTCCAATTAGGCTAATTTACAACTACATTTAGTGGAAGTGCTACTGATCTGGTTAAACATTTATACAAACATAGAAAAGATAATCAATGCACATTCCTGGGCCCCATACAATATCATATTATCTGCACACTGGCATACGTAATAAACAAAGTGTGATCCAAAACAACATATTACTGTTTATGATCTTCTATTTGAACCGTACGCTACATTGTTTCATCTGTGCAAACACTGATACTGTATTAGAGGTTTGGTTAATTCAATTTACCCTCACCCTTAGAATGGGAACCCTATTTTAAAATTGGCCCTTGCCAGTGGGTTTGCTCCTGGATCTTCAAGATCTCTTCCCCTTAATAAAAAACACATCAATTGGATATCAGAGTAAATGTAGAAGGGAGAAGTGGAATTAAAGCAGTGAGATGTTTCCTTGTCTTGGCATCAGATTTATGGAAAATACATTAAGCACAAAATGATTTGCCCTGTAAAAAATTTCAAATGCTATTTTTGTAGAAAATGTCAAATCAAAACCTACCCACTGCATTGTAGAGGCTTCGGACTTTCCCTGAAGTGTGTTTCAGGGTATATTGTCTCAATGTGGACAGGAAAGAGTCCTCCCAAGGTGATGTCTCCAGCCAAGGAATATCCAATACCTTCTTCACTAGGCAGTCTGCACCCTTCCAATGAAGTTTCACATACACACTCATTATACCATAGCAGTATAAGAATGAAAAGCAAATGACAGGAAAAAGTCATAATCCAACAAGAATTTTCTTGAGAGAATAATAAAATATTAAGTTTGCCTACTTTAAAACACTCTACTTTGTACATATTTGTGGTAACTTTCCCCAACAGAGGTAGAAATAAACAAGCAAAGTGTATGTTCCTTACCAACCCAAGTAATTCCGCCATAGTCATTGTCCTATAATGGATTATCATAATTTCTCTATACCCTGGTAACAATCAGAACAATTTATCTTCCCCCAGCATCCCTTGTATGTCACTTGTATGTAACAAACACACACAAATAGAAACTAACGATCCTGAACCAACTTGGTTAAATGTACTATTGAATATTTTCAGTTTTAAATCTAACTTCCAAACGAGACTCAGACTTCCCCCTCACACCTGTACCTTAATTAGCTTCCTTAGCTGAGAATATACAATAGTCTGAAAGAGAAGAGGAATGCAGGTCCCATTCAACATTCTTCAATTCATTGCAGGGACCCATATCAGATTTAAAGCTCAATATCAGAAAATCTGTTTCACCCCCCTCCAAAATGATATTTCTCTTGAAGCTAAAGGAATGTGGTTTAACAAATTCCCCATCAATCACCTGTCCTGTGATTATCTTACTTTAGGAATATATACCCATTAATAACCTACCCTGTGCTTCTCTAACTTCCTTCTATCCTCTCCACTTCTCTTGTGTACCTTAAAAACCACTAATTTAAGAAAAGGGGTTTCAAGAAATAGAATAATACTGATGTTTGTCCATATTTGTTACCAATATCCTGTTACCACCCCAAATCCTTCCTGTAACTGTCCCTTATGTGGTATGTACAATAGCACACAGGACTTGTCTACTTACCACCACAATAAGAATCTCCTTTTGTCCACACATGCTATAAAAAGCTTAGCAAAGCTTTATATAGAGCATCTTATGAATAAGACACAGCTGGAGGGAACATCAAGTAGTAATTTAATTAGACAGATTACACATTATCATGGAGAGATGATGGAGTGCGTATTATCCCAACCACCCATCTTATCTACCTTCCATTCCCATAGCTGACCCCTTAAACCTCCCTCAACCTTTCTTAAATAAAGACACTTGACATGACTTTTGGATCAAAAGGGTCACAGCTTATTTTCTAACAATTCTTTGTTACCAAAAAACATCTTTACTTGTTACATCAAATATGCTAACACTGTTATTATTACCAACCATTTAACCATTTAATTAACATTTACAATTAAACATTAACACTGTAAAGTGGCTCACTGGAAGCTACCGTTGAATTTGCTCATCAGTCGTAGATGCACCGACTCGATGAGCACCTTTCCGTGTATGCCGACACCATACCTATAGTCCAAACCAGATATTCTGGAGCTGACACCCCTTGGGCTAGCTCCACACTTGTCACACCAGCCACTTCCAGTGACCAACTGCCATACAGGGAGACCTGACACCTTAGGACTGCCTGTTCCCCCAAATGCCCAGGCCGCTTTTATTCCATCCCCTAGGTCAAAGTTGAACATGTCCATACTATTTGTTCAGGTGAACCCCATCTTTTCCAAACCATCCCGTTTTTCCTCCGAAATCCCTATGGCTAATTACCTTCCCGTCCTAATTATGAAATTGTTAATAACTGCCCGGTTTATTTAATTCTGTTCTCTCAACTGCTTTATAGACCTACAGTCCCTCCAGTGCGGCGGGTCGTAATTTCGGACCAAATCACCCGCATTGTCGGGAACGCCGCCCACAGCCGCAACAGGTCACATTTGATATCCATCATCAACACTCTGCTGGGCAATGAACACAAGTCGTTTCCCCTAGGTGGATAAGAAGGATATTAGGAGGGCCATGGAGCCTAACCCTTCCATAAACTGGGGTAATAGATTACGCCAGAGCATACCCTGCGCCCCTAGCCAGTGAATTGCTAGCATACTTCTTTGGAACCCCAGTTGTCTGCCCTCCCTCCTGACTACTGCCCTCTTGGCTGCATGATGGATAAATGAATGTCCCATAATCCATAGGACCGCCGGTGGATCTAAAGGGAAAAACATATTGCCCGGTGTAAATAGGGTGTACTTATCTGTTACATTAAAGATGTGCGGACGGATGTACGTACGGAATCGTTAGATTGCCATCTGCCTATTGTTTGACTACTTCGTCTCCCAAGCCCCTTTGTGCCGCTTCTGTTGCTGCGGCCTATCCGGAATGAATGTGATCCAAATTCGCTGGGCGGTAGTCCAGGAGTGCTATGCCCTTTTTCAATACCGCAACGTACGGTATCTCGACAGTGATGTTTTATCTATGTGCGTAAAGAGGGGGCCCTGTCTGATGGCCTATACTTTAAGAAATTTCGTAGGAGATAAAGGGGCAAGCTTCGCCCCCTGTGGCTGTATTTTAACCCATTTCTTTACCGCTCTGGTCCGTTTTGACCTTGCTAGCCATATCCCTACGTGGCCTGTAATGAAATGTCCGAAATCTGTATGCCCCCGATGTCCTTTTTTGATCTAGGTAAAAGTTCGCTGATGCGGAAAGCTCCAAAGAATGCATTGTGAAAGCCGCCTTAATAATCTCTCCTCGAACTCTGAAAAGCAGATTTCTTTGAGCTTACCAGCAGGAGATCAGAACTGGAATGTGATGGGCCTGCGCTTGTCTTCTTCTCAGTGTCCCTTCCTATACCCTTTCAACGTTTGTTTGACTAGAGCATCTTTGTACAGCAGTTGTACCCTGCATTTTGAACCAGAAAGACAGACCTGCATTTTGTTTGTCACTGCCGCTCCTGACACTCCCTGCTTGTACATGTCCACTATCCACGAAAGTAAAGTTGTCTGTCATTCTCCTTCTGCGATTGACACCACTTCTTTTTTATGAACCCCCATTCTGCCCATGTTTTCGTATCTTTCAAGTAGGGGGCCACGGATTTTTAACTAATTCCTCAAGTCCCAAGCCGCTAAATCCCATATTAATGGGGGGCATGGACGGTTGGTGGTTTGCTCCTGGGGCCATCTTCCGGAACCTGTCCACGACAACGAGATAATGCATCCGCTATGTTTATTTGTGTGCCCTGGGATGTGTTTGCCTTGATTACTATATTATTTGTAGGCAGGTAGGACTAAATGTCTTAATAGCCGAATGCCGGCGGTGATGATGATGATAATGTGTTGAGGGCCTGTACCACACTAAGGTTATCGCAATTTAACATTACCCTTCTATTCTTTAGCGGTTCTTGCCACAATTCTATTGCCACGAGTATGGGAAACAGCTCCAGGAATGACAAGTTTTTGTTACTCCTAACTCTTTCCAGGAGTCCGGCCATTCTTCCGCGCTCCACTGTCCCCTGAAAAATGCCCCATACCCGTGGCTGCCGACGCGTCGGTGAACGCTGCAGGTCTGCATTGGATACTTCTTCCTGCAGCCATAATGTCCTGCCATTGTAATTTTTTAGAAAGGAAGCCCAAACTGCTAAGTCCTCCCTAAATGTCTGTCAATCCGAACAAAATGATGTGGGCGTGAGATACCTTTTGTCGCCAGTGACAGTCTCCGGGAAAAATTTCTGCCCATTGGCATGATTCTACAAGCAAAGTTTAACCTTCCCAGCAGGGACTGTACATGGCGCAAAGGTAGGCTCTTGCAGTGTTGTGCCTGTAAGACAAGTGCTTGTAATTCCTTCACTTTTTGTGTGGGCAATCTAAATTCCATTTGACGGAATCCAATCGATCCCCAGAAAGCTTAGTACGGTAGTTGGACCCTCTGTTTTGTCTGTTGCTAGTGGTATACCAAATCTCTCTGATATCTGTTTCATGGTTTGTAAGAGCCAATTACATTGATGGGTCCAGGTCGCCCAATGAACAGAAAGTCATCGAGATAATGTATTACTGATTCGCTTCCTGTCTAGACGCACTACCCATTCTAAGAATGTGCTAAAACTTTCAAAGTGGGAGCATGAAATCGAACAGCCCATAGGCAGGCATTTGTCTACATAATACATTCCCCTCCATTTGCAGCCTAGCAGTGGAAAGCATCGGGGTGAACTGGCAGAAGTCGAAAGGCGGACTCGATGTCGTCTTCGCATCAGAGCTCCCTTCCCGCTTTCGCAGCAGTGTGATGCCTTGTCGAGGACGTGTAAGTTACTTTACATAATTCTTTTTCGATGATCATTTACCGAACCCCTCTGGGGTAAGACAAATGATGTATGAGTCGGTATTTTCCCACCTCTTTCTTGGGGACCAGGCCAGCGGAGATACCCTTAGGTTATGGAATGGTGTTGATTTAAAGGGGCCTGCCATCTCCCTGCTGAACTTCTTTGTTTAGTTTGTTGTCTACTATACTTGGGTTTGAGTGCTGATCTCAGGTTCCTTGATATTATGGGTTGCAAGGCCTTGTACGGGATGAAAAACCCCTTACTGAAGCCCTGTCAAGCAGCGTGGCTGCGCCTGTCCTTATAAATGTTTAGGAAAGGGCCATCGCGCGCACGTTCACTGGTGTCTTCCCCTTTTCCAGGACCTCGTTGTTGTTCTGCCTGTTTGTCTACCTTTTTTGTAGCATCTAGCAAAACTGTGGGACCCCCCGCATTGCGAACATTCATGTTTGAATTTACAGGTCTGCCAAAATTGCAGTGGCCGTCGTTGAAGGCCCAGCGAGAAGCCTTTTTGTTTGTACTGCTGAGGGAGTAGGCTGCCACCCTTCCCCAGCAGCTCCGTGAAAGGGGTTATGGATGGCCTGCTGGGGCACATGAGCTTCACAGTTGGTCCCTGTGGTCCCACTGAATTCCTGGGCTGACGGTTCCGTTGGCGGAACTGCTCGTCGTATTTTAACCAAGCTAAACCCCCGAAGGTTTTGTATGCTTCGAATATGCCATCCAGGTAGCAAAACAAAGCGGGGCATTCCCCTGGTGATTTCTCGCCTAGGACACTGCCGAATATAAGGATGCCTGACGCCAAATATGGAAAGTTTCTTGGTATGAGCCGCCCCCTCCTTGCCTCCTATCCTCCCTTTTGATTCTTCCTGTTTGCTGTCCTATCCGCCTGTACCCTTTCTGTAGGTAATAGAGCAAAAAGGTCTACGTATTGCCCTATCCATATGCGCTCTCTACTTCTGGCCTCAAATGAGTGCCCAAAGGGCCCCGAAGCACAGGTAGGTTGCTCCTTTAGATAAGTCTGACAGTCTCTCCTTATTCCTGCCTGTCCGTCATTCTGTCCTTGCTCGGTTTCATATTCCTGCGCTGCTTGCTGCTGATGTTTCTGATCCTATCGCGCGCTCCCTGTCCTGGGCGACCCAGGTGCTGCTTGTTGTCGGAGTTGTGTTTCTAGCTGTGTTGCTACCTGTCCTGACGTAACCCATGCTTGAGTTGGGTCAATATCCATCTGAACTGCCTACTGTCTTCTATCCATACCCTTGCTCCTGGTCTGTGCTAATCTGTCTCCATGACCTCATTAGTTCCTTCAATCCCCCAAATGAGCAATTCCAACGCTCTTGTTGAGCGTCGGTCTAGTGTTGAGTTGTCCTTGACACTGTCCTTGTTATGTCAATGTCCCGGTGTGCGTCGCTCTTCCGTCCCTCTGTGCACTCGGGGTTTATGGAACGAGACCGCGTGATGGGTGTTGTGGTCTCTGCTGCTCCTGTGGTAAGTGGCTTGTGCTGCTGCTTGCGCCTGCTGTGCGTACGTCCCTCTGCCGGCTGGGGGCGGGTGTGTGCCCCGCTTGCTTCCGTGTCGACCTGGCTGGGCGGGCGGTGGACCCTTCCCCGCTGTTGGCTGGGCGGGCGGTGTTGCCCCGCTCTTCTTCCTCTTTAGGCGCGTCCTGCTGACGTCACCGGTCCTGCGCCTGCTCCCGACGTCCCTGCTCCGCGACTGTTGCTGACGTCACTGGTCCGGTGTTCGCTCCCGATGCTCTGCTTGGCGCCCTCTGCTGACGTCACATTCGCCGTCCCTTTCTCGCGGGATCTCGCGTGCTCCTGGATGCCGGGATTGGATGGGCTACCGCTGTTGCTCCTTTCTCCTTCAGTCGCCGGGGCCGTGTCGGGACTTAGTCTCTCGGTGGTCGCGTCTCCTCCGTTCCGACCTGCGAGGTTTTCGGCGGCGGTCGATCCTCTGCAGCTCTCTCTCAGCCAGTCGTCTCTCTCGCCGGCTTCGCTCTCAGCTCCTGCAGCAGCCGGTCGATGTTCTCCATGGCTCTCAGGGAAGCCCAGGTGTGTCTCAGCCCGTGGGTAGGTGTGTTACAGCTCTGCTGGGCACCCCTTAAGCCGTTTTTCTCTTCTTGCTGGATTTCTTTCTTGTAAACTTCTTCTGTTCCTCTGCTTCACTGCACCGGACCCTCTCCTTTTCCTCACTTATATTCCCTTCTCCTGTTTTAGTTGCAACAATGTTTGCTATCCCTAGCCTATCTCTGCCTTTAACCCTTAGCCTATCACTACCTTCCTTATTTTCAAAACTACCTAGCAATACTGCTCCCCCTCCTCTCAGCCATTATCCCTTTGCATTATGCTTGGGATTTCTTTACACAGATTTTATATTTACCTGTTTTTACATATTATCACAGTATTAGGGCCACACTGCTGCACTTTTTTTGCATTTGCGCTGCGTTGTTGATATCATTGAAAACGCAGCAACTTTGCGATTTGCGTTCCACATTTTCCGCATCAATACTTAATGAAAAAAACGCAAACGCAACAAAATCGCACATGAAATCCCATGCGATTCCGTGTGCGATTGCATTTGCATTGCAGTGTGGCTGTGCCCTTATACAGTAAAAATCATTGCTTCACTATTGTTGGAGGATAATATACATATATGATATTATATATCCTGTATATACACAGAGTTACAAAAGGTAAGGTTTATGGAATTATTATTAAAATAGTTATAGGTAAATGCCCTCTATATAAGGATTTTAAGGATATTGTTCAATGTGGAGTTTCATTATTGTGACCTTGCATTTTGTCTTTCATTGAATCTGTAGGTCAATGGCATTGAACAAACAAAAGGGGGATTTACCAAGAGCCGCAATGCTGGCTTCCAAGCACTCTAATATAATGAGGCCGCGGGTAAATTTTGATCTGACACTTTTCTGCTGCGTGACTGTAACGCCAGCTAAGTCATGCAAAAAACTGCAGCAACTGCTATATTAAAGGGCATGTCTACCCCAAAACTAAAATTTCCCCCACAATTGGCCCCACTGTGTAGTGTTTAAAAATCGTTACCTTACCTCTCTGCTCCAAATGATTCTCCTGCAATGAATTCCCAAAAAGTGAAGAGTAGGAGCTTGGCTGTGGGTGAAATTTTTTCTGCCTCTTACCTTTCCTCTGAGAGGTTTCTGACTTGCCCACTGGAGACCTCCCCCCCCTCCCTTGATCCCTGTTTGCTGCCTGGTGCCCTAGCTTTGAACATATTCCCACCCCAAACGCCATATTTGTTTGCAAAAAAATAATCAGTTATGTATTTACAGAGCTTCGTTCCCATGGCGTTCTGCACTGCTGGCAGCCATGTCTGTAATTGGTTGCCTCTCAGCCAATCACGGACGCGACTTGCTATACAGCCCCCTGCTTGCAATTTCCAGCAAGCAGAGGGCCAGATAAGAACGCCAGGGGAACCAAGCTCTGTAAGTACCTTTCTGATTATTTTTTTTGCAAACAAATATATATAAAGAGGTTAATGTAGGAGCGGCACTCACATCTGCCGTGTCTTCCTAATATAGATACAAGTATGCGGGAAGAGGGAGCACTCCGGGATTTCTTTATATGCTTTTATTGTGCAGATTATCGATTTGTTTCGGTCCGCCTCGGACGTTCTCAAGACAACAAACATCCAATTTAACAAGCTCAAATAGCGTGCAACTCACGTGATCCCCCCGCTCCCTGTAGGTGTGTTCCCCTGCCCACCAACAGTCCTCCATGTAAGTGTAGTCCATAATTGTGACTGCAATAGCAGTTCCTGTGAGGAAATCTCTAAGGCCATCTGTTTGATACTTTGATCCATGCAATGAAATATCCCTGATATTATGTATACGTGAATGGCGGACAATCGTTCATACTCCACATACGTTCATTTTAGGAGGATGTGGAAATGATCCAAGTTCTGTAATAAATAGTGCATAAAATAAGCTACTAAAAACTACATGAAGTTGTTGAGTGTTAAAAAAGATACAATATTTTCATTTAAAAAGGAACATTTTAAAGAACACGTTAGATGAATAAAAACAGTTTATGAATAACAAAAGCAAATAGTTGTTTAACTACTATGATTACTGAGCGAGATAAATATTTTACGTTTTAGAAGCCCTAAAGCCTTATAATAATAAATATTTTAAAAATTCCTAAAAATGTCTAAAATATTTATAAAAAAGAGGAAAACGAACACATTTCATTCAGTCCCTTGGGGGATACGGTGTCTAGACGCCTGATCCATTGGGTTTCTCTCTGTAGTAATACCCGGTCTCTATCTTTTCCTTCCACAGGTGTTATAAAATCTATGGCCATCCACCTGAGATTGGCTATTCAGTGATGGGCCTTTAAAATGTCTGGCTACAGACTGTTCACCATATAGTAACTGAGTTTTATTTTGTACCCCAGGTTCACTAGTATCTAATGCTGCCCCTATGGATTTCCTATGATTGGCCATCCTGTTCCTAATGTTAGTGGACATTTTGCCTACATAATAGTAGCCACATGGACATGTGATGATATAGACAACAAAGGCATGTGAGTCTATGTTTTATCCTAATGAGATGAGGAAAATCTGTGCCTGTAATGATGTATCTGCAAGTTTGACAGCCCTTGCAACTGTAACATCAGTGTTTAGGTTTGGGCATCCAATTATTAGAATATTTTACTTCCATCTGGATATTTGTTTGTACCAATAGGTTTCTTAAGTTTCACCCTCTGCGATTGGCAAAGAGGGACCTAATGATTTTAAAGGGCAACTGTTCATCATTGGTTAGAAGTCCCAGTGTTTTGCTAATTTTATTGTTAGGTGTACAGGCCAAGCTATAAACTATGGTTTCCCCAGGTTGATTGTCGGGGGTTTTGGTGTGTCATCTCCATGTGTGATTTACTTCTCCTTAACTTGGACTGGATAATACTCTCTTTGTAGCCCCTAGATCTAAATTTGTCCACCATGATATGTATCTGTTCATCCGCTTGTTTAGTATCAGAGTTATTATGGTAGACTTGGAGGAATTGGGAAAACAGTACCGGGTTCGGGTGAAAACTCGGGGCATGAAGTATGGTGTTTCGATCGGTGGACTTGATGAATAAGGTTGTTCTAAATCCCCCATTATCCACCTTTATACGCAAGTCCAGAAAGTCAATGGTTTTATCATCCCATATCATGGTGAGTTGTATGGGTGTCCCCAAATTGTTTAGATATTTTTGGAAGGCTACACATTCATTGGTTGTGCCTGCCCAAATAATGAACAGGTCATCAATGAAGCATTTGTATAGGATAATTTTATCCTGAAAGGTATTCTAAATATATTTTTCTTCAAATGCCTCCATGTATAAATTGGCAAACGATGGGCCAACATTAGTACCCATTGCAGTGCCAGATGTTTATTGGTATATCCTGGAACCAAACCGAAAATAATTATTACCCAATAGCATTCTTAGTAGTTCCATCAGGAACTCAATGGATGGTCCCTGGTGATTGCTTCTAGTGAGAGCATCCTTACACACCTCAATTCCCTCCTGCTGGGGAATGACCATGTAGTGGCTCTACACGTCTCATGTCATAAGAGTTACTGGTCTACCCCCACAGTCAACCGTTTTGAGTGTTTCCCTAAGGTTGCCGCCGTCTCTTAGATATGATTTCATAACCTTAACTATCGGTTGCAGATAGTAGTCTACAAACGTAGAGACGGGTTTATAAATAGAACCTTAGGATTGGTCATCCCGGGGGGTTTGAAGTGATTTGTGAATTTTTGATACTGTGTGGGCATTTAGGGTGGCTAGTGTTTAGAAACTTAGCCTCACTGTGGCTAATCCAATGTTGTTGGACTGCCACATTTACAGTGTCATCAAGTGTTCTCTTAAAGTCGGTGGTGGGGTCCTTATCCAGCAGTTTATAAACTTTCTGATCCCCCAACTGTGCATAGGCTTCCTTGCAGTAGTACTCCCTATCTAGAAGGAATATACTTCCCCCTTTATCCGTGGGTCTAATTATTAATTCAGGGTTATCCCTCAAGGATTTAAGAGCTTCCCTTTCTTTGGGTGTATGGTTATCCCTAATGGATTTTTTATCCGATCCTTGTATTAGGTCAGATTTTACCATATTGCCAAAAACTCTTATAGATGGTGACATGTTGGGTGGATCAAATACACTTTTCGGGGGAAAAAGGAGTTTTAGCAGTAGTTACATCCCAAAATAAATCCCTCATTTTGAGTTTCCTTTGAAACTTATATAGATCCACTTCTGCTTCAAAAGTATTGGATCTTGGGGTAGGAACAAATGTAAGGCACTTACTGAGTACACAATGTTCCTCTGCTGTAAGGGCATGCTTGCTGAGATTGAATGCTACTTCTAATGCTACAAATTCTCTTTTTGAACCCCCCTTTCCTGATCGGCCTCCTCCTCTTGTTCTGTGTGTGTCCCCCGATCTTGTGCCCATCCCTAAAAAAGGTTTTGAGGACTTTACTTGGGACTATGCGGTGTCATTTCTGTAGCCTGATAATGTGATTGAGGATTATACAAATCAGATTGTTGAGAATCCTCCAGCAATTACAATTGGTGCGTATATTAAAAATATTGTTTTACGCCATTGGAATGTACTTAGGGCATCTTATCCTAATATTACAGAATTTAAAACACCACCCCTTCTGTCCTATAGACGTGGTAAAACTACTGGTTCAATGCTTAATCAACCAGTTGTGAGTGATTCAGGGGACATAAAGAGTATGGACAAGCCACAAGAAAGGAATGGTGCAGTGTCACTCAGTGGTGAGTGTCACGAGTTTCATACACCCTAGAACTGGAGCTGAGTTTAAATTAAGGGGTCTTTACACCTGCAACTCTTGGTTTGCAGTGTATGGGTTGTTTAGCCCGTGGGGGCTCCTATATATAGGAGAAACCACACAAAAGATAAAAGCCAGGATATCACAGCATAAATCTTCGATTAATCATAAACAGGTTTCTTTACCAGTTCCTCGTCACTTTGTTGACACAGGTCACTCAGCTGAGGACCTTAGGTTTATGGTGCTTGAGGTGATACCAGAAACAGGACAGGGTGATAGAGAGATGAGATTAAAGAAAAGAGAAGTGTGGTGGGTGAAAAAACTTCAGACATTGGCCCCCAAGGGCCTCAACAGGGACTATGATTTATTTTTGTTCCTGTAAATTAAAGGTTAATTTTTGAGGGTTTAACTTATTATAGGAAGGGGAGGGCTCCATACTGTTTGAGCTGTATTAAGCTGTTGTATACTGGATACAGGGTATCAGTGCCACAAACATTGCGTAGCCTGGTGGAAACACATAGATGATGTGCTCGTCCTATGGCGGGGTGGCATTGATACCCTGTCGCGGTTCCACGCTGAACTGGATAGACTCCATCCAAGCATTCATTTTAATGTGACCTATAGCTTTACTGATGTCCATATTCTGGACATTTTGATCTCTAAAAAGGAACAAGGGTTCACAACCCAGCTATATCAAAAACCCACTGACTGGAACCAACTTCTATGAGATATGCAAAAGTTTGCTAATGGTAATTGAAGTAAAAATGGTTAGAAGTTAGGACCTTCCAGACTGGGGTTACCTTGACGTGGTTGGAAGGCTTTTCATTTATGTGATCACAGTAATGTATACTAAAACCCCTTTGTTTATAAAGTATGCCAGTGTGCAGATAATATGATATTGTATGGGGCCTAGGAATGTGCATTGATTATCATTTCTATGTTTGTATAAATGTTTGACCACATCAGTAGCACTTCTGTTAAATATAGTTGTAAATTAGCCTTATTGGAGTGCTTCCACAATCCTTGTATTGTATGTATTTATTGGGAGGCTTGGGCAAGCCTCCATGTGGTAATAGAACCCCTAACATGCCCCTTTTATGGGAGGTCCTATGCCTTTAATATAAAGCATTGGATGGCCTCTTCCCTCATTTTAAAAGCCAAAGGGCTGGGGGGAAGTGAGAGAGCCTGTTATATGGATCCAGTGTGTAAGAATGAGAAATGCAAAGTTTGCTAATCGTAATTTAAGTAAAAGACATTTAAAAAGGTTAGAAGTTAGGACCTTCCAGACTGGGGTTACCTTGACATGGTTGGAAGGCTTTTCATTTATGTGATCACAGTAATGTATACTAAAACCCCTTTGTTTATAAAGTATGACAGCGTGCAGATAATATGATATTGTATGGGGCCAAGGAATGTATATTGATTATCTTTTCTATATATATATACATTAGTAAGCATTGCTTCGTCCATTCCATCAGGTATTAACTTATTAACACTTATTGATTAAGTGATTAAGTGGCTTAATAATTACACCCCAGATTCAGCACCTTACATTTATCTATAGTGACAACTTGAAAATGTAGATGCCAGCTTTACCAATCTGTCAAGTCTATTGGTAAGTTTGTGCATCGGTTTTATTGCTGTATATATGTGGTACAAACAGTCAGTTAGATCTACTAAACATCCAGGTGCAGTTCTTTTGATCCTGGTATTTATCCTGCCACTTGGAAAACCTTAGTAATAATGCTTTACAGTGGTACAAGAACAAGGCAAAAGTACTTTATTTTTTGCTGCAAACCAATATAACAACATTATTGAACATTTTGTATTGATGGTCCCTGCCTTGTTCCTGTCCAGCTTTTGTGCCATTAGTAGGGATGGCCGGTTCACGGATCCGAACCCGGATCCGCCGCGGACTTATCCCGTTCGCGAACGGCGGATTTTTCGCCTTCCGAACTTCCGAACCACGGATTTCTCGTATTTTCGAAAATGTTCGAAATTACGAGGATTTCTTGTATTTTCGAAAATGTGTGAAAATACGTATTTTCGAAAATTTTCGAAATTATGAGGATTTCTTGTATTTTCGAGGATTTGTTTCATTTTAATGGGTCCACTCGCGGATTTTCGAATTTTCAAATTTTTTCTAAAATTTGTGGATCCTCTAGCGGACTGGATTTTGCGAAGTTTGGACATTTCTAGCCATTAGCTGTAATGATTTGGAGGGTTTTCTACCAAAATGTATAATATTGTTTTGGGGTGAACATGCTTTTTATTAGTGATAATGAGATCTAATAGAGCATAACTTCATGTTTGAGTATACATTGAGAGTCACACTCCAAAGTGCAATTAAATATGTTTCTTTAGTGACCACACATCAAACACAATGTTTCGGGGGGTAAGGTGTCATATGTATTCTCAGACTACCCTAGGAAACTTTAAAAAATAATTATGTGCTTTGTGATAACAAAAAGTAGGTTTGTTTATTATAAAAACCTGCATGCATCTCATGAACAAGGTCACATAGAGAGACTTTCTGCTCATTCTTGGGGGTTAATAGGATAAAAAATGAGGGTAAAATATTTTTTTTTAAAAATGGAGAAATATACACAGACAAATGCTTTCTACTTTTTATTTTCTTTATTCTTAAACATTTATTAATGCCAAATCAAAAATGTTAGGGCTGCAGCACAGGTGATCATGTTTTTTCCCTCTTTTTTTTTTTCTTGGGTGAATGTTTATGTTTTTGTTTGTAACATTTAAGCCCATAATTTAAATCAGGTTAGTTAAGGCATTTATAGGGTCATTTACAAAACAGGGATTTCATATTGCGCTTGTGTCTCTGGATAAAGACCATTTTGGTCTACCCAGCAGCATGACTTTAACACCAGCTATCTGCTGGCATTACAATGTTGTGCAAGAAATGCCACAAACGCAACATTAAATTCTGACTTTAATAAGAGATTGCCATAAATAAGTTCTATGATCTTTATTATACAGCTCTGTCCCTATGATTCCTCCCTGTTATAAACTCCTTGCTGTTAATTTCTGGGTGTAATAATATGATATAACATTTTGGAAAGAAAATACAAACAAGAAGCCCCGCACTTGAAGACAATATGGCAAAAATCTCTACTGCCACCATCTGTTTACCTTTGGTACTGAGGTAAGCTGGAATAAATGTCACCCAAACACTAGCAAATACCAACATACTGAATGTAATGAATTTTGTCTCATTAAATGTGTCTGGGAGTTTCCTAGCTAAAAAGGCAACTAATAGACTAATAGTAGCTAAGAGACCCATATACCCCAATACACAAGCAAATAACACTGTAGATCCTTCATTACATACAATGACAATGGTTTTTATTTCTGCTGTCATATTGAATTCTACAAATGGAGGTGCTTTGGCCAACCAAACAACACATAGAATGATCTGGATAATTGTACAGACAGGGACAATATAGACAGGTAATCTGAGTCCCACCAGTTTGTTTAATCTACTGTTTGGATTTGTAGCACTGAATATCAATATGACAGTAATAGTCTTGGCTAGTATGACTGAAAGACAAACTGAAAATATAATAGCAAATATGACCTGCCGTATCATGCAAGTTATCAAATTAGGTCTACCAATGAATGATAAGGAACACAGGAAACCAAACATGAGAGAGATGAGGAGTAGGTAGCTGAGTTCTCTGTTATTGGCCTTTACAATTGGAGTCTGGTGCTTTATTATGAATAGGGAGAACACAGAGAGTGTAACCAGGCAAAACAAGATTGAAACACAAGCCAGAGAGGATCCCAACATCTCCTGGTAAGAAAGGAATTGAATGGGTTTTGGTAGACACTTCTCTTTTCTACTGTCAGGCCATTTGTCTTCTGAGCATCTTACACATTCAGTCTCATCTAAATAAATCAGTATAATTCTGTTATATAAGAAAACTATAGTTATTTATAATATACATAACAGTATATATCATCACTGGCTACACACTGATAAAATGGCCAGTAAATACACGTTTATAAATTACAATAATTTATCACAATATCTACAGTATATTCACATAAAGAACAAGAAAGCCTGAAGGCCCAACCCATGACTCATAATGTGTACGAACAGCTGATTTGGCCTACTACCAGTTAGTGTATGAGCAATCAGTCAGCTGAAATGTCTGTTCGTTCAGGCATCATTGATGATCTGCTAGGTCAGATCATCTACGATGCCCATAAACTTACCGATAGTAATTCGTACACATTGTGCATCGTGGGTCAGGCCCCTGCGATAGCACGTGTGTATGAAACTTAAGTGTCCCCTTTATCACTTGTGGAATTAC
Organism: Hymenochirus boettgeri; assembly: GCA_019447015.1. Taxonomy (NCBI): domain Eukaryota; kingdom Metazoa; phylum Chordata; class Amphibia; order Anura; family Pipidae; genus Hymenochirus; species Hymenochirus boettgeri. The sequence continues at coordinate 303,867,762 of CM033476.1, read as the reverse complement.
CCAAATTAAACACCGTTATACAACAAGAGACAAATATTACACTAAGCCCTTTTTAATATGTTGTTTTGCTTGTACCAAATGAACTGGGCTTGCTTGAAACCCAAGGTGTAATATTTATCTCTTGTTAAATAAGGGAGTATAATTAGGGTAATTTCACTAGTGCTATCATGGGGGCCCAAACCGTGATACACAATATATACGAATGGCTGCTTCAGCCGACTATTGGTAAGTGTATGGGTGCTCCGTCGGGCATGGTTGATGATCTGACCCAAGGGATCAACAACAATCACCAAATGACCATTTCAACCAACTGAACGCCCAAACACTAGAGATGGACTAGAACTATTCAAGTTCAAACGGACTCGGACTTCTCGAACTATCCCAGACCTGGATTTTCTATATCTTCCAAACGTTTGATAATTATCGAGTGTTCGACCGTTCGAGAATCGATATGCGAGTAAAATGTCTATTATACCTATACGCAAGCATCGAATCCACAAGTAAAAGGTCTATTATACCTATTCATGAATAAATATCGAATCCGCAGTAAATGACCATTATACCTAGACGCGAGCATCAAATCTGCAAGTAAAATGTCCATTATACCTAGACGGAGAATTGAATCCGCAAGTAAATGTCCATTATACCTATACGTGAGCATCGAATCCGTGAGTAAAATGCCATTATACCTAGACGCGAGAATTGAATCTGCAGTAAAATGTCTATTATACAAAGGCGTGAGCATCGAATCCGCGAGTCGATCATGGGATAATTATCAAATGTTCGAACGCAGAGCTCAAAAGTGAAAGTAAAATCCTTTTTTTTCGAACATTGTTCCCCAGACCATTTCCCTGGTCCCACAGCCATTTAGATTGATATTTTAATTGTATTTCATTGCAACTTTTCAAACTATTTGGTCTCCCATTGACTTTAATAGGTCCATTTTCCAAATTTCGAACTTTCCATATAGTTCGAAAGTTCGAAAACGGACCGAACTTTCGAAAGTTTGGCCATCTCTACCAAACACTAACTCATAGTAAGCCAAAAAGGCCGTTTGTACACATTATACCTCACAGTTTTGGTCTTTAGGCTCTCTTGTCCTTTAATGTTAGACTGTTATATTGTCCTAAGCATCACCAGAAATATTGGTAGATGGAATCAACAACTCTACAATAAAAGAGATGGTATATAACCACACTCTGGTTTCACAGTAATATATATTTAAAGGGAATCTATACTTCCAAAAATCGAATATTCAAAAATCATACCTTTAGATAGTGTAAAGGTCCAATGCTCCACAGCACATTTTTTAGACTTGAAACCCGAGCTGTAGATAGATTCTCAGAAATCTTTAACAGCATGTACAGGGAAAGACCTGTCACTCAAACCAGGTATGCTAATCTGTGCCCCTCTAGTGACCTCTTACTAGGATCTCCCAAAACATGTCAAAACATTTGTTAATACAACCCCAAATATAATAAGTGATTAATCATATTGGTCCCCTGCCTATCTAGTCTGTCTGTCTGTCTATCTATCTAAACATAGAAAAGATAATCAATGCACATTCCTAGGCCCCATACAACATCATATTATCTGCACAATGGCCTCTTCCCTCATTTTAAAAACCAAAGGGCTGGGGGGAAGTGAGAGAGCCTGTTATATGGATCCAGTGTGTAAGAATGAGAAATGCAAAAGTTTGCTAATCGTAATTGAAGTAAAAGAAATTGAAAAGGTTAGACGTTAGGACCTTCCAGACTGGGGTTACCTTGACGTGGTTGGAAGGCTTTTCATTCATGTGATCACAGTAATGTATACTAAAACCCCTTTGTTTATAAAGTATGCCAGTGTGCAGATAATATGATATTGTATGGGGCCTAGGAATGTGCATTGATTATCTTTTCTATGTTTGTATAAATGTTTTGACCGATCAGTAGCACGTCCGCTAAATGTAGTTGTAAATTAGCCTAATTGGAGTGCTTCCACAATTCTTGTATTGTCTGTCTATCTATCTATCTATCTGTCTAATCTATCTGTCTGTCTGTCTGATCTATCTATATATCTGTCTATCTATCGCTTTGTCTATTATATATCAATCTATATATCTATCTGTCTGTCTATCTGTCTGTCTATCTATCTGTCTATTTATCTGTCTATCTATCTGCCTGTCTACCTGTCTGTCTGTATATATGTGTCTGTCTGTCTATCTATCTATCTATATATCAGAGTGTGTCACAGGAGGTCACTTATAGGAGGCCCACCCCCAGCATGTGTGATTGCTTGTTAGAAGGGAGAAGTGTCTCATACAGCAGCAGCAGTCCCCCTTCCCCACCCACTTTCAGCAGTATGTACTTGCCTGTTAGAAGAGAGGGAGAAGTGTCTCACACAGCAGCAGCCCCTGCCCCACCCACTCTCAGCAGTGTCAGGAAGATATGTTAATGAGCTGTTTAGTGTCGAGTTGTATAGGCTCTTTATTATGTAAATGAATGTATCCAGTGTCGGCTGGATAACAAGTGGGCAGTGGGGGGGGTCAGTTAGGAGCAGTTACTAAACATTGAAAATACACAGGCACAGACACACATGTAAGTAATATCCTTTTACTATCCTAACATTGTACTTTCAGATCATACAAAGTTGTTTCAGGGAGTATAGTGACCCTTTAATATATTCACATAAAGAACCCTTTACCTGCACCAAACACTGAATAAAATATCAGACTTATTAGATATTATTTATACCTTATTCTAGTATATAGCTTGGTTAAACTCCACTTTAAACAACTTGATTAATGATGAATGCACTAATGTTTTTTTTTAAATGTTCTGTGAATATTTTTTTAGGAAAAATGTTTTTGTGTATTATAATAAAGAGGGATTAAAGGACAACAATACCCCAAAAACAACATCTCCCCCATTACATGTCCACACTTCCAGCAGCTGAAATCGCTTACTCTCATTTACAACCGTGCTGCCTTCCCTTAGATATCACACAGCAAAGATGAGTGCTAAAAGCTCGCCTCCTGGACGGCCCAGGGCCATGATTAACATATCACTTGTCATTGGCTGGTGGGAATGTCTGTTACAACCTCTCTCCTCCTCTTCTCCCAGTCAAACAAACTTGAACTGTTTGGTTGCTAAGATACAGCCTATATAATCAAGCTGATTAAGGATGGGTGGAGGAGTGTTTTCTCACTGCTAATTTTGAGTGACAGTTGGAGGCAGACAGAATTGTTACACCCCCTTCACAGTGTGGCTAATTGAAGGCAGAGAGAAGCTTGAAATTAGGAAAAAAACATATAGGGAGGGCTCCATACCTTTACTCTTTTGAAAGTTGCATTGAGGCAATACAGTTATCCTTTAAAAAATCAAGTCATTGGGTATTAAAGGAACACTAAACTACCCAGATGTATGTTGGGTTTTCTTCTTTTTTTAATGGGCACATCTACCCCAAAATGAAGATGTAAGGGACCCCGAAAAAACTAAAACCTCAATTTTTGCATTTCTCATAATTGCTTGCACACCAAGATATCCTCCCCAAGCTTCACTGCACCCTGCCCTTCCTCTTCTGTGCTCTGTAAAAGCTCTGACCTTTTGCGCACTCTCACTGGCCTTTCACAGCACTCACAAGACAAGCCACCTTGAATTCATTGGCAGTGATATTCAGTGAAGTCATTGGCAGTAATTTCACCCATTATAGCACTGACTGCAGAGTAATCCCAGAAGAGTCTGTGAGCTGCTTCTCACTAAGAAGGATATCATCTGCAATCAATTATAAGAAAAGTGATTATCACGGTTTTAGCTTTTAGAGGGTCCTCTATCTGCATGGCAATTTTTATGCCACAAGTTTTTTAAAGATCCATCTTTGCAGTTTCATGGTCCTTTAATATGCTCAATAAAGATTGTTAAACTAATCTAATTTTTTGTTGATTAGTCTAACAATCTTTTTTGTCAATCTATTCCCTTACAGGCAGACTGCTCATCAATCACAGAGCAACCAGTTTTACTTTATGGAGAGGGGAGCTTAAGCAACCAGGAGCCTCAGTAGAAATCCTTTGAAATCCTTTCAGACTGATCACTAAATTATATTGAATTAGGAATATTTTAAGGGTCACTATATTCATTCAAACAACGTTACATTTTCTAAAACAATAATTTGAGAGAAGTAAAATGGTGGTACTCACATATTTATCTGTGCTTGCTTTGTTATTAAATTATTAATGTTAATGAGTGCTCCTAATTGCCCTCAGCTCCCTTACTCATTGCCTTCTTGTAGTGTCAGCGATACGTATAGGTTCTGCAAAGCCTCACCATGGACACTGCTCTGCTTACACAGCTCCTCCCTCCCTCCCCATCTTTTTTTTTCTCTGCAGATTCTCTTAAATGTTACAGAAAGTGTGCTGGCAGGCAGCCAAAGATCCTGATAAGAGGTCTAGGATGGGGGACATATTATAATTTCTGCTTCTGGAGTGACAGGTCTTTCTCTATAAATGCTGTGATTTCAAATGATGATTTCTCTGAATCTACAGCTCAGATTTAAAAGTCCCAAAAAAGTTTTGGAGCAGTGGAATTTTGTTGAATGAAGGTACAATTCTTGAAAATTGTATTTTTTAGTGTAAAGATACCCTTTAATCTTTATATCAATATGCTAATTTTTATGGCCATTGATAATATTTAAAGGGAATTTTAATTAAAAAATTTTTTTTGTGATTTAAAAGAAAAATGTAATAAAACCAATTATTACAAACCATAAGGATTTAGAATTTCTCCATCTGAGCATGGCACACAGTCAAAACAACAGATCATTTGCCCTTGAATTGTGGCCCTTCTGTTTCCTTTGGGGCAGGGATCACTGCATATTGACAGAGGGACCTGCAGGGAATTCTATTTGAAAGAAATTCTCATTTATTAACAAAACTATATAACTTATATAATCAATATATTTATATGTATAATATATTATAAGTATCAGTAGAACAAGGCTCCATCTCTAGCAAGGGTATATTAATAAGAATCATAGCAAGACTGGTATTAATTATACTGTGGGTCTATATCAACCACATATGCATTTTACAACATGGTTGGTAAACATTGACAGTAAAAAACCCAAGGAACACAGTGACTGATCTTGGACCAATCAAATTTTGTGGGTAGGTTTAGGAGTCACTACAAATAGAGAATGTTCTTTAAGAGGAGCTAGTTTCAGCTTTGAATTTCTTCAGAAATGCTACTTCTTTCTACTAAGGCATGTATTGGGATATAAGATTATTGGGTGATTCTGGCTGGGTAGCTTGAATAGGCAGCCCTTAACTCAGATGGCTCTCAGTTTTGTTCTCAGTATTTGGTTGTCAGTATCTAAGATAAAAATTTGCCAGCAAAAGCTTGATTTGAAATCCCAACTACTGTAAGCACTCAACAGGAGATCTGAGTAACAGTGTTACTGATGTTTTGGAATATCTGCTTCCTATATTTTACCAGAAATGATCTCTGGTGAAATATATATATAACAGCACATAGCTCGATAAAGAGACTACAGAGTCTTGAAACTTTCCTGTTATATATATGAAAGGAAAGGGTTAATGTAAATTCCCAGAATCCCAAATGAAAGTTGTAAATCAATTGTTTGCATGTTTAACTGATTCTGCATGTTTAATTAATCAAAAAAAGCAAGGGCTATTTTAAACATTATGCAAAACCCTTCTGATTGGTGGACATATCTTCATAGACCTCCATAGACACTGCCCACTTTAGGAGGAGAGGAATCAATTGCTGCACCCAAATACAAAAATAAAAATATCTTGATTACTGTTCCAAAAAAAATTATAAAAGTTCATGGCAAAAGTACATAGGATAGCAGATTGGGTGAATGTAAGATATAATTGCATTGAGGCTGCAAGAGGTGTTATCAAAACTGCCCAGGGTAAGGAGTCAAAATAGCATTGGGCAGTTTTGATAAAACCTCTTAGCTACAATGCAATCAGCGCCTTGCATTCAGAAGATTCCTGACCCCTTGCTGTTACATTCTTATTAGGACAGTTTTTATTGCCAACAGATTTTTGTATAAGTCATTCTGAATTGAGAAAGCCAGTCAGGGTGACTAGCGAAACATCTTCAAGAACTAAATTTCAAGTCCAGTTGATCTAATTGAATACAAAAGGTATACCATGACCTGGATGAATGAGAACCTTCACAATCCTATTGTTATTGTAAAACACTTGTGGGGGCTGTGTGGAGTCACTTTGCAAAAACCACACCCACAAATCCTGTGCTAAAGTCACATAAACCTGTTGTTAAGGGCATTTTGTCTAACACCCCAAATAATCTTCCTAAATATCATTACCAAAATGAGAAATGTGTACAAAATGAATGAGAATGATAGGGTAATGTGTATATGTAACTGATATCACAAAATTATGTCTCTCTATATAAGAATGAATGATATTTACTTGATTGTTTCCGCCATTCCATAAAATCTTTTCTTGTTGAATAATAATCTCACAACCTTTAAGAGATCCTGTATCATAATAACCAACACGGACATACTGATTACTTCCATTGAGGAACATCTGCCAGTTCACAATGTCCCCATTGATAGGAACATCTCCATTCTTATCAAAAAAGATTCTCTCTCCTCCAGTGTTGGTAAAGATAACTCTTCTGATATAATGTAAAAGCTGGAGGGAAAGTTTGTAGAATGAGACAAAACAGATGAGTAATGTAACAGAAAATAGCAATGAAGGTTGAAAGCCATACATTCATCTAGACCAACTTTTATACCCTACCCTTTAACCCCACCTAACAGTTGATTTGGAGGAAGGCACAAAGAAACAGCTGAAGAAAATCCTTCCAGGGAAAGTATCCCTGGATCAACCAGAACTACAATATATGTATTAATAGCAGTTATTCTCAATATTCTTTAGTTTTAAAAATGTATCCAAAACACTCTTAAAGTGATTCAATGAACTTCTGCTGGAAGAGCGTTCCACAATTTTACCATATTTTTATCCCTTGAATCTATTCCCCTCTTTATACAAGATAATATCTTGCTAGCTCTAGCCATTGCTGTCTGGCATTGCTTGCTACATTTAAGACTGTTTTCTACTACAACCCCTTAAATATTTTTCCAATAGAGATACACTTAGAACAGAATAGGTGGCACAAGGATTATTAAACCCCAAATGCATCACCTTACATTTAACAACATTAAATCTCATCTGCCCATTTTGATAATCTATCTAGGTCTGCTTGCAGCAATTGCACATCATTTCAAGTTTCCAAAGCTCTGCATAGTTTTGTATCATCAGAAAACACAGAGACCTTGTTCTCAATGCCCACTTCTAAGTCATTTATAAACAGATTAAATAGAAGTGGCCCCAGTGCAGAACCCTGAGGCATTCTGCTTAGAATTTTAGCCCACATAGATGTAGCAGCATTGACCACCACTCTCTGTACGCTATCCGACAACTAATTCTCTACACTAGCTCCTCTCCCTCAAAATAGTGTTCCTAAGAGCTTCCATGTATAAACATGGTAAATTCCCAGAAGTCTTTGTTCCTTATTTGCATATTGCTGAAAAGGGAGTTTCAAAGGCTGAATTCTCTCCCTACCCTATTTAATGTATTAGTGACGTCTGTATATAGGTTCTTCACACTGCAAAACCAGAGGCCTGCACTACACTGATGATGGCTCAATAAAGCTGAAACCGGTCTGTAGTTGGCACTCTGGTTTTGCATTTAGCTTGTGGAATGCTGTAAAAATCTTTTTAAATACATACAGGTTTATTCAATAAAAGTTCTTATTGTTTAAAATGGTGCTAATTTTGCCCAAACCAATCAGATCTTATTTAAAGGGCATGTCCACCCTTAAAAATTATTTTTGATATGCTGCTCCCCCCATGTCTGGTAGCCCCAACCGCATGGTTGTATTTTCCAAAGCTCCCAAACTCTTACTTACCCTCCCTTCGTTCCTCCGCGCACTGCCGGCCCTCTGCTTGCGAGAATGCAAGCAGAGGGGCGGGACCGGCAGTCCGTCTGTGATTGGCTGAGCGGCAGCCAATCACGGACGCGGCTGCCAGTCATTCATGCAGCGGAGGAAAGAGGAAGGTAAGTAAGAGTTTGGGAGCTTTTGGAAAATACTAACCATGCGGTTGGGGCTACCAGACATGGGGAGCAGGCATATTAAAAGGGTTTTACGCTAGGGGGAGGGATAGTAGAACGGGAGGGAGAGGGAGGGAGAGGGAGGGAGGGGGAGGGAGGGGGGAGAAGGGCTGCAGTACGCATGACAAATATCTACCGGAGGCAAGATAGCAGGCTGAGCCCTGCTAGCCTCCTGGTGGACAGTTTTTTGGACTTTAGGGGGGGTCTACAGGAGAACCCTATGGAGCTGGGATGTGAGGTAAGGATTACACTACACTACATCGTGGGGCCATTACTGGGGGGGATTATAGTTTTAGGGGTGGACATGCCCTTTAACATTTGAAAGCTAACATCTGATTTTTAAACAATAAGAACTTTTATTAAATAACCTGTTAGTGTTCCTAAGAGCCTCCATGTATAAACATGGTAAATTCCCAGAAGTCTTTTGGGGTTGCTCAATAAAAGTTTTTATCATTTTAAACAGTGCTAATTTTGCCCCAACCAATCAGATGTTAGCTTTCAAATGTTACATAATTTCTGATTGGCTGGGGCAAAATTAGCACCATTTTAAACGATAAGAACTTTTATTGAATCTCCCTGTTCCTTCCTTATTTGCTCCCTCAAAATACACAGAGACAACAAAAGGCCTTCCTAGCACCATATCTTCTTACAATGAAACCCAAAGTAAACATACCTTCTCCTCTGCTTCACTGCACCGGACCTTCCTTTTCCTCACTTATATTCCCTTCTCCTGTTTTAGTTGCACAATGTTTGCTATCCCTAGCCTATCTCTGCCTTTAACCCTTAGCCTATCACTACCCTTCCTTATTTTCAAAAATACCTAGCATAACTGCTCCCCCTCCTCTCAGCCATGTATCCCTTTGCATTATGGCTTGGGATTTCTTTACACAGATTATTATATTTACCTGTTTTACATATTATCACAGTATTAGGGCCACACTGCTGCACTTTTTTTGCATTTGCGCTTGCGTTGTTTTGATATCATTGAAAACGCAGCAACTTTGCGATTTGTGTTCCACATTTTCCGCATCAATACTTAATGAAAAAAACGCAAACGCAACAAAATCGCACATGAAATCCCATGCGATTCCGTGTGCGATTGCATTTGCATTGCAGTGTGGCTGTGCCCTTATACAGTAAAAATCATTGCTTCACTATTGTTGGAAGGATAATATACATATATGATATTATATATCCTGTATATACACTGAGTTACAAAAGGTAAGGTTTATGGAATTATTTATCTAAATAAGTTATAGGTAATAATGCCCTCTATATAAGGATTTTAAGGATATTAGTTCAATGTGGAGTTTCATTACTTGTGACCTTGCACTTTTGTCTTTCATTGAAATCCTTGTAGGTCAAATGGCTATTGAACAAACATAAAGGGGGATTTACCAAGAGCCGCAATTGCTGGCTTCCAAGCACTCTAATATAGTTGAGGCCGCGGGTAAATTTTGATCTGACACTTTTCTGCTGCGTGACTGTAACGCCAGCTAAGTCATGCAAAAACTGCAGCAACTGCTATATTAAAGGGCAGTTTACCCCAAAACTAAAATTTCCCCCACAATTGGCCCCACTGTGTAGTGTTTAAAAATCGTTACCTTACCTCTCTGCTCCAAATGATTCTCCTGCAATGATTCCCAAAAAGTGAAGAGTAGGAGCTTGGCGTGGGTGAAATTTTTTCTGCCTTACCTTTCCTCTGAGAGGTTTCTGACTTGCCCACTGGAGACCCCCCCCCCCTCCCTTTGATCCCTGTTTGCTGCCTGGTGCCCTAGCTTTGAACATATTCCCACCCCCAAACGCCATATTTGTTTGCAAAAAAATAATCAGTTATGTATTTACAGAGCTTCGTTCCCATGGCATTCTGCACTGCTGGCAGCCATGTCTGTAATTGGTTGCCTCTCAGCCAATCACGGACGCGACTTGCTATACAGCCCCCTGCTTGCAATTTCCAGCAAGCAGAGGGCCAGATAAGAAAGCCAGGGGAACCAAGCTCTGTAAGTACCTTTCTGATTATTTTTGCAAACAAATATATATAAAGAGGTTAATGTAGGAGCGGCACTCACATCTGCCGTGTCTTCCTAATATAGATACAAGTATGCGGGAAGAGAGGAGCACTCCTGGGATTTCTTTATATGCTTTTATTGTGCAGATTATCGATTTGTTTCGGTCCGCCTCGGACCGTTCTCAAGACAACAAACACTCAATTTCAACAAGCTCAAATAGCCGTGCAACTCACGTGATCCCCCCGCTCCCTGTAGGTGTGTTCCCCTGCCCACCAACAGTCCTCCATGTAAGTGTAGTCCATAATTGTGACTGCAATAGCAGTTCCTGTGAGGAAATCTCTAAGTGCCATCTGTTTGATACTTTGATCCATGCAATGAAATATCCTCTGATATTATGTATTACGTGAATGGCTGGACAATCGTTCATACTCCACATACGTTCATTTTCAGGAGGATGTGGAAATGATCCAAGTGCTCTGTAATAAATAGTGACCAATTAAATAGCTACTAAAAACTGTAACATGAAGTTGTGATAGTTTAAAAAAGATACAATATTTTCATTTAAAAAGGAACATTTTAAAGAACACTGTATTAGATGAATAAACACAGTAGTTTATGAATAACAAAATGCAAATAGTTGTTAACTACTATGGTTACTGAGCGAGATAAATGTTTTAAGTTTAGAAGCCCCAAGCCTTATAATAATAAATATTAAAAATTCAAAAATGTCTAAAATATTTATAAAAAGGAAGGAAAAACGAACACATTCATTCAGTCCCTTGGGGGATACGGTGTCTAGTCGCTGATCCATGGGTTTCTCTCTGTAGTAATACCCGGTCTCTATCTTTCCTTCCACAGGTGTTATAAATCTATGCCACCACCTGAGATTGGCTATTCAGTGATGGGCCTTAAAATGTCTGGCTACAGACTGTTCACCATATAGTAACTGAGTTTTATTTTGTACCCCAGGTCACTAGTATCTAATGCTGCCCCTATGGATTTCCTATGATTGGCCATCCTGTCCTAATGTTAGTGGACATTTTGCCTACATAAGTAGCCACATGGACATGTGATGATATAGACAACAAAGGCAGTGAGTCTAGTGTTTATCCTAATGAGATGAGGAAAATCTGTGCCTGTAATGATGTATCTGCAAGTTTGACAGCCCTTGCAACTGTAACATCAGTGTTTAGGTTTGGGCATTCAATTATAGAATATTTTACTTCCATCTGGATATTTGTTTGTACCAATAGGTTTCTTAAGTTTCACCCTCTGCGATTGGCAAAAGGGGACCTAATGATTTTAAAGGGCAACTGTTCATCATTGGTTAGATGTCCCAGTGTTTTGCTAATTTTATTGTTAGGTGTACAGGCCAAGCTATAAAATATGGTTTCCCCAGGTTTGATTGTGGGGGTTTTGTGTGTCATCTCCATGTGTGATTTACTTCTCCTAAATTGGACTGGATAATATCTCTTTTGTAGCCCCTAGATCTATTTGTCCACCATGATATGGATCGTTCATCCGCTTGTTTAGTCAGAGTTATTACGGTAGACTCGGAGGAATTGGGAAAACAGTACCGGGTTCGGGTGATGAAACTCGGGGCATGAAGTATGGTGTTTCGATCGGTGGGCTTGTGTGAATAAGGTTTCACTAATCCCCATTATCCACCTTTTACGCAAGTCCAGAAAGTCAATGGTTTTATCATCACATATCATGGTGAGTTGTATGGGGTCCCCAAATTGTTTAGATGTTTTTGGAAGGCAACACATTCATTGGTTGTGCCTGCCCAAATAATGAACAGGTCATCAATGAAGCATTTGTATAGGATAATTTATCCTGAAAGGTATTATAAATATATTTTTCTTCAAATGCCTCCATGTATAAATTGGCAAACGATGGGCCAACATTAGTACCCATTGCAGTGCCAGATGTTTATTGGTATATCCTGGAACCAAACCGAAAAATATTATTAACCAATAGCATTCTTAGTAGTTCCATCAGGAACTAATGGATGGTCCCTGGGGATTGCTTCTAGTGAGAGCATCCCTACACACCTCAATTCCCTCCTGCTGGGGAATGACCGTGTAGTGGCTCTACACGTCTCATGTCATAAGAGTTACTGGTCTACCCCCCCAGTCAACCGTTTTGAGTGTTTCCATAGGTTGCCGCGTCTCTTAGATATGATTTCATAACCTTAAAATATCGGTTGCAGATAGTAGTCTACAAACGTAGAGACGGGTTTAAAATAGAAACCTTAGGATTGGTCATCCGGGGGTTTGAAGTGATTGTGATTTTTGATACTGGTGGGGCATTTAGGGTGGCTAGTGTTTAGAAACTTAGCCTCACTGTGGCTAATCCAATGTTGTTGGACTGCCACATTTACAGTGTCCTCAAGTGTTCTCTTAGTCGGTGGTGGGGTCCTTATCCAGAGTTTATAAACTTTCTGATCCCCAACTGTGCATAGGCTTCTTGCAGTAGTACTCCCTATCTAGAAGGATATACTTCCCCTTATAGTGGGTCTAATTATTAATTCAGGGTTATCCCTCAAGGATTTAAGAGCTTCCCTTTCTTTGGGTGTATGGTTATCCCATATGGATTTTTTATCCGATCCTTGTATTAGGTCAGATTTTACCATATTGCCAAAAACTCTTAAGATGGTGACATGTTGGGTGGATCAAATACACTTTTCAGGGAAAAGTAGGAGTTTTAGCAGTAGTTACATCCCAAAATAAATCCCTCATTTTGAGTTTCCTTTGAAAATTATATAGATCCACTTCTGCTTCAAAAGTATTGGGTCTTGGGGTAGGAACAAAGTATAAGGCACTTCTGAGTACAACAATGTTCCTCTGCTGTAAGGGCATGCTTGCTGAGATTGAATGCTACTTCTAATGCTACAAATTCTCTTTTTGAACCCCCTTTCCTGATCGGCCTCCTCCTCTTGTTCTGTGTATGTCCCCCGATCTTGTGCCCATCCCTAAAAAGGTTTTGAGGACTTTACTTGGGACTATCCGGTGTCTTTTCTGTAGCCTGATAATGTGATTGAGGATTATACAAATCAGATTGTTGATAATCCTCAGCAATTACAACTGGTGCGTATATTAAAAATATTGTTTTACGCCATTGGAATGTACTTAGGGGCATTTATCCTAATATTACAGAATTTAAAACACCACCCCTTCTGTCCTATAGACGTGGTAAAACTACTGGTTCAATTCTTAATCAACCAGTTGTGAGTGATTCAGGGGACATAAAGAGTATGGACAAGCCACAAGAAAGGAATGGTGCAGTGGCACTCAGTGGGTGAGTGTCACGGGTTCATACACCCTAGAACTGGAGCTGAGTTTAAATTAAGGGGTCTTTACACCTGCAACTCTGGTTTGCAGTGTATGGGTTGTTTAGCCCGTGTGGGTCCTATATATAGGAGAAACCACACAAAAGATAAAGCCAGGATATCACAGCATAAATCTTCGATTAATCATAAACAGGTTTCTTTACCAGTTCCTCGTCACTTTGTTGACACAGGTCACTCAGCTGAGGACCTTAGGTTTATGGTGCTGAGGTGTGATACCAGAAACAGGACAGGGTGATAGAAAGATGGATTAAAGAAAGAGAAGTGTGGTGGGTGAAAAAAACTTCAGACATTGGCCCCCAAGGGCCTCAACAGGGACTATGATTTATTTTTGTTCCTGTGAATTAAAGGTTAATTTTGAGGGTTTAACTTATATAGGAAGGGGAGGGCTCCATACTGTTGAGCTGTATTAAGCTGTTGTATACTGGATACAGGGTATCAGTGCCACAAACATTGCGTAGCCTGGTGGAAAAACATAGATGATGTGCTCGTCCTATGGCGGGGTGGCATTGATACCCTGTCGCGGTTCCACGCTGAACTGGATGACTCCATCCAAGCAATCATTTTAATGGACCTTAGCTTTACTGATGTCCATATCTGGACATTTTGATCTCTAAAAAGGAACAAGGGTTCACAACCCAGCTATATCAAAAACCCACTGACCGGAACCAACTTCTATGAGATATGCAAAAGTTTGCTAATGGTAATTGAAGTAAAAAGGTTAGAAGTTAGGACCTTCCAGACTGGGGTTACCTTGACGTGGTTGGAAGGCTTTTCATTTATGTGATCACAGTAATGTATACTAAAACCCTTTGTTTATAAAGTATGCCAGTGTGCAGATTATATGATATTGTATGGGGCCTAGGAATGTGCATTGATTATCTTTCTATGTTTGTATAAATGTTTGACCACATCAGTAGCACTTCCGTTAAATGTAGTTGTAAATTAGCCTTATTGGAGTGCTTCACAATCCTGTATTGTATGTTATTATTGGAGGCTTGGGCAAGCCTCCATGTGGTAATAGCACCCCAACATGCCCTTTATGGGAGGTCCTATGTCTTTAATATAAAGCATTGGATGGCCTCTTCCCTCATTTTAAAAGCCAAAGGGCTGGGGGGAAGTGAGAGAGCCTGTTATATGGATCCAGTGTGTAAGAATGAGAAATGCAAAGTTTGCTAATCGTAATTTAATTAAAAGACATTTAAAAAGGTTAGAAGTTAGGACCTTCCAGACTGGGGTTACCTTGACATGGTTGGAAGGCTTTTCATTTATGTGATCACAGTAATGTATACTAAAACCCCTTTGTTTAAAGTATGACAGCGTGCAGATAATATGATATTGTATGGGGCCAAGGAATGTATATTGATTATCTTTTCTATAATAATACATTAGAAGCATTGCTTCGTCCATTCCATCAGGTATTAACTTATTAACACTTATTGATTAAGTGATTAAGTGGCTTAATAATTACACCCCAGATTCAGCACCTTACATTTATCTATAGTGACAACTTGAAAATGTAGATGCCAGCTTTACCAATCTGTCAAGTCTATTGGTAAGTTTGTGCATCGGTTTTATTGCTGTACATATGTGGTACAAACAGTCAGTTAGATTACTAAACATCCAGGTGCAGTTTTTGATCCTGGTATTTATCCTGCCACTTGGAAAACCTTAGTAATAAGGCTTTACAGTGGTACAAGAACAAGGCAAAAGTACTTTATTTTTTGCTGCAAACCAATATAACAACATTATTGAACATTTTGTATTGATGGTCCCTGCTTGTTCCTGTCAGCTTTTGTGCCATTAGTAGGGATGGCCGGTTCACGGATCCGAACCCGGATCCGCCGCGGATTATCCCGTTGCGAACGGCGGATTTTTCGCCTTCCGAACTTCGAACCACGGATTTCTCGTATTTCGAAAATGTTCGAAATTACGAGGATTTCTTGTATTTTCGAAAATGTGTGAAAATACGTATTTTCGAAAATTTTCGAAATTATGAGGATTTCTGTATTTTCGAGGATTTGTTCATTTTAATGGGTCCACTCGCGGATTTTCGAATTTTCAAATTTTTCTAAAAATTGTGGATCCTCTAGCGGACTGGATTTTGCGAAGTTTGGACATTTCTAGCATTAGTGTAATGATTTGGAGGGTTTTCTACCAAAATGTATAATATTGTTTTGGGGTGAACATGCTTTTTATTAGTGATAATGAGATCTAATAGAGCATAACTTCATGTTTTGAGTACATTGAGAGTCACACTCCAAAGTGCAATTAAATATGTTTCTTAGTGACCACACATCAAACACAATGTTTCGGGGGGTAAGGTGTCATATGTATTCTCAGACTACCTAGGAACTTTAAAAAAATATTATGTGCTTTGTGATAACAAAAGTAGGTTTGTTTTTATTAAAAAACCTGCATGCATCTCATGAACAAGGTCACATAGAGAGACTTTCTGCTCATTCTTGGGGGTTAATAGGATAAAAAATGAGGGTAAAATTTTTTTTTAAAAATGGAGAATATACACAGACAAATGCTTTCTACTTTTTTTTCTTTATTCTTAAACATTATTAATGCCAAATCAAAATGTTAGGGCTGCAGCACAGGTGATCATGTTTTTTCCTCTTTTTTTTTTTTCTTGGGTGAATGTTTATGTTTTGTTTGTAACATTTAAGCCCACAATTTAATCAGGTTAGTTAAGGCATTTATAGGGTCATACACAACAGGGATTTCATATTGCGCTTGTGTCTCTGGATAAAGACCATTTTGGTCTACCCAGCAGCATGACTTTAACACCAGCTATCTGCTGGCATTATAATGTTGTGCAAGAAATGCCCACAACGCAACATTAAATTCTGACTTTAATAAGAGATTGCCATAAATAAGTTCTATGATCTTTATTATACAGCTCTGTCCCTATGATTCTCCCTGTTATAAACTCCTTGCTGTTAATTTCTGGGTGTAATAATATGATATAACATTTTGGAAAGAAAATACAAACAAAGAGCCCCGCACTTGAAGACAATATGGCAAAAATCTCTACTGCCACCATCTGTTTACCTTTGGTACTGAGGTAAGCTGGAATAAATGTCACCCAAACACTAGCAAATACCAACATACTGAATGTAATGAATTTTGTCTCATTAAATGTGTCTGGGAGTTTCCAGCTAAAAAGGCAACTAATAGACTAATAGTAGCTAAGAGACCCATATACCCCAATACACAAGCAAATAAAACTGTAGATCCTTCATTACATACAATGACAATGGTTTTTATTTCTGCTGTCATATTGAATTCTACAAATGGAGGTGCTTTGGCCAACCAAACAACACATAGAATGATCTGTATAATTGTACAGACAGGGACAATATAGACAGGTAACTGAGTCCCACCAGTTTGTTTAATCTACTGTTTGGATTTGTAGCACTGAATATCAATATGACAGTAATAGTCTTGGCTAGTATGACTGAAAGACAAACTGAAATATAATAGCAAATATGACCTGCCGTATCATGCAAGTTATCAAATTAGGTCTACCATGAATGATAAGGAACACAGGAAACCAAACATGAGAGAGATGAGGAGTAGGTAGCTGAGTTCTCTGTATTGGGCTTTACAATTGGAGTCTGGTGCTTATTATGAACAGGGAGAACACAGAGAGTGTAACCAGGCAAAACAAGATTGAAACACAAGCCAGAGAGGATCCCAACATCTCCTGGTAAGAAAGGAATTGAATGGGTTTTGGTAGAACTTCTCTTTTACTGTCAGGCCATTTGTCTTCTGGGCATTTTACACATTCAGTCTCATCTAAATAAATCAGTATAATTCTGTTATATAAGAAAACTATAGTTATTTATAATATACATAACAGTATGTATCATCACTGGCTACACACTGATAAAATGGCCAGTAAATACACGTTTATAAATTACAATGATTTATCACAATATCTACAGTATATTCACATAAAGAACAAGAAGCCTGAAGGCCAACCCATAACTCATAATGTGTACGAACAGCTGATTTGCCTCTACCAGTTAGTGTATGAGCAACAGTCAGCTGAAATGTCTGTTCGTTCAGGCATCATTGATGATCTGCTAGGTCAGATCATCTACGATGCATAAACTTACCGATAGTAATTCGTACACATGTGCATCGTGGGTAGGCCCTGCGATAGCACGTGTGTATGAAACTAAGTGTCCCCTTATCACTTGTGGAATTACCCAAATTAAACACCGTTATACAAAAAGAGACAATATTACACTAAGCCCTTTTAATATGTTGTTTTGCTTGTACCAAATGAAATGGGCTTGCTTGAAACCCAAGTGTAATATTTACTTCTTGTTAAATAAGGGAGTATAATTAGGGTAATTTCACTAGTGCTATCATGGGGCCCAACCCGTGATACAAAATAATACGAATGGTGCTTCAGTCGACTATTGGTAAGTGTATGGGTGCTCCGTCGGGCATGGTTGATGATCTGACCCAAGGGATCAACAACAATCACCAAATGACCATTTCAACCAACTGAACGCCCAAACACTAGAGATGGACTAGAACTATTCAAGTTCAAACGGACTCGGACTTCTCGAACTATCCCAGACCGGATTTTCTATATCTTCCAAACGTTTGATAATTATCGAGTGTTTCGACCGTTCGAGGAATCGGATATTCGAGTAAAATGTCTTATACCTATACGCAGATCGAATCCACAAGTAAAAGGTCTATTATACTATCATGAATAAATATCGAATCGCAAGTAAATGACCTTATACCTAGACGCGAGCATCAAATCTGCAAGTAAAATGTCCATTATACCTAGACGGGAGAATTGAATCCGCAAGTAAAATGTCCATTATACCTATACGTGAGCATCGAACCGTGAGTAAAATGTCCATTATACCTAGACGCGAGAATTGAATCTGCGAGTAAAATGTCTATTATACAAAGGCGTGAGCATCGATCCGCGAGTCGATCATGGGATAATTATCAAATGTTCGAACGCGAGAGCTCAAAGTGAAAGTAAAATCCATTTTTCGAACATGTTCCCCAGACCATTTCCCTGGTCCCACAGCCATTTAGATTGATATTTTAATTGTATTTCATTGCAACTTTTCAAACTATTTGGCTCCCATTGACTTTAATAGGTCCATTTCAAATTTCGAACTTTCCATATAGTTCGAAAGTTCGAAAACGGACCGAACTTTCGAAAGTTTGGCATCTCTACCAAACACTAACTCATAGTAAGCCAAAAAGGCCGTTTGTACACATTATACCTCACAGTTTGGTCTTTAGGCTCTCTTGTCCTTTAATGTTAGAGTTATTGTCCTACATCACCAGAAATATTGGTAGATGGAATCAACAACTCTACAATAAAAGAGATGGTATATAACCACACTCTGGTTTCACAGTAATATATATTTAAAGGGAATTATACTTCCAAAAATCGAATATTCAAAAATCATACCTTTAGATAGTGTAAAGGTCCAATGCTCCACAGCACATTTTTAGACTTGAAACGAGCGTAGATAGATTCTCAGAAATCTTTAACAGCATGTACAGGGAAAGACCTGTCACTCAAACCAGGTATGCTAATCTGTGCCCCTCTAGTGACCTCTTACTAGGATCTCCCAAAACATGTCAAAACATTTGTTAATACAACCCCAAATATAATAAGTGATTAATCATATTGGTCCCCTGCCTATCTAGTTGTCTGTCTGTCTATCTATCTAAACATAGAAAGAAATCAATGCACATTCCTAGGCCCCATACAACTATATTATCTGCACAATGGCCTCTTCCCTCATTTAAAAAACAAAAGGCTGGGGGGGGTGAGAGAGCCTGTTTGGATCCAGTGTGTAAGAATGAGAAAGCAAAAGTTTGCTAATCGTAATTGAAGTAAAAAAAAAAGATGAAAAGGTTAGACGTTAGGACTTCCCGACTGGGTTACCTTGACGTGGTTGGAAGGCTTTCATTCATGTGATCACAGTAATGTATACTAAAACCCCTTTGTTATAAAGTATGCCAGTGTGCAGATAATATAATGTTGTATGGGGCCTAGGAATGTGCATTGATTATCTTTTCTAGTTTGTATAAATGTTTTTGCCGATCAGTAGCACTTCCGCTAAATGTAGTTGTAAATTGGCCTAATTGGAGTGCTTCCACAATTCTTGTATTGTCTGTCTATCTATCTATCTTTTATCTATCTATCTGTCTAATCTATCTGTCTGTCTGTCTGATCTATCTATATATCTGTTATCTATCGTTGTCTATATATATCATATATATATCTATCTGTCTGTCTATCTGTTGTCTATCTATCTGTCTATTTATCTGTCTATCTATCTGTGTCTACCTGTCTGTCTGTATATATGTGTCTGTCTGTCTATCTATCTATCTATATATATCAGGTGTGTCACAGGAGGTCACTTATAGGAGGCCCACCCCCCAGCATGGGTGATTGCTTGTTAGAAGGGAGAAGTGTCTCATACAGCAGCAGCAGTCCCCCTTCCCCACCCACTTTCAGCAGTATGTACTTGCTGTTAGAAGGAGGGAGAAGTGTCTCACACAGCAGCAGCCCCTGCCCCACCCACTCTCAGCAGTGTCAGGAAGTATGTTAATGAGCTGTTTAGTGTGAGTTGTATAGGGTCTTATTATGTAAATGAATGTATCCAGTGTCGGCTGGATAACAAGTGGGCAGTGGGGGGGGGGGTCAGTTAGGAGCAGTTACTAAAAATTGAAAATACACAGGCACAGACACACATGTAAGTAATATCCTTTTACTATCCTAACATTGTACTTTCAGATCATACAAAGTTGTTTCAGGGAGTATAGTGACCCTTTAATATATTCACATAAAGAACCCTTTACCTGCACCAAACACTGAATAAAATATCAGACTTATTAGATATATTTATACCTTATTCTGTATATAGCTTGGTTAAACTCCACTTTAAACAACTTGATTAATGATGAATGCACTAATGTTTTTTTTTTAATGTTCTGTGAATATTTTTTAAGGAAAAATGTTTTGTGTATTATAATAAAGAGGGATTAAAGGCAACAATACCCCAAAAACAACATCTCCCCAATTACATGTCCACACTTCCAGCAGCTGAAATCGCTTACTCTCATTTACAACCGTGCTGCCTTCCCTTAGATATCACACAGCAAAGATGAGTGCTAAAAGTCGCCTCCTGGACGGCCCAGGGCCATGATTAACATATCACTTGTCATTGGTGGTGGGAATGTCTGTTACAACCTCTCTCTCCTCTTCTGCCAGTCAAACAACTGAACTGTTTGGTTGCTAAGATACAGCCTATATAATCAAGCTGATTAAGGATGGGTGGAGGAGTGGGAGTGTTTTCTCACTGCTAATTTTGAGTGACAGTTGGAGGCAGACAGAATTGTTAACCCCCTTCACAGTGTGGCTAATTGAAGGCAGAGAGAAGCTCAATTAGGAAAAAAACATATAGGG
Organism: Hymenochirus boettgeri; assembly: GCA_019447015.1. Lineage (NCBI taxonomy): Eukaryota > Metazoa > Chordata > Amphibia > Anura > Pipidae > Hymenochirus > Hymenochirus boettgeri. The sequence continues at coordinate 303,846,778 of CM033476.1, read as the reverse complement.
AGGGCTCCATACCTTTACTCTTTGAAAGTTGCATTGAGGCAATACAGTTATCCTTTAAAAAATCAAGTCATTGGGTATTAAAGAACACTAAACTACCAGATGTATGTTGGGTTTCTTCTTTTTTAAAGGGCACATCTACCCCAAAATGAAGATGTAAGGGACCCGAAAAAACTAAAACCTCAATTTTGCATTTCTCATAATGCTTGCACACAAGATATCCTCCCCAAGCCACTGCACCCTGCCCCTTCCTTCTGTGCTCTGTAAAGCTCTGACCTTTTGCGCACTCTCACTGGCCTTTCACAGCATCACAAGACAAGCCACCTTGAATTCATTGGCAGTGATATTGGCAGTGATATTCATTGAAGTCATTGGCAGTAATTTCCCCCATCATAGCACTGACTGCAGAGTAATCCCAGAAGAGTCTGTGAGCTGCTTCTCACTAAGAAGGATATCATCTGCAATCAATATAAGAAAAGTGATTATCACGGTTTTAGCTTTTAGAGGGTCCTTATCTGCATGGCAATTTTTATGCCACAAGTTTTTTAAAGATCCATCTTTGCAGTTTCATGGTCCTTTAATATGCTCAATAAAGATTGTAAACTAATCTAATTTTTGTTGATAGTCTAACAATCTTTTTTGTCAATCTTTTCCCTTACAGGCAGACTGCTCATCAATCACAGAGCAACCAGTTTTACTTTATGGAGAGGGGAGCTTAAGCAACCAGGAGCCTCAGTAGAAATCCTTTGAAATCCTTTCAGACTGATCACTAAATTATATTGAATTAGGAATATTTTAAGGGTCACTATATTCATTCAAACAACGTTACATTTTCTAAAACAATAATTTGAGAGAAAGTAAATGGTGGTACTCACATATTTATCTGTGCTTGCTTGTTATTAAATTATTAATGTTAATGAGTGCTCCTAATTGCCCTCAGCTCCCTTACTCATTGCCTTTTGTAGTGTCAGCGATACGTATAGGTTTGCAAAACCTCACCATGGACACTGCTCTGCTTACACAGCTCTCCCTCCCTCCCATCTTTTTTTTTTCTCTGCAGATTCTCTAAATGTTGCAGAAGTGTGCTGGCAGGCAGCCAAAGATCCTGATAAGAGGTCTAGGATGGGGGAACATATATAAATTTGCTTCTGGAGTGACAGGTCTTTCTCTATAAATGCTGTGATTTCAAATGATGATTCTTGAATTAAGTCAGATTTAAAAGTCCCAAAAAGTTTTGGAGCAGTGGATGGAATTTGTTGAATGAAGGTACAATTCTTGAAAATTGTATTTTTTAGTGTAAAGATACCCTTTAACTTTATATCAATATGCTAATTTTTATGGCCATTGATAATATTTAAAGGGAATTTTAATTTCAATTTTTTTTTTGTGATTTAAAAGAAAAATGTATAAAAACAATTATTACAACACTAAGGATTTAGAATTTCTCATCTGAGCATGGCACACAGTCAAAACAACAGATCATTTGCCCTTGAATTGTGGCCCTTCTGTTTCCTTTGGGGCAGGGATCACTGCATATGACAAGAGGACCTGCAGGGAATTCTATTTGAAAGAAATTCTCATTTATTAACAAAAACTATAAATATATAATCAATATATTATATGTATAATATATTATAAGTATCAGTAGAACAAGGCTCCATCTCTAGCAAGGGTATATTAATAAGAATCCTAGCAGACTGGTATTAATTATACTGTGGGTCTATATCAACCACATATGCATTTTACAACATGGTTGGTAAACATTGACAGTAAAAAACCCAAGGAACACAGTGACTGATCTTGGACCAATCAAATTTGTGGGTAGGTTTAGGAGTCACTACAAATAGAGATGTTTCTTAAGAGGAGCTAGTTTCAGCTTTGAATTTCTTCAGAAATGCTACTTCTTTCTACTAAGGCATGTATTGGGATATAAGATTATTGGGTGATTCTGGCTGGGTAGCTTGAATAGGCAGCCCTAACTCAGATGGTCTCAGTTTTGTTCTCAGTATTTGGTTGTCAGTATCTAAGATAAAAATGCCAGCAAAAGCTTGATTTGAAATCCCAACTACTGTAAGCACTCAACAGGAGATGAGTAACAGTGTTACTGATGTTTTGGAAATCTGCTTCCTATATTTACCAGAAATGATCTCTGGTGAAATATATATATAACAGCACATAGCTCGATAAAGAGACTACAGAGTCTTGAAACTTTCCTGTTTATATATGAAAGGAAAGGGTTAATAATCCAGAATCCCAAATGAAAGTTGTAAATCAATGTTTGCATGTTAACTGATTCTGCATGTTAATTAATCAAAAAAAGCAAGGGCTATTTTAAACATTATGCAAAACCCTTCTGATTGGTGGACATATCTCATAGACCTCCATAGACACTGCCCACTTAGGAGGAGAGGAATCAATTGCTGCACCCAAATACAAAAATAAAAATATCTTGATAAACTGCTCCCAAAAAAATTATAAAAGTTCATGGCAAAAGTACATGGATAGCAGATTGGGTGAATGTAAGATATAATTGCATTGAGTGCAAGAGGTGTTATCAAAACTGCCAGGGTAGGAGTCAAAATAGCATTGGGCAGTTTTGATAAAACCTCTTAGCTACAATGCAATCAGCGCCTTGCATTCAGAAGATTCCTGACCCCTTGCTGTTACATTCTTATTAGGACAGTTTTTATTGCCAACAGATTTTGGTAAGTCATTCTGAATTGAGAAAGCCAGTCAGGGTGACTAGCGAAACATCTTCAAGAAATAAATTTCAAGTCCAGTTGATTAATGAATACAACAGGTATACCATGACCGGATGAATGAGAACCTTCACAATCCTATTGTTATTGTAAAAACTTGTGGGGGCTGTGTGGAGTCACTTTGCAAAAACCACACCCAAATCCTGTGCTAAAGTCACATCAACCTGTTTTAAGGGCATTTTGTCTAACACCCCAATAATCTTCCTAAATATCATACCAAAATGAGAAATGTGTACAAAATGAATGGAAATGATAGGGTAATGTGTATATGTAACTGATATCACAAAATTATGTCTCTCTATATAGAATGAATGATATTTACTTGATTGTTTCCGCATTCCATAAATCTTTTCTTGTTGAATAATAATTCACAACCTTAAGAGATCTGTATCATAATAACCAACACGGACATACTGATTACTTCACATGAGGAACATCTGCCAGTTCACAATGTCCCCATTGATAGAACATCTCCATTCTTATCAAAAAGATTCTCTCCTCCAGTGTTGGTAAGATAACTCTTCTGATATAATGTAAAGCTGGAGGAAAGTTGTAGAATGAGACAAAACAGATGAGTAATGTAACAGAAAATAGCAATGAAGGTTGAAAACCATACATTCATCTAGACCAACTTTTATACCTACCCTTTAACCCACACTAACAGTTGATTTGGAGGAAGGCACAAAGAAACAGCTGAAGAAAATCCTTCCAGGGAAAGTATCCCTGGATCAACCAGAACTACAATATATGTATTAATAGCAGTATTCTCAATATTCTTTAGTTTTAAAAATGTATCCAAAACACTCTTAAAGTGATTCAATGAACTTCTGCTGGAAGAGCGTTCCACAATTTTACCATATTTTTATCCTTGAATCTATTCCCTCTTTATACAAGATAATATCTTGCTAGCTCTAGCCATTGCTGTCTGGCATTGCTTGCTACATTTAAGACTGTTTTCTACTACAACCCTTAAATATTTTTCCAATAGAGATACACTTAGAACAGAATAGGTGGCACAAGGATTATTAAACCCCAAATGCATCACCTTACATTTAACAACATTAAATCTCATCTGCCCATTTTGATAATCTATCTAGGTCTGCTTGCAGCAATTGAATCATTTCAAGTTTCCAAAGCTCGCATAGTTTTGTATCATCAGAAAACACAGAGACCTTGTTCTCAATGCCCACTTCTAAGTCATTTATAAACAGATTAAATAGAAGTGGCCCCAGTGCACGAACCCTGAGGCATTCTGCTTAGAATTTAGCCACATAGATGTAGCAGCATTGACCACCACTCTCTGTACGATCCGACAACTATTCTCTACACTAGCTCCTCTCCCTCAAATAGTGTTCCTAAGAGCTTCCATGTATAAACATGGAAATTCCCAGAAGTCTTTGTTCCTTATTTGCATATGCTGAAAAGGGAGTTTCAAAGGCTGAATTCTTCCCTACCCTATTTAATGTATTAGTGACGTCTGTATAGGTTCTTCACACTGCAAAACCAGAGGCTGCACTACACTGATGATGGCTCAATAAAGCTGAAACCGGTCTGTAGTTGGCACTCTGGTTTTGCATTTAGCTTGTGGAATGCTGTAAAAATCTTTTTAAATACATACAGGTTTATCAATAAAAGTTCTTATTGTTTAAAATGGTGCTAATTTTGCCCAAACCAATCAGATCTATTTAAAGGGCATGTCACCCTTAAAAATTATTTTTGATATGCTGCTCCCCCATGTTGGTAGCCCCAACCGCATGGTTAGTATTTCCAAAAGCTCCAAACTCTTATTAACTCCCTTCGTTCCTCCGCTGCGACTGCCGGCCCTCTGCTTGCGAGAATGCAAGCAGAGGGCGGGGACCGGCAGTCGCGTCTGTGATTGGCTGAGCGGCAGCCAATCACGGACGCGGCTGCCAGTCATTCAGTGCAGCAGGAGGAAAGAGGAGAGGTAAGTAAGAGTTTGGGGAGCTTTGGAAAATACTAACCATGCGGTTGGGGCTACCAGACATGGGGGAGCAGCATATTAAAAGGGTTTTACGCTGGGGGAGGGATAGTAGAACGGGAGGGAGAGGGAGGGAGAGGGAGGGAGGGGGAGGGAGGGGGAGAAGGGCTGCAGTACGCATGACAAATATCTACGGAGGCAAGATAGCAGGCTGAGCCCTGCTAGCCTCCTGGTGGACAGTTTTTGGACTTTAGGGGGGGTCTACAGGAGAACCCTATGGAGCTGGGATGTGAGGTAAGGATTACACTACACTACATCGTGGGGCCATTACTGGGGGGGATTATAGTTTTAGGGGTGGACATGCCCTTTAACATTTGAAAGCTAACATCTGATTTTTAAACAATAAGAACTTTTATTAAATAACCTGTTAGTGTTCCTAAGAGCCTCCATGTATAAACATGGTAAATTCCCAGAGTCTTTTGGGGTTGCTCAATAAAAGTTTTTATCATTTTAAACAGTGCTAATTTTGCCCCAACCAATCAGATGTTAGCTTTCAAATGTTACATAATTTCTGATTGGCTGGGGCAAAATTAGCACATTTTAAACGATAAGAACTTTTTATTGAATCTCCCTGTTCCTTCCTTATTTGCTCCCTAAAATACACAGAGACAACAAAGGCAAGCCATTGCTGTCTGCATTGCTTGCTACATTTAAGACGTTTTCTACTACACCCCTTAAATTTTTTCCAATAGAGATACACTTAGACCAGAATAGGTGGCCAAGGATTATTAAACCCCAATGCATCACCTTACATTAACAACATTAATCTCATCTGCCCATTTTGATAATCTATCTAGGTCTGCTTGCAGCAAATTGCACATCATTTCAAGTTTCCAAAGCTCTTCATAGTTTTGGTATCATCAGAAAACACAGAGACCTGTTCTCAATGCCCACTTCTAAGTCATTTATAAACAGATTAAATAGAAGTGGCCCCAGTCAGAACCCTGAGCATTCTGCTTAGAATTTAGCCCATAGATGTACCAGCATTGACCACCACTCTTGTACGCTATCCGACAACTAATTCTCTACACTAGCTCCTCTCCCTCAAAATAGTGTTCCTAAGAGCTTCCATGTATAACATGGTAAATTCCCAGAAGTCTTTGTTCCTTATTTGCATATTGCTGAAAAGGAGTTTCAAGGCTGAATTCTCTCCCTACCCTATTTATGTATTAAGTGACGTCTGTTATATAGGTTCTTCCCACTGCAAAACCAGAGGCCTGCACCACATTGATGGCTCAATAAAGCTGAAACCGGTCTGTAGTTGGCACTCTGGTTTTGCATTAGCTTGTGGAATGCTGTAAAAACTTTTTAAATACATACAGTTTATTCAAAAAAGTTCTTATTGTTTAAATGGTGCTAATTTTGCCCAAACCAATCAGATCTTATTTAAGGGCATGTCACCCTTAAAAATTATTTTTGATATGCTGCTCCCCCATGTCTGGTACCGCCCAACCGCATGGTTAGTATTTTCCAAAAGCTCCCCAAACTCTTACTTACCTCCCTTCGTTCCTCCGCTGCACTGCCGGCCCTCTGCTTGCGAGAATGCAAGCAGAGGGGCGGGACCGGCAGTCGCGTCTGTGATTGGCTGACGGCAGCCAATCACGGACGCGGCTGCCTCATTCAGTGCAGGGAGAAAGAGGAGAGGTAAGTAAGAGTTTGGGGACTTTTGGAAAATACAACCTGCGGTTGGGGCTACCAGACATGGGGAGCAGCATATTAAAAGGGTTTTACGCTAGGGAGGGATAGTAAACGGGGGGGAGAGAGGAGGGAGAGGGGTGTGGGGTGTTTGGGCTGAGCTGGCCCGTGCTGTGAACTGTCTCCCTAGGTCTCTCCCGGTGGACTTTTTGGACTTTGGGGGTCTACGGAGAAACCCTATGGAGCTGGGATGTGAGGTAAGGATTACACTACACTACATCGTGGGCCATTCTGGGGGGATTATAGTTTTGGGGTGGACATGCCCTTTAACATTTGAAAGCTAACATCTGATTTTTAAACAATAAAAACTTTATTAAATAACCTGTAGTGTTCCTAAGAGCCTCCATGTATAAAAAGGTAAATTCCCAGAAGTCTTTTGGGGTTGCTCATAAAAGTTTTTATCATTTTAAACAGTGGCTAATTTTGCCCCAACCAATCAGATGTTAGCTTTCAAATGTTACATAATTTCTGATTGGCTGGGGCAAAATTAGCACCATTTTAAACGATAAGAACTTTTATTGAATCTCCCTGTCCTTCCTTATTTGCTCCCTCAAAATACACAGAGACAACAAAAGGCCTTCCTAGCACCATATCTTCTTTACAATGAACCCAAAGTAAACATACTTTTTTCATTTACAATTAAAACACCAAATTGAACCACATCTTCAGAGGTTGAGCACACTGTAGAGTCTGACGCATTTTAGGCTGGTTAGCCCTTATTCATATAGTAGAGATTTTCAAGGAAAGACCTTTTAAAAATCACCCAATTAAAAATAGCAACCATTTTAACAGTTCAGTGTGCCCCCTGGATTGCATCAATCCCTTAACTTCATAGGGCAATGGAGACTTTCTCAAGCTACACGAAGGAACATTCTAATACATATTACAATTTATCATAGTTCCTCTCTACTAAAACCAGTAGCAAGTTTCAATGTTCAGTGTTCAATCATTCTTTCATTCATCCACTTTCGATGAAAAAACAAGATATAAAAAAAATATTGCCACCCAAACGATAAAGCGAAATATAGGTCAGTTGGGCAGAAATAACTGCCCAACATGGCTATGACAATCTTACCTACAATAACAGAACAATGAATTAACAAAATCAAATACTAAAGATAATATAAAAGCAATAGATTGCATTGGTGCTATATTTGTGGATTGACCTTTAGTAAGGGATAGTCTTTTAGCTATGTTCTACTCACCCCCGTATTTAAACTTTAGTAAAACAATGAATTCCTTAATGATTAAGACCCGTATAGGGTCAAGCTCTCTGAACAAATCTCTCATTGAGGATTTACCAGAGCTGTGCGACTCTGGTGAATGTCACCTGCACATAAATATTTAACGCCAGCTAAAGAGCTCACAGCCTCTGGTAATAGTGCCTCTTCTGGTAATCGCGAAGCCGCCACAAAGTGAGACTTTGAAGTAACCGATCGTAAATCAATTAGCGCAATTTAAGAGCTGAAAGGAGTGCTGCGTACCCGCAGCGCTCTCTCGTAAATGAGGCTGCTTATGTCTATTTTTTTAAAGGATAAGTGCACTGTAAAATCAAGTTATGTTCATTTGGAAGCTGAAGCTTTAAAAATACCGTTGCCATTTTTGTTTTTCCCTATGCCCCTCCAGAGCCTAACTTTGCCTTGAAAGTTGCTGACATCTGTTACTGGTTTGCTGAATGAGATTCCTGGGCTTTCTCCTGCTTGAGTCTCAACAGTAATGCCTGTGAGTTCCGTGCACTCTCCTGCTTGAGCCTCAAACAGTAATGCCTGTGAGTTCTGTGCACGTGCTTGTGCACGGAACTCACAAGCATTACTGTTGAGGCTCAAGCAGGAGAAAGCAGAGGAAATCTAGAGGGCGGAGCTTACATTCTGCAAACCAGTAACAAGATGTCAGCAACTTCCAAGGCACAAGCTAGGCTCTGGAGGCATAGGTAAAAAAAAAAATATGGCAACGGTATTTTTAAAGCTGCAGCTTCCAAATGAACATAACTTTATTTTACAGTGCACTTATCCTTTAAGGTTATTTTAAAGGGAATGTTGACCCCTCTAGGCAAAAACCAGTATCTTGCGGAAAACCCCCCAAAAGCTGGACTTTTTGTTTAAAATAATTAATTCGGCTCCCAGACAGAGATTTTATACTTAAAAGTTCCTCCTCAATCTACCTCCGCGGCTCTGTACTACTGGGTAAGGCAGTCAGTGTCGGCCAATCACTGACTGCTATTCCCAGAGCAGTCTCCACTGTGGCAGCCTGGGAACACAAAAAGAACACAGCAGCCACGGTGAAGAGGGAGTAAGGAGAACGGATGTGGCAGTGGATCGAGGAGCTTTTAAGTATAAAATCTGTGGCTTGGAGCAGAATTAATGATTTTAAACAAAAAGTCCAACTTTTGGTTTTTTTTGCACAAGATACTGGTTTTTGCTCAGAGGGGTCAACATTCCCTTTAATACTATCATCTATCTATTTCTTAAAGTGTATATGACTCATTGCTATTGAAACAGAATGCTTTGCTTGGGGGATTTCTGTAACAGTGACCTGCAGGTTTATATAGCTAATCATACTTTGCTTTAAGGTTTAAGTTAGGCCATAAGTATTCTTGATCTTTTAATTCTTTTTTAATGCAACATTCATATTTATATATGCAGGATTTAGTGGCCTTTTTAGTATTCCTGCACACGTTTGGTCTGGATTTGGGGCAAATGGTCCCAGGTAATAATTGGTGCAGCTTAGAAACTCCTGTTTTTCACATAATTCTTTGGGATCCAGGACCAGCATGTACACAGGGTTTGAATATGGAAACAAGCACAATCAGCTCACTGCGGAGTTAATAAAGTGTTATATTTCTCAGAAATGGGGGGCCTGTTAGCAGAGTGGTTGCTCATGGTCTGAGCTAGGCCCTAGGCCTGTGTATCCAGGATGAACCTAGACAAGCAGTGTCAGAGTGTCATTAGGCCCATGGTGTGTGGCCAAGTGACAGAGAATGGCAGAAAAGGTTACAGCAGAGTGACTTATGTGTTGTTTACTATTCCATTATTATCCCCACTATCTAATGTGCTGATCCCACAATATATATTACCTGCCATGACCGATGATTATAAATTTGGCACAAGATCCATTTTTGAATGGTCCTTTTCCTGGAACACAGATGTTCATCTGGTGCAAAGCATGAGCTATGGCGAAAACTGCATTATGGGCTTTGTATGTAAATTTAAAGTTGTAAACATCATAAATATTGGGATCATAGTGTCCAGTCTCTCCTTCCTGTGCACCAAGCATCTTTGTTAAGAACAGGGGAAGATGTATTATTGTATAGATCCTGTCCAGGCACAACACAGTGAAAAGCATTCTCCCAAAATGTCTTCATGAAAATATCATCTGGATATATGGAAGGATGGATGCTGTAAAGAAATTCCTTAAATCCTGGGATTTTACCACTGCGAGATGTTATTGCAAGGCTTCCATTTAATGTTATTAGAATTTCCTTTCTAGGGAAGTCAGAAGTAATAGACCAGCTGGCAGTACCCACCCACACTTTGTTAGTGATATTGTGAAAGATGCCTCTTCCATTAAAGATACAATGTTTTCTATAGTACAATATACTATGATCACTCTTGCACTAGATTTCTTGATGACGTCTATAATACGGAATACAGCCTCTATGGAGCTGATATAGGAGTATCTCTTGAAATGCAATGCATCCACCATTGGTTTCAATCTCTCTGTAACCTAACCTCAGCTCGAGCCCTGCCCAAGTCACTGTCAGAAAATATAATACCCACCCATGTCCAGTAAAAGTACTTAAGCAACTGACCAATAGCAAAAGCTTCAAAGTTAACATGTAGGCTGTCCTGAGGAAGGATGGAAATTGTAATTTGTCACTGAGCAAGGTAGACCGGAACCATAACTATCTGTAAAAAAAAGGATAGTTGAGTTTTCATTATTTTAGTCAATATTTGCAATAGGAAAAACCTGGCAGTGACACATGGCCCGTTGGTCCAGTTTATTTTTTGACTTGAAGGTCACTCTAGCATCCAAAGTGTTATTTTCCAATGAAACCAAACTTATCAGGGATGAGACCACATTCCACCTCTAGCGAACCATCAAAAAAACTACACAAAGGGGGCATATTTATTAATGACTGCTATTTGCCATTTTGCAAAATGTCCAGAGTTGCGAAATGGCAAAAATAGCTATCAGTAGTTTTGTCCATTAATGTCCCTTCTGTAGCTTGTAAGTGTTTTGAATTGCCTTCATTGGTCATTTTATTAGCTCTGTTTTTAATATAAATATCAGTTCTGTATTGCAGAATAGTATTTAATTACCTGTGGATATCTGTACAATCCCAGAATTCTTGCTATAGGTTCTGACGCCTTTGAAGGGTAATCACCAACTATAGCCAGTGGAATATCTTTATTGCAGTTAAATTGGGCACTGATTCCTTTTTCCTGATAAAATCCTTGTTGTTCCCATCAGTGATATCAACTCATTGTTACAAGAGTCTAAAAGTCTGAATCCCGTGTTACATTGGGCAAGAGATCATTTGATGCATTATTTCCATAACTGATACCATTGCAAGTAAGAAGCGATAATATCTAATATGAAATCTGGAAATAGAAAAAACATTTTACAATATTTATGTTTATGTCAAAAATATTGTAAATGGACACTGTAGTAACAAATTAAAGAAGGAAATATATATAAAATATACAACTAAGGAATAAATCAATTTTGCTCCTTACTGGATAGAGGTTAAAGCACATGTAATATTATACTTGTTAACTAATGCAGTGTCTCAAACTTTTTTAGACCGTTGCACACTTGCAATTGAAATTGTTTTTGAGGCACCCCTGAGTTGTTAATTACCCATATTTTACGCACATGTAAATTGTATTTATTATCGTTGCAGTGTAAAGTTACGGTAAATTGGCTGCGTTTGTAATTTTAGCACATATGTATTTTATATATTTTAATTGCATCCCTTATATATTCTCACCAGTATAACTCCATATTTATACAAAGCTGCATCACAGTTGAATTAAATAAAACCAAGTGCACATTCATGGAAATTCATGAAACTATTTTTCTTAGTGTAGTCCCCCTCTCCCAGCCCCAACTACTTGCCCATTTGTAAAAAAAAATTACAGATTACTTACTCACCTCCTTCATTCCCACGCCTCTGCCTGTAATGTTACTTCCATGAAGGAAGTAAGATTAGGGGCCAGATCGGAAGCTCGTCAGTGACACAGCTGCTGGCTATGGAGAATGCCACAGGAACGAAGGCCGTAAGTAAGTAATCTGCTATTTTTTTTTAAACAGAAAATGCGGTTCACTAGGAGCTGGAGTTACACTACAGAAAAAGTGTTTAAAGCAAAATGTAAAAGCCAGCGCAATGGTTGTGGATGGTGGGAGGGAGGGGGAATCAGCTCACCTGCGCATGTCTGCAAACCTCCTGAAGGAACGAGAATAGACAGAGACCTTTACAACGCTGACAGGTTTCTGCTCTTCACTTCCTGGACTTTGGGAAAGCAACAGAGAACCATTTGGAGCAGAGGAGTAAATAAATGGTTTATTAACACTACACAGTGGGGCCAGTATGGGGTTAATTTTAGTTTTGGAGGTGGACATCATTTAAGCATATTTTGCAAAATGTCCTGCCATCTTCCGTCTCTTTCACTATAATCACATAAAGCAAATAGCTCTATTTTACATTATCTGTATATTACATTATTTATTACAATACCCAAAGGTTCTTTGATAACCTTCACTTTTCTATTATCTGTGCACTGTAAAAATATTTATTTTCATTCCTAATGTCAAAGCTTTACTCCCCAGAACATCTATACATTGTAAGATTCTTCTCTAGTAAGTTGCATTTACATACGTAAGAATTAGATTCTGTAACCAAGAAGACTTCCATGTTGTTGCCAGTACCACTCATATAGAGATGTCCGAACTTCGCAAAATCAGGTCCGCTCGAGATCCGCGAATTTTCGAAAAAATTTGAAAATACGAGAAAACTAGTATTTAAGAAAATTTTCGAAATATGTATTTTCAAAAATACGAGCACCTCGTAATTTCAAAATTTTCGAAAATACGTATTTGGAAATAAGAGAAAGCCTTGTATTTTCAAAATTCCCAAAAATACGTGAAAACTCGTAATTTCGAAAATTCGCGAATCAGAAGTTCGGAAGGCGGAAAATCCGGAAAAATCCGCTTTTCGTTAAACAGGATAAATCCGCGGCGGATCCGGGGTTCATAGCCCATGTGTTTTCAAAGACTACACTGTATCTAGCACAATTTTTCTATACAGGTGTCTCCACACTAATATGAAAGCCCCTTATGTTTTCTACTGAGTTCTGAATATCAAAGCTGCTATATTACAGAGATTTTTTTAACCGCCAGTCCCAAATCAAAAGGCCACTGCAATTGCACTATTTTTGTGATTGCGATTGCACATGCGTTTTTTCCTAACACAGTAATCGCGATTGCGTTCATTGCGGTTATGCAATCGCATGTGATCACCCATTTTAAAGCGCAATCTCATGCAATTTCATATCTCAAACAAGAAATCGCATGCGCAAACGCAGTGCGATTGCGTGTGTGATCGCATTTGCTGCGCAATGTGGCCTTGCCCTTACGTCAATTAATATGTATTCGGAAAAAAAGCTTATCACATATGTTTACAGTACAGTAGGTTCATTAAATTACTCATTAAAATTCATAAAATGTGGTTATTAAACAGCAATGGTTTAGCTATAATTTTGTGTATCTGTTGAAGAAACATAATTGTTTTTTTTTAATAAGCTGAAGACCTACCCTGGCAAATGTTATTTCTGTGAGGTAACCAGCCATGCCCACCTACCTGGTTAACCCCCATAAGACTCTTACCTGTTGGGGATACTGACCTAGTACTGTGGTTTCCTCACTCTTCCAGGTAAATAAAATGATGTGTGTAGCATACAAAAGGCACAGACTGGATTGCTGTGAAAATAGTAGACTTTATTGTAACAAACATGTGTGATACATGTTTCGAACCAACGTCCTTTCTCAAGCAAGAGAAAGGACGTTGGTCCGAAACATGTAGCACACATATTTGTTACAATAAAGTCTACTATTTTCACAGCATCCAGTCTTTGCCTTTTATATGCCACACATCATTTTACTTACCTGGAATGTGTGTGGATGGGGGAACCATTCGGTGTAGCATATAGGAACTTCTCTTGCTACCAGTGTAAAAGGTCCCTACCCCTACTGGTTTCCTCACCTCTCGGGCCTTTTTATTTAAATTATTTTTAACTGTTTAAATTTTTTATGATGTTGGGTGCATTATTTAACAACGTAACAGTGAATTTTGAAGTTCCAAGGTTCCTCCAAAGAAAAATCGCAAAATACAGTATACTCTTTCCCACAATGTTTTGACCTGGCACACTTCCAGTAATCTGTACATACGTGCATAAAAAAAAACGTCCTTGTTAATTGAAATTATATATCCACGCACTTTCATATGTGAATAATGATCTTAGTGGATTCAATGGTATCTTTACTCTAAAAAATTCTAATTTTCAAAAGTCAGAAAAGATAGAGCAAGATCCCACTGCTCCAAATGTTTTTCAGATTTTAAATCTGAGCTGTAGATCCTGAGAAATCATCATTTGAAATCACAAGCATTTACAGTGAAAGACCTGTCACTCCAGAAGCAGAAATTATAATATGTACCCATGCCTGCCAGCACACTTTCTGCAACATTTAAGAATCACAGAGAAAAGAAAGAAGGGAGGAGGGAGGGTGGATGTGTTAACAGAGCAGTGTCCATGGTGAGGCTGTGCAAAACTTATAATTGTCACAGACACTACAAGAAGGCATTGAGTAAGGGAGCGGGGGATTAGGAGTACTCACTAAACATTAATAATTTAATGACAAAGCAAGGACAGATGAATATGTGAGTACCACCATTTTACTTGTTTTTTACTGTAGTTTCAGAAAATGTAAGTTGTTTCAGTGAGTATAGTGACCCTTTAAATGCAAATCCAGTTTTGTTGCCCTCCTTAAGGATTACAGACAAGAACAAATCTGCACAGTAAAGTTTTTTTCCCTACCCTTGGCAGGCTTGTTTGGTGACTATTGGTTAATTTCATTCTGTACATGCTTGAATAATTCTAAAATAATTTGATTTACTGAAAAGAAGCTACAGAACAAAACATAAATCTGATAATTACTGATAACGTTCCACACTGCTAATTTAATGTAAGGGACACACAGCTAAATTATTGTAAAAAATATAGAACCCAATCAGGCTTAATCAGGCTTGCCTATTACAATATTTCCTTATTCTACATTGCTTTCTACAAGCTGACTATCCATTAATTTTAGCAAATTACCTTAATTGGTGCAATGGCTCTAAAATGTATACCACTTTCTAATACACAGCTTAAATCTGACGTTTATGCTTTCCATTAGACCCCTACATTGTTTCATTTTGCAAATCAGGATACCCTTTCACCGATATTACAGGTTTGATTATTTCAATTAACCCCCACCCATAGAATGAAAAGATTATTTGAGAACTGGCCCTTGCCAGTGGGTTTGCTCTCCCAGATCTTCAAGATCTCTTCCCTTTAGTAAAAAAACACATCAGTTGGACATCAGAGTTAATGTAGATGGACAGTGGGATTGATGCAGTGAGATGTTTCCTTAAATTTGCACAAAATCATTGCTCTGGAAAATTCCAAATGCTATCTTTTGTAAAAATGTCAAATCAAAACCTACCCACTGCATTGTAGAGGCTTCGGACTTTCCCTAAAGTGTGTCTCAGGGTATATTGTCTCAATGTGGACAGGAAGAGTCCTCCCAAGATGATGTCTCCAGCCAGGAATATCCAATACCTTCTTCACTAGGCAGTCTGCACCCTTCCAATGAAGATCCCCATACACACTCATTATACCATAGCAGTATACGTGAACAGCAAAAAACAAGGAAAGGTTCAAGATAATCCATGATCCAATGAGATTTCTTTTGAGAGAGTAAAACAGACACTTAATTGAACCTACTTTGAACACCTCTACTATGTATTTAGTGTGAACTCAACCCCAACAGAGGTAAAAATAAACACCAAAGTGTGTGTCCCTTACCAGCCCAAGTAATACCCCCACACCCATTGTCCTATAATGGATTATCACAATTTCTGTCTACATTGGTAACAATCTTAATAAATTATCTTCCCCGCATCCCTTGTTGAAAGGGCCACATCAGATCAGTTCTCAACTTTTGTAGGGCTTATGGATAGTAGGAAATCAGCCTCCTGTGTTAGACTGAGACTCAATATATATATAATATAGTTTCACAAAAATAGAAATCAATCCCAAACCATCTTGCTAAATGTACTAAACTACCCCTGTCCTGTGTTTGGGTACATAGCCCAAGTCACTACAAATAAACAACTACTCCAGTTATAAATCTCAAATAGACTTTTAAACTAGTCACAGCATTTGTATTTCCACAGGCGGGACAAAGTGAGTTTTGCACCTCAGACCCAGACTTTCCTCTCACACCTGCACCATAATTGCTTCGTAGCTGAGAAGATACAATGATCTGAAAAGAAGAGGAATGCAGGTCCCTTTCAACTTTTCTCTATTCATTGCAGGAACCCATATCAGATTTAGTTTAAGCTCAGTTTAGAAAAAATCGTCTCGACCCCTCCCAAATTATATTTCCTCTGAAGCTAAAGGAATGTGGGTTAACATATTCCCCACCAATCACCTGTCCGTTGATTCTCAACCTTTCTTCTACTTTCTCCATTTCTCTTTTGTACCTTAAATCACCAGTTAAAGAAAAGAGTTTCTGGAATATACCTCCTGTTTATTACCACTATCCTGTTACCCCACCCTAATCCTTCCTAACTGTCCCTTATGTGGTATGTACAATAGCACCACCAGAACTTGCTACTTACCCCACCAATAAGAATCTCCTTTTTGTACCACAATGCTATAAAAAGCTTATGCAAAGCTTATATAGAGCATCTTATGAATAAGACACAGCTGGAGGGAACATTATAGTAATTATTTATTTACAGATTACACTTTATCATTATTATTTATACTGTATGTATCTGTTCTTTCATATTAACCCATGATTATAATAAATGATCATAACTAAAAATGTTTGCTTCACTATTTTTCTATTGTTTGAAGGATTATGTATATATAAGTCAGATGTCAGGGCACACTCCATTCCAACCTTTAGCTGCCTCTGGTGCTACCCAGTAATTCACATATAATCCTTACCAGTAAGTTAGGTGCACTCAGGAGGTCTTTTAGTGAAATTTGTATTGTGCAAAATCTGGCCGAAACGTTTCCTTACTATTTGCACAATAAAAATTTCACTAAAAAGACCTCCTGAGTGCACCTATCTTACTGGTATAGGATTATACTGTAATATATGTATAAAACAGTGAGGTCCACTGCAACCTCTTCACCTGCTCTTGCCTGGTGCTGGTATTTTGGAGTATGTCTGCTAGACTCCTTCACATGTATATACAACCAGTAGAACACCGACAACAGGTCTTACTGCAAATCTTTTATAGCACATATGTAGATGCACCACGTTTCGGGGATCACACACCCCTTCATCAGGTACACATATTCACAGGTTTTATATGTTTTTATCCTTTTATGCACTTCATTGCACGTTATGTGTTTTATCTTAGTATGCACTTTATTGGCACGGCTACACTTTATAGTATTTATAGTATGTATCCTCGTTGCATGTGACCCTAGCAGGTTTTTTCACATGGTAGTAATTTACTCCTTTCTCTCAGCTCGGCTATATTGTATATGCAGTATATAGCTCACTGGGTTACCTGAGTTTTGTTTTACTTAATTGTGACCCTAGTGGGTTAATCCACATAATAGGAACCACTCCTCTCTAGGTAGCACTCTAGCACTTTGTGATTGTGAACACCTTTTTAAATACTCACCTGTTCATGCTTCAGATGTTCTGATGACGGCCCTCTAGTGGGCGGAAACATGTTAACTGACATTTGGTGAATAAACACCACATTTTTGTTTTTCATTAAGTCCCGTGAGTGCGACACGCGTTTTTTTGAGATGTATATATATATATATATATATATATTATATAAAACACACACCTACAAAGGAAGCACACATGGGACTGATCTGTGCAACTTGATTATTTGTACATCTACGCGTTTCGGCGAGCGTTTCTGCCGTCCTCAGGATGAGATATATGAGATAAGGGATATATATATATATCCCTTATATTATATAAATATATTATATTTTCATAGTAGTTTTTAGGAGCTACCAATGTGGTGGGGGGTATATGATATTACATATAGGAAAGGTGTATATGTATGTGTGTACTATTATATTTAAATGACCATCAGTAAATGTATAAAATAGCACTGACTTATATTAGGTACAACACAAAATATCAAAATACAAAAACTTACTTACAGAGCTGAGATCCCTTTTTCAAAATCGAATGGTCATGGCGCTTAAACCACAACCGTGTGTCTGCTCTGGAAGTGTAATCCAGAAAAACTTTCTGTCTGCTACACAGGATGGTGATGTATAAGGACATATACACCAAGGCTCCTTATATACATCTCCACCTGCAGGTGGCATCAGTGAATAATAAAAGCAAGACATCCTCCGCTCTCTATGGCTAGGAGTACAGAAAGTGAAAGTAGATTGTGGTGTGTGCTTTGAAGAGATATCCTTTGTATAAGATCCTGTACCACCTGTTGGGAGGACAGATTATTTGACAGACAATTTACCTTATTGGATACAAACTCTGAGGCAACAGAAAAGTGTACACCAACTTACAAGGAAACACAATATATAGGCCTGTCAATATTCAAAGTGGTGCACCATAGACAGGGACACCCCTGATTCTGCACATGTTTTGTGGGAACCTGTTTATGTGCACTGTCCACTTTGTGCCAGACTACCAGAGTAACCCACTGTGTGCCATGCTGCCAATAATCATTCCATAAAGCAGTGATCTGGTACAAATTGGTGGCAGCGGTGCTGGTAATACCATTTATTCTCCCTTTTTTTCTCTGTATATTGTTCTCTGTATTAAGATATGGAGCTGCTACTGATAATATTGATTTAAATCCTCCTGTTCTTGTACCTGCAGATGAAATTGCCTAATTAGACTCCGTAGCTCTACCAGCCCAGTTGCCAATCCTTTTTAAACGTGATCCATTTGATAGGGTAACTAGGGAGTGGACTGATTGGCTAGAACAATTTGAAATGGCAGGCACTATATAATGGTTGGGATGAAGGTGCTCGCTGGCAAGTCCTTAACTTTTTTTTTAGTGGTAAAGCCAGAAGGTATACCAAGGATTTACTGTAATACTGAAATAAAAAGCAGTTATCATTATAAAAAATTGCTCTGAAGCAATTTTTTCAATTAGATCTGTATAAAAAGTAATTAAGGATAAATCCATTCTTTAGGTAAACTGGGAATGAGAAATGTTTGTTTTATACGTTAGATTATTAGGGCAATGCTATTATAAAAACATGATGCTTGAGTTTACCTTCTGTTATAATTTATGAGGTACCATCACCACTTGCCGTGGTGACTACTTATAGTATTAACCTAGCATGTTTCAGTTCAAACCACAGTGTGGCAGGATTGCCTGGGTCTACTCTCAGACCTCAGAATTATCCTATTTGGCAGTCTGAGTAACAGTTTAAAATATACCTAAGTAAAGATTCTATATCCAATATATCCACACATGCAAAACAATCACACACAATTTTTCCATTGAGCATCAACGGGCACACTTTGCTAATTATATATATATATATACGAGTTACAAAAAAAAAGGTTTTATGTAATAATTAACTTAGAAATTAGTTGTTTATGTTAGATTATTAGGGCAATGCTATTATAAAAACATGATGCTGTGAGTTACCTTCTGTTATAATTTATGAGGTACCTCACCACTGCCGTGGTGACTACTTATAAGTTATTAACCTAGCATGTTTAGTTTCAAACACACAGTGTGGCAGGATTGCCTGGGTCTACTCTCAGACCTTCAGAATTATCCTATTTGCAGTCTGAGTAACCAGTTTAAAATATACCTAAGTAAGATTCTATATCCAATATATCCACACATAGCAAAACATACACACACATATTTTCCATTGGCATCAACGGGCACACTTTGCTAATATATATATATAATCGAGTTACAAAAAAAAAGGTTATGTAATAATTTAACTTAGAATTATTGAAATTAGTTGTAGGTAATAATGTAATAATGCACCTAATAAAAGGATTATAGATTAAACAGGCATGAAGGGTAATTTACCGAGAGCCACAATTGCTGGCCTATAAAATAGAGGTTGTGGCTCTGGATAAATTGTGATCTGCTACCTCACATTGCATGACTCTAACACCAGCCAAGTCACGCAAGTCACTGCCACCACCCCTATATAAAGGGTATCTCCACCTAAAACATAAAAATGTTTCTGTAGTGTAGGCCCCCTCCCAACTCTAACCACATGGTTTATAGTTAAAACAAGTCCACAGAATCTTACTTACATGCCTTCACTCTCACTGCCACGGCCTCTAATGATACTTTCAGGAATAAAGCATCATTAGGGGCCGGATCGGCAGCCTTTCTCTAGACGCTCTTAGGAAACCTGAAGGAATCCATGTAAGTTTCTGGGGACTTTTTTAAACTATAAACCATGTGGTTAGGGTTGGGAGGGGGTGACTACACTCCAAAAAAATTAATGTTTTAGAAATGTAGGTAAAGAGACAAGGGATCCAGAGGGAGGGGGGGGGGGGGGGATGGGCTGCCCTGCATATGCCAGTCATCCAGGAGGACAAGGAAAAGGCAGAAACCTTTTCAGAAAACTTCTACGCTTCACTTTCTGGGACTTTAAAAAAAGGCAATGCAGGAGAACCATTTGGAGCAGAGGAGTAAGGTAATGGTTTTTTAACACTACACAATGGGGCCATTAGCAGGTTAAATTTTAGTTTTGGGGTGGGCATGCGCTTTAAAAAGGTTGCGTCAACTATATGGCTGTCTTTTGTAATACCCATGCAACTCTTAAAGTCTTAAAGTCACACTAAAGGCTAGTAAATCTGTTAAGACAGGAAATAGAGAGCTGTGACTTGGTAAATTCTCTTTTATAGAATATTACAAATATTTATTTTATACCAAAAAAAGTGATTGTTAGTTTCTGATCAGTTTTTACAGTCGTTATCGTTAATTAACAGATTGGAAATCTATGATAACGCGATTGGAATAGAATACCAAACCAATAGAATTACGATCGCCATGGTATTCTATGACTAAACGGTCATTAATTAACAAGCGTTCGGTGTAAATGTACAACAGTGCCCGTACATTAACGGTCGCAGTGGTACATTAACAAAAACCCTCGGTATCACAAACTTACCGTGGGTTTATAAATACGGCCTAAGTGGCTTGTAAATAGTGACAACCTAGATTCAGCACCTTACATATATCTATACTGACTAATTAAAAGTGTGATGCCAGGTTTACCAATCTGTCTAGTCAATTGGTAAATTCCTGCATTAGTTTTATTGCTGTACATACCGTATGTGGTACAAACGGTCAGTTAGATCTACTAAACATCCAGGTGCAGTGCTGCTGATCCAGGTATTTATCCTGACACTTGGAAACCTTAGTAGCAATGCTTTACAGTGATACAAGAACAAGGCAGAGGTCATTAACATACTTAATTATATGCTGCAAACCAATAAAACATTATTGACTATTGATGGTTCCTGCTTTGTTCCAGTATCATTTTGTACCCAATCGCATAGCTTAAGTTGGCCATTTGATGTTTGTGGTAAAATATTGCCAACAAACTAGCAATCTTTTTAATTTCAAGGAGTGCTCTGCAAAATCATAAGGAACTATGGAAATATATTCTCAGACCACTCTTTATGAAAAAAAATCTCTGTAACTTTACAGCAAATCTATGTTCTATGAGAACAGAAAGTAGGTTTCTTTATAAACAAAAAATTCCCTGCATGCATCTTAGGAACAAGGTCACATAGAGAGGAAAGAATCAGGTCTTTTTGGCCTTTTTTTAGGATTAATATTGATGAGGGTAAAATTATTTAAAACATGTAGAAATATTCACAAACAAATGCTTTTTTTTTTAGTTTTGCAATTTTTTTCTTTCTCCTTAAAAGTTTATTGATGGCAAATATAACATTTTAACACAGAATAGATGATAATGCTTCTTTCCTCTTTGACTTATTTTGTTTCTTGTGATGTATGTTCATGTTTTGTCTGCAAAATATAAGGCCATTATTTATATCAGATTATTTAAGGCACACATAGGACCTTATTTATGGAAAGCCACAAGTGCTTCCCTAAGGGGGGTTTAATATTGTGTTTGTGACTCTGGGTAAAGACCATTTGGTCTACCCAGATGTGTTACCTTAATACCAGCTATCTACTGGTGTTAAAATGTTGCACAGAAAATTCAACATTAAATGGACTCACAAAAAATTTACTTTTTGTGAGACCCATGCAGGCACTAAAGTTCTCTTCTTAAAGTCATGCTAAATTGGTTGACAAGAGATTGTACAGCAGTGGCCCTCTAAAAATAAGTCACATGGTTTTAATCATAGAGCTATGTCCCTATGGTTCCTCGCTGTGATATACTCCTTGCTGTTCATTTCTGAGTGTAATAATATGATATAACATTTTGGAAAGAAAATACAAACAAGAAGCCCAGCGCTTGAAGACAATATGGCAAAGATTTCTACTGCCACCATCTGTTTACCTTTGGTACTGAGGTAAGCTGGGATAAATGTCACCCAAACACTAGCAAATACCAACATACTGAATGTAATGAATTTTGCCTCATTAAATGTGTCTGGGAGATTCCTAGCTAAAAAGGCAACTAATAGACTAATAGTAGCTAAGAGACCCATATACCCCAATACACAAGCAAATAACACTGTAGACCCTTCATTACATTCAGTAACTATGGTTCCTATTTCAGCTGCCATATTGAATTCTACAAATGGAGCTTCTTTAGCCAACCAAACAATACACAGTGCTATCTGAATCATTGTACAGACAGGGACTATATATACAGATAACCTGAGTCCCACCAGTTTAGATAATTTACTGTTTGGATTTGTAGCACTGAATATTAATATGACAGTAATAGTCTTTGCTAGTATAACAGAAAGACAAACTGAAAATATAATAACAAATATGACCTGCCGGATCATACAAGTTATCAAGTTGGGTCTACCAATGAATAATAAGGAACACAGGAAACCAAACATGAGGGAGATGAGGAGTAGATAGCTGAGTTCTCTGTTATTGGCCTTTACAATTGGAGTTTGGTGCTTTATTATGAACAGGGAGAACACAGAGAGTGTAACCAGGCAAAACAAGATTGAAACACAAGCCAGAGAGGATCCCAACATCTCCTGGTAAGAAAGGAACTGGATGGGTTTTAGTAGACACTTCTCTTTTCTATTGTCAGGCCATTTGTCTTCTGAGCACCTTACACATTCAGTCTCATCTAAATAAATCAGTATAAAACCATAGTTGTTTATAACATACATTGCAGTATAAAAAAATCATTGGATAAAAAGGCCAGTAAATACAAGTTTATACATTACTATGATGTATATAAGGGATAATACGCTATCTACAGTGTAATATAAGGATATTACAACACTGAGGAGTTCCAAAACCATATACCATACAGGGCATTGAACTTCGAGGTGAAGTAAATCCATATATTACACTGTAGGTAATATATTATTTCTTATAATACAAAAAGCCAGCCATAAAAAAAATAAATAAATAAACAGCACAGACATACTCTCCCCCTACCCTTCCACTGTCTCTCCCCCTCCCTGTGTTAGTCATTTATATAGGAATCCTGTTTATCGCCTGTCAACAATAAACAGGGTTTCCTATGTAAATAACTAATACAGGGAGGGGGAGAGACAGGAGGAGGGGCAGTGGAATACAGGAAGTGACATCACTGAGTGACTGTAATATAGATTCTCGCAACTGCTCCTCCCCATTGAAAATGCCTACCTTATGTATTATAACAATATCCATATTCACATAAAGAACCCTCTACCTACATCAAGCACTGAATCAAATATCAGACTCATTATTTATAAAGGGACAATAATCCTGTGGTGACTACTTCCAGAATATAGAGCTGGATTAAACTTCACTTTAAAAAAAACTTGATTAATGCTGAATGCACAGTATTTTAAGATGGAACATGTTTGCTACATAACATTCTGTGAAGATTTAGTTTTTTCCCCTGGAAAAAAGTATTTGTACATTATGATAAAGATTTAAACATGTAGTCATAGGGTATTAAAACACCATTAAACTGCCCAGATGTTTGTTGCTTTTTTTGAAGGACATGTCCACTCCAAAATAAAGATGTAGAGGACCCCCACAAATCTAAAACTGCAATACTTGTATTTTTCCTAATTGCTTCCATTCCAAAATATCTTGGCAGACTTCACTGAATCCTCCCCTTCCTCTTCAGTGCATTGTGAAAGCTCAGAGCTTCTGTGCACCCTCCCTCACTGACCTTTCACAGCACTCAGAAGACAAGTCTCCTTTACTACTCTAAAGTCATTGGCTGTGAGGTTACCCTTTGTAGCAGTCTGTTGAGTAAACCTGAAAGAGTCTGTGAGCTGCTATTTACATGGAGTTAAAGCTAAGAAGGATATCTCATTGTGCAAGCAATTATGAGAAAAGTGAGTATTGCGGGTCCTCTACCTACACATGTGGCAAGTTTTTTTAAAAATCCATCTTTGCAGTAAGCCACCGAGTAATAATAAATAAGTCCAGCTATACAGTATGGAAAGAGGAGTTGAAGCAACCAGGAGCCTCAGAAATAAATTAGATATCCTTTTGGACTAATCACTAAATTATGTTGAATTAGGAATGTTTAACCTATATATTAATATGCAAATTTTAATGACTATTTATAATACCCAAGGGAAATTATATATAATTTTTTATTGATACAAAAGAAAAATATTATATAACAGAATATTACAAACCATATGGATTTAAAATTTCTCCATCAGAGCATGGCACACAGTTAAAACAGCAGATCATTTGCCCTTGAATTGTGGCCCTTCTGTGGCCCTTGAGGCACGGATCACTGCAGACTGAGAGAGGGACCTGTAGGAATTTCCATTAGAGTAAAAAAAATAATTTATTATCAAATATACTTATACTTAAATAATTAGATACTTATTATTATATACAGTAATATTGCCTTTAAGTATCACCTATATGCTGATGATACCCAAATATACAAGTCCACCACCAAACTAACCTCTGAAGTTCGATTCCAAATCTCTAAATGTCTAGTCTCAATTTCCTACTGGGTGGCGCACCTTAGCCTTAAACTTAATCTATCCAAAACTGAACTTATTATTTCCCCCCCTAAACCTAGACCTAGCCCACCATTCTCTATTTTCATTGATAATGTGGTTATTAACCCTGTGGTAACTGCTCGCAGTCTTGAAGTATTTGACTATTCTCTCCTTTCAGAACATTTATAGGAAGGGTTGTTTTCTCCTTTGCAATATTGCTAAGATCCATCCTTTCCTCTCTCAAGTCACTACTAAAATGCACGTGCATGCCCTTGTCCTCTCCCGTCTTGGCTACTATAATATTCTTCTACTCCCGGTCTGTCATTTGTCCCCTCTCCAGTCAATCCTGAAGAATCCTGATGAATCCTTCTTTTGATCTTTAAATCTGCTGAAACCCCCTACCTATCTTCTCTCTTGGCCCTATATATTCCTGGCTGTACCCTTACAAGGCAATCTTCTCCACAAACCCCCAACAAACACTGCCTCTTCCCAACTTAAACCATTTTTACCGCCTCTCCTGACTTTGGAACTCTCTCCCTTTCTCACTTTGACAGATGACATCTATTAATATTTTCAAATCTAAACTTTAATTCTTCCTTTCTGAGCACCAGCAAAATGATTGTACTTTGTACCCATCCCCCCACTTGTATATCTATGTTGTCCTACCCGCTTAGATTGTAAGCTCTTTTGGGCAGGGATCTCATTCCTGATGCCACCACAACATTTTCAAGCAGAAGATTCCACAATATCATTGCTCTCACTGTGGAGAATATTTATGATGCTTATGCAGAAATAGCTTTTCCTTAATTTAAAACTGTTTTTGTACATGGCAGCATTTACAATCCCCTGATATTTCAAGGAAAGCAACCAATCAGCAGAAAAAACAAAGACCAATCCTTATAAGGCTGTGTTCATGTGGGTGGCTGATATTCCTTCCAGAAAGACCAATTTCTAAATGGATCAGGAGCCAGTCACAGATTAAAGCAACAGCGCCACTATTTTAGCCCGATTGATCTTGCGGTCCATTGAAGGCCACAGGGTCAATATTGATTTACCAACATAACCAATCACTATGACCGGCTGATTCTGCAATTGTTGCATAGGTAAATAGAGCTGTTATCACTCTGGGAAAATCTCCCCTAATGGATTTAATATCCCTTTTGCGGCTGTGGGTAAATCTAGTGGCCTTTTTAGGTGACACATACAACCTATCAGTATCTATCATTCATAGTGGCAATACCCTAGGTAGAAATCTAACCAGTTCTGCTGTGCCGTGTAAGAAAGTGGCACAAAGTACATTTTTGAGTGGAAAAGGAATGGGCATGTATCCATGACTACATTGTGCCCAATGCAAATTTGAAAAAGGACAGGGGATTTAAACATCCTAACAAAGGTGAGATTTTTAAGCTAAGGGACCACTAATTTACTATCGTGGTCGTAAAAGTCCTATAGCGGTCGTACATCTATGATCGAACATTAGGTAATTAACGAACGTTTCGGTCGTAGAATGCTATGCGGTAGTAAACTACCGTATAATATTCTACGGGGATTGTAAATCTACGATTTCATTATCGTAGATTAACGATCGGTAATTTACGATAACGACCGTAAATTAACGATCGTTAAACCGATCGTAGATTAACAATCGGTTTACCGATCGTTAAAAGCGCAGTATCGCTAAAAAGCCCTTATAAATATGGTCCTTAGACACTGAACATAGATTTTTGGTATTGGAACTTGTACAGACACCCCCTAGAGGGGGTGATTGGGTTCCTAAATTATGCCAGAGAGAAGTCTGGTGGATACATAGATTGAATACTATGTGTAACAAGGGATTAAACAGAGACTTTGATTTATACTTATTCTTATAAAAATATCTAAACCGATCTGTCCTTTAATCTAAACAGAGTATTGAAATCTCTACCTTGAAATTTACAGGTTTCAGGACATGTGTATCTATTTTGAAGGGAGGGAATTAATTGATGAGTGTCACTTTCTGAATTAGCCTATAAATTGATAAAGTGAAGCTATTCTTTGATCTATTTACTATTTGTTGCCTGAAAAGGGGGACTGGGATTATTCCTGAAACATTGCTATGATGTACAAATGATGATGAAATACATTTTATCTACATGAAATAAATCCTGGGTGCTGTATCTTCAAATACTTTTATATTATTTGAAAAATCCAGCCCTGGGTTCCCATCACACTTGCACCAGGTAGTACATTATTATTAGATGTGCAGCAGTATTTCAGTATTTCTTTGGTGCACAGTGAAAATTATGTGTATGCATGTTTTGCACAATGGATATAATAAATCTTTACACAGGGATATTTTAAACTGTTGCTCAAACAGTCACCAGTATCCAGGGGAACCAAATATGATAAACCTGCAGTTCTAAGAAAAGACCCAGGAAATCCTTCCACAATGTGCAGTTCAAACTAAACAGCACCATTAGGTAGCCTGAGACCCTATACATGATGCAGATAAACATTCTATGTTCATACTAATTAGTATTCACCACAGCAAGTTCCACATTTATAGCTGCTTATGTTAGGACTTTGGAGTACAGGATGCTGATTAGCTTTATAGGGTTAAAGGAGCAAAAAGCTCCCAATAGAGTTTAAAATGAAATAGAGCCTTCTTAAGCCAGAAGGTACCCCACAGCCTCATGTTATTATAATAGCATTGCCCTAATAATCTAACATATAAACACATATTTGTCACTCCCAGCTTCCCTAGAGAAATGGGTGGGGACATGCAAAGTATCTCATTTATAGCCTGTAGCTAATGCATGTGTCTAGTTATAATACAGCCTAATGGTATAGAACAGGGGTGTTAAACGTTCACATAATTGAAAACTACAACTCCCCACACTCTCTGTTTGCAGTAAGTTTCTTCTTAATGTCCTGTAGCTAATGAATGTGTCCAGATGAAATAAAGCCTAAAGGTATAGCGCAGTGGTGTTCAACTTGTGACCTTTCACATGTTTGAAAAGTACAACTCCCAGCATTATTGTTAGCAGTAAGTTTCTACTTTATGTCCATTGGCTAATGAATGTATACAAATGAAATGCAACCTAATGATCTAGAGCATGAATGTTGAACTTTTCACATGTTTAAAAACTACAAATCCCAGCATTACCTTGCTGCACAGAACGCTGAAAATTTTAGTTTTTAAACATCTGAAAAACTGTTTTCATACATCCTAGAATAAAGCCATTTTCCTGAATTTTTCCTAGCGATTCCTACCCAAGGGTTCAAACATGCAAGTGATCCATCTGCCCTTCCCTTGCAACCATAGCTATTACCCATTATTGTACTTACCCTCCCTTTCTCATTCCACCTACCTGCCAGCAAGTGTCCAGAGGGACTAAGTGGAATAAAATAGCAGTTCTGAGAATAGACCCAGGCAATCCTGCCTCAATGTGTGGTTCAAAGGAGACTGCACCATTGGGCATCCTGAGATCTTATATAGGTTCCAGATTACCATACTAGGTTCTTACTTATTAATATTTACCACAGCAAGCTCCAGATTTACAGCTGCTATGGGGTTAGGACTTGGGAGCACAGGAAACTGATTAGTTTTATAAGTTAAGGTGAGGTGGGGTTAAAGAAGCTAAAAGCTCCCCACAGAGTATAAAATAGGGCCTTCTTATAACATAAGGTACCTCATAGCCTCATGCTATCATAATAATATTGCCCTAATACTTTAACATCTAAACACATATTTTTCCCTCCCAGGTTACCCAGAGAAATGGCTAGGGACATGCAAAGGATCATCCTTTATATCCTCTTTCCTACATACACATCACTTCCTGTGTAGCATACAGAAAGTTTTACAAACAGCACATCACTGGATGTTATACTGACATTGCCACTTCCTTTCAGTATCCACATGGAGACCCCAGTGACAGGGGTGTGGTTTAACCTCCCATTTTGATTATCCAATATTAAATTAGGAATCACAGCTCTTTCCTGATGTATGTATGTATGTATGTATGTATAGATTATTTAGAAAGTGCCACAATGGGATGCAGTGCTGTAAAGTCACATAAACCTGTTGTAAATGAGTTTTTGGCCATTGTCCCTCTGTAAATCCCCCCAACAATCTTACCAAATCATCACATATCACAAAATAAGGAACGTGTACAAAAACCAATAAAGATGAATATAGGGTACAGTTGTGTATATGGAATATGTAACAGATATCAGCAAATGATCAGAGATTATACAAATTAATTACTTGATTGTTTCCTCCATTCCATAAAATTTTTTCTTGTTGAATATCAAGCTCATGACCTTTAAGAGATCCTGCATCATAATAACCAACATGGACA
Organism: Hymenochirus boettgeri; assembly: GCA_019447015.1. NCBI lineage: Eukaryota > Metazoa > Chordata > Amphibia > Anura > Pipidae > Hymenochirus > Hymenochirus boettgeri. Next base: position 303,817,583 of record CM033476.1, on the reverse strand, counting down.
TACTGATTACTTCCATTAGGGAACAGCTGCCAGTTCACAATGTCCACATTGATAGGAGCATCTCCATTCTTATCGAAATATATTCTCTCTCCTCCAGTGTTGGTGAAGTTAACTCTTCTGATATAATGCAAAAGCTGGGGGAATGTGTGCAGAATGAAACAAAACAGAATATAGTAAAAGATCAGTAAGGTAAATACTTTCCATACAGTCCAACCTACTGTATATACCCTACTCTTTAATAGTGATGGACCAGAACTCTAACCTGAATCCAATTTTATTCAAACAAACTCGAACTATCCAAACAAGTTCAGTTTTCCCGAACTTGTGGCCATGTTTTCAATAACTTTCGAATTGACAAGCCATTCCCTAATGCTAGACTGTATTGTTCAATAACCTTCAAATGTAATGTTAATTTTCGCTAACCCTCTAATTTATCTCTTGTTTTCGGTAACCCTCAAATGTATCTTTCGCTAACCCTCAAATGTAATGTTTGTTTTTGCTAACCCTGTAATGTAGCTTTTGACTTTCAGTAACCCTTGAAATAATAATTCGGTAACCCTCAGATGTAATGTTTGTTTTTGCTAACCCTCAAATGAAGCTTTTGACTTTTGGTAACCCTCGAATGAATCATTCATTTTGCTAACCCTTAAATGTAGCCTTCAAATTTCGGTTACCCTCGAATGTATCATTCAATTTTTATAACCCTCGAATGTATAGTTCTATTTTCAGTAACCTCCAAATTGGCTGTAAACCTCGAATGTAGCTTGTGCAATCCCAACAATTGCATGATCACAGGGAAAGAAGTGTTTAAACAGTTGAGATGTTTTTCAGTTTTGCTGAAAAAAAAAATTTTCAGATCATTTCCCAGGTGCCACAGCCATTTACAGTAAGTTACCATTGTTATTTTTTGTGTTATGGATCAGAATGTTTCGATCTATTAACTCCCCATTGACTTAAATGGTTTATTTCCAAACTTCCGAACATTTACTGACATTCGGAAACAATTTGGGCCATCTCTACTCTTAAACCCTACCAAATAGTTGAGCTAGAGGAAAGCAAAAAAAAACCTGAAAAGGGGGAAAAACCTAATTACTGACTCCAAATGGAAATCAGAAAGTATTCTTGGATCAACCAGGACTCCAGTAAATGTTTTAGAAACTTATCCAGACCACTTTTAAAACTATTCAGTGAACTTGCCATTACCACATCTGCTGGAAGACAGTTCCACCATTCTCACTCTAAAGAAACATTTCCTAACCTGAAGATGAAATTTATTTTCTTCTAATCTTAAAAGATGTCCAAAATTCCTCTTATATGACCTATTAGTGGACAATACACCAAAGAGTTTATTATATGGCCCATTAATATATTTTTTATAAAGTATTATTGATGCTTCTTTAATGTAAACAAACATAACTTACTTAAGCTGCCTGCATAATTAGGCCCCTCCACTCCCTTTAATTTTTTAATTGCCCGTCTCTGAAATCCTTCCATTTCCAGGATGTCTCTTTTGTAAATGGGACTCACAAACTGCACAGTGTTTTCCTGAGTCCTTACTAGTGCTTTGTAAAGAGAGAGAATGTTTTTTCCCTTGAAACTATTCCCCTATTTACAGTATACAACACAATATCTTGCTAGCTCTAGCTGGTGCTGTCTGGCATTGTTTGCTACAGCTAAGTCTGTTAACCATAAGAACATCCAAATATTTTTCCAAAAGAGATTCACTTCGCACAGAGAGATCTATGGTGTAGGTGGCACAAGAATTGTTAATTTTCAAATGTATCATCTTACATTATTTATTGAATCTCACCGGCTGCTCTGAATTTCCCACTAATTGCCTCTATAAATTACATATATATTACCTGCCAAGGTTGATAATTATAATATTGGCACAAGATCCATTTTTGAATGGTCCTTTTCCTGGAACACAGGTGTCATCGGGTGCAAAGCATGAGCATGGCAAAAACTGCATTTGGACTTTGTATGTATTAAAGTTTGTAAACATCATAAATATTGGATCAATAGTGTCCAGTTCTCTCCTTTCCTGTGCACCAAGCAATGTCTTTGTTAAGAACAGATGAAGATGTATTATTGTATAGATCCTGTCCGGGCCAAACACAGTGAAAAGCATTTTCCCAAAATGTCTTCATGAAAATATCATCTGGATATATGGAAGGATGGATGCTATAAAGAAATTCCTTAAATCCTGGAATTTTACCACTCCGAACTGGCATTGCAAGGCTTCCATTTAAGGTTATTAGAATTTCTTTTCTAGGGAAGTCAGAAGTAATGGACCAGCTAGAAGTACTGACCCACACTTTGTTAGTGATATTGTGAAAAGATGCCTCTTCCATTAAAGAGATAAGATTTTCTATAGTACAATATACAATGATCACTCTTGCACTAGATTTCTTAATGACATCTATTATACGGAATACAGCCTCTATGGAGCTAACTACAGGAAGTATCTCTTGAAATGCAATGCATCCACCAATGGTTTCAAACTCTTTAGTAAACCCTTGAGCTCGGGCCCAGCCAAAGTCATTGTCAGAAAATATAATACCCACCCATGTCCAGTTAAAGTACTTAACCAACTGACCAATAGCATAAGCTTCAAAGTCAGCATTGTAGATTGTCCTGAGGAAAGATGGGAAGTGTAACTTATTACTGAGGAAAGGTAGACCAGAACCATAACTAATCTGTAAAAAAAAAAAAAGTAATTTAATGTTTCGTTACTACAGTATTTAAATACAACAGTATTTACACGACAAGAAAATCTCATTTTTTATATACAGGCAAGTTATCTATATGTCAGACAAACTTTGTTGCGGGTGGCACTTGGGCATCAAAGTTCAGTTGATTTTTGTCTTGAAGGGCATCTATAATGTCCAAATTTTTTGCCATTGAAGCCAAAGTTATCAGGAAGTCAGGAGACTTTTTCAGCAAACCATCAAATAGGTAAAACAAAGAATGGTTCACCTAACCCAGAGTCTTGGGTTTGAATCCTGTCTCGGCTAAAAGAACTACAATATTCTATATAATATCCATTCGCAAACTCTCATTAACCATAAGGAATAGGCTCCACTAATACATTTCAGTTTTTTTCAAATTCAGCCACTTTCTGTGGAGATGTCTTCATTAAAATAGAAATCACATGATCTCATCCACACTATGTGCATTGTGACTGTGTCTGTTTTTTAACACAAACTATCAGTATTTTTGTCCATTACTGTTCCTGCTGTTGATAGTAGTTGTTTTGAATTATCATTGGTCATTCCTAACTCTACAAAAATCTAAAAGATAACTGCTACCATCTATAAAGCTCTATTTCTTATATAAAGGTCAATTGTGGGGTCTTTCATATTGCAGAATAGTATTTTATTACCTGTGGATATCTGTACAATCCCAGAATTCTAGCTATAGGCATTGAAGCCTTTGAAGGGTAATCACCAACTATTGCCAATGGCATAATATCTTTATTGCAGTTATAATTGGGCACTGATTCCTTTTTTCCTGATAAAATCCTTGTTGCACCCATCAGTGATATTAACTCATTGAAACAAGAGTCATAAAGTCTGAATCCCAGTGTTACATTGGGCAGGAGATCATTTGATTCATTAATTTCCATAACTGCGTATACCATTGCAAGTAAGAAACGATAATATCTAATATGAAATCTGCAAATATAAATTTTTTTTACAAGAGATATATTTTTGTTAAAAATATTGTAGATAGACATCTGTAGAAACAAGTTTAAGAAAAATATGTATGCAATAATAATAAAATTGCTATAAAACTCTAAAACACCAAATTGTTGGCCCTTAAGGATCCTTTTACATGATGGCATTTTCAGAGATTTCAGAAACAGACATTTTTTCATAAGCATAATCTGCAAAATGTCCTGTCATCTTCCAGTCTCATCCACTAGAATCCCCAACAGATGCAACAATCTAAAGTAAAACGTTTCCTCCCCAAGAACTTTTCTAGTAAATTGCATTAATGTACATGTAAGAAGTAGATTCTGTAACTAAGAAGGCTTTCATATTGTTGCCAGTGCAACACACAGCCCCTAAAACTAGGACCTAGTCCACCCTTCTCCATCTCTTTTGACAATATGGTCATGGTCATTAACCCAGTTGAATCTGCACGCTGCCTTGGAGTAATCTTTGACTCTTCTCTTTCCTTCCATCATCACATTAACAATGTCACTAGGATATTTTCTCTTTTGCAATATTGCCTAGAGACGCCCTTTCCTCCCTTGCTCCACTACTAAATAATCATGCCCTTATAATCACCCGTCTTGACTAATGTAACATTCTGCTACTTGGACTCTCGGCTTGTCATCTCTCTCCTCTCCAGTCTATCTTAAACTTGGCAGCTCAGATCATCTCACTCTCCCCCAAAAGAGAACTTGCAACCCTGATACTTCAGTACACAGGGTGGATTCCCATCAAACAAAGAATCATATTCAATACCTTTCTTTTAACCTTTAAATCCCTTCAATCTACTGCACCTTCCCTTCTTATCTTCTCTCTTGGTCACTTGTGTTCCTGGCCGTGCCCTCTGTTCCTCACAAGGAAATCTTCTCCACAAACCCCCAATGAACACTGCTGCCTCCCATCTTTAGCCATTCTCTCTTGCTGCTCCCTACCTCTCTCCCTTTCTCGCTTCGCAAGGTGACATCCATTAATACTTAAAATCTAGACTTTTATCCTACCTTTCTGAGCATCAGCACAACAAATCATTATGAGCCATCTCAAGCACTTTATAACCATCCCCCCACTTGTATCTGTATGTTGTCCCACCCACTTAGATGGTAAGCTCTTTGGGGCAGGTATCTCATTCCTAATGTGTCAAGGCATGCTGCACTTATATCAATTCATCCATAATTTATATATATATATATGTATTCTTAACCTATGTATGAAATTGTATTTAATTTTTATTTATCAGTATAATTACTTGCACTTATCCCCATGTTTGTATTTTATAATGTAATTTATAATTGCCTGAAATAGCGTGCTACATTTCTAGAAGTATTCCAGACTTCTGCTGCTAATCTTTAAAAGCAGCAAAAGTCTTTTCTGGAATATCAAAAAGTTATTTATGCCCAAAAATAAAGGCTACTTTATAACCTTTACAATTCACCCATCATCCCTTTTTTCAACCCCTTTTATTCATATACTGTATAAGTTAATTAGGGATAAAATCTGACCTTTTTGCTGCTATATGTTGGTGAATCGCACCACTGAGAAACAAATGATGTTAGGGTGGAGTTTTAACAATTTTAGTAAATTGTAAAATGTGAAGGTCCAAGGTTCATCAAAAGAAAGATATGAAATATCACTTTCTCCCATAATGTTTTGATTGGGAAAAATGGACACTGGCTAAGGCTGTTTCAATTTGTTGTGATGTTATGTCACAGTTATAACAATTTAAATCAATTGTAAAATGCAAAGGTTCAGGGTTCCTCAAAATAAACATAACAAATACAGTTTACTCTTTCCCACGTGGTTTTTACTGGAAACAAATGGACAATGCAGGTTACACTTCTACTAATAATTACATTACATTTTGACCACATAGCAGTAGGTGATTGCAGTGGCATAGCTAGAAATTGCAGGGCCCCATAGCAAGATTTTAGATGGGGCCCCTCAACACACAAACAAAAAAAAAAGTCCAGTGCAGTTCAACCCAACCTGGGCAGGTTTTTTAAAGGGCATGTCCACCCTACTAAGAAAATTTTTATGTCACATAAGTCAGCCCCACAAACCGGTGTTATTGTTTTACGTTTACATTTCAAAGATGCTCCCAGACTTAGATATTCCACTTATAAAACCAACAATCCCTTGCTGGTGTGGACACTCCTCTTCTGATGCTGTTGTGAGCTGGTTGGTTATGAGTAGAGATGTCCAAAATCCGGTCCGCTCGAGGATCCCCGAATTTTCGAAAAAATTCGAAAATCCGCAAGCGGACCCATTAATATGGAAAATACGAGAAATCCTCGTAATTTCGAAAATTTTCGAAAATACACGAAATACTCGTAATTTTTAAAATTTTTGAAAATACGAGAAATCCCCGTAATTTCGAAAATTTTCGAAAATACGTATTTTCCCACATTTTTCAAAAATACGGAAAATCCTTGTAATTTAGAAAATTTCTGAAAATACGAGAAATCCACGGTTTGGAAGTTCGGAAGGCGGAAAATCCCCCGTTGCGAACGGGATAAATCCGTGGCGGATCCGGGTTCGGATCCAAGAACCGGCCCTCCCTAGTTATGAGCATGCACAGTAGCAGAGAAGGCTCGTTCTGTAACTGACATCAGCCATTGGCTATAATGTCACTATCACAGATGAAGACAGGAATCGCAGTTTTGTAAGTAGAATATCTGAGCCTGGAAGCCTCTTTGAAAAGTGAAACGAAAAGGGGGTTTGTAGGGCTGAACTTCATGAGGTAAAATTTTTCTTAGGAGGGTGGACATGTCTGCAGGGGACCTGGTAGGGTCCCCTTGGGCTCCGGGCCCCAATAGCAACCGCTATGGTTGCTATGGTGATCATACTCTACTGAGTATTTGTTCTTCAATTTGACTCCTACATCATTTCATCTGTGCAAACTTCTTTTTGTTAAAATAAAAAATGTCAAATTAAAACCCACCTACTGCATTGTAGAGGCTTCGGACTTTCCCTAAAGTGTGTTTCAGGGTATTTTGTCTCAATGTGGACAGGAAAGAGTCCTCCCAAGATGATGTCTCCAGCCAAGGAATATCCAATACCTTCGTCACTAGGCAGTCTGCACCCTTCCAATGAAGTTTCACATACACACTCATTATACCATAGCAGTATACGTATGAAAAGCAAATGACAGGAAAAGGTATCAAGAATATCCATGATCCAATAAGATTTTTCTTAAGAAAGTAAAACAAAAACTTATTTTAACCTACTTTGAAATACTCTACTTTGTACTTATTATTGTTAACTCCCAAACAGGTAGAAATAAACAAGCAAAGTGTATGTTCCTTACCAACCCAAGTAATATTGCCACAGTCATTGTCCTATAATGGATTATCACAATTTATCTCTATCCTGGAAACAATCAGAACAAATTATCTTCCCCCAGCCTCCCTTGTATGTCTCTTGTATGAGTCCAGGATAAAGTTACCTGGCTTCAGTTTTTTTAACAAACACACAAAAATAGAAAACAACGATCATAAACCAACCTGGCTAAATGTACTAGAATATTTCCCCTGTCCTGTGGTTTGGGTGCATAGCACCTAGTCACTACAAACAAACAACAATTTCACATAGTTAAATCTCTAATAGACTTTCAAACTATTTCCCCAGGCACAGACAAACCCATCACACCTGCACCTTAATCAGTTTCCGTAGCTGGGAAAATACAATGATCTAAACTGGGGAGAAGAATGCAGGCCCCATTCAACATTCTTCAATTTATTGCAGGGACCCATATCAGATTTAGTTTAAACTTAATATCAGAAAATCTGTCCCACCCCCTAAAATTACACTTTTCCTGAATCTAGAGGAATATATACCCATTAATCACCTACCTTGTGCTTCTCTAGCTTTATTCTATCCTTTCCACTTCTCTTGTGTACCTTAAATCACTAGTTAAAGAAAAGCGTTTCTGGCATAATCCTCCTGTTTTTACCACTATTCTGTTTCCATTTCAAACACTTCCTGTAACTGTCCCTTATGTGGTATGTACAATAGCACAATCTGAACTTGCTACTTACCCCACCAACAACAACTTCTTCCAAATAGTTTCTCTTTTTGAACCTCTGAAACCTCAACTGTATATTGTTCCACCTTTTCAGACTTCTAATCTTTTCTTTTTGTAAGACCCAGTGCTAGACCATAATGCTATAAAACGCTTCTGCAAAGCTTTATATAGAGCATCTTATAAATAAGACACAGCTTGAGGGGAAAACAAAGTAGCAATTACTTAATTAGACAAATTATTATCATTACACAGATTATTATATTTCCCTGTTCTTACATATTAACCCATTATGATTAATAAATAGAGATGTTCGAACTTCGCAAAATCCGGTCCGCTCGAGGATCCGCAAATTTTCGGAAAAATTCGAAAATTCGAAAATCCGCGAGCGGACCCATTAAAATGAAAAATACCCTCAAAATTACGAGATTTTTCGTATTTTCGAAAATTTTCGAAATTACGAGTTTTTACGTATTTTCGAAAATACGAGAAAAACTAGTATTTTCGAAAATACGTATTAATGAAAATAAGAGAAATCCTTGTATTTTCGAAATTACATGTTTTCTCGTAATTTCGAAAATTTTCGAAAATACAAAAAATCTGTGAATCGGAAGTTCGGAAGGCGGAAAATCTGGAAAATCCGGAAAAATCTGCCGTTCGCGAACGGGATAAATCCGCGGCGGATCCGGGTTCGGATCCGCGAACCGGCCATCCCTATTAATAAATTGATTATACAGTAAAAATCATTGCTTCACTATTGTTGGAAGGATATGTTCTCCCCGTGCTTGTGTGGGTTTCCCCCAGGCACTCCGGTTTCCCCCACAATCATAAAAACATACTTATAGGTTCTATGTGTCAAATAAATGTGCTTAGATTGTAAGCTCTTCGGGGCAGGGCATGATATGAATGTATACATGTAATTGTAAAGTGCCACGGAAGATGTTGGCGCTATATAAATACACAACAATAATAATAATATAATAAGTTGTACTTTACCAAGACTCACAGATCTTGGAAATTCAAAATTTCTTTTATTATTTATGTGCTATTGCTTTATGCACGGACCATCATCAGAATATCACATTATAGCAACAACATTGTATTAAAAGGCAGATCTCCTTGATATAAAAGCAGTTATCTGTGTCTCACCTCTCATTTTGATATGGTTGTTGAGAAATGTAACTTTCTAACATGAGGTTTGTGTCAGTGCCCATTGTTCCGGTATCCCACAGTGTGGTCACTGACCATTATGTTCTTTACACATGCTCAGTCCTTAGATACTGCAGGAACTTGTTACAGTTGGTCACACCCACTAGTAGCCTCTAGCCAATCCTTTTACAGGACAGAATAGGCAAAGGAGCATGTGACGGAGGTCAGGGGTGTGGCTAGTCACTGTACATACACACAATTATTTCATCCAGTTCTTCAAGTGGTAACATTTACTTTAATGCTATTTACTGTATTGCTATTTTACAGTTTTGGGGTGTTTTTAGAGGGTATGTTCAGATTACGGAGTATAAAAATTTGGATTTAGTTCTCCTTTAAAACCCTTTTACGCGTAAGTAACCCCCTACACCGTGCTTAGATAGAAACACTTAAAAATTTTACTTTAAAACAAATGTGTTACAAATACATCCTTATGTTTAAAGAAATAGTTTATACATGAATCTATAAAAGTTTTCACACACAGATCATATTGTAACATTTTTGGGGAAAACTAAATTTCAAAAATAACCAATATAAGTGGTTGGTGAATGTCAAATCACAATATTTTGTTATCACCAAAGCTACATTATTTGCAGCCAAAGCTTGTCAAAAGAGGAGCGATGATTGCCAATATTTTTTTTAATATATTGATATTTATTTGACATTGAGCACATTAACCAATTAAATTAATACATTAATAATTTACATTAATCATTTGCAATACTGCACAGAAAAATTTTAAACATACGTCACATACTTGCATTAATAATATTAACAGCTGTTGGGAAAAAACTTTTTGATAACCTTGAAGGTAATTTTGGTCTTACCAATGTGTAAAATCCACATGGGCATACAATAAAGTTAATGACAAATCTGCTATTACATGAGAATCTTTGTTTTATATGTTTTTTTGTGGGAATGGCCACATTTCCTGCCCACCAACATAAAGTTGCAGGTCTCACAATTCAGACACCGAAAACAACCCATCTTAGGGGGTATAATCCTTAAACATTTTAGTTAGTTTTTTGCCAATGTATACCAGTTGGTTTGCTAGTTTTCTGCTTCTTCTGTATGTGTGGCATACCCTAGTACGTTCAAACGAGAGCTGCTTTTTCTTTTTTTTAATCATCTCCCAGTATTTTTTCGAGTGTACGCAGTGCAGAAATTTAAAACATCTTCACTTTTTCTCAATCTACCAGACTCAATGTTGTCAAGAACCCCCAGGTACATATGTCAAGCCTTCTCCAGTTCCTCCTGTAATTAAGTTTGTACCACCTAATCTAAAAAACATGCCCATTAACTGGACTTCTGCCACCTGAATAAAGTGGTACCCATATTACTTAGTAAAGATGTGCAAATGTAGGAACTCAACATTTTTATGACCTAATGTCAAGTTACGTTTACTGGCATTGGGATGCTATTATGTTATTGGACAAACAACTCCACCTCTTTTTTAGTGCCCTTCCACAAAAATACCATGCTGTCTATGTAACAATTATAAAAACATATCCAACATTTAATTGTTGAATCGAAAATTATTGTTACATAAAATAAATTGCAATAGGTCCAGCAGAAACTGTATTGGCGGTCCCACATACCTAGATTCAATAATATCACCCTGGCAAGTATTTATACTTTGCTTCTGTGGTATAATGGTATAAAAGTTTTTAACATCACAGGTCATTAAAATAATGTCCCGCATGGGACATGTCATAGTATTCAACAACGCAATTGAGTGTTGGCTATCTCATAGATAACAGGGCATAGATTTTACCATTGGCTGTAAAAAGAGGTCAAGAAATTTAAACTGGGCTATTGGTTTAAATAACTGTAAAAAGACACAACAGTCCTGCCAGGTGAAGCACATAAGCTATTATGGATTTTAGGCAGGGTATAGATTAGTCGGCATGTAGGATACTAGCTGTATCTCAGTTTATGTCAACTATTCTGTTTAAAAATACAAATGGCCAAAAGAACAATTGCTATGTCATATTTATCATATTTTGTGACTTATTGCATTAAACCACTGCAGCTGTGACTGATGCAAAAGGACATTTTGTTGATCAAATATCTATTTAACAAATAGAGAGATTAAATATCTTAAAAATAAATGCAAAACAAGATATAGTATAGGGTTAACAGCAGTTGCGATACAAAACTCCTTAAGTTAAATTTTAAGCTACCTCATAGTGCAAAACTTAGTGGGACATTGTATGGGACCCCCAAGCGGAGCATCTTACCATACCCTGATCCCGCAATGTAATAAAGGACGTAATTACAATTGTGTCATGGGATTCTACCTAATGCTTTGCCGTGTTAAATCTCCCAGATAGTATATCAAATACTGATTAATATAGCAAGTATTTCTTTTTATATTCTATCAGGTATTTTCACTCACTGATGAACAAATAGAGTTGCTGGTGAAAACAAGTGGGTGGTATGAGGTGGGTGCTTGGCAGGGATAAAACATGACATCTAGGAAAACAAACAATAAAAGTACCCTACTTATACATGAGGCAAGACCTCATGCTACTCAACCACCAATAACCCCATACACATATATGCCAACAGATAGGGGAAACACTACTTAACCTGAAAGGGAATAGAGTATAATTTAACACTACAGTGATATACTCACTTGCTTTATTACATCAAAAGAACATCAAAACATAAAAAATATATATAGTAACATATTAAAAACCTCTAAAAAGATAACCTGGCTAGGAGAAAAAAAGCCTGAAATAATGGTAAACACCACAAGGGACCAGTCCACAAATAATGAAGTGCAACAGTCACAATAATGTAATACCGATATACTGGTAAAAGTATATGCAGAGGCTCTCTCACAGTCTCGAAGTGGTATAAATGGCTAATCCCTTGGTTGGGTAAGGGAAAACTAGCACAGAGGCAAATGGTGAGTGTATTCACATACCATATAAAGCAATGTCATCTGGTTTGCTCAGCCTGTATACAAGATGCGTTGCTCCAAAAGGGTGGTGCAGTATACAATGTATGCTGCATAAATAGGCCCAATGGAATCTCCAAAGGAGTGTGTGCAAATCTTATTTCAGGAATAACTGAAATAAGATATAATAATATCTGTCAGGAATCCAACTGAGAGAACATCATGTTTTGTTGATTTTTTTTTTTTTAGATCCTTTTTGGATACTTTGCCTTCCTTTCTGAAAAATACTGGGGATGTCATTAGTAGAGATGTCCAAACTTCGCAAAATCCGGTCCGCTCGAGGATCCGCGAATTTTCGGAAAAATTCGAAAATTCGAGAATCCGCGAGCGGACCCATTAAAATGAAAAATATCCTCGGAATTTCGAAAATTTTCGAAAATACGATAAATCCGCGATTCGGAAGGCGGAAAATCCGAAAAAATCCGCCGTTCGCGAACGGGATAAATCCGCGGCGGATCCGGGTTCGATCCGCTAACCGGCCATCCCTAGTCATTAGAAGGTTGACCAAGGGAAACAGGTAATAAAATATGTCATACAAACTAGAAATTTAAAGTATTCTAAATGGTCCAACTTGAGTTGTTATTGATTATTCTGATAAATTATTTCTTCACCTTTAAAGGAAAATATTTTAATCAAAATAGGGGTACTGCAATGGGAACTGCATGTGCCCCGACCTATACAGTCCTTTATCTTGGAGCATAGGAGAGGTATATATTTTTAAGTGAAAAAGGAATGTGGGCATGGGTCTGAATACAACTACCGGCTTAAATATTAGAACATACAAGTAACATAAAGAACAATGATGATATAAACAGTGAGGCCCAATATTTCCATGATTTTCATGATTCAAATAATACTGACAGGCAGGTTTGGGGCATTGAAAAAATTGCAGGTTTGGGGCATTGAAAAAATTGTGCAACCACCGAATTGGTATCAGAAGATTTTACAAACGAAAACATGGTGGATATTCACTTAAATAAGAGCTCCTATATAATATGTTTTTATAAATTGATAAATTAATTTCCACCATTTTTAGACTGATTTTCAACTAAATATGTGATAATGATATCTTATTATTCTGTTTCTTTGCTATACTGTAAAGAGACTGTATTTAAATAAATTCTGCCTTAGACTTCATTCCCTCAACTCACATGTTGAAAATATAGTAACATTTGGTTACCATATATACATCTAATAGGATTGCCTTAGCTTGATATTTTGGATCGATACACAGATGTGCTGCACTCTGATTGTATTTAAGTGTAATGGAACCCAAGGTCATGTGACCCAGAAAAAGCGAGAGAAATCCAGAAATGCATCAGTCCCCTTCGAAGCACCGCATCTTGTTTACAGGCTGAGCAGACTAGATGCCATTGTGTGGGTGAGATTATTCTCCCTATATTTTTGTGCCTTTTCACTCTGCATTAACTGGCTTTATATGGTGTGAACGCACTCACCATTTCCTCTGTGTAAGTTTTCAATTACCCAACCAAGGGATTAGTCATTTATACCAGTTCGGGACTCTGAGAGACGCTCTGCATATGCTTTTTACCTGTACATCGGTATTACATTATTCTGACTGTTACACTTCATTATATGTGGAATGGTCACTAGTGGTGTTTACCATAGTTTCAGGCTTTTTACTCTTAGCCCAATTATCATTTTAGAGGTTTTTAGTATGTTAGTATGTATTTTTTGATACTATATATGTTCTGTTGATATGTAATAAAGCAAGTGTGTACATTGTTGGACTGTTTAATTATACTCTTTCTCCCTGGTAGGTTAAGCAGTGTTTCTCCTACTTTTTGGCACATTTGTGTATGGGGTTATTGGTGGTTGAGTGGCATGAGGTTTTGCCTCATGCATAAGTAGGGTTCTTTTATTCTTTGTTTTCCTAGATTCTCACTCGTTGAGTAAGTAACATATACAATAATTTATTATAGAGTTCTAGATCCTCCCTTGCACTATAAATGATTACATCCCCAATTTAGAACCTTACATTTATTTACATTGTCTGTAATTAAATATTAGATGTCAGGATTACCAATCTATCTTGTGCTTGATGAAAACTGTTGAGTTCTTGTATCAGTTTCATTACTGTACATATGTGCTACTATTAGACAGATAGACCTACTAAAAATACGGAGCAGTCCTGCTTATTCAAGTAGTTATTCTGTCCTCTGAATTTGTAGTAATTTGTAGAACTGCAGGCACTTTATTCTTTACTGCAAACAAAAAACACTATTGACCATTTCGTCTTGATGATTCCTGTGATCTGTCTTGTACCATTAGCTGTTATCAGCTGAAATGGAAAATAACTTTCTATAATGATATTAATTAATTAATTATTTAATTACTTAATTAATGATTAATTTAATTTATTAATGACATTAATAAAGAGCATAAAAAAACAACTTTCACCTAGACTAATGATAGGTACAGGACAAAAAATGGTTGCAGAAATGGACGATTTTTGGGGGGTCAGGCTTCTTAAAGAGCAATTCATGTGAAAGTCACAGATTCAGAAAGTCAGGACAAATAAAGAAGTGTATTTTTACAAGCCTATAACTTAAGAGCCAGAGAAGTGAAGACTTCATTCTAGGCTTGTTTACAAGTATAAAAGAGCTCTTTTATAGAGGACACTGATATGGAGACCACAGTTACCTTTAAAGGAAAAAGGATACACATTTAAAACTTTATTGTCAACAGCTTTGCCAAAGAAGAAGACTCGTATAAAAGAGGTGTCAAATAAACTATATATGTCAATATTAAAACATCATGCCTCAATAGAGGTGTGTGTTTTTGTGTGTGTGTGTGGGGGGTCCAACATCTATTATCTGCCACATACAATGCTGTTTTCATGTCTTAATATGGACTTATTCACTTGCATTTAGGAGATCCCTGAAACCTTGCTGTTATATGCTGATTGAGACACACTCCAGGGTATTTATTGCCAACAGGTTCTTGTACAAGTCATTCTGAATTGAGAGATCCAGTCGCATGACTGGCGAAACGTCCTTAAGAACTAAAATTCCAGTCTAGTTGATCTAACTCAATACCACAGATAATGCTACTACAATCACTGAGTGATTTGATTCAGGAGAAACATGCAGAGACAATCCGTATTAATCAACAAGCACTTCACTTATACTTTGTGAGTAGGCACTGTTCCCATTATTGTCTTAGACTTAAGTTAAATGAAAAAGACTTCTGTGCATTCAAATCAAATCTGCTGTTATTCTGATCAGTGAGAATAACTACTAGGTTTTAAGCATACTCAGCCCTGATGTTTAAAGAGGATGTTTGTTAGATTTAATTTATAAACATGACCTTTTCTTGCATGCGACTCATAAACAAGGTCAGAGAGGTCAGAGTCAGCTAATCAGGTCTTTTTGAGAATTCCTTTGAAATAAATGTTTTTATGGGGGTATTTCAAAATACAGATGCATAAATTCCCTTGATAGTTTATCAGTGTTAGAAGAACACCAAAACCAATATATTATAATTCAAACCTTTTTTTAAAACGAAAGCATTACATTGTAGCATGTTAAATAATTATAATGTATTTGTTTCTTTTATGATTTATACTCCTAACCCTAGAATTCATAATGATGTGCTTGTGAAGGTTTTCATTAATCCAGGTCATGGTATAATTGTGGTATTTCTAATTAACAGCAAACTTGGAAGACCCTGGTAGGGCTAATTGACACACAAAATAGTCTGCCACATGCTATTTATTTTCCACACAACATGTTACAGATCAATTTTCCATTATCACTTTATTGATTGATTGATTGCATGTGGCAAACTATTTTGTGTGTCAATTAGTCCTACCAGGATCTTCCAGTTTTGCTGTTGATTAGAGATATTGGAGTGCTTGAGCAGAACACTCGAAGTTCTCTGGAGGAAGCCAGAAAATAGGTGGATTCTAACATATCCATTGATAATATCTGTGGTATTGAGTTAGATCAACTATACTTGAAGTTTAGTTAAAGACGTTTCACTAGTCATCCGACTGGCTATCTCAATTCAGAATGACTTGTACATAGGTCTTATTTATATCAGGTTAGTTGAAGGGCAACTCTAGTGGCCAAATGGATTTTAAAATTGATTCCAGGCTTTAATGTCCATTCCCAAGAAGTTAGGAAATGGTATTCTTACCTCCCTAGATGGCTGCATACAAGAACAGTTAGTGCAAAGGTTAGAGATAGGGGTGATCTGACAGAAGCTGCACAAGCAGAACTTACAGTTTACTTCTTTAATTTTTGTACCTCATTGGGAAATTTACTTTAAAACCAATAGATTTTTCCCCACTATATTTGCCATTTAAAGTTCTTGTTCATAGCCCCCTGTTCTTATTATATCTCCCGGTAATATACTGCTTGCTGTTCATTTCTGGGTGTAATAATATGATATAACATTTTGGGAAGAAAATACAAACAAGAAGCCCAGCACTGGAAGACAATATGGCAAAGATCTCTACTGCCACCATCTGTTTACCTTTGGTACTGAGGTAAGCTGGGATAAATGTCACCCAAACACTAGCAAATACCAACATACTGAATGTAATGAATTTTGTCTCATTAAATGTATCTGGAAGCCTCCTAGCTAAAAAGGCAACCAAAAGACTAATACTAGCTAATAGACCCATATACCCCAATACACAAGCAAACAACACTGTAGATCCTTCATTACATTCTAATACAATTGAACCTCTTTCTGCTGCCATATTGAATTCTACAAATGGAGGAGCTTTGGCCAACCAAAATATACACAGAGCTATCTGAATCACTATACAGGAAGGGACAATATAGACAGGTATCCTGAGTCCCACAAGTTTGGTTAATTTACTGTTTGGATTTGTAGCACTGAATATCAATATGACAGTAATAGTCTTTGCTAGTATGACAGAAAGACAAATTGAAAATATAATAGCAAATATGACCTGCCGGACCATACAAGTTATCAGGTTGGGTCTACCAATGAATGATAAGGAACACAGGAAACCAAACATGAGGGAGATGAGGAGTAGATAGCTGAGTTCTCTGTTATTGGCCTTTACAATTGGAGTCTGGTGCTTTTTTATGAGCAGGGAGAACACAGAGAGTGTAACCAGACAAAACAAGATTGAAACACAAGCCAGAGAGGATCCTAACATTTCCTGATATGAAAGGAACTGAATGGGTTTTGGCAGACACTTCTCTTTTCTACTGTCAGGCCATTTGTCTTCTGGGCACCTGAAACATTCAGTGTTATCTAAAAAAATATATAGAAAAATGCTGTTTTATAAACATCTTGTATTTATTTATAATATACAGAACACTCTACATCATTACTAGTTATTTCATTATAAAGATTAGGGATACACAAACCCATAGGGTTTCATTTCATTTGCAGGTTCATTCAACAAGTTTTAACATGGAATTTGAAATTAAAACTATCACATTTTTACTTTTGACCATCAATGCTTCAGTAGCTTTGTGCTGAAGCACAAAATGAAACAATACATTTTTTAATTAAATTCTGTCAAAAACCATAACCATTTTTTATTCAATTGCCGATTTGAATACTGGAAACTATGTTTTTTTTACAACTACTGTATGACTGTACCATTTTTGATGATCTACCCCTAATCCTTTTTAGTCAATGAAATGCCTCATCACAAACTTCATTTTTTTAGTTTACTCACCAAACTTATTAGACATTATTTATAAAGAAAAGAAGAGAGCTGCAGCACCACATAATGGCTTATAATAAAACATTCTTTATTAAGTCCTGTGGGTCACAGCAACATCACCAGGGCACAGATAAAATCACCCTGACGGAATTCGGACAAACACGTCATCCTTAATCATAGTCATGATTTTGTCTATGATTAAGCTTTATTATTAAATATAACTGGAATTTGATGAATAATGATCTGTCCATAAAACGCCATTTGCTATTATATTCCATCTGTATTTCAATAATGGTAGAATATCTCAGATAATATCCATGGAATTCCATCACAATGAAATTTACAACTGAAAAGTGTATTCTATAGAATACTATAGTTTTACAATACATTTTTATTCAGTAATATAGCATTATGCTAAAGTTGGAGTAAGAAATCTTGTCATATGGTATTAAAGGATCACAAACTGTAGAAGTATCTTACATACTACATTCAAATCTGACATTTCTAGAATAACTCAAAAATCAAATATGACCCCTAGAGAAACTAAAAAACAAAATCTCTCACTCCTACAAAGCTTTGCTAATTCCATCATAAACTGGTGCTAATAAACATAAATAAATGGCAGGAAGAGTATAGAAAGTGCAGATACTTCCTGTGAGGTCTAAAGAGCAACACCAAAGGTAATTGCAATAATAGCTCATTTATTAGAGCGAAACACATGACATGTTTCGGACTCAAGGTCCTTTTTCAAGTGTGATGGCAGGAAAATTGGCAGGAAGATTTCACAGTTGCTATTTCTACAGAAGAATGGAACCATGTTTCTTTTAATCACTTTATACAGCTATTAGTGAACTTGTTAGAAATTAGTGTCAAACTCGTGTCAAATATAAGCTGGAGAGATATTTACATTTTTATGTGTGATATGGTAGCAGCATCACCAGATCCCCTGCACTTCCTGCTCTGAAACCATGTGACAGTCCCTCTTCCCTGTTTCTCCTCCTCCTCCATTAAAAAAAAGACAAAATTGTGCAAACCTTACACACTCTCTGCTATGGGCTGTGCTTACCTCCCCTCCCTATCAGTCCTTCTTCACTCACTGTAACTAGATCTCTTTATTTTTTCTTCTGTTTTTTACTGCACTGGGCATGTGCTAAGTGCAGATTAGAAGGAGGAACTAGAATTTGTGACCGTAGATTCAGAACCTCCCACCCCTAACTTTCTGATTAGTGATTTCTTCATATCTTAGGCTGTACAGCACATAGAGAGGTGGTTGATGGCTCATTTTAAAGGTAGGAACCCGATCTTTCTCCAAATGTTTGGAGACCACAGTTCCTCTTTAATGAAATCTCAGATATGCAAGTACCATCTTCACCAGAATTTGTTATTGGTATAGCTAATAGTCAGCTCTCTATATGGAAAATAACACTTCATATCCTTGTTGTAGCCAAAATATTAATTGCAAGAAATTGGAAGAAAACTACTCATCTCTCTATGTGTGAATTGATACAAAACACAAATACTACATCCATCTACAGAGTATCTGAAAGATATAATTCTGTTGAACTTTTGTGATACTTTCTTTTGTTTCTCTATTCAGCATTTAACTAGTTTTTCTTTTGTTACCTACTATGTTCTAGTTATGTATATGATATATATTTTATTGTTTATAAATATGTTACAGTTGCAATAATTTCTGTCTAAACAGATATGTCCTTTTATTTAATGGGGGGGAAAAATGTTAATAATAATAGAATCTTACATGCAGAAGAATCTGTTTTCAATTATATAAATTGTTCTAGTCTGAAAAAAATGTTTCTTCTGCTCTGGAATTGTCAGTGTGTATACACAAAGCTTAGATACCCTCTCCTGAATGGCATCAAGGTTTTTCCGTGAATTTGTGAGCAGGAGAAAAACAACTTGGCCCAAACAAACAACATTTGTGAGGATTGATTCCTACTTATATGTGCAAATGGGATCTTATGAAAGAATACCTTATGTATGCTAAAATGTATGACCATTTATAAAGCCCCAAAGAGATGATAAAAGAATCATTTGTAATGAGATAAAGCCAAAAATATAATAAAACTGAATATTACAAACCATAAGGATTTAGAATTTCTCCATCAGAACATGGCACGCAGTCAAAACAACAGATCTTTTGCCCCTGAATTGTGGCCCTTCTGTGGCCCTGGGGACATGGATCACTGCAGACTGAGAGAGGGACCTGTAGGATATTTAAGTTGTAAAGGAAATTTCATTAATTAATGTATATACAATACATGGAACAATGTATATTTGTTTAATATGTTATTATTTATAAATGTTGATAGAACAAGACACTACTGCTAACTCACTGACATTGGTTTATTAATGGGAATACTAAGAAGAGAATTATAATAGGCATGTGTTATACTGCTGCCTTTACCAACCATACCTGTATATTACTACATACTGACATGGTTGGTAAAATCCTTAATTAAGACCAATGAATGATAGCGCATGCCAACAGTATTTTGCGCCATAGTCAGTATTTTAATAATACAAATGTAGGGTTGGGTGATAATATATATGCTGTAAAATGTCTGTTTAGGCTTTCTATACACATTTTTAATCCTAACAGAATCTGACCAATATCTACATTTGTATATAAAAACATACAGTTCTATATACAGCATGTACAGACAAATATACACTTATGGATACATCTAATTAACTGTAACCCAGGATATTTAGCTTGTCTAAAAGACTTTTACAGTATAAGGTCGTTAAAGGATCCTGCCATCACAAACTTCTCAAACAGAACATTCCTCAATCATTTATGTTGTTTAAGATGAAATTGTATTTTACAAACCCCTGATAATTCAATAAGATCCATCAAAAACCATTAAAAAAAGGCAAATTCACCCAGAGCTGCAGTGCTCACATTGAATTTGAACAGGGAGATTTACCAGTAGTGATAGCGGCTCTGGGCAAATCTCCCTGAAAGACACTAATCCTTTAAAGACTTTGAACAAAAAAAACCATACTGATCATTAAAATGAGGGGAATTAAAGTGTCTGTCTGCATCGTGTTGAAGGACACAGGTGTTGTGGAAAGGACAAATCCTTTCCTTCTGACTGACTAATTTTGCCTTAAAATGGAGAGTGATTAATAATGGAGAGCTATTTTAATTATGTCCAATAATTTATCCCAAGGGCAAAAAAAAAATAAAAAAAAATATGAATATATATATTAGAGATGGACACAAATCCAAACTCGAACCCGAATTCGAGCCGAACTTATCAAGTTCGAACCGGATTACTCAGACTTTTGAACTTTCCGGACTTTCGATAATTATCGAATTAGTCAAATGTTTGGTAACCCTCAATCATATGATTCAAGAGTTCGGTAACCCTCGAATCTGGACTTGAGTGTTCTGTAACCCTCCATTACACAATTCGAGAGTTCAATAACCTTCGAATCTTTAATTTGTTTGTGGGATAATTATCGAAAATTGAACGCGGGAGTACGAAAGTAGCACGCGTAAGAATAAAACTGATTTTTTTTTTTAAATTCTGGCTATTCGTACGTGTCCCCCAGACTATTTCCCAGGTCCCAGAGCCATTTACATTAAGTTACCATTGTTATTTTTACTGTTTTTCAGCTGAACTTTTTGAACTATCCCATTGACTTCCGTTTACAAACTTTTATCAAAGTTCAAAAGTTGGAAAACGAACCGAACTTTATGAAGTTCGGCCATCTCTAATATATATATATATATATATATATATATATATATATATAATATTAGACCTATGTATACAATACAGCAACGGTTTTGAATTAAGCACAATCTTTATAACAGGACTGATAAAAATAAAAAAAAATTTCAGCACTGAATATTTCACCAAAATATTTCACAAAAAGTAGTTTTAATGTAATCAACGCTGTATATACCTTGTTTTAGAGGAGAACTTGGACTTAGTTTTGGGGGTACTGTCAATCTCTCTGGGGTAGACAGCACAGGGGGTAAGCAGGGTGTAGATAGGCCAATGGGGGGTGGAAAGGGGTAGGGGTTAGCACAGAGTATAGGGAGACATGTATATTAGTGAATAAAATGTATGTTTACAAATACAAGAAACCTGACTAAAAAAAAAAGGAGAATTAGAGATAATGGCTTTGACTGAAAAGCATGATGTAATGGGTATAGCAGAAACATGCTTAAATAGTTCTTATGACTAGGCTGTAAATTTGGAAGGGTATTCCTTGTTTATACAAGATTGACAACATAGGAAATGGGGAGGGTTGTGTATAAATGTTACAAAATAATAATTCATTATTAAAATGTTTATTACATTTAATGTTATTGCAGATTCATGAATTTTCGTATCAATGCCCAAAAATGAAAAGAAAAACACTAGAAACTTTATGCACTTCCTGTTTTTGCATTGTGTACAGTATTTTTGAGATTTCTAGAAATGTAAAAAATTTACGATTTTTAAATTTGAAAATTTGTGATTGTTTGATAATTTTTGAAAATTGTTCTGTGGTTCGGAAAAAACAGGAAAAGGTGGAAATCCCCAAATTTAAAATTTCCCGGAAGAACTGAGTTCGGTTTTGGGTTCATCGCTAGTTCTGATTATGGGGGACTTTTATTACTCTGACATTGATTGGAGTAGTGAAAATGCCAACAGAGTAAAGAGTAATGGTTTTCTAAATTCATTACATGATTACATTTTTCTAGTTCCTACTCTGTAACTAAGATTGTAATAAAGCAATTAAGGAAGTAAGGATAAATAAATAAGGAAGTAAGGATAGCTGAACAAATCAAGACTAACCAAAATCAATTTAGTAACTAATAGTAAAAAGGTGGGGACAGAAAATTTGAATTAGTTAGTTACAGTGAATACCGAGAAAGCTAATGTTTTAAACAAGTTATTTTTCCTCTGTATACACTATAGAACATCCATGTGCAGATAGTATAGAGTATAGTAGCACTAATGGTATAAAATATGCAGTTGCTCTTTGGTTAACTGTGGATTTGGTTCAGAAAAAAATCAAATAAAGTTATTTTTAACAAAATACCAGAAAGAATACATCCTTGGCCCTTAGGGGACTAATGGAATTCAATACCCCAAATCTGGGTGTCTCACAGTACCTTGCTATAATCCTGTGATGCGCTATGCAATTAAATCCAGGTAGCACAAACTTTAACTAAAGGGAGATTGTATCAGGGGTGCTGTGTTTTTTCCAGAAACATTGAACAGTATACAATGTCATGGAGTAGTCTCCATAAAATAAGTGTAAATCCAACATTAATATTACATTGGATCCCTGTAAGTTCAGTTTTATCTAGGCCATTGTTTCGTATTTTCCTCAGATCCTCTTGTGCCCAAAAATGTGATTGGAAAAAGCTGATGTAATTCCAATATTCAAAAAGTAGTAATCCGAATGGATATGTGAGGAACAGGTGAAATGTATAAATTTATTCTAATTGTTCAGGTGATACTATTTATGTTTTTCTGGTATACTTGGATTTTGCTAAGGATTTTGCTAACAGTCCCATAAGGGACTTATGTGAAAATCAAGGTCTGTTGGGGGTTGGGTAGCACATTTGTGCATGGATAGAAAAATAGTTTATGGATCAGATATAGAGGGTGGTTGTTAATGGGTTTTGTGATGGAGCCATTTAATTTAATCAGTATTAATTATTTTGAATAGATATTGTCAGCAAGTGTTTGCGGATAACACAAAACTTTTGCGACCATTAAAAGCTACAGATGATGTGCAATTGTTGCACATCTAGATAAATTGTCACATTGGGCTGCTACTGAAAGTGGCAGATGAGATTCAATGTTGATAAATATCAGGTGATGCATTTGGGCTTAAAAATCCTTGTGCTGCTTATACTGTAAATAGCTCTGTGTTAAGTGTATTGTAACATCTACACACTGCATCTGTGTGTTAAGTGCATTGTAACATCTACATATAGATCTTGTGTGTAAGTGCATTGTACATCTACATACATGCATCTCTGTTGTGTTAAGTGCATTGTAACATCTACATACATGCATCTTCTGTTGTGTTAAGTGCATTGTAACATCTACATACATGCATCTCTGTTGTGTTAAGTGCATTGTAACATCTACATACATGCATCTCTGTTGTGTTAAGTGCATTGTAAACATACATATATGCATCTCTGTTGTGTTAAGTGCATTGTCAATCTACATATATGCATCTCTGTTGTGTTAAGTGCATTGTAACATCTACATATATGCATCTCTGTGTGTTAAGTGCATTGTAAACATCTACATACATGCATCTTGTTGTGTTAAGTGCATTGTAACATCTACATACATGCATCTGTTGTGTTAAGTGCATTGTAACATCTACATACATGCATTCTGTTGTGTTAAGTGCATTGTAACATCTACATACATGCATCTCTGTTGTGTTAAGTGCATTGTAACATCTACATACATGCATCTCTGTTGAAAAAGTATTTTGGAGTTTCGGGGATAAAAAAACTTAAATGTAGCAGGCCTTTATACTGGTTTTACTTTATACTGGTTTTACTTTATACTGGTTTTACTTTATACTGGTTTTACTTTATACTGGTTTTACTTTATACTGGTTTTACTTTATACTGGTTTTAAGGTCTCTTTCACACATCACACCGTGGGGACGAGGCCAGACCAATGGTTATGCAGAGCACATGCCCTGAATGTCGAATGTGTGTGGCTGCTAAAATACTATACTATTCATTGTAATGGCATTACCTGCATTCAGTTATTCTGTATTATATTAAGCTGACCTGTAGGACTAAGGGACTGACAAATGATACTATATACTGAGTTCTTTTTACACTCATTTGTATGGGATGGAGTTTCCAGACATTCACAAGTACTCTCTATTTATTATTGCTTTTGCACCACAGGTTAAATTTCAATCTGTTCTTACAGTGTTATATTCAATCTGCATGGGTCCCTTTGTGACACTCACAAATGCAAACCTTATGCTAAAGTCAAACTAGCCTGTTGTAAATGGGTTAGCATGACTTTTTTGCCCAGTGCCCCTCCATTCATTCCTCCAATAATCTTTCCAAACTTTTTGGCATGTGTACAAAATGAAGGAGAATATATAGGGTATCTAGCATGGGGTGGAGGTTCAAAGAAATAGAGTTGTGTATTATGATATATACATTGGATATTAGCAAATGATCAGATATTGTGTCTCTCTATATAATAGGAATTAATTACATGTAAGGGATTGTTTCCTCCATTCCATAAAATTTTGTCTTGTTGAATATCAAGTTCCTGGCCTTTAAGAGATCCTGCATCATAATAACCAACACGGACATACTGATTACTTCCATTAGGGAACAGCTGCCAGTTCACAATGTCCACACTGATAGGAACATCTCCATTCTCATCGAAATATATTCTCTCTCCTCCAGTGTTGGTAAAGTTAACTCTTCTGATATAATGTAAAAGCTGGAGGATCAAGTAATGAAATGTTTTAGATGTAATTTAATGAAGCCTAGCAATTACAATAGTGTTGACCTGACTTGTTAACTCCACCCTTCTCCCTCTCTATCCTTACATACACCTAAAAGATGCAGGTCCAAATGGGTGACGAGAATTTCACCGATGCAATATGAAACCCCAATACTGAAACTGATTGGACTGCCTTCTAGCTGCTCAGTTAAATTGCATCAGCTGTTCCCTACTATTCACACACCTAAAGCTATACGCATTCAAAAAATAAGTAAAATAATGAATTAACATTAGGCTATTATAATAAAGCCATATCTGTCTTCTTGGTCTTTAGCTCTTCTTTAATGCTACATTAATATTTACCTGCCAAGGCCGATGATTATAAATATTGGCACAAGATCCATTTTTGAATGGTCCTTTTCCTGAAACACAGGTGTTCATCTGGTGCAAAGCATGAGCTATGGCGAAAACTGCATTATGGACTTTGTATGTAAATTTAAAGTTGTAAACATCATAAATATTGGGATCAATGGTATCCAGTCTCTCCTTTCCTGTGCACCAAGCAATGTCTTTGTTAAGAACAGGTGAAGATGTATTATTGTATAGATCATGTCCAGGCCAAACACAGTGAAAAGCATTCTCCCAAAATGTCTTCATGAAAATATCATCTGGATATATGGAAGGATGGATGCTGTAAAGAAATTCCTTAAATCCTGGGATTTTACCACTTCGAATTGGTATTGCAAGGCTTCCATTTAATGTTATCAGAATTTCTTTTCTAGGGAAGTCAGAAGTAATGGACCAGCCGGCAGTACCAACCCACACTTTGTTAGTGATATTGTGAAAAGATGCTTGTTCCATTAAAGAGATAAGATTTTCTATAGTACAATATACAATGATCACTCTTGCACTAGATTTCTTGATGACGTCTATAATACGGAATACAGCCTCTATGGAGCTGACTACAGGAAGTATCTCTTGAAATGCAATGCATCCACCATTGGTTTCAATCTCTCTGGTAAACTCTTGAGTTCGGGCCCAGCCAAAGTCATTGTCAGAAAATATAATACCCACCCATGTCCAGTTAAAGTACTTAACCAACTTACCAATAGCAAAAGCTTCACTGTTACCATTGTAGATTGTTCTGAGGAAGGATGGGAATTGTAATTTGTCACTGAGTAAAGGTAGAGCAGAAGCATAACTAATCTGTAAATAATAGTAAAAGGTTAAGATTTTATTTAGAATTTACAAGATATGTTTTTAGCAAATTACAAGTCTATCAGCAGGAAAAGGTATCTGTGCACAAAACAACATTTGTGGCTGGTGGCTGTGTTTGTCAAAATATGGGTTAAAAAAAAACTCTTATTAAGCTTTAGGCATAGGCCTCGCTAATGCATTTCTGCTTTTTGCAGCACACAGAGAAATTCCCTTTACAATTAAAAACAACAGGCTCCCATTCCCACTATTTACATTATTACAAAACATACCACCAGCCTTTTGATCTATTCTGGTCTAAACTTTACTGGATTGCAAACTAATATATGTCAATGGGGGCACAAAAGTTTCCCTGGCTGAAGGGAGCCTTTAATGGTCTAGACTTGGTTAAATGTGTATTGTTACATGTACGTGTTTAGCTAGTGGTTCTGGCTGAATTCCTGAATGTTTTGAATTATCACTAGAAGTTATTACCTATCCAGCAAACCTGTAAAGATAACAATTGATATTAAGATCATTTCTAGATTTCTGATTGTTATATAAATATTGGTTGCAGAGCCCTTTTATATTATAGAACAGTATTTAAATACCTGCGGACATCTGTATAATCCTAGAATTCTGGCCACAGGCAATGAAGCCTTTGATGGAGAATCCCCAACTATAGCCAATGGCATAATATCTTTATTGCAGTTATAATTAGGGACCAATTGCTTTTTTCCTGATAAAATCCTTGTTGCTCCCATCAGTGATATCAACTCATTGAAACAAGAGTCATAAAGTCTGAATCCCAATGTTACATTGGGCAGGAGATCTTTTGATGCATTAATTTCCATAACTGCGTATACCATTGAAAGTAAGTAGCGATAAAATCTAATGTGAAATCTATAAATAGAAAAAAACATTTTGCAAGAGATATGTTTATGTCAAACTTAAGTAGATAGACATCAGTTGTTAACATCAGTTAACAACTAGTTAATGAAGGAAATATATGTACAGGGACCATGAAATTGTGCATCTTTGTGTGCAAGAGGTTAAATCAGGATTGACCAAGAAAGTGGGTTGGAGAAGATTTTCTTTATTAAAAAAAGGGAAACCAAAAATAGATGATAGTACCAATTACTAGCACTGTGAGGTCTTTATCCAGTTTCCCCCATTCTTCTCCTCTCCAGTGCACATGTTGCTGGGCATCTTTGGACAGCGTGTTTTACTGGAAAGAAGCTGGGAGTGGAGATGGAGATTCCTATTGCCTATTTAGTTTTCATTTAAAAAAATCATATCTTACAGTTTAGAGACTAACAATATATATACATATATAATGGCAGGCCTTTTAGCATTTACCCCTAGGCACAAATCCGGCACTAAATACCAGAAGCAATATTTCACCAGAGTGATGGAGCTGAGTTTAATCCTTAGGGTTAAAAATCAGAATAGTTTTCTATACTGTGTTATATTATTAATCTATAGCGCTGTATTTGCTGGCAAGACTAGAACTTCTCAGATGGACATCGCAGTATATGTAGAAGGGAGAAGTAGACTTGCTGAGACAAAATTTATTCTGTGCAATGTATCAGGAAAGAATATTTAAATGATATAGCATTACTGTTTTATTAAAAGAGTTATGACAAAATACTGACTTTACTTAACAAAGTAAAACCTACCCACTGCATTGTAGAGGCTTCGGACTTTCCCTAAAGTGTGCTTCAGGGTATTTTGTTTCAATGTAGACAGGAAAGAGTCCTCCCAAGGTGATGTCTCCAGCCAAGGAATAACCAATGCCTTCTTCACTAGGCAGTCTGCACACTTCCAATGAAGTTTCACATACACACACATTATACCATAGCAGCATGATAATGAAAAGCAAATAGAAGGGGGAGCCAGACATTTTCAAGAATAGCCGTGATTCCATAAGTTTTCTCTTGAACATTCTCTACTTCACTTTAAAGAGAGTAAACAAAATATTAACCTACTTCGAAAACTCTAATGCAATCATTAGTGAGAAATAGTTAAGCAAAGTGTATTTTTCTCATTATACTAAGTGCTAAATGGGAATTTTTACAGCTCCCTTCAGTACCAGCGATATATATAAGAAAATATCACAACAATTAACAGTCACATTTTCTTCTTCACACAAGTGGCCACAAACTTGAAAAAAAAAACAAACACCCACGTATAATTTTAAACAACAAACTTAAAATTGTTGTCAGTCATCTAACTAAAAAATCATGCATCTGGGCATCCCCAGTTAAGAAAATATTCCATCTCTTCTCTACTGGTTGTGTTGTCATTGCTTCTCTACTTGTTGTGTTGTCAAGACTTAGAACTGGCCTTGCTACTTACCCCACCAACAAAGAGAGTCTCTTCTAAATTGATTCTTTGTTATGATCTCTGGAACCTCCACGGTATATTTTTCACCCTTTTCAAAATGTGCATTTTTTTCCTGAATGTCTTCAAATCTTTTATTTCATAACACACACTAAGAAATGTTAAGACATGTTTCTGCAAAGCTTTATATAGAGCCACTTATCTATAAGACACAGCTGGAGGGAAAATGAAAATATCAATTATTTAACTAGACAGATCATTATCATTTCACAGATTATTATATTTACAATGCTCAATTGTTTTAAATAATACTGTAAGTAAACTTCAGTTCCTCCCTATTGTTAGCAGGATAAATATAGAGAATTATAAAGGCAAGGTTTATGTAATAATTTATCTTATGAAATTATATTAATAAAAAGGAAGCTTAGATGTGTCATAATAAACCATTTAAACTTGTGTATTCTGGGCACTTTAATTCTGCATCTCTACTTTATATAGGAATATTAAGATAATAAAATAAGGGTCTCTAATCTTAGAATGTATTTTTGTTCCACCTTAATAGGGGAAAATGTTAATAATGGGTCTCAGACATGATTATTCTCATTTGGAAACTTTAATGAGAATTCGTTATTCTAAAATATTAACAAAAAAGTTCTTTTAAAACACAAATTATTTTTAAAAATGTCTAGCCTGATATATAAATGATATTAACATCTCGTTTTCCATTTAGCAGGTAAAACCACATGACTACTAAATAATCCATTCATTATTAGCCAAGGTATATCTAAATTATCAGACAAGTTGAACTGTAAGTGTGTGAAACATGACAAATTTGTCTTTATTTCCATATTTTAGATTTCTTGGGCTAAACCACGAACACGGGTCGAGCAGAACTCGTATATTATTAAATTTTGAATATCTCAAAATTTAATATGAAAGAAAAATATATACAACACAACGGAAATCCATACAATACAGTATGTATTGTCCAGAAAGGGAGCATCCTTATGGGTGCTAGTGGTCCACTGCTGGAGGTAGAAGGAGGAAGTTAGATGGAGAAAACTGGAGGGCCAGGATTGATTAGTGTTGTCAATATAACAATGAAAGTCACCAGAGGAAATATCTGTTGTATTCAATTAGATTGGATTTGGATTGGACTTGAATTTTAGTTCTTGAAGACATTTCGCTAGTCATCCGACTGGCATTGTCAATTCAGAATGACTTGTACAAGAATCTTTGGCAATTATGTACCCTGGAAAATCTCAATTAGCATATCACAGCCAGGTGTTAAGGGCGTGATTGCATAGTGGATAAGAGGTGTTATAGGAACGCCCAGAGTAAGGTGTCAAAACGGCATTGTACATGGCAGACAGTTGGTGTCGAATCCCCCCACCTCTATTTAGGCTTGTTTTTTTTATTTTCACATAAATAGCCTCCTTGACACCTCTCTTTAACCAGTCATGTTCCATTTTAAACAAGAATTTTTATTGAATCTCCCTGAATGTATCCACTTTACAAATATACATACAGATCATAATCCCTGTTTAATCCCTTTGGATATAAGGTATCTAACCTATTGATCCACCAGACCTCCCTTTTCTTTAAAAGTTGTAGACGATCCCCTCCTCTCATTGGTTCATTTTGTACCTGTTCCAACACCATAAAACCCTCCGACAAAGGATGAGCTATTGTCATATTGAATAGTGATTATTATATTAGTGAAATCAAACAGCAGCTCTCTGATACAGATGTGTATTATAAATTGCAATGTGATCCTTTACCTTGCATTAAAAGATGTATTTCTGATTGTTTGCAACTATATGTTGACAAGGGTGTTTTGTGCAGTGACGACAAAGAACAATTGATTGTACAATACCCTAGGACTCCAGTGCTTCATACCCTTCCTAAAATACATAAGGACCCGGTTAGGCCACCGGGTTGCCGCATAGTGTCTGGGGTTATCTCGGTCTTTTGCCCGTTGGCAATCTTTGTGGATAAAGCACTGAGTCCATTAATACAGGGTACTCCTTCATATGTTAGTGACAGTACTGATTTCTTGAACAAGTTGATAGATTGGTCAGTATTGGTCCTGATGATTTGATATATCCGGCCACATTTGATGTGGCCAGTTTATACACAGCCATTCCTCATAATGATGGCATGAGGGCAGTGAGATGGCTTCTTGAAAAAAAATGGTATGTACTCTATATCTTAAATGAATCTGTTTCACAGTATGTTGGATATTGTGTTAACTCAGAACTACTTTGTTTTTATGAATTCTATTTGCAGTTGCGTGGGACGGCGATGGGGTCCAATGCCGCTCCTGCCTATGCCAATGCCTTTATGGCATGGCTTGAGGAAGGTCATGTCTATCGTTGTGATCTCTTCCAGGACCATTGTATGGCCTGGTGGAGATACATAGATGACGTGTCCACTGGTGGGGCGGCTTGGATACCCTATCGCAGTTCCACGCGACGCTTAATGGGATTCATCCGAACATTAGATTTGATATGGAAGCCAATGACACGTCGTACACTTCTTGGATGTACGTGTAATACATGAAGGCACATGCTTTCATACGGAGATCTATCAGAAACCTACGGATAGGAATCAGCTGCTTTTATACACCAGCCAACATCCAGATCATGTTAAACGGTCTATACCGTACAGTCAATTAAGGCAGGTAGATCGTATTGTGAGCAATGAAGTTAAAAAGGTTGGATTTAAACTTATGAGTAAAAAATTCAGAGAAAGGGGATATCCCAGAACAGTGATACAAAATGCTATGGATCGTATACAAAATAAGGGTGATGCTAAAATCAATGCAGGAGACAAAAAGGGATATAGGGTGCCATTTGTTACATCATATGACCCCAATGGTAGACAGATGGCAGCTATACTACACAAATATTGGTCCCTTTTGCACCTTTTGTAGGATTCTCTATCAAATATAAAGGAGTTCTGTTCCACTCCTCTTATTTCCTACAGGAAAGGTAGGACTATAGGGTCTACGGTGTTTCCTATTAATATAAATACAACTAGGAAGAGGGATACTACCTGGCTTGAAGGCCGTAATAAGAGCATGTATCCATGTATGAACGTGGTATGTTGTGAAAAGGTGATTAAAGGAAGGAATTTTGTACACCCCTGAACAGGGGAATGCTTTACTTTATGTGGTTGCTATACTTGTGACACACGTGTTTGCTGTATATGTAATCATGAGTCTGTGGGGCTTATTGTATGTGGGGGAAACCTCCCAAAAAGTTGAGACTGACCCAACATAGGTCGTCTATTCGTACAGGACAGGCCACACTACATGTTCCATGACACTGTTTGGAAAAAGGTCACACTGCCGACCAAATGAAGTTTATGGTGTTGGAACAGGAACAAAATGAACCGATGAGAGGAGGGGATACTCTACAACTGTTAAAGAAAAGGGAGGTCTGGTGGATCAATAGGTTAGATACCTTATATCCAAAGGGATTAAACAGAGATTATGATCTTTATGTGTATTTGTAAAGTGGATACATTGTTTTTTCTCAGCCTGCCACAGGAGGTCACTGTTACCATTACAAGTTACTCTGTGTGATTGCTAATTGATAATCTTTGTTGCAACAATTTCCTGTTGCTAATTATATATAAGGCCTTTGATAATGATCACTTCAAGGATAATCTGATGGCTTCATAAAGAGTTTTACCCAAAACGTCGCTATGTATGTATCAGAACAAGCCTAATAAACTATTTGTATTGTTCAGCATTGGAACAAACATGTGAATTTATGATGCTGCTATATTGCTATCTCTCTCTCTCTCTCTCTATTGCAAACCACACAGATCAACACGTTTCAGCCAACACATGATCCTGATGAGGGCCATGTGTTGGCTGAAATGCGCCAGTCAGTGTGGTTTGCAATAAAAGTTTTTAAAGTCCATGGAGTGCTCCGATCTTCTATATTTATCTACCTTACTTGGAAGCACCCAGGCCTATTAATATAAGTGACGAGGGTCAAGTGCATCCATCTATCTACATGTACATCTACATCTAGACATGTGCCGAATTTACAAAAATCGGTTCCGTGAAAATTAAAGTCAAAGGTGGTTTAAAAATCTGCAAATTCCACCTGCATTTATGGTATCAACAACAATGGTAACTTACTTTTAATTGCTTTGGGACCTAGGAAATGGAATCAATGGGAAAAATCTACAAAAAAACCAGTCCAGTACCGGAAACCTAATGCGCTTCTTGTTTTGGCATTCCGTGTAGTATTTTCGAAAAATCTGGATTGGAACCTGTGTTTTCCTCTGCAACGAGCGTGTCTTCCTATTGGCCTCGTTGCACAAGGAGAGGAGGGGGCGGAGCCTACCAGAGCAGCGTTTCAGTAACGCTGTGCTTCAAGTTACGCAAACCCAGGGGTGAGGACCTAGCGGTTCAGGTCCTCACCCTGGGTAAAAGGTACTGACCTAAGAAGAGGAGCGGAGGGAAGGTGAGTATAATTGTCCTTTAAGCCTTGGAACCCCAGAATTCTCATTGCCATGGCTAACATGGGGTTGCCACTGATAGCTCCTATTGGTGATTTTGGGACATGCAGCTGGATGCATTTTATAAAATCCTTAAGGGCAAGGCCACACTGCAACGCAAACACAAACGCATGCGATTTCATGTGCGATTTTGTTGCGTTTGCGCTTGCAATTTCTTCAATAAATATAGGAAATCGCATGCGATTGCGATTAAAAATGCAGAACGCAAATCGCAATCGCACCGAAAAACTCACTTTTTTTGCGTTGCCGGGTTTTCAATGATTTTTAAAAACGCAATCGCAAGCGCAATCGCAAACGCAAAAAAAAAAAACGCAGCAGTGTGGCCTAGCCCTAAAGCAGAATTCCAAAAAATCGCCTATGTCCAAGATCTGCGGATCTTGGAAATCTTACTTGGAACCAGGTTCGACTCTGCGACTCTGTGTTTAATAACAATTTAGTCATTTAAGATTTTCTAAATAACAAACACAAATGTTCAATACACGTTAAAGATGTTTTTTGTATAATTGCAATATTTTATCTTTAAAAAATTACAGTGATACATACAATAAAGTCTTATTTGCTATGTATTATTATTTATTTGAAGGATCTTTGAAGATCCCATAAACAACATCCCAATAATTTACTAATAATTTAGTATAAATGTGCCTATATTCTCTTTAAAAAAAAAAAAGCATTTTGAAAGCTGTTTAAGCACCGCACAGTGCAAAACCTCAATAACCCATGTTTACTCTAATTTACATTCTCCTGCCGTAGTTTTTATTTCTCTTGTTTTTTTTTCCTGTAATATACTCCTTGCTGTTCATTTCTGGGTGTAATAATATAATATAACATTTAGGGAAGAAAATACAAACAAGAATCCCCGCACTTGAAGACAATATGGCAAAGATTTCTACTGCCACCATCTGTTTACCTTTGGTACTGAGGTAAGCTGGGATAAATGTCACCCAAACACTAGCAAATACAAACATACTGAATGTAATGAATTTTGTTTCATTAAATGTGTCTGGAAGCTTCCTAGCTAAAAAGGCAACTAATAGACTAATAGCAGCTAATAGACCCATATACCCCAACACACAAGCAAATAACACTGTAGATCCTTCATTACATTCAATAACTAGTGTTCCTATCTCTGCTGCCATATTGAATTCTACAAATGGAGCTGCTTTGGTCAACCAAACAATGCACAGAGTTATCTGAATCACTGTACAGACAGGGACAATATAGACAGGGATCCTGAGTCCTATTAGTTTGTTTAAATTACTGTTTGGATTTGTAGCGCTAAATATCAATATAACAGTAATAGTCTTGGCTAGTATGACAGAAAGACAAACTGAAAATATAATAACAAATATGACCTGCCGGATCATGCAAGATATCAAGTTGGGTCTACCAATGAATAATAAGGAACACAGGAAACCAAACATGAGGGAGATGAGGAGTAGATAGCTGAGTTCTCTGTTATTGGCCTTTACAATTGGAGTCTGGTGCTTTATTATGAACAGGGAGAACACAGAGAGTGTAACCAGGCAAAACAAGATTGAAACACAAGCCAGAGAGGATCCCAACATCTCCTGGTATGAAAGGAACTGAATGGGTTTTGACAGACACTTCTCTTTTCTACTGTCAGGCCATTTGTCTTCTGGGCACCTTAGACATTCAGTCTCATCTGAAATGAATTAAATAATTTATATTATCACTGGCCATACACTGTTTAAATAGGTCAGTAGACAAAAAGTATGTAAATTGCTATAATATATCATAATAAACTATATTCACATAAATAACCATTACAGGGCATGTCCACCCAGGGCATGTGTATACAAGCAGAACACCCCCCAAAATCTAAACTTCGCTAGGTTTATATGTTTGAAATTGTCCCCTGGCAGCCACAAAAGTGATTGCATGAGGCACGATGTCTGAGCGAATCACCGCCGCGACTACCGGTTTTGAGGGGTGTTCTGTTGTATACAATTTTATGGGGGAGGGGTGGACATGCCCTTTTAACCTTTACCAAGCACTGAATCAAATAGCAGGCTCTTAAAAAAAAAAATCTTTCCAGAAAACATAAGGAGATGTTTAGTTAGGCATCATATGTGTTCAATTTTATGACCATTAATTGTGCCAAAGGGACTTGCTCAATATTCTTTTATGTATTGGGACAAATTAAAACATAATATAACCAAATATTACAAACCATAAGGATTTAGAATTTCTCCATCAGAGCACGGCACACAGTCAAAACAACAGATCAATTGTCCCTGTCGTGTGGCCCTTCTGTGGCCCTGGAGACATGGATCACTGCAGGCTGAACGAGGGACCTGTAGAAAATTCTATTTTAAAGAAATTATCATTAATGTATATTTATACTCAGATCAAACGTAGATACACTCCACTGGACTTTTTAAAAAAAAGACGATTACCGTATATACTTGAGTATAAGTCGAATTTTTCAGGCTTTAAAATTAGCCTGAAAACCTAACCTCGACTTATACTCGAGTCAAGTCCTAATTTAGAGCCAAATTCTGCAATTACAGATAGTAACCAGTAGGTGGCGCTGTGTTAACCTGTATAGAAAGTTACAGGAGCTGATCTGCCTTTATACTTCCTGCTTCCTGTATTCTGCCTGCTGGACTCACTCAGCACTGTCACTGGATGCTGTAAATCTGATGGGTCTCCTCAGTTTGGGGCAAAAAACAGCTGCTAGTTCAGTGCAAATGACAGCTTGAAACTACAACTCTCAGGTGACATTTTTAACTACTGGGGTCAGAGAATCCTTTACTATATGGGGTCAGAGTTCCCTTTACTATATGGGGTTCAGAGGGCCCTTTACTATATGGGGTTCAGGAGAATTGTAAATGATGGTAAGCTTAATTAAAAGTTTACTGAACCTTGCCACTCCACATGTTTAGAAACTGAAACTCCCAGCAACAAAGCATGCTGGGAGTTGTAGTTTCCAAACATCTGGAGTGCCAAAGAATTGGAGGTTACTGGTACTGGATTTGGCTGTTACTGTATGGGATTCATGTATGGGAATTCTGCTGTCCATTTAAAGGGCAACTAAAGCATAAAAACAACACAGAATCAGAAGGCAGTAGTGGTGATAATTTCTACCCTCGACTTATACTCGAGTCAATCAGTTTTTACAAATTTTTCAGGTAAAAATAGGTACCTCGACTTATACTCAGATCGACTTATACTCGAGTATATACGGTAATTGAGTTCATACAAGAAATAAAGTAAGAATTTGTTTTAAGTTTAATTAATGAAGTGCATCTACTATTGATCTGAGTTTGTGTATTGTACGGTGTTTCCCTCGGTTGCAAACAGTAATCATGGATATCCTGCCTGTCCAAGACGATTTTAAATACGTTTTAATGATCATAATATCTTCAGGCAGAACACTGTCCCCACTGTTGCTTAAGAGAAAAAGTTTAGGTAAAACATGTTTATTTACTTATCACTCTTACTCTTGAAAATGCTGTTGACATAGATTATTGTTGTCAATATTTCAGCCTTATTTACCAAAGTTTTGATAATATAAATCGACAAATACTTAAATCTTAGTCGATCTGCCCAAAATATCAACCCATGTGTATAAAGCATTTGTCTAAGTTTTTGAATAAAGCATTATTCTTTTCATCAGGACTAACAAAACATGAACTGCAGATCCAATAGAAAATTTGAGAATTCCATCTGAAAATCTAAAATTTCACTGGAAAGATTTTAAATTCTTATTGAAAATTAATTCCAACTGAAAATTCGAAAATGTTATTGAATACTCGAAAATTGCGATCGAAAATTTGAAAAATTCTGATTCAACTAGAATTTTAGGAACTTTAAGTTACTTGTAACCGCTTCCAGTTTCACTTATCTCTGCCTGCATCCAGTTGTCCCATAGTTTTTATTATTTTAAGTTTTCACATAGGGATTTAGCTTACTTGCAGGATTGAAAAAAAATACTATATAGTATCAATATAATGTTTCTAACACTTACCTACAGTACCTGAGTATTTTAAGTATCTTCCAGGTGGCTCTATAATTTACAGGGAAATAGGATAGGTTGTTTCCACCTCTCCTGTGAAGAAAAGAACCCACTTAATGCAGGATTAAAGATAGAAGGCGGATCAGGTCAGCGTGCAATCAGCTGACCTGACCAGGAGTAGAGCAACGGACAGTAAATTTAACCCTGCATTGGGTGACTTCTATTATTCACCGGGAGGCCAGAATTAGCTATTCTACCTACCCATAAATTATAGAGCCAATTGGTAGATATTTCAAACAGCAGCTTGGGGAAAATTCTGATCTGTTTATAATGTTACTGTATATACCCCAATCAAAAATACCACAGGTGTGATGTTTAAATACTCTTCCCAAAGATAATGTACAAAAAGAGTGATTGTGTAAAAAATAATTAACATGCACAAAATGAAGAATACATGAGGTATCTGGAATGATGGTGATTCAAGAAAACAGAGTTGTGTATATTAGAGATGAAAAGGATATTAGAAAATCATCAGAGATTGTGTCTCTCTATATTATAAGAATTTATTACATGCAAGTGATTGTTTCCTCCATTCCATAAAATCTTTTCTTGTTGAATAACAAGTTCCTGGCCTTTAAGAGATCCTGCATCATAATAACCAACACGGACATACTGATTACTTCCATTAGGGAACAGCTGCCAGTTCACAATGTCCACACTGAGAGGAGCATCTCCATTCTCATCGAAATATATTCTCTCTCCTCCAGTGTTGGTAAAGTTAACTCCTCTGATATAATGTAAAAGCTGGGAGAAAGTTTGTAGAATGAGACAGAGCAGATTTATGGGTAATAAATGTTTGTGTATTTGTTTATTTATGGGGTGTGTTTATTACTAAATGTTTTATTATCACCCATATTACACCCATCTTGTGATCTAAAGGGTGGTAGGAGTCAAACATCAAATACTGATCTGTGTTGGTTTTCTGTAAACCTCTACTTCCAGTTTACCATTTTCCTTGACTTCTACCAAGCAGTCCAAGAAAGCCAGTGTGTTGTTTTGTATCTTCCCTTGTAAAT
Source organism: Hymenochirus boettgeri (assembly GCA_019447015.1). Taxonomy (NCBI): domain Eukaryota; kingdom Metazoa; phylum Chordata; class Amphibia; order Anura; family Pipidae; genus Hymenochirus; species Hymenochirus boettgeri. The sequence continues at coordinate 303,779,389 of CM033476.1, read as the reverse complement.
TTGATGTTCTGGTCTACCACATTAATGTGTTCTCTGAAGGCTTGTACTTCCTTCTGGTGGATTTTAACCCAGGTGTCATCCACATGTCTGTCTCAGTGGCTGGGTGCTATGCCCTTAAAGGTATTAAGGGCCAAATAGGTATTAACCAAGCCTAAATAGAGGTGGGGGGTTCGACACCAACTGTCTGCCATGTACAATGCTTTCTTGACACCTTACCCTGGGCGGGTAAATAATTTACCTGTGGGTAAATACCTTTCGGAGATTTACCCACATTCTCAAATGCAAATCCCACCTCAGGATTTTAACCCATTAGTGAACCAGTTAGCGCGACTTTAACACCATATATTTGCCCAGCTAGTCTGGGTAATTCAGGCCCTTAAACTCTTACCACTTCTCAAAGATACCAGCTGACCAAAAGATCCTATCCCCTCCATAATAATAGAGTTTGGTTCATCCCATGTGCTTTTAATAAGGTCGAAATTATGGATAATAATCTATTGTGCCTGAGGGAATCAAAAGACGAAATGTGTAGCACATATTATTCCCATTGCCACTTTTAATATATTGCTATAAATTCTGTTCACGTTATATACTATTTTATTTTTTATATTTTTCTTCTAAAGCACCACTTTTTCTTGAAGCACTTAGCGACACCCTCTCTTTCACTGGGTCTGGGACTGACAACCTTACATCCCATTGAGATCTTCCACCACCCACCAGGAGCTGCAACAGCATAGTGGGAAAGAGTCTACAATACCATTGTTAGTGTCACAAACTTACCTGCCGCTCCGGTCCCGCGCCACTCTGCACATCCAGGTGGGCGACCTAACATCATGACGTCACAACGCCGGCACGCATGGTGCGCTGATTTAAAAGCCGGCATCCTCCTGGACCCGGCGCCCGATTGTAGCGTTAAGCTATCCCTGGCTCAGTTCTACTTACCTCGCCTGTTTCCAGCGATCTCCATGTTACAGTCTATAGTTACCAGTTCCAGAGACTTACCTTACCAGTTCCAGAGACTTACCTTACCAGTTCCAGAGACTTACCTTACCAGTTTCAGAGACTTTCCTTACCAGTTCCAGTTCCTTCTCCTTGGTATCCAGTTTCCAGTGGTGCCTCAGTATTCTGCATACAACTCTCATCAGCCTCATTTGCTCCAGAGTCCAAACCTATAAACTTGGGTCTCCTCCTAAAAGCGTACCTGTGGGTCACCCGGCCATCAGGCTGAATTTTTTACAGTTAGCACAATTTGTGTTTGGGATTGGCACCTATATAAAGGTCTTTCATATAGGATTTCAATCTTCTGAGGAACGGATACAGCTGTAAGTGACTGGTTGCAGGATTTTCCTGGGGATACCTCTGGATTCGATCTTTTGGTCAGCAAGTATCATTAAGAGGTGGTAAGAGTTTTAGGGTAAGTGGCAATTACCAACAGTTTTTAAAATACTGCACTTTAAATTAACCAAACTTTATATTCTAATCTGTAACTTTTTATGGACCTTTTTCTTTCTTCTTTTATTCACTTGAAACTGATGACAGCAAATTAACTGTTTTTTATATGTGTACTCTATATATAGTGCTATATATAGTGCTACCACTATTAGCTGTAGAATCTATTAATATCATCAATTTGTTTGGTTATAGCAAATTACTGTATGTGTAAGAGCCTATGAGTAAGAGCCATGAGGCTGGAAACGCGTTTGGATGCCTTCCAGCTATGTTTGATTTTAACTTGATAAAATATAGAATTTTATTATCAAGAGAGGACTAATTGACTAATCGTATCCAATGTGTGCGAGACCCAAGTTTTTTTCTTCTTTGGCGATTTCTAGTGTGAGCTTTACACTAATTTTGCGTTGGCATCACCATTTTCAAAAATATTTGGAAATAGCACAGCACAAACGATGTAGAAAGGTTTAAGTTAAGTTTTATGCTTACATTTAGAGTAAAACTTAACTCCTTTTCAATGAGGTGAAAACTGCACAAATTAATTGACTTGGTTCCCGCAATGCAATAAGTCTTACAAAGGGATCTACAGCAAGAACACTTTTTACATTGCCCCCTAATGTATGTTATTATATTACTTTAGTTTACTTAATTCAATGATTATATTTATGAATTACATATATATTACCTGCCAAGACTGGTGATTATAAATATTAGCACAAGAACCATTTTTGAATGGTCCTTTTCCTGGAACACAGGTGTTCATCTGGTGCAAAGCATGAGCTATGGCAAAAACTGAATTATGGACTTTGTATGTAAATTTAAAGTTGTAAACATCATAAATATTGGGATCAATAGTGTCCAGTCTCTCCTTTCCTGTGCACCAAGCAATGTCTTTGTTAAGAACAGGTGAAGATGTATTATTGTATAGATCCTGTCCGGGCCAAACACAGTGAAAAGCATTCTCCCAAAATGTCTTCATGAAAATATCATCTGGATATATGGAAGGATGGATGCTGTAAAGAAATTCCTTAAATCCTGGGATTTTACCACTTCTAAATGGTGTTGCAAGGCTTCCATTTAAGGTTATTAGAATTTCTTTTCTAGAGAAGTCAGAAGTAATGGTCCAGCTGGTAGTACTGACCCACACTTTATTAGTAATATTGTGAAAAGACGCCTCTTCCATCAAAGGGACAATGTTTTCTATGGTGCAATATACAATGATTACTCTTGCACTAGATTTCTTGACAACGTCTATTATACAGAATACAGCCTCTATGGAGCTGACTACAGGAAGGATCTCTTGAAATGCAATGCATCCACCATTTTTTTCAATCTCTTTGGTTAACACTTGAGCTCCGGCCCTGCCCAAGTCACTGTCAGAAAATATAATACCCACCCACGTCCAGTTAAAGTACTTAACCAACTGAGAAATAGCAAAAGCTTCATAGTTAGCATTGTAGGCTATTCTAAGGAAGGATGGAAATTGTAATTTATCACTGAGCAAAGGTATACCGGAACCATAACTAATCTGTAAAATAGTAATAAAAGATAATTAAGATTTTGTCATTTTAGCCATTATTCCCAAGAAAAACTATTTCTAGCTTATTTTTTAAAGCAAATTCTACTCCTTTAAACAGATCATTGTCTCTGTTCTCTAGAGACGCCCCCAGCATCGTCCAGGTTGGGCATCCCTGGTTTATACTACTATACAACTTTTCTCCACTGCAGTCTTCCCCTGTTTCCTTCCTCTGGTTGTAGCTGTCAGTCAAGGCTATGCTAGTGATGTCACAGCCAATGACTCAAATTTATTGTGTCAATATAATCACACTGTTTCAGGGTCCTATCTACTAGTTCAACTCTGTATAGTGTTATATATCTTAAATCTTTATATTATTATACACATGCAGGTAAAACAATTACTACACATTTACTATATCAAAGCTGATAAAGCATATTTAAAAATACACATCTAAGAGGAATATTTATAAAGGTTTTTTAACTATTTGCCCCTTTTATCGCCACCATTTTCACGAAATTTGGCTAATACTAGTGTGTGCTTTTTAACACGTGGATTTGTTGACACCACACCCAGAAGCAGTCTCTCTGCAATAACCTTTGCTTAAAATAGCTGCCTGGAACTTTATCTAAAAGTTTCCAAGACAATTGTGTTATTTTGTGACCCTGTTCATTGACATTCCTAGGGCCTGTAATATCTACTGCTGCCGTTCTCCTTATAACCTCCAAAATAATGTAGTATTTTTACTATTGCTGTCATGAAATGCTTATATTAATAATAATGGAATGTAAACAACCACCAACAAACCCCTTAATAGTTTGATACAGAAACATATTCTAGATAGATATAGTCTATATTCAAAGACTGACATTATAAGTAGTAACCAGCATAGATTTATGAGGAACATATCTTGTCAAACTAACTTGCTTGGATTTTATAAGGAAGTGAGTAGGAATTTGAACAGTAGTGTTATGCCAGAGTAGAAATTCCTACTTACTTCCTCCTGTGGTATACTTGGATTTTGCTAAGACTTTTGATACAGTCCCCCACAGGCTACTTTTGTATAAGCTAAGGTCTTTTGAGCTTGGGTGGCATATTTGTACATGGATAGAAAATTGGTTAATGGATCATATGCTGAGAATAGTTGTTAATTGTGCTTTGTCAATACAGAATAAAGTGCTAAGTGGGATGCCACAGGGTTCTGGGTTGGGACCACTTCTATTTAATCTATTTATTAATGATTTGGAAGGGGGTATTGCCAGCAAGGTTTCTGTGTTTGCTGACGACACAAAACTTTGTCGACTATTAAAAACTTCAGAGGATGTGCAATCGTGGCAGATGAGCTTTAATGTTGATAAATTTAAGGTGATTTTGGACTTAAAAATCCTTGTGCTGCTTTTAATATAAATGGCTCTGTGTTAAGTGAAACTCTTTTGGAAAAGGATCTTTGGAGTTTTGGTGGATAACAAACTTAAATGTAGTAAGTAGTGCCAGGCAGCAACAGCCAAAGCCAGCAAGATATTCTTTATATAAAGAGAGGTATGGATTCAAGGGAGAAAAAAAGTATTCTATCTCTTTATAAACCACTGGAAAGTAGAGATTGACAAACTTCCTGAAGTTCGGTTCGTTTAGTTTAAATGTTCGGAAGCGAACCCATTAAAGTCAATGGGGAGATAATAGTTTGAAAAGTTCGGATACATAACAGCTAATATAACAATGGTAACCTACTGTAAATGGCTGTGACACCTGGGAAATGGTCTGGGGAACATGTCACTATCACCAAAACTCATTTAAGCACTTCTATCCTCCATTATTGGGCCATCGTTGGGTTTCCGCACGATACATTTGAGGGTTATAGCCAATTCGAGAAATACCAAATTATACCTTTGAGGCTTAAAGAATAATACATTTGATGGTTACCGAAATTGAACGTTACATTCGAAGGCTGCCAAAATGTATCATTTCATTCGAGGGGTTACCAATCGATACATTCAAGGGTTACCAAAATCATCCGCTACATTCAAGGGTTACCAAAATCTCCTGCTATATTCAAGGGTTACCGAAATAGACCATTACATTCGAGGGTTGCCGAACGATACATTTGAGGGTTACCAAAATCAACTGCTACATTCGAGGGTTACAGAACAATACATTCAAGTGTTACCAAAATCAAAGGCTACATTCAAGGGTTAACGAAATCAAAGTATACATTCGAGGGTTACCGAATTCAAACGTTACATTCGAGAGTTACCAATTTGAGAATTCGATAATTATTAATTATTCGAACAATTATCGAAAATAACTGCGAGTTTGGAAAACCGAACTAGTTTGAACCCGAACTAGTTCGGATAGAGTTTGGATAGTTTCACTGTGAGAACGGTAAAACTATGGAACTGTCTTCTGTTGAATGTGGTGATGGGATCTTCGCTTGATAGTTAAAAAAAAAAGCTAGAGTTGATTCAGGGATATTTCCAATTGCCACTTGGAGTCAGGAAGGTTTTTTTTTTCCCTTCATACAATTGCCAAGTGGATTGTGTTTCTCCCAGACCACTAATGGTATTCTTTACAATAAAAACATGGCCACATCCTCATCAGGCATTATTAATGCCCCAACCAGGCTAATTTTGCCCCAACTAATCAGATCTTATTTAACATTTGAAAGCTAACATCCGATTGGTTGGGGCAAAACTAGCACCATTTATAATGATAAGAACTTTTATTGAATAACCCTGTATATTTCTTGGGCAGATGACTCCGCTGTGTTACCTCTCTGGATTTTAACACAATTGTCAGGTAAATCTAGACAATGGATCTACTCATTGGGATGCAACCTCAGCCATAGAATTTCTCTATATATCACATACACAACAGTCTTAATCATGGAGACTCTATTACGGAACACTACCTGCCTATCCCTACCAAGAGCAGGATTTATATAAGTTTTGTCACGTACCCATGTGGCTTCTTTAGAGAATATCAGCTACTGTAGCTACTATTTATATAGACTTTATAAATATTGTCAGAAATATCATGTACATTGTCTCTCATAATTGTGACCTTACATTCATACAATGTGTATGCGTTCATGATCTGCCTGGCGGATCGGTGAATGACCCCCGACCAAACGCATACACACGGATGATTCTCGTTCAAAATGGTCATTCGTCGCGTGTAGCGATCGGCCGTCGGGGTCATTGTTCGCTCGGAAAGTGAGCGTGTGTACGAACCTTAACTGTGTATAGATATTAGCTGTGTTTCTTGCTTTTTCTTGTGGGTGTTTTGATTTATCATCGGAAATTCCCAACTATCCAGCAAAATAGGAAAAGACAACCATTGGCATTTAGATCATTAATGTATTTTTGATTGTTGTGTGAATGTCAGATGCAGAGTCTTTGTATACTGTATAACAGTGTTTGTACCTGTGGATATCTGTACAATCCTAAAATCCTGGCTACAGGCACTGAAGCCTTTGAAGCAGCATCCCCAACTATAGCCGATGGCATAATATCTTTATTGCAGTCAAAATTGAGCACCAGTTCTCTTTTTCCAGATAAAATCCTTGTTGTTCCCATCAGTGATATCAACTCATTGAAACAAGAGTCATAAAGTCTGAATCCCAGTGTTACATTGGGTAGAAGATCATTTGAGTCATTAATTTCCATAACTGCGTATACCATTGCAAGTAAGAAGCGATAAAATCTAATATGAAAGCTGAAAATAGAAAAAAATATTGTAAGTTGACATCAGTACCTAGCTAAAGAAGGAAATATTTATACAGAATTAATGAAAGGCTGCACAATAATGATGTGGAAATGAACAAGTTAAAAAAAACTGGTGTGCACTGTTATATTTTGTGGAATATGTATATATATATATATTAGCAAAATTGTGCCCGTTGGTGCACAATGGAAATTATGTGGGAATTATGTGTGTGTGTTTTGCTATGTGGGGATATAGTGTTAGTATAGTATAGTATTTACACAGGTATATTTTAAACTGTTATTCAGACAATCACCAGCTTCCAGAGGAACCAAATAAGATAATCCTGCAGGTCTGAGAGTAGACCCAGACAATCCTGCTACACTGTGTGGTTGAAACTAAACATGCTAGGTTAATATTTATTAGTATTCACCACAGCAAGTGGTGATGGTACCTCATATATTATAACAGAAGGTACCTCACAGCATCATGTTATTATAATAGCATTGCCCTAATAATCTAACGTATAAACAAACATTTCTCATTCCCAGTTTACCTAAAGAAATGGATTTATCCTTTATATACTTTTTTATACAGATCTAATTGAAAAAAAGTTGCTTCAGAGCAATTTTTAATAACTGATAACTGCTTTTTATTTCAGTATTACAGTAAATCCTTGGTACACCTGCCTGGCTTTACCACTAAGCAAAAGGCTAAGGACTTGCAACTGAGCACCTTTATCCCAACCATTAATAGTGGCTGCCAATTCAAATTGTTCTAGCCAATCAGTCCACTCCCTAGTTACCCCATCAAATGGATCAGATTTAAAAATAGGTTTGGCAATTGGCCTGATAGAGCTACTGAGTCTTATTAGGGAATTCCATCTGCAGGTGCAAGGATAGGAAGATTTAAATCAATACTATCAGTAGCAGCCTCCATAGCTCCACAATCCTTCTATTGTATGTATTTATTATGAAGCATGGTCAAGCTTCTATGTGGTAATATCACCACCAACATGCCCCTTTAATGGGAGGTCCTATGCTTTTAATATAAAGCACTGGATGGATCATTTTAAAAAGCCAAAGGGCTGGGGGGAAGTGATAAATTCACTTATATAAAATGACACGTCCGGATCGCATCTGTTGCACCTCACTCTCCTGTTCCCACATGCAGGTAATGAACAGGCGTTCATGCAGTAAAAGCACCGCTAAGGCATAATTTATTGCAGCATGTTTGGATCAGTTACGATCCTTTCTCAAGCCTTGAGAAGTATTTGGGGAAGTGAGAAAGTCTGCTAGATTGATACAGTGTGCAAGTATGAGAAATGCAAAAGTTTGCTAATGGTAATTGAAGTTAAAGGTTAGAAGTTAGGACCTTCCAGGCTGGGGTTACCTTGACGTGGTTGGAAGGCTTTTCATTCATGTGATCATAGTAATGTAAACTAAAACCCCTTTGTTTATAAAGTATGCCAGTGTGCAGATAATATGATATTGTATGGGGCCTAGGAATGTGCATTGATTATCTTTTCTATGTTTGTATAAATGTTTGACCAGATGAGTAGCATTTCCCCGCAACATGTATTTGTAAATTAACCTAATTGGAGTGCTTCCACAATCCTTGTATTGCATATATATATACATAAAAAACAAGGAGCACTCCTGGGTCTTCTTAGTGCAATTTATTATTATATATATTTATTTATATATATATATATATATATATATATAATACAAGGATGTGAAGCACTCCAATTAGGCTAATTTACAACTACATTTAACAGAAGTGCTACTGATCTGGTCAAACATTTATACAAACATAGAAAACATAATCAATGCACATTCCTAGGCCCAATACAATATCATATTATCTGTATGATATGCCAGTGTGCAGATAATATGATATTGTATTGGGCCTACGAATGTGTATTGATTGTTTTCTATGTTTGTGTATATATATATATATATATATATATATATATATATATATATATATAAAAATATACAAAGTAAAGATGCAGGGAGCAAGAATCTCATACATAAAACGGACACCTGGGTGCTGACGTCAGGTAATAGATACAGTAATATAGAGATACAGAGCACTCCTGGGATTTGTGTAATAACTTTTTGCTGTATGTTTGTATATATATACATATCCTTCCAATATCTCAGGGGGGGCGTGTCTAGATGATCTCTCCTATTTTTGGATCCTGAATAATAGCTAAAAAAGACAAATAGACACAGCACTTCCTTCAGACATTTTATGTCTGAACGACACAAAATTAGCGTCATTTATAATGATAACAACTTTTATTGAAATACCCTGATAGTCCCCTGTCTGTGATAAAGAACATGGCAGTTGGACATCATAGTTAATGTACAATGGAGAAGTTGACTTGCTGTTTTGAAACATTACCTTGTTTTGATCAAATTTCAGGTTCCAATATTAGGTTCCAAATTTAGCTTTTTTCTGATAATATAGAAAATGACAAAGTGAAACCCACCCACTGCATTGTAGAGGCTTCGGACTTTCCCTGAAGTGTGTTTTAGGGTATTTTGTCTCAATGTGGACAGGAAAGAGTCCTCCCAAGGTGATGTCTCCAGCCAAGGAATATCCAATACCTTCTTCACTAGGCAGTCTGCACCCCTCTAATGATGTTTTACATATACATTCTTTATGTAGCAGCAAATGAAGGAAAAGCAAATGGCAGGGGGAGCCCACAATTGTCAGGAATAGCTGTGATACCATGAGTTTTCTCATGAAAATTCACTACTTTTCTTTAAAGAGAGTGGAAAAAAAATATTAAATTTAGCTTTGAAATACTCTATTAGCAACCATTAGTGTTAAGTTTCCCCAACAGAGAGGGAAATAGATAAACAACATGCATCCTCCTCAGTAGCCTAAGTGCTAAATCTACATTTTCCCAGCTCCCTTCATTACCAGTGATATATCAGAAAAGATTTCATCATTTAACAGACACATTTTCAGTTTCCAAAGAGAACTTTATTTGGCACAATTTCTCTTTTCCGTGCAGATTCTGGTAAGAACAAATTATCTTTCAGAATCATCCATTGTATTAGAGCAGAACAATATTACAAACCAATAAGCCTCTCCATTAAACCACCATATCGGTTTATGTCAGTTCAGTTAATAATTCTTGTGCGAATTATGGGTATCAGGAATGCTGGCTATTGAGAGAGATTGTAGATTAATCTCACACAGACACCTACATGTAATTTAAGATGGCCATACACTAGATAGAGGTAAAAGCCGATTAGATGTTCATTCTGACAAATGTTTAATTGGCTTTAACATCTAACTGCACAGCTGCTCTTACCTGCAATGTTCCCATGACTTCCCCAGTCAGAATGCTCCCTGCGATCAATGGGGATCATGTCCCGGAACGTCACGGGAAGTTTAGCGCATACACATATACTTTTCAATTAAAAAGCAGAATTTTTTTTAATTCTAACGATCCAGCATTTTGTCTGTGGATAAATAAATGTTTTCAAAATCCTGACTCCTTGTTTGCAGATCATCTAATAGAGTCTGTTATGGTCCCTGGGTTAATTCAGTCAGTCCCTGGGTTAATTCAGTTAGTCCCTGGGTTAATTCAGTCAGTCCCTGGGTTAATTCAGTCAGTCCCCGGGTTAATTCAGTCAGTCCCTGGGTTAATTCAGTTGCTCAGTAGAGATCTGAGCATGTTTGACCCATCCAACAGCCAATTAGTAGAAATTACATTATAAGGAAGTGGTGCATCCTGGGAAGAAGAAGACCGTTACAGAACCCTGTTACAGAACACTGAAAAATGAAATAATACAACTAGGCATGTGTAATATAAACAAACAATTTAAAAAATGAATATATTTTCTATTGCTAACATGGCTACAACAACATGGCTACAACTGCATGGCTATAGAACATACCAGTAGAGAAAATCTCTTTTGGTTAGGGAGCTACTGTACAGACAAATAACAATTTCACAATTCTAACAGTTAAATCTTTAACAGACTTTAAAAGTTGCCAAGTATTTCCTCAGCCAAAGAGACAGAGTAAGTGTTGTAGTTGGTATCTACTAAGCTGGATGCACAAATTACAAATGAAGTGACAATTCTGTTAGCACTGGCGGGATCAGTCCTTGATGGGTTACATGTGAGTGTGTGAAATGACTGTTTCAGATGCCGACCCCTAGTTGGTATCAGAAAAAGCCATTTCGCTCACTTACACGTTACCGATAAATTACCAATCCCGTTAGTGCAAACAGAATTGTCCCTTTTAGGGTTGTTACTGCAAGAAAATTTCCCTTAGCTTTGGTTGGCCCTCTGTACTGATATATATATATATATATTATGTAGGGAGAATGCTTGTGACTGTGTGTAGCCAAAGATTGGGACTGTGTTTACCCAGCTAAAGCTTACTGAGCTGAGCTGAAGATAAAATAATCTAAAATATTTGAGGAATGGAAATCCCAGTAAGGTTTACTCAATCCATTGCAGGGACCCATATACGATTTAGTTGCAACTGGCCTTGTTACTTACCCAGCCAACAAAGAACCTCTTCCAAATGGTTTCTTTGTTATACCCTCTAAAACCTCCACGGTATATTCTTCAACCGTTGGCGTACAATCTTTTATTTCATAATGAAAGTCAGTAGTAGAGAATTGTACCGTGTTATAAGAAAGTCACTAAGAAATGCTTAAAAAAGTTTTTGCTTTAAGCTTTATATAGAGCCACTTATATAGTAAAAAAAACAGCTGGAGGGGAAATGAAAATATCAATTATTTAATTAGACAGATCATTATCATTACACAGATTATTGTATTTACAATTCTCAAAATATTTTAATAATACTGTAAGTAAACGTCAGTGTCAACCTATTGTTAGCAGGATAAATATAGAGAAATATAATGGTAAGGTTTATGTAATAGTTTACCTTGTAAAGCGTATAATTAAAAAAATCATTATTTAATCTTGTGTATTATGGGTACCTCAATACTGCAGCTCTACTTTATATAAGATTTATATTAATATATTAAAATAAGGATATTAACCTCCCTTCATTTTCATGGAGGATTGCCGGTACCTGATTTTAAAATGTATTTCCATTCTGCCCAACTCAGATAACTAATACATTGGATGACCCCCTACTTCAAATGCAAGATTGGTGGAGGTTAAAACTGACTGGATATACCCCACACCTCTACCTCTGCTGAAAATCAACTTACTGTAGCAGTGCCAAGCAGTTTTGGAGAACCACCAACAAACAAAATACTTTAAAGGGCATGTCCACCCCCAAAACTAAAATTTCCCCCACTACTGGACCCACTGTGTAGTGTTCAAAAATCCATACCTTACGTCTCTGCTCCAAATGGTTCTCCTGCAATGCCTGTCTAAAGTCCCAGAAAAAGAAGAGAAGTAGCCTGTCTGTGAGTGAAGGTTTTCACCTCTTACCTTTCCTCTGAGAGGTTTCTGACTTGCCTACTGGAGTCTTTTCTTCCCCTCCTTCCTTCTCGAACCCTGTTTGCTGCTCTGTGCCCTATGTGCATTAAATCCTTTTTCTGTAGTGCCCACCACCAACCGCCATATTTGTTTGCAAAAAAAATCACTAATGTACTTACAGAGCCCCGTTCCCCCCTGCATTCTGCACTGCTGGCAGCCACATCTGTGATTAGCTGCCTCTCAGCCATTCATGGATGTGGCTGCGGTCTGGCAACCTTCTTGCAATTTCCTGCAAGCAGAGAGCCGGGTCTGAACGTCAAGGGGGAATGAAGCTCAGTAAGTACCTTTCTAATTATTATTTTGCTAACAAATACGGCGGTTGAGGATGGGGTAGGGTCAGAGGTTTTACTCTGATTTCTAAAAAGGACCAATCATTCTGACTGACTAATTTTGCCTTAAAGAAGGAGTGAATATTTGCTTTTGTAATTATGTCCAATAATTTTTACCAATTAATCAAAACATTTATTTTGGCAATAGGGCAAAAATAAAACATTTCATTTGAATTATGTATAACATTTATAACAGGATGGAGCAAAATCTATGGTATTCAATTAGATCCACTGGACTTAAAGTTTATTTCGCTAGTCATTCGACCAATGTTCTCAATTCAGAATGACTTGTACAAGAATCTGTTGGCAATATCCTGGAATGTGTCCCAATCAGCATATAACAGCAAGGTGTTAGGGACCTCCTGAATGCAAGGTGTTAAGTGCATAGTAGCTAAGAGGTGTTATCAAAACTGCTCAGGGTAAGGCATTAAAACAGCATTGTACATGGCAGACAATTAGTGTTGAACCCCCAAACCAACCTTCTCAGGCTTGGTGTCTTTATTTATGATATAACTGGCCCCCTTAACACCTCTTTTGAACCAATCCAATTTATTGGCCAAGATGCTAACATTACAATATTAACATGGTAACATACAGTGTAATCGAGGTTGAATAAAGAGACATGTCCATCTAGTCCAACCTTTATACCTCATTTATCAATAGTAGATCCAGAGGAAGGCAAAACAAAAACACAAAAAGCAGCTGAAAAGGGGGGGAAATTCCTTTCTGACTCCAAATGGCAGTCAGAAAGGTTCCCTGTATCAACCAAAATACAGTAATACCAGTAATTAATAATATTTTTTAGTTTTAGAAATATATCCAGCCCACCTTTAAAGCTATTCAATTAACTCACCATTACAACATCTGCTGGAAGACAGCTCCACAGTTTCACCGTTCTCACTGTAAAGAAACCTTTCCTAACCTGAAGATGAAACTTCTTTTCTTCTAATCTTAAAGGATGTCCACAAGTCCTCTGATATGACCTATTAGTGAACAATGCACCAGACAGTTTATTATATGACCCATTAATATATTTGTAAAAGGTGATATATCCCTGCGCAATAACCGCTTCTCCAATGTAAACATTCCTAACTTGTCTAATCTGTCTGCATAGTCAAGCCTTTCTTAATATATATTCTTAATATTTTAGTTGCTCTTCTTTGAACTCCTTCCATTTCCAATGTGTTCCTTTTGTATATGGGATTACAAAACTGCGTAGCATATTTCAGATAAGCCCTGACCATCTTGCTAGTTCTAGCCATTGCTGTCTGGCACTGCTTGCTACTAGAGATGGGCGAAATGGCTAAAATCCGTTCCACCTGGAGATTTGCGAAGTTTTGAAAAAATTCTAAAGTTTAAGGGTAAAAAAACATTAAAATCAATGGGAGAAAAAAATCTGCACAGATCGGCCTAAATATAAGGTAAAATAGCAATGGTAACTTACTGTAAATGGGTCTGGGACCTGGAAAATGTTCTGGGGAACACGTACATATATCCAGAACTTATATAACTTTCCTCAGGAGCCGTTCCAAAATTCTAGAAATTTTGAATTTTCAAGGAATTTTGGAAAATTTTGTAAAAATTATACAGTAACGTACTGTAAATGGTTCAGGGACCTGGGAAATGGCTGGGGAACGGAATCAATGGCCACAATCTCTAAAAAATACTGTCTGGCAACGGAAATTTTCGGCGTTCATCGTAAATACAATATTTTTCGAAAATTCAAAGTATTTTTCAAAAAACAGATGAGAATTCCCCCTTTCTGCCTGCACAGAGCAGTCTGCTTGTTATTGATAATTTATGACAGTGGCTGTAAATTTAAGGCCGTGTCGTACATTTACACCGAACGCTTGTTAATTAATGAACGTTCATTGTAGAATACCATGTGGTAGTAAACTACTGCAATGGTATTCTACGGCTAAAAAGAGATACTGCGCCTTTACAAATAGGGCCCTAAATGAGCAGCAATAGTGGACATTAAGAAATCCTTGAGGTGGTTGTATAGCTGACTGTCAACATTGTATTATATATATTATATATACACAGGAGTGATTGTTCCATATATTCTTTATACAGAATGATTGTTCAATATGCCCATAAAGGGTTCGATGTTATCGGCTTTGTCTACTATAGTAAAGGGAGCCGGTATGGCCCTACTATATATCACACACTTCTGTGCGCTTCCTTTGATGTTGACCTATCGCAGCACAACGGTACACATGGCTGAATTTTCCATCCCCACCATACGCTGCTATAGAAATATCGGTTGGTTGGCCGGAAAAACCTGTTTGTGTGTACCCAGCCATAATAAATATACTTTAAAACAAAAGTAAAGGGAATACCTGCATTGGCTTAATGTCATGATGATTATGGCAATTAGAGAATATATAATATTATATGATCCATATATACATATAATATACAATATATGGATAAATGTTAGATATAGAATCAGGGTTATTCAATAAAAGTTCTTATTGTTTGAAATGGTGCTAATTTTGCCCCAACCAATCAGTTGTTAGCTTTCAAATGTTTAATAAGATCTGATTGGTTGGGGCAAAATTAGCAACATTTTAAACGATAAGAACTTTTATTGAATAACCCTGTATGTTGCAATTCTACACTGATTAATTGTTACATTTCATTTTTTGGCCTTAGAAATCCCAGAAACCGCATGTTTTTTAGAAGTTAATATTTTTAGGATTAAAATGTATATTTTGTTGTTAATATGCTAATTATGTATATACCACCTTTCTGTCTATACAAGGGCTTTGTTAATATGCTAATTACATACATACAACCTCTTTGTGTATATTAGGGCGTTGTTAATATTGCTAATTACGCATATACCACCTTTCTGTGTAGATAAGGGTGTTTCACCGTCACTAAATTTGTAAAGCGATGCCTCACCCTTTACCCTCCCCTCCTTCATCTTCTACTGTGCAGGGGGACACTGTGCTCAAGTGCGGTGATGTGTGTGCTTTTACCCATTTACAAATAAACATGAAGTTTTACCTTGTACCTCTGTCTTAAGAAAAAGGAATATACGTTTGAAGATTGTAATGTCAACATCTTGGCCAAGGAACAGGATTGGTTCAAAAGAGGCCATTTATGTAAAAATAAAGAAACCAAACCTGAATAGGGGGAACAACCTCAATTATTTTGCTAAATACAATGCTGTTTTAATGCTTTTCCCTGGGCATAACACCTCAATGCACACAATACAACCAACACCTTGCATTCAGGAGGTCCCTTACACCTTGCTGTTATATGCTGATTGGGACACAATCATGGGTATTTTTGACAACGGATTCTTGTACAAGTCATTATGAATTGAGAAAGCCTGTCGGATGACTAGCAAAATGTCATCAAGAACTCGAGTTGTTCTAACTGAATACAACAGATATACCATGACTAGAGATGGGCGAAACTGCTAAAATCTGTTCCTGAGGATTATCAAAAAATTTTGTAAACTCACGGAAAAACCCATTAAAGTCAATGGGAGGTAAAATAGCAATGGTAACTTACTGTACAGGGCTCTGGGACCTGGGAAATGGTCTGGGGAACACGTACATATATCCAGAACTTTAAAGGGCATCTATAGTGGGAAAATGAACTTTTTTTTCTTTCTTTCCATGAGTTCTATAATTCCCCCCAACCCCCAGAGTGTCATCACTTTGTTAAGATTCCCTCTCTGACTTCAGATACACAAGTTAGAGGAAGACGTGATTGCATTCCTCTACTGGAATGTGATCCTCTTCCCTGCTGAAGTCCCTCCCTCCTCCATGCTCTGTAATAAACATAAAGATAAGAGCATTAGTAGGGGGAGAGAGGGAGCTTTGATGGCAGATATAAGACTGCACTTGACCCCCCTTCTTGATAGACTTTACTGATGGATGATGGGTCACAAAGTGAGAGACCGTAAACTGTACTTTTCTCCTTCTTCTTCCATGTCTCCAGGACAGGTTGCTTTCTATTTGCCACTGTGCGTGGGTGTGTTTTTCAGGATGTTGAACTTTTAACTCCTACTGCACATGATAAGCTTGTTGGTTAGCCGGAGTTAAGACACGGGGGAGGTAACAGAGGGGAGGGGGAAGGGGAGAGTGCTGCACAGAGAGATCTGACACCATGGAAAAACAAAGTCACTGATTACTATGCAAGTGTTCAATGGTAGCAAAACTACAGGGTTAGACAATTTTAATAAATCATGTCTCTGGCTAACCATAGTTTCTGGATAAAGGAAATGACTGCAGCAGTAGAATAGAGGTAGGTCAATGACAGATTGTGAAAACGCAAATTGTAAAGTTATGACACAGCCTTTCATTTCATACAACAATGGCAAATTACTGTCCTATAAATATAGTAAAATTACAGTAAATACCAGAGCAAATTTGATTCACATTTATTTTAAACAGTGTGTTAAGTGCAATCTTGGCTCCATACACATTAAAGACCATAGAGATAAACATTTTTTGTACAATTGCAAATGTTTTATGATTAAAAAGTTACAGAAATGCATAAAATAAAACTGGTCTTATTTCATATTTATTATGTATTGTTATTCCTTTGAAGGTTTAGTGTAGATCCCAAAAACAACATTTCTATAATGTACTAATCACTTTCCGGCTGTTAGCACATCTAAGGATCACAAAAGTTAAGCTTGACATCCTCTGTACCACTCCTGTGCCTATTATATTTTTTCTTTGCTGGGCTCTTTTATGGTGTTTAAGTTGCACTAACGGATTGAATTTCTGGGTAAATGTCCCTGAATTTTTTGGGTGTGCCCTACTGTTTTTCACTCTATCCTTTTTTGCTTTAATTTAAATTCTCCCACCATAGTTATTATTTTTCTTGTTTTTTTTGCCTGTGATATACTGTTTGCTGTTCATTTCTGGGTGTAATAATATGATATAACATTTTGGGAAGAAAATACAAACAAGAAGCCCAGCACTTGAAGACAATATGGCAAAAATCTCTACTGCCACCATCTGTTTACCTTTGGTACTGAGGTAAGCTGGGATAAATGTCACCCAAACACTAGCAAATACCAACATACTGAATGTAATGAATTTTGTCTCATTAAATGTGTCTGGGAGCTTCCTAGCTAAAAAGGCAACTAATAGACTAATAGTAGCTAATAGACCCATATACCCCAATACACAAGCAAATAACACTGTAGATCCTTCATTACATTCAATAACAATGTTTCCTATTTCAGCTGTCATATTGAATTCTACAAATGGAGGTGCTTTGGTCAACCAAATAACACACAGAGCTATCTGAATCACTGTACAGACAGGGACAATATAAACAGGGATCCTGAGTCCCACCAGTTTGTTCAATTTACTGTTTGGATTTGTTGCACTGAATATCAATATAACAGTAATAGTCTTGGCTAGTATGACAGAAAGACAAACAGAAAATATAATAGCAAATATAACCTGCCGGATCATGCAAGTTATTAAGTTGGGTCTACCAATGAATGATAAGGAACACAGGAAACCAAACATAAGACATATAAGAAGTAGATAGCTGAGTTCTCTGTTATTGGCCTTTACAATTGGAGTCTGGTGCTCTCTTATGAATAGGGAAAACACAGAGAGTGTAACCAGGCAAAACAAGATTGAAACACAAGCCAGAGAGGATCCCAACATCTCCTGGTAAGAAAGGAACTGAATGGGTTTTGGTTGACACTTCTCTTTTTTACTGTCAGGCCATTTTTCTTCTGGGCATCTTAGACATTCAGTGTTATCTAAAAAAAAAAAAAATAGAATGCTGTTATGTAAATACATTGCATTTATTTATATTATGCAGATCAGTCTACATCATAACTGGTCATATAATTATAAAGATTAGGGATACACAACTTATTAGGTTTCATTCCATTTTCAGGTTCATGAACAAGTTTTAACATGGAATTTTAAATGTCTGAAATTGAAATTCTGTGTCAAAACAATTCAAATTTTCAGGTCGTAACTTTTGACCATCAGTAGCTTTTGTATTAAAATTTTAACTGTAATTTTGACCAATTAAATTTTGTTGACTAAAACACACAAAGAACATTGTACTTACACTGTGCCTGAAATTAAAGGGTATCTAAACTGCATTTTTTTTTAAAATTGCCTGTTACTGGAAACTATAATTCTTTCTAACTGTCAAATGCCTTATCATCATAAACTCTTCTGCTGTGTGACAGTGGGTATATTTGAAATTATTTGTGGGAAATTACTTCTCCCAGTGCTTGTTTCTATTGATTACCAAGCATGCTTTCCCTCAAAGAAAGTTGTGTCTGATAAAGAGGGCATTGGTAAAAAGTGGGATGGGTGATACTAAGCCTGAGTAAAACAAGTACTGCATTGCAGCAATTCACATACCTCAGAGTATGTGCTGCCTACACATCTTTTTTTAGTTTACTTACCAAACTTATTAGACATTCAGGGAGATTCAAAAACAGTTCTTATTGTTAAAAATGGTGCTAATTTTCCCCAACCAATCCAATCCAAACATTTGAAAGCTAACATTAGCAAAATTAGCACAATTTTTAACGATAAGAACTTTTATTGAATTTCCCTGATTATTTTTTAGTGTTTTATTGGCTTTATTAGGATTTATAACTGGAATATGACAAATATTGAAATGCCCATAGAATGCCATTAGAAATGATGATATGCCCATAGAAATGATATGCCCATAGAAATGCCATACAATGTCAGTTCCATCAGTATAATGATAGAATATCCATTGAATACCCAGAGAATATCCATTGAATACCCTCAGAATGAACTTAAAGGGCATGTCCATCCCCAAAACTAAAATTTAACCCCTTACTGGCCACATTAAGAAGTTTAAAACAAGCCTTACCTTACATTTCTGCTCAAAATAGTTCCCCTGCTGTGCCCCTGCAAAGTCCAGGAAACTGCTGTGTAGGAGCACTGTGTGACTCATGCTGTGCCTGAGTCTGCCTCAGGCTCAGTGCAGCCCCCCCTCCCTCTCCCTCCCTCTCACTCCCGTTTTTCTCTCCCTCCCCTAACATTAAAACCTTTTGATATGCGGTAGGGCATGCTCCCCCAGCCCCAACCTCATTAATATTATTGTTAGAAAGTCCCCCAATCTTTACTTACCTTCCCTCTCTCCTCTGCTGTTCAGAACTCCTGGCAGCCACGACCGTGATTGGCTGCCTGCTGGTCCCGCCCCTTGCTTGCAATTCCATGCAAGCAGAGGGCCGGAACACTGCGGAGGAGGAAAGAGTGAAGGTAAGTAAGGATCGGGGGACTTTCTAACAATAATATTAATGCGGTTGGGGCTGGGGGAGCATGCCCTACTGCATATCAAAAGTTTTTAAAAGGGGTGGACATGCCCTTTAACTACAGTATACTATAAAAATGGATTTTTCTTCAGTAATATAGCATTATGCTCAAGTTAAATAGAATCTAGTCATATGGTATTAAAGTAACACAGACTGGATAAGCATCTTACACGCAGAAGAATCAGCTTTCAAAAATATAAATTGTTCAAGTCTAGAAAATAGTTTCTTCTGCTCTGGAATTGGCAGTGTGTATGCATAAGGTTTGGATACCATTTACTGAGAGCATCAAGGTTCTACTGTGCATGTGTGAGCTGGAATTGTTTTCTTGCCTTAAACAAGCAACATTTGTGAGGACGGATTCCTACAGTTTTAATTGCAAGCTGAAGGCAATGTAATTACTAATATCTATTAAATGAAATCTCCTTTTGCTTTGACCTCAAATATATGATTTTTGCATGATTGATGAGTCTTTCTTATTGTCCCAGAACATATAAAGAATACCTTATGGAATCTTAAACTTATGAATGCTCAAATGTATGATAATACCCAAGGGAAATTATAAATATTATTTGTATTAAGTTAAAAGAAAAATATAATAAAGCTTAATATAACAAACCACACGAATTTTGAATTTCTCCATCAGAGCACGGCACACAGTCAAAACAGCAGATCTTTCCCCCCTGAAGTGTGGCCCTTCTGTGGCCCTTAGGACATGGATCACTGCAGACTGAGAGAGGAACCTGTGGAAAATTCAATTTTATATTAATTCCTATGTTAACTCACTGGTAAGTGTTTATTAATGGATACACTAAAGCTAGGTACACACCTAGTGATTTTTCCTCCTGACCAACCGTTCGATACTTTTGATCGGTCGGCCAGGAGGAAGGACTATCGATCGTGGCAAAAGCAGCCGCATCCGACAGTTACCGCGATCATCTGTGGACCGCACGATTGGACAAGGTTTCCACCATGTCCGGACATGGTCGCATTCGGATGCGATAATATTGGTCTGATCGACCGATACACTGAACTATCAGTCGATCGGACCGAAATATCTCATCGTGTGTACCCAGCTTAAGAGGGTATAATGGGCATGTGTTATACTATTATACTTATATCTGTAGATAACTACATAGTACAGTCAGTACTTTAATAATCCAAAGTTACTGGGTGATTATAGATAAGATGTAAAGATGTCTGTTTAGGCTTTCCATACACATTTCCAATCCTAAGAGGATCTTACCAATATCGGCATTTGTATATGACAACATACAGTTGTATATATGTAGAGACATTTACAAATATTAACTTGTAGATACATTAATTTAATTGCAACCCAGGTTATTCAGCTTGTCTGGATACAGTATATTAAAGAGTTTTACAGTATAAGGTTTTTAAAGGATCCTGCCATCACAACCTTCTTTAATAGAACTTTATTAGTGGGTGAAAGGGTTACACTTCACAGCAGCAGAACCATTGAGTAGGCTGACTGCAGTTTGCCACCATTATGGTCTTGCCCTTAACCCAGCACCTGGCTTGATTCAGTTGCTCAGTAGAGATCTGAGCATGTGTGACCCATCCAACAGCCAATCAGTAGAAATTACTGTTAGGAACATTCTGGGAAGAAGAACCTGAAATGGCAGCTCACTAATGTCAACAGCAGGAAATAGCAAGGGGTAGAAATTCAAATGATTTTTTAGAATGGCAGAGAATATGTAGAATAACTAGGAATTCATAATATAAACTAAATTTTTTTAAAAATAATGATATTTTCCACTGAAAACTGCCACTTCATGCAGGGCATTATCCCTCTTGTATAATAATGAACACCACTTTTTAAGAAATGTCATAATAGGGATACAATAGTTACAGAGGATGCAGAGAAAGCTAACATCTTAAACTAGTAATTTATTTCTGTACATAATATATAACATCCATGTACAGTGTATACAGTATAGTAGCAATAATGGTTAACAACATGCAATTGCGCTTTCGTTAACTGAAGATATGGGTCAGAAACAATTAAATAAGGATAATATCAGTCAGACTCCTGGACCATAAAAAATAGTATTATTATTATTATTGATTTATGTAGCGCCAACATCTTCCGTGGCGCTTTACGATTACATAGTCATACATTACATACAGGGTAATACATGTTATACAAAGTCATACTTATTACATACACAGGTAATACAAAATATAAGTAAACAGAGTGAGGAGTCTTAAAGCATTACCGTGATACAATAGGAGAGGGGACCCTGCCCAAAGAGCTTACAGTCTAGAGGATATGGGGGTGAGACATTAGGTTGCGGGAATCGGTAGGCTGTAAATAGATTGGCAGTGGATGCATTTTATATGGTCTAGGAGTTTGACTGATATTATGCCCTTAGGAAACTAACAGGGGAAATTGAAAATGCAAAGCCGTGCATCTTACCTTGCCACAATCCAGTAATGCAATATGCAGTAATGTCTGTTAATGCATTGTAGGATATCAGCAAGGTAAGACACACAGCTTTATGCTCGTTTCATGGCTCCTTACAATACCCCGTTAAGTTTTGCACTACGAGGTAATACAAAACTTAACTAAAAAATTGACACAGCCTCTGTAAAATAAGTGTAAATCCCACATTAACCTGATATTACATTGCTTCACGTAAAATTTACACTTATTAAATTGATACTGATGCGCCTCTAGATTTGAAAAAAATGTATGTAATTCCAATATTCAAATAAGGTAGTCTTTTACAGCCTGGTAATTACAGACCTTCAGACACTGGAAAAATTGATACAGAAACATATTCTATAGTATGTTTCAATGACTGGCTTTATAAGTATTGATCAGCATGGATTTAGGAGGAATTGATCTTGTCAAACAAACTTTCTTAGTTTTTATGAGGAATAATTTGGATTCTGGTATAGCAGTGAATGTGGTAATTTTGGATTTTGCTATGGATTTTAATACAGTAACACATAGGCGACTTATGTATAAACTAAGGTCTGTTGTTGGGCTTTGGGGGCATTTGTACATAGACATAAAAATGGTTGATGGATCAGATATAGAAAGTAGTTGTTAATGGTGCTTCATTGATGTGGACTAAAGTTCTAAATGGGGTGCTACAGGGTTCTATGGTTCTGTATTGGGGCCTACCAAGTAGGTATTGCCCGCAAGGTCTCTGTGATTACGATGATACAAAGCTATAGATCATGTACAATTGTTGCACATCTAGATGGATTTTCACATTGGGCCGCTAAGTAGCAGATGAGATTCAATTTTGATAAATGTAAGGTGATGCATTTTGAACTTAAAAATCCTTGTGTTAAAGGAGAACTAAAGTCCCAGACAACATTGTCCTAATAGAGAGAGCACATTCACAAACACATAACAAGCTGTGTCTCATCTCTCCCTTTGCTATAGATGCTGGGTGATTTATAAAAATAACCTGTGGGTACTAGGGGTCAGCTCCCATAATTCACCTTATCTGTGAACACCCAGCTATGTGTACATAGTACACTTCACAGGAAACTGCAGTCTTGATTCCTGAAAGCTGACAGCCAATCATGTTACAGCTCAGAGATTCCTCCCTCTGACACAGAACACAGATTTTAGTTCAGTTTTTTGTGTAAACACATTACAAATGCCCCTGTCCCTAACAATGATAAATTCCTTTGCTTTTCATACAAAAAGAAAAGTAATCTTTGCAGTGTATGTCTTTGCTAGCATGGATGAAAGAAACAGAACATTTAACATTTCAGCAAAAAATAAAAAGTAAGTATGGGGAATCGAACCAGCAACCTTCTGTACTGTGTCTTTCTTCCTCTATGCTACAAGGGTTTATAAATAAAAAAACTAGTACACGTAGAGTCTATCTTTTGCTAGACACATAATAAAAACAAAAAAGGGAGCATGGGGATTTGAACCTGTGTCCCAATAGTCTGATTTTTTTTCCTAAGCCAGCACTTTAGCAGAACACACCACCAGTGAACTTGCATTTACACAGTAAATGTCAGTAAAATCAGTTCACTATTAGTATTGCTACTGGAAGACTGTCAGCAATTCACGCTGGATGGTAAATAAATAACAGAGCTGCTATATATAAAGTTTGTAAATATGTAGAAACGTTTTATTTTTCTAGAAACATGGAAACAAACAAACAAAAAAAGCAATAAACTCAGGCATTAGACTACGTTATATTGTTTCATAAATAAACTAGGACATTAAAACTTGTGACTTTTTGGTCTGTTTGTTGCT
This sequence comes from Hymenochirus boettgeri, assembly GCA_019447015.1. Taxonomy (NCBI): domain Eukaryota; kingdom Metazoa; phylum Chordata; class Amphibia; order Anura; family Pipidae; genus Hymenochirus; species Hymenochirus boettgeri. Next base: position 303,755,343 of record CM033476.1, on the reverse strand, counting down.
AACAATACAGCATTTACATGGTACGCCACCAGCAACTCAACTGTGATCACAGGTACATTTAGAATCTTTATCTTTCACTAGAAAAGAAGCTAGAAACTTTTTGCATAGAGACAGTGAATCCTGGGGTCAGGGGGCATGGCTCTTTGAAGCCAACATGGGCTTTGGGTTGTACTGGCAACAACATGGAAGTCTCCCTTGTTACAGAATGTATTACTAATATCTATTAAATGCAATTAACTTTCAATGTATAGGTATTCTGGGGAGAAAAGCTTTCACATTAGGATTAAAAAAAATAAGTTTAGTTCTCCTTTAAGTGTATTGTAACATCTAAATATATACAAAAGAATCTTGGAGTTTTGGTGGATAACAAACTTAAATGTATCAAACAGTGCCAGGCAGCAATCGTAAGAGCCATCAAGATATTATCTTGTATAAAAAGAGATATGGATTCAAGGGGGGAAAATGTTATTCTCCCTCTTTACAAAGCATTGGTAAGACCTCATTTGAAATATGCAGTGCATTTTTGGAATCCTGTTTACAAAAAGGAAATGAAAATGGTTCAGAGAAGGGCAACTAAATTAATAAAGGGACTGGGGGAGCTTTAATATGTAGACAGATTGCATAAGTTACAATTATGCACACTTAATAAATGGTATGTGCGTGGGTAAATGATGAAGTATAAACACATTAATGGGCCATACAATAAACTATCTTGTGCGTTGTTTACCAATAGAACATGTCAGACGACACGCAGACATTCCTTAACACTGAAAGAAAAGTAATTTTCAGAAAACTTCGGAAATGTTTTTTAATGTGAGAAAACTTAGATTAGCTTAGTCATTGGGGAGTTTTAAAAAAGCTGGATGAGTTTCTTAAAACAAGGAATAGTGTTATTGATACATAAAGTAAAGTTGATCCAGGGATATTTCCAATTGCCACTTGGAGTCAGAAGGGAATTTTTTTCCCCTTCAAAAATTTGGTTTTTGAAAATTTTGATCAGCAGTTAAGCAGAAAATTTGGTTATTTGCTGAGTGGGTTAGACTAGATGGACGTTTGTCTTTATTCAACCTCAGATACTATACTATTTACAAAGCTGACCCATAGAACTAAGGGGCTAACATATTATACTATATTTATATTTATCTTTTACATTTATATAATACATATGTGATGGGCTTTTCAGACATGGATCAATATTAAATTTGAAGCATATGGTAAATTCCAATCTGTTCTTTCAGCATGGTCTTCAAATGCTTGTTGGGCTGCATGGGTCACTTTGTGAAACCCACAGATGCAAATCCGATGCTAATGTAAAACTAACCTGTTAAATATGTATTAACATGAGGGTTAGCATGACATTAACATGGATTTTTTGCCCAGTGCCCCTCCATACATTCCCCCAATAATCTTCCCAAAGATTGAGGCAGGTATACAAATGAAGAGGAATATAAATGGTAATTGTCATGGGTGGAAGTTCAAGAAAATAGAGTTGTGTATTATGAGATATGCATTGGATATTAGCAAACAATCAGAGATCATGTCTCTCTATATAATAGGAATTAATTACATTTAAGTGATTGTTTCCTCCATTCCATAAAATCTTTTCTTGTTCAATAACAAGTTCCTGGCCTTTAAGAGATCCTGCATCATAATAACCAACACAGACATACTGATTACTTCCATTAGGGAACAGCTGCCAGTTCACAATGTCCACATTGATAGGAGCATCTCCATTCTCATCGAAATATATTCTCTCTCCTCCAGTGTTGGTAAAGTTAACTCTTCTGATATAATGTAAAAGCTGGGTGATCAATTAATGAATTGTTTTAGATATAATAGAATTAATCCCAAAACTTGTAATTACATTAATGTCAACCTGCCTTGTTAACTCCACCCTTCTCCCTTACCTCTCTGCCTCCACATACACCCTGCTCCCTAAAAGATACAGGCCCAATAGGTGACTATGTCACCCATGCAATATGAACACCCATAATGAAACTGGTTGGATTGCCTAATACCTGCTCACTCGATTTCAATGTACCAACTTTTCCCTACTATTCACATACTTGGAGCTATATTCTGCTTACCTATGCATTACAAATAAGTCAAATAATTAGTTACTGAATTACTAAACCCTTTTTTAAAATTTAATTTTGCTGAAATATCTGGTTTATACATGCATTATTGCTACTGAAATGTAATACTGCTGGTTAATTTACCTTCCCACACTAGGCTATCATAATCAAATCAAATCTCTCTTTTCGGTATTTAATTCTCCTTTAATGCAACATTGACATTTGTAAATTACATATACATTACCTGCCAAGGCTGATGATTAGATATATTAGCACATGATCCATTTTTGAATGGTCCTTTTCCTGGAACACAGATGTTCATCTGGTGCAAAGCATGAGCTATGGCAAAAACGGCATTATGGGTTTTGTATGTGAATTGAAAATTGTAAACATCATAAATATTGGGATCAATAGTGTCCAGTCTCTCCTTTCCTGTGCACCAAGCAATGTCTTTGTTAAGAACAGGTGGAGATGTATTATTGTATAGATCATGTCTGGGCCAAACACAATGAAAAGCATTCTCCCAAAATGTCTTCATGAAAATATCATCTGGATATATGGAAGGATGGATGCTATAAAGAAATTCCTTTAATCCTGGGATTTTACCACTTCGAACTGGAGTTGCAAGGCTTCCATTTAAGGCTATTAGAATTTCTTTCCTAGGGAAGTCAGAAGTAATGGACCAGCTGGCAGTACCCACCCACACTTTGTTAGTAATATTATGAAAAGATGCCTCTTCCATTAAAGATACAATGTTTTCTACAGAACAATATACTATGATCACTCTTGCACTAGATTTCTTGATCACGTCTATAATACGGAATACAGCCCCTATGGAGCTGACTATAGGAAGTTTCTCTTGAAATGCAATGCATCCACCACTGGTTTCAATCTCTCTGTTAAACTCCTGCGTTCGGGCCCAGCCAAAGTCATTGTCAGAATATATAATACCCACCCATGTCCAGTTAAAGTTTTTAACCAACTGACCAATAGCAAAAGCTTCATTGTTACCATTGTAGATTGTCCTGAGGAAGGATGGGAATTGTGATTTGTCACTGAGTAAAGGTAGAGCAGAACCATAACTAATCTGTTAAATAATAGTAAAGGTCATTAAGATTTTATTCAGAATGTATAACATAAATTTCTTATTTTTAAGCAAATTACAAGTCTATCAGCAGGAAAAAAGTATCTGTGCACAAAACTACATTTGTGGCTGGTGACTGTGTTTGTCAAAATATGGGTTAAAAAAAGCTCTCATTAAGCTTTAGGCATAGGCCTAAATGCACTAATGTATTTTCCTACTATGTATAGTCTTTCCCCCCCCCCAAAACATGCCATCAGCCTTTTGATCTATTTTGGTCTGGGTTGCACTGGATTAGAGTCTAATATATGTCGATGGGGTTACTTTGGCTTGAGGGAGCCTATAGTGGCCCAGACTTGGTTCCATTTGTAGTGTTTAGCTAGGGTGTCTGGCCGAATTTCCTACTGTAGCTTGTGGGTGTTTTGATTTATCATTGGAATTTCCAAATTATCCAGCAAACCTGTAAAGATAACTAACCATTGTCTTTAAGATCATTTCTATATTTCTGATTGTTCTATGAATGTAGACTTTCCATATTGCATATTATTATTTTAGTACCTGTGGATATCTGATTAATCCTAGAATTCTGGCAATAGGCACCGAAGCCTTTGATGGTGAGTCACCTACTATAGCCAATGGCATAATATCTTTATTGCAGTTAAAATTGGGCACCAATTTTTTTGTTCCTGATAAAATCCTTGTTGCTCCCATCAGTGATATTAACTCATTGAAACAAGAATCATAAAGTCTGAATCCCAATGTTACATTGGGCAGGAGATCATTTGATGCATTAATTTCCATAACTGCGTATACCATTGCAAGTAAGTAGCGATAAAATCTTATATGAAATCTAGAAATCAAAAAAATATTATACAAGAGATATGTTTATGTCAATACTTTAGAAGACAGACATGGATAGTAACTAGTTAATGAATATGTAAAGGAATCATAAAATTTTTACATCTTCATGTGCTAGGGGTTATATCAACAGAGTTGATCAAGAAAGTGGGTTAGAAAAGATTTAAAAAATGGAAACTAAAATTCAATAGGATATAGGAACGATAATCAGCACTGTAAGGTCTTATCCCAGTATTCCTCCTTCTCTCTCTCTACTCTACATGTGCACATGTTCACATATAAGATACTGTATAACATCAGGAATCGTGAGGTCAACTCCTTTTTACCCCTGAAGCATAATATTACATTATATATATACAGTGGTGTGAAAAACTATTTGCCCCCTTCCTGATTTCTTATTCTTTTGCATGTTTGTCACACTTAAATGTTTCTGCTCATCAAAAACCGTTAAATATTAGTCAAAGATAACATAACTGAACACAAAATGCAGTTTTAAATGATGGTTTTTATTATTTAGTGAGAAAAAAAAACTCCAAATCTACATGGCCCTGTGTGAAAAAGTGATTGCCCCCCTTATAAAATAAGTTAAAAAAATAACTTAATTGAGATCTATCAGTCTGGTAAAGGTTATAAAGCCATTTCTAAAGCTTTGGGACTCCAGCGAACCACAGTGAGAGCCATTATCCACAAATGGCAAAAACATGGAACAGTGATGAACCTTCCCAGGAGTGGCCGGCTGACCAAAATTACCCCAAGAGCGCAGAGAAAACTCATCCGAGAGGCCACAAAAGACCCCAGGACAACATCTAAAGAAAAAATAAGAAGGTCGGTGTTCACGGCTCGACCATAAGAAAGAGACTGGGCAAAAACGGCCTGCATGGCAGATATCCAAGGCGCAAACCACTTTTAAGCAAAAAGAACATTAAGGCTCGTCTCAATTTTGCTAAAAAAACATCTCAATGATTGCCAAGACTTTTGGGAAAATACCTTGTTGACCGACGAGACAAAAGTTGAACTTTTTGGAAGGTGCGTGTCCCGTTACATCTGGCGTAGAAGTAACACAGCATTTCAGCAAAAGAACATCATACCAACAGTAAAATATGGTGGTGGTAGTGTGATGGTCTGGGGTTGTTTTGCTGCTTCAGGACCTGGAAGGCTTGCTGTGATAGATGGAACCATGAATTCTACTGTCTACCAAAAAATCCTGAAGGAGGATGTCTGGCCATCTGTTCGTCAACTCAAGCTGAAGCGATCTTGGGTGCTGCAGCAGGACAATGACCCAAAACACACCAGCAAATCCACCTCTGAATGGCTGAAGAAAAACAAAATGAAGACTTTGGAGTGGCCTAGTCAAAGTCCTGACCTGAATCCTATTGAGATGTTGTGGCATGACCTTAAAAAGGCGGTTCATGCTAGAAAACCCTCAAATAAAGCTGAATTACTACAATTCTGCAAGGATGAGTGGGTCACAATTCCTCCAGAGCGCTGTAAAAGACTTGTTGCAAGTTATCGCAAACGCTTGATTGCAGTTATTGCTGCTAAGGGTGGCCCAACCAGTTATTAGGTTCAGGGGGCAATTTCTTTTTCACACAGGGCCATGTAGATTTGGAGTTTTTTTTCTCACTAAATAATAAAAACCATCATTTAAAACTGCATTTTGTGTTCAATTATGTTATCTTTGACTAATAGTTAACGGTTTTTGATGAGCAGAAACATTTAAGTGTGACAAACATGCAAAAGAATAAGAAATCAGGAAGGGGGCAAATAGTTTTTCACACCACTGTATATAAGAAGTTTAAAACATAACTTTTTATTTCCAACCAATCAGATGTTAGTTAAATAAGTTCTGATTGGTTGGGGCAAAATTAGCACCATTTTAAATGATAAGAACTTTTATAGAATCTCCATGATAGTTTTTTTGGGAAAGCTTACCCAGGTAAGAGGATATATAAAAATGTAAAAACAGTCAAAACCTGTATTCACAGGAAACAGTGATAAAACAGTTGCTCATTTAACCCCCTGGGTACTAGAGTGTCAAGGGCATGGATCCATCTGGATTCCTTTTGCAAGAGCAATTTATCATGATCTATGCATTATTTTAATTCCTATGGTGACAACCCATCAAAGATCATGCACCTGAGGGTAGAGAGTGGGTGGGCAAGTAGTTTGAAATGTCATGCTACCGACTGATCCCCATATTTTGTGTTGGTGGGTGTGGGGTTAGTGGCTAACAGAGCATAACGTATGGATAAACGATGGTTAGCCATTGTTCTTTAAGAGAAGTTTTTGTTTTGCCAACATAAAACAAGCCACATGGGCATGTCAAAAAATAAGTCACATACTTACTGTCACATGAAAACTTTTGTTTGATTTTAAAAGTTATTTGCTCTTACAAAAGGAATCAAGATGGATCCACACCCTTGACACTCTAGTACCCAGGGGGTTAAATGAGCAACTGCTTTATCACTGTTTCCTGTGAATACTGTGAGATTGACATTATATTTAACTTTGTACCATTATCTTCTTTTGCATCCTATTCTTCTTTACCAGCAGCACTGGTAATGCTTTTGTTACAATTGATGTTTGGTCAAATGTACATTGTTTTAATTGTATATAAGGTTTTGACTTTTTTTTACATTTTTATATATCCTCTTACCTAGGTAAGCTTTCCCAAAAAAACTATATATACCCACTCTATGTGCAGTATGTCATATCCTGGCTTTGTGAGCAGAAATTTGTTGATATAGCGTCTTACTGATTTAAATAAATGTTATGTTTTAAACTTCTTACGAGACCCGTGAGTGCGCTGAAGATGGCCACATGGTGGTTGAAACGTGTAAATGTGTTGAACAATAAAAGTTTTTGAAAAGTCCATTGGAGTGTTTCACTTATGATATGTGTGTGTGTTTATTTAAACAGGGGTACACAAACACCAGCAGGGAGATTCAATATTGTTTAAAATGGTGCTAATTTTGCCCCAACCAATCAGATATTATTTAACATTTGAAAGCTAACATCTGATTGACTGGGGCAAAATTAGCACCATTTTTAACGATAAGAACTTTTATTGAATAACCCTGCAGGTTTTTTACTTTTGCCGGTTTTCAAGAACAGGGCTTTTGACATTGAATTTTCAGCTGTCATTACTAGAGATGAACCCAGTTCCGAAACAGATTTTACAAATTGGTGGAGCAATGGATTTCTGGATTTCTAAGATTTCTCAGAACTGCCCAACAATTTTCGCAAATTTGCAAAATGTAAATCTTGATTTTGTGATTTTGAAATTTCTTAGAAATGTAGATAATATTTTAAAATACTAGACAGAATACCAAAACAGGAAGTGCATGATGTTGCCGGTACTGGATGGTGTTTTTTTTAAAGGATTTTAGCCAGATGTTCCCCAGACCATTTCCCAGGTCCCTGAACCATTTACAGTAAGTTATCCTTGCTATTTATACCTTATTTTTTTCAGAATTTATGCATCCTATTGATTTTGTTGGGTCCGCTTGCAGATTTAAGAATTTTTGCATTTTTTAAAAATCCGAGAATCTGCAAGAGGAACAAATTTCATGTTCGGCCATCTCTTGTCATAACCTACTAATTGGTAGATTGTTTTTTTGTAAAATCATAGTTTTAAAAAGGCAATAATTGGGCACTCATTTTTTATGGTTGAAATGATTAAAGTTTTGAAATTTAAAATGCAAAACTTATAATTCAGGTCAAACCTGGTTGCAAGAATTCATCAGGAAGAGGAGTGTGGAAGGTAAATATACCATCATAGTAAGTAGCTTATGAAGAATTGCACACCTATGGATAAGTAAACAAACTTTTATTAAAGTCAATAAAAAGTTTCATAAGCTGCTTACTATATTGGATATTATTAACCCTTTAGGGGTAAGGGTTGTAAGAATCTGCCCACTTACTCTTGAATGTGCATAGGACACCATTTATTAGCGTTAAATATGCCATCACCCTGTATATGTGTGATTTCTACATAAAGCTGTAGTAGTGCACATTTAGAATTAAATTTTGTACTTTAACCCCTAAAATTAGATTTGGCCCTTGTCAGTAGTTATGCTCCCAGTTATCAACGATACTGCTCTGGCATGTTAGCTAACAATCAGTGTATTGACATGGTACTTGTGAAACATGTAAGTGTATGTAAAACACTAAAATATGCCTGTATTTTAATAAAAAAAAAGTTTTTAAAAGTATCCTATTGGTGCAAGGATGATATTAATATGTGATAACACTGTATTTAGTGTAAATAAAGGGCTAAAAATCAGTATATAGTGCTATACTGAGTAATATTAATAACTGATAGTGCTGTACTTACTGACTAGACTAGAATAGCTCAGGTGGATATCATAGTAAGTGTAGAAGGGAGAACTACTTGCTGTAGTTAGAAATGAGACATCCCCTTGTTTTGATCAAATTTCTTTGTTAAACACACAATTTTTTCCCTGTACTATGTATCAGGAATGATACAATGATATAGCATTGTTGTTTTAATATCAGACAAAATACATTTAGCACAAAAATGATCCATCATGAAAAGGTTTCCGAATTCAGGCTTTTACTGTTAATATAGAAAATGACAAAGTGAAACCCACCTACTACATTGTAGAGGCTTCGGACTTTCCCTAAAGTGTGTTTCAGGGTATTTTGTCTCAATGTGGACAGGAAAGAGTCCTCCCAAGGTGATGTCTCCAGACAAGGAATAACCAATACCTTCTTCACTAGGCAGTCTGCACCCTTTCAATGAAGTTTCACATATACACTCAGTATACCATAACAATATGAGAACGAAAAGCAAATGGCAGGATGAGCCCAACATTTTCAATTATAGATGTGATTCCATGAGTTTTCTCTTTAACATTCACTACTTTTCTTTAAAAAGAGTAAACAAAATAATAAATTAACCTACTTTGAAACACTCTACTATGCAACCATTAGTGTTATGAAGCTAGGTCACCACCAGAGAATCATAAAGGATATAGGACGAGGACCTCACTCACTTGGTGAATACAAACTTTATTGCGACATAGGTATGTGCACCACCACAGAATCCCTTAAAAGTACTCTCACACTTGTGTGAGATCTTTTATTGATACAGAGAAAGATGTGTCTCTAAGTAATATAATACTAGCATATGATATACATAAGCACACATAATATATAAAGAAAGTGCAACTAGCATTGCCTGTCACACAATTTTAACCTTGGTGAAATCTACCTTAATTTATGACCATCATAACACTATAGAATGTAGATCTTAATATCCAGATGCACTTATCCAGCTGAATATAATACTGTCTGAGAAGCTCCAGTGTCAAATGCCCCACAGTGGCTAAAAAAACATGTATCTTGGCGTCCCCAGAACAGAAAATGTTCCATCTCTTCTCTACTGGTTGTGTAGACAATAACTACAAACTACAATTTCACAGTTTGAACTGAAAAGTCTCTAACAGACTTTACAACTTGCCACACAGTTATGTATTTTCCCAGTCACAGAGACAGTTATATAGATAGTCTTATACAAAGACTAAGAACTGGCCTTGCTACTTACCCCTCCAAAAAAGAGTACCTCTTCCAAATGGATTCTTGGTTAAAAGCTCTAAAACCATCACAGTATATTTTTCAACTTTTTTAGACTTTTGTCTTCATTTTTGTGAGTGTCTTTCAATCTTTTATTTCATAAGACCTATTAAGAAATGCTTTGAAAAGTTTACACAAATCTTTATATAGAGCCACTTATCTATAAGATACAGCTGGAGGGAAAATGAAAATATCAATTATTTAACTAGACAGATCATTATCATTTCACAGATTATTATATTTACAATGCTCAAATATTTTAATTATATTGTAAGTAATAGCAGTGTCTCCCTATTGTTAGCAGGATAAATATAAAGAATTATGAAGGTAAGGTTTATGTAAAAATGTATTTTATTAAATTATATTAATGAAAAGGGAGCTTAGATGTGTCTTAATAAACCATTTAAACTTGTGTATTCTGGGCACTTTAATACTGTACCTCTACTTTATATAGGGATATTAAGATATTAAAATAAGGGTATTAACCCTCATCTTAGAATGTATTTTTGTTCCACCCTAATAGGAGATAATGTGAATATTGAGTCTTAGACGTGATGCTTCCTATCTGGAAATGAAAATTGGTTATTCAAAAATATGTAGAAAGTTATTTTATAACCCAAATTCTTTTAACAATACTAGACATTGCCTGATATATAAATGTCATTAACCTCTGTCATTTTCCGTATAGCAGGTAAAAAACACACAACCTACCACAAAATAATCCATTTATTACCTGACATGATGGGCTATATTTGTAAAGGCATGGTATTGCTATTCCGTGATCACGGTCATAATTGTATTAGTCTACTCCCGGATAAAATTGTACGACCGCGCTTGTACATTTAAGATAGACAAGCACTAACTTGCAGGACGGATATTGCGGCACCATTGTTACGGCAGAAGATCTGGGTGAATAGAGTGTAGAACGACTTGAGGACACTGCATGGACATTACATGGGAGACCAAATTGACACATGAGTGGGCCCTATAGTGATTGGTTGTTTGATAACATATGTTCTAGCTTTGCAAACCAATAAAGCACCATTATTAATCATACTCAAGGTATTATTGCTGTATAGAGTTTTATGTCATTAGCTGAAATGGAAAATAACCTTTTATACTCACATTTTAAACATTAATAAACATATTTGAAAAAGTAACTTCCATCCATTTACACAGGGGTGTTCCTAGGGTTTTTGATACCTGAAACAACTTTTAAATGCCGCCTATCGGCAGACGGGTGTATGAAGCGCACGTGGCTTCATCAGGGACCATAGGTGTAGCTTGTGGAGGTGGGTGTGGTTGGCTAACTAACACGGACTTGTGGACTGGAGGGCTAACTTAACACTGATTGGTGGACTGGTGCTGAAATGCAGTATTGCAGGAAGAAGGATTTTTTTTAACTGCCTTTCAAGTGTTCCGCAGGGGCGCGCCCTGAGCAAATGTTTCAGCTTGCTTCATAGTAGGGGCACCCCTGCGATTTACAATATGTCCTACTGTCTGTAGCTTTATAATTGTCAATGGTAAAATGAACAATTTTGTATTATATTGCTTAGTGTATATGTTAATTTATAAAAGGGCCTCTTGGGGATGTAGCGCTGTACTATATTATAATACAAAAACTGTACAAGGGGACATCATCAAATTTAAATAAATACATAAATATGTCCTTTAATTAGTATGTGATGACACAGCCTTTTATTTCACACAATGGCAATGCAATGCCCTATAAATATAACAAAATAACACTTAATACCAGAGCAAATCCATTTCCATTTCTTTTGAACAGTGTGTTTAGTACAATCTTGGCTCTAATAATTCAAGTTTTTCTAAATAACAAACACAAATGATAACAGAGATATGATAACGATAAGAACTTATAACAAACTTATTTTTACTCAAATTTATATTCTCCTACCATTGTTATTATTTTTCTTGTTTTTTTCCCTGTGATATACTGCTTGCTATTCATTTCTGGGTGTAATAATATAACATAACATTTTGGGAAGAAAATAAAAACAAGAATCCCAGCACTTGAAGACAATATGGCAAATATCTCTACTGCCACCATCTGTTTAGCTTTGGTACTGAGGTAAGCTGGGATAAACGTCACCCAAACACTAGCAAATACCAGCATACTGAATGTAATGAATTTTGTCTCATTAAATGTGTCTGGGAGCTTCCTAGCTAAAAATGCAACTAATAAACTAATAGTAGCTAAGAGACCCACATACCCCAATACACAAGCAAATAACACTGTAGATCCTTCATTACATTCAATAACAATGGTTCCTATTTCAGCTGCCATATTGAATTCTACAAATGGAGGTGCTTTGGTCAACCAAATAATACACAGAGCTATCTGAATCATTGTACAGACAGGGACAATATAAACAGGTAACCTTAGTCCCACCAGTTTGTTTAGTTTACTGTTTGGATTTGTAGCATTAAATATCATTATTACAGTAATAGTCTTGGCTAATATGACAGAAAGAGAAATTGAAAATATAATAGAAAATATGACCTGTTGGATCTTGCAAGTTATCAAGTTGGGTCTACCAATAAATAATAAGGAACATAGGAAACCAAACATGAGACATATAAGAAGTAGATAGCTGAGTTCTCTGTTATTGGCCTTTACAATTGGAGTTTGGTGCTTTATTATGAACAGGGAGAACACAGAGAGTGTAACCAGGCAAAACAAGATTGAAACACAAGCCAGAGAGGATCCCAACATCTCCTGGTAAGAAAGGAACTGAATAGGTTTTGGCAGACACTTCTCTTTTCTACTGTCAGGCCATTTGTCTTCTGGACATCTTACACATTCAGTCTCATCTGAAAAAAGTATATAGTTTAAATCATTACTGGCCACACACTGCTAAAAAGGCCAATAGACAAATAAAACTGTACATTTCTATGATATATCACAATAAATATATTCACATAAATAATCCTTAACCTTCACCAAGCACTGAATCAAATACCAGACTCATTTGATATAATTTATTAAGGCAAACAAAAAAAGATATGCCCGTGGAATTTTTTTTGCTATTTGCAATTCCAACTATATTTCAATAAAATAGGATACCAGGGGAATATTCCACTAGCATTTTTAAAAAAAAAAAAATACATCCACTAGCATGTTTAGGAAAAAATGTAGTAAATCCCTAAAGGGATTTAGCCCCAAGCAAGAAAAAAGAAAAAGACGCTCAGTAACAGAACAGGGATGGTGTTGGAGAGAACATCAACATCAATTATCTAAAAACAATTATAGACAAGGCAGCTTTATAGCTTAAGGAGAGCTGGGCCAAAAGGAGCCTTCTTATAACAGAGCATAAAAATGGAGCATAGCCTTCTTATAACAGATATTATATTAAAGTCTCATGCTATATGAATAGCATTGCCCAAAAATCTAAGAAACAAGAAGTAATTTCTTACTCCCAAGTTTCCCAGAGAAAGGGGCACAGATATGTAAAATTTCTCCTTTATGTTCTATGGCTAATGCATGTGTCCAGAACCACTGGCTTATTAACAAGCAATACAGCCTATGGTGTAGAGCCAATCATCTGACCTGCAGACATGAGATGTTTCAATCTTGATAGATCTTGTCAATGCAAGATATAGATTCATGACTCTATGGGGTGGGACTTGGGAAACCACTAGACAAGGCAGCTATATAGCTTAAGGAGAGATGTGCCAAAAACCAATTATCTAACATTTGTACATACAGTAGTTTGCACAGTCTGGAAGTTATAGGCTTTCAATCTCTCTTTTTGCACTTTTCATCTATCAAACTATAAGATTTTTTGTCTTTTTGATCTTTCCAGAAAACATAATGAGACATTTAGTTAGTCATAAACCTATGTATGTGTGTTCTAAATTTACGACCATTTAAGATACCCAAGTGAAATGTTCAATATTCTTTAATGAATTGGGACAAATTAAATATAATAAAACTGAATGTTACAAACCATAAGGATTTCGAATTTCTCCTTCAGAACACGGCACACAGTCAAAACAACAGATCTTTTTCCCCTGAAGTGTGGCCCTTCTATGGCCCTGGAGACATGGATCACTGCAGGCTGAACGTGGTACCTGTGGGATATTCTCATTAATGTGTGTGTGTGTATATATCCCTTATATTATATAAATACATTTATAAATTCATGGGGAATACATTGGGTTTTTCGGAGGTACTATGTTGGTGGGGGTAGGTAAAAGTAATATACATAGGGAGCACTAAATATATAATTATATCAATATTAACAAATATGTAGTAATGATATTTAAATAAAAAGAAATGTAAATAAGCAAAAATATATAAATAAAAGTACTTGCATAGTCCCCACTCCTGTTGTGTAATGGAATCTTCAAAATGGAGTGTTTAGCCACACCCCAGAAAGTTTTACATGGAGGCAATGTAATCTTAAAAAGGAACATATTTCTCACTTACCTTTTAGTGTTGTATCCAAAGGTGTGCTTAATATTAGTTTGATAGCAGTGTTAGCGAATAAAAACTCGTGTTAGTAGGAAGTAGGAAGTGTTAGTAGGAAGTTGCAAGACTTATATGTCACTTCCTTTGTAAAACATGTGACAGTAAAACATGTGACAGTCTTAGTAAATAATTCTTCTCACTCTCACTCCACCTCACCCCTCCCCTCTCAATAGACAAAAAGGAGAGCTGCAGTTTGCTGGACAGGAGGTGATATCTATATATTATAGGGGGACTTAAAGGAAAATATTTCCATGCCCACTTCTCTGAGATAATGAAGTGAGTTTGTTAATCATTTATTACATTATTTAAGCAATAGACCCCATAGAAGCCATGAACCTGTGTCCTGAACTGAAAAATGTAATAAGATTGAAACATGACAGGATAGTCTTGGTTCTTTATAGGACCTCAGATTCATAATAGTGATGCCTCTCTAACACATTTACCAATAGTGATCCCTCTGTAACACATTTACCAATAGTGATCCCTCTCTAACACATTTACTAATAGTGATCCCTCTGTAACAGAATCCCTGGTAACAGCTGTGAGTTAATGGGGAGGGTGAGTATTGAAAGACAGATTGCTAACTTTAATTATAGAATAATCCAATAGATCTCCTATTGGTCTATTATTGGTTGGAAATTTGAGGGGGAAGATTGATTCAAGCTCTGCACAATAATTATATTTTACTGTGGTGTTTCTACTGAACTATAACACTCTATATAATGTTACAATAAATAGATCAAGAATAAAGATGGACCGGATCGCGGATCTGAACCTGGTTCCGATACAGATTTCCGTGATTCGTGGATTTTGCAGAATTCTGCTTTGCAGATGCATTTGAAAATTTTAACAAAATTTCAAGGAATTTTTCAAAATTTTGTATAAATTATACAGTAACTTACTGTAAATAGATTTAGGACCTAGGAAATGGTCTGGGGAAAAGACAATTACATTCTTTCTGAAAGAATCGGATTGTAACCAATTCTGATTAGAAAAGAATCTGATTGGTTAGAATACCAATCAGAATACCAGAAAGCATACCAATAAGATTCTTTCTAAAGGCATCTGGTTGTAACCAATTCTTATTGGATAAAATCAGATTCTTTCAGAAAGAATCTGATTAGTATACTAACCAATCAGATTATTTTCTAAACAGAATTTGTTACATTTAGATTCTTTCAGAAAGATTCTGATTGGTTAGTTTGCTAATCCAATACTTTTCCAATTAGAATTGGTTACAATCAGATTCTTTCAGAAAGAATCTGATTGGTTAGTATACCAATAAGTTTCTTTCTGAAAGAATCTGATTGTAACCAATTCTTATTTGAAATAATCTGATTATCTGTTCCCCAGACCATTCCCCAGGTCCCAGAGCCATTTACAGTAAGTTACTGTATCATTTTTACCAAATCTTTGAAAATTCCTTTAAAATTCTAATAATCTAAAATTTTGGTGACCATTGAAAATAGAATGCGAAAAACTCGAAAAACTGTGCAATCGTGAGGAAAGATTTTTTTAAAACTTATGGATGTACAGTATGTATGTTTTCCGCAGACCATTTTCCAGGTCCAATTAGCAGTTTCGCCCATCTCTAATCAAGAAAAGACAAAACCCTGGATTTAAATATCTTCCTGTATAGATTTATCAAATGTGTGTATACATGTCCCCTCTAATTCCTATTGGGGTACACCCAATAGGTTTCCTTCTGCCTCTGTATATTGTGTAAAATATTCATTATGGGGATGTGACACTAATAGAACCAAGATTTCTTTTATTTTATTTTTAACATCTTGCCTTTCTTTTTTTGTGCGTATTGTATATAATGCACCTGGGCCAAGAGGACCAGCAAATAGTTCGTTTTTCCCTCGGTTGCATTTAACTTAAAGTTATATTATGTATATCCAGCCTTTCAAAAAAGACATTGAATTGTTTTTAATGGAATTAAAGAATCCTTATGCCCTTATCATTGCTTACAGGTCAATATTTCATCCTGATCTACCAAAGTATTGGTCATGTTAGTTGAGTTGTCCATAATATCAACCTATGTTCACACAGCATTAGTCTTAGCAGGGTTATTCAATAAATATTCTTATCGTTTAAAATGGTGCTAATTTTGCCGTAACCAATCAGATCTTATGTAACATTTGAAAGCTAACATCTGATTGGTTGGGGGAAAATTAGCACCATTTTAAATGATAAGAACTTTTATTGAATAACCCTGTAAGTTGTTAAATAAAGCTTTCCTTCTTTACATCAAGTGCTGAATATTTCCACCAAAATATAATATTTAAGTTTTTTTAGATTTTACAAAATTATTATTTAGGAAAAGCACCCTCTATATTCAGTACAAAATGACATTCCCTGCAGCTAGTGATATATACCATTTTTTACCATAATTTTTTTTTAAACAAACCTGATTTTAATTTGGAACTGCCAGTTTAGAAAATCTGCGGATCCAATGGCTTCTAAGCAAAAATTAAAGAATTGAAAATTTGAGAATTTCAATTTTCCTACTGAAACACAATTTCTTAAATGAAATTTAAAATTTCATAACAAAAAAAAAAAAAAAAATTCTATTGAGGAGTAGAGATGGACTAGAACTCAAACTCGAACCCGAGTTTGAGCCGAACTATTCGAATTCGAACAAATTCGGACTTCTCGAACTATCCCGGACCCAGATTTTGGATATTTTCGGACTATTTGACTGTTCGAATGTGTGAGTAAAATGCCTATTATACCTATACACTAGCATCGAATCCGGGAGTAAAGTGTCCATTAAAACCTATACACGAGCATCGAATCTGCGAGTAAAATGTCCATGGTATCTAGGCGCGAACATCGAATCTACGAGTAAAGTGTCCATTAAAGCCTATATGCGATCATCGAATCCGCGAGTAAAATATACATGTTACCTAGGCGCGAACGAGCTCAAAAATAGCGCGAGTGAGAGTAAAATTGATTTTTCAAATGTACTGGATATTCGAACATGTTCCCCAGACCATTTCCCAGGTCCCACAGCCATTTACATTAAGTTACCATTGATATTTTAATTGTATTTCATTAGAACTTTTCAAACTATTTGACTCCCATTGACTTTAACTGGTCCGTTTTCGAACTTTCAAACTTTCGAACTTTCTATGTGGTTCGAAAGTTTGAAAATGGACCGAACTTTCGAAAGTTCTGCCATCTCTATTGAGGAGTAAAAAATTATCGAATAATCAAAAATTGTGATCAAAAATTTTAAAATTCTGATTTAATCGAGTTTGAATTGGATGCTGGATCTGCTGCTAGTTTTATCTTTTTTTTATTTAAATAGCTTCCAGGTGGATCTGTAATTTACTGGGAAGTTATTTCCACCTCTCCTGTAAAGAAAAGAACTCACCCAATGCAGAGTTAAACAGTTATAGAGCCAACTGGCAGATATTTAAAATGGCGGCTTTGGGTAAAGTCTGATCTGTTTTACACTCACATAAAAAGTGTGATATTTAAATACTTATGATTGATTATTTTCCCAAACATTGTATGAAACCAGTAATGAAGTGAATAAATGCTCACAAATTAAAGAATACTTAAGGTATCTGGAATGATGGTTAAGATTCAATCAAACAAAATAGGGTATATGGGATATGAAACAGATTAGTATCAGAGATTGTATTTCTCTTTATTATAGGAATTAATTACATTTAAGTGATTGTTTTCTACATTCCATAAAATCTTTTCTTGTTGAATAACAAGTTCCTGGCCTTTAAGAGATCCTGCATCATAATGACCAACACGGACATACTGATTACTTCCATTAGGGAACAGCTGCCAGTTCACAATGTCCACTCTGAAAGGAGCATCTCCATTCTCATCGAAATATATTCTCTCTCCTCCAGTGTTGGTAAAGTTAACTCTCCGGATATAATGCAAAAGCTGGGGAAAATGTTTGCAGAAAAAAATCAGAAAAGTTTAATGGCAATACATTTTTATGTAATTAAATGCAGTGCTATACTGTGTTTGATTATCAAATTATGATTATTATTATTATTTATATTTTTTTATTTTGGGGGGCAAATTAGTATCCCTTCCTCTGTATCTTATTATCATGTTGCCTTAGGAGTGCTGCTACAATAATCAATGTAAATTTTCTGGGGGCAAAAATAGATGAAACTTTTGTAAATTTAATTTAAATTTAAGCCTCACTTGGTAATTGGTAGAAGACAATCGAAGATATTATGTCAGTGGAGAATATTAGGCTCTTTGTGTAAAATTGTATTTTATAGGGAGAACATTTCAATTATTTTAAACTTACAGGGAGATTCAATAATAGTTCTTATCATTTAAAATGGTGCTAATTGTGCCCCAATCAATCAGATGTTAGCTTTCGAAATGTTATATAGTATCTGATTGGTTGGGGCAAAATTAGCACCATTTTTAATGATAAGAACTTTTATTGAATCTACCTTTTAGTCTATTATGACTGACAGAATTCTATTATCAAATGCTAGGCAAGCGATATGAGTAGGTTACAAAAATTGGACTGGATAGACATATATTTATTTAACTTTTAATACTATCAGGGCAATGTTATATTGGGTGCTATCTGACTAAATTAGAGTAAATCCCATGAATACTTGATAACACATCGGGTAACGTGGGTTTTACACACATTTTGCTGTGGCAGCTCTATTTACAAAACTATTTAGAAATAGTGATGAACAGCCAATGCAGAAAAGGTTAGAAAATTAAGCTCAAGTGTTAATTCCTTTTCAATGGAGATGTAAACTGCACTGCTAATCTGACTGGGATCCTGAGTTGCAAAGTCTTGCAAAGAAATTTACAGCATTGCAGGGTCGCAGTCAGGTTACACCAGAAAATTACATATTTTTTAGTTCTTGTTTAATGCAATGATTATATTTGTGAATTACATAATGATTAATGTACCCCCTACTGTAAATTAGAAGAATATTATAAGTCAGTGAGGAGTGACTATATAAACTGTGACCATATAAAAGCACAAGCCACAGGCTGAGCGCTTTTATGTAGGGCACGGATCTCTGAGGAGACTTTTAATATCCTACTAATTTACAGTAGGGGGTACATTATTCATTATAATCTACCCATTTAAAGTGCAGTTACCTGAAGAGAGAGACACAGACACACCCCTTAATGCAGCCCAAAAGCATCCTTTCTCCCTCTCTCTCTCCTTATCCACACCCCTCTCTCTTCATACAGTCCTGCATGTGGAAGGAGAGAGACACGAGACAGTAATGAGGAAGGGGCATAATATTCAATAGTGGGTATCTTGGGGCTGGGGAGGAACATTCTGTCATTTGGGGATGACTTCCGTGTTATAATCGGCATGCTACAATGTCGTAGCACTCTGATTATATGCATATTATTGAACTGTAACGGGTAGATTATATAGATTACCTGCCAAGGCTGTTGATTATAAATATTGGCACATGATCCATTTTTGAATGGTCCTTTTCCTGGAACACAGGTGTTCATCTGGTGCAAAGCATGAGCTATGGCAAAAACTGCATTATGGGTTTTGTATGTAAATTTAAAGGTGTAAACATCATAAATATTGGGATCAATAGTGTCCAGTCTCTCCTTTCCTGTGCACCAAGCAATGTCTTTGTTAAGAACAGGTGAAGATGTATTATTGTATAGATCCTGTCCGGGCCAAACACAGTGAAAAGCATTCTCCCAAAATGTCTTCATGAAAATATCACCTGGATATATGGAAGGATGGATGCTATAAAGAAATTCCTTTAATCCTGGGATTTTACCTGTTCCAACTGGTGTTGCAAGGCTTCCATTTAATGTTATTAGAATTTCTTTTCTTGGGAAGTCAGAAGTAATGGACCAGCTGGTACTTCCGACCCACACTTTGTTAGTGATATTGTGAAAAGACGCCTCTTCCATTAAAGATACAATGTTTTCTATGGTACAATATACAATGATCACTTTTGCACTAGATTTCTTGATGACGTCTATAATACGGAATACAGCCTTTATGGAGCTGACTATAGGAAGTATCTCTTGAAATGCAATGCATCCACCACTGTTTTCAATCTCTCTGGTTAAACCTTGAGCTCCAGCCCTGCCCAAGTCACTGTCAGAAAATATAATACCCACCCATGTCCAGTTAAAGTACTTAACCAACTGACCAATAACAAAAGCTTCCAATTTAGAATTGTAAGCTATCCTGAGAAAGGATGGAAATTGTAATTTGTCACTGAGCAAAGGTAGAGCAGAACCATAACTAACCTGTAAAATAAGGTCATTAAGATTGTATCATTTCAGCCAGTCTGCACAAAAAAACTATTTGTAACCTATTTTTTTTTAAAACAAATTATACCCCTGTAAACAGATCACTGGGCCATAATAATAAAATCACAGTATTAATAGCAATACCATGCTTTTTAGTGATACTGTGATTTTAACAATCGGTTTATTCCTGGGTCAAGCCAAAATGACCAGATAAGAAAACTGATACCACCCCTACATTCATGGGCCCCAAGCCTTTACAGAGAACAAATGCAAACCAGATGGTGTAATCTGAGGCTGCACCAATTTCTATGGTGGAGAAGGAACAGAGGATGCCTGAAAGGAAAAACTAAAGATAATGTGTAAGTTAACTTCAACCAATACAAGTCAGATGTGTTATTCTGTTTATATGTTGTGAAATTAAAGGTTAAAGTAGACAAAGAACTAACTTCTTACATAAGAATATTTATATTTTTTCTGAGATTTCATTGGGTTTTTAGGAGCTACCAATGTGATGGGGGAGATATAATATTACATATAGGTAAGGTATATATATATGTGGAATTTCTCACTATTATCATTTAAATTACCATAAATATGTACATATAAGGTATAGTACTCACTTATATGAGGTACATGCCAAAATGTATAAAGTTTATAAATGTACTTACATTTCTGGTACCCCTATTTTAATATGAAATTGTCAAAATGGAAGGTTTAGCCACACCTCTGTCACTGCTTAAACTGCTGCATATGTTACACTGAAAGGAAGTGTAAGGAAGTTCCTGTATTACACCCAATTATGTATGATTTGTAAAACATGTGACAGTCTTATCCAATCAAAAAGAAGACTTTCTTTAGGGGGGAGTCCAGCTGTTTTTTGCTTCACAGGAAGTCATGTGTTTGAGGACATAAAGGAAAACATTTGCATGCATCTGTCCTTTTCTCTGAGAATGCTGGGAGTGACAGTTTTTTCCTTTGTTGGACTATTGGTAATTTAATAGGATGTGGCTGGGAAATAACTCACGGCAATACCTTACGGTCTCGGCTTGGCACCACTTTGTTCCGATTCCCGATTTATAAATCGCACAGTCCGTTTTTATCCCCCAAAAATTCTTTATTAGCACATCATTTTAAAAGCAATCAGCAGTATGGAGGGGAAAGTTAGCACCAGAGTCTGACGTGTTTCGGGTCAGGTGACCCTTACTCGTAGAATTAGCATGTCATACTGACCACCTCCTTAAAAAAGACACAAGGTCCAATAAAGGTGAGTATTGTTAACACTTAGTGTACCACACAATAACATGTTAACACCAGGTAAGTATGCTTGTGAAGGTTCTCATTCATCCAGGTCATGGTATATCTGTTGTATTCAATTAGATCAACTGGACTTGAAATGTAGTTCTTGAAGACGTTTCGCTAGTCATCCGACTGGCTTTCTCAATTCAGAATGACTTGTACAAGAATCTGTACTATACATGGGACATTAGCTGTATAATATAACATGTTTATGATCTCTATTCAACCTTAGCTGTTCCCTGTTAGCTATCTGGTTCATGGATAGATCCCTTTAAGATTGTATTGCTACACTTAAACACTGGGATTAATCTCTCCCCCTTCTCTCCCCCCCTCTCCCCCCTTCTTTCCCTTCCTTTCTTGAATGCTATTTAATGCCTTTGATCTCCCTCTTTTTCTTTAAATGCCACATATTGTACTTTGAGCCCTAGAATAATGTATTAAATTTTTTTACTTACCTTTTGCTCCAACCTATAATAATATTTGTCTAGAAAACTAATGTATTAGGATGTTTTTAATAGTTTTATATAAAACTATTGGCTGTGATATGTTAATTGGGATTTTCCAGGGTACATAATTGCCACAGATTCTTGTACAAGTCATTCTGAATTGAGAAAGCCAGTCGGATGACTAGCGAAACATCTTCAAGAACTAAACATCAAGTCCAGTTGATCTAATTGAATACAACAGATATACCAGGTAAGTATGTACACCTTTCAATATGAGGCAGAACATTCAATATCGTTTTTAAGTAATAAAACTATTAAAAACATTCTAATACATTAGTTTTCTAGACAAATATTATTATAGGTTGGAGCAAAAGGTAAGTAAAAAATATTTAATACATTATTCTAGGGTTCAAAGTACAATATCTGGCATTTAAAGAAAAAGAGGGAGATCAAAGGCATTAAAGGGTATGTCCACCCAAAAAAAAAAACGTTTTATATGTTCTTTATATAATAGCACCAACCTCAAACGCCATGTTTATCTAAAAATGATTTGCTTTGCCCGATATTTAATGAGATATATATCAGGCTGCACTTCCTCTCCACTTCCTGTTTAGGTGACCCCAAGCTGCAGCTTAGAAAAAAAAAAATTTCTTTCCTTGCCAGACGGAAGCCAATCAGAACCCAGCATTCACGGAGGTGTGTGTGTCTGTGTGTGTGTGTGTGTGTGTCTCAGCCGGATGGCTGCAGCATGTTAATCCTGGATTTCTTTTCTTCTGTACACATAACTTTACAGCTGCGATTGGTTGAGAGGGAAAAGAGGGCGGGTCAGATCATCCAGGGGTCAGATCATTACTGATGCAACTTCCTCTGTTCTCACTGCTGGATGTTAACAGGCATGCTCAAGAACATGAAAAGAACAGAGGCAAGGTAATGTAACCTGACTCTGTTCATCGCTGTATTGGTCCATGCTGCAGGATTAAGCCAGCTACAAAGGTCTGTAACTTTTGAACCACTGGACCGATTTACATGCTGTAAAGTTTGTTTTGGAGCACTTATTTGGGCCAAATAAATATAAAAAGTTAGTTTTGGGGGTGGACATTCCCTTTAAATAGCATTCAAGAAAGGAAGGGAAAGAAGGGGGGGGGGAGGGAGGGAGGGAAGGGGGAGAGATTAATCCCAGTGTTTAAGTGTAGCAATACAATCTTAAAGGGATCTATCCATGAACCAGATAGCTAACAGGGAACAGCTAAGGTTGAATAGAGATCATAAACATGTTATATTATACAGCTAATGTCACATGTATAGTTTAGGCCGTCTGGTAATCTTGTGCCTAACTTAAAAATCCCAAAAGCTTCTCTCTTATTAATAAGCTTTAAAATGTCTCCCTCTCTAATGCCCCACTGTACCCTTTCTATAATCTGTACTTTACAATCTTGAATATTGCCATCTTTACAATGTTTGAAATGTTTACCAACTGGGGTTTTATCTTCTTTCTTTTAAATGGAATTTAAATGTTCCCGGATTCTTTCCTTAAAGGGTCTAGTTTTCCTTCCTACATATTGTTTAGAGCATATATTGCAGGTGATTAAATATATCACATTTGAAGTATCGCAGTTTACATAGTCATTTATTTTATATTCTTTCCCTGTCCCTGATGATAAAAATGTATCTCCTAATTGGACACATCTACATATCTACATGTTTTGCATATTGTTTTGCCACATTTGTGATTACCCTTATATGATAACCATGATGTCCCTCTGGTTTTTTTGATTGGACTTTGTGTCTTTTTTAAGGAGGTGGTCAGTATGAGTTAGGGTCTATGAGTAAGGGTCACCTGACCTGAAACACATCAGACTCTGGTGCTAACTTTCCCCTCCATACTGCCTGATTGCTTTTAAAATGATGTGCTAATAAAGAATTTGTTTTGGATAAAAATGGACTGTGGAATTTATAAATCGGGAATTGGGACAAAGTGGTGCCAAGCTGAGACCGTAAGGTATTGCCGTGAGTTATTTGTTGGGGGCGTGGACAAGCCCCGGGCAGTGAGCACACTCCCGAGGAGTACCGAGAATTATTGCGAGAATTGGACCACGTGACCACCGGGATGCTGGAGACGTGGATGCTGGTTTGAAGTGGGTGAGAGCGGGGAACAGGGGAGGTTTGAGCCACTGATTTTGTGAGTCTGGGAAATACCTTCTGTTTTAAGAAGTCTCTGTTTCATTGTATGCTCTGTGGAGGCCTTTGTTCCACTTTAAGCCCACTGCACCTAAAGCTATGAAGCTGACTGGTATTTTGTGCTCCCAAGTCCTACTCCATAGAAAGTCATTAACGTGCGTCCTGCATTGATGAAATCTAACAAGATTGAAACTTGGCAGGATAGTCTGGGTTCTTTATAGGACCTCAGATGGCAGGTGGCAGGTGTGAGTCAATGGGGAGCGAGTGTAGTGGAGGACCTTATTTAGGTTGCCACTTAATCTATGAGAGGGAAGATAGAAATGAGCTCTTGCACAGCAGTTGTACTTCACTGTGATATTCTCACTGAATTACACTTATAGACAAAGAATGACAGTTTACGTACAATCTAAAAGGTGGCGTTGTTGTGTATAAATAAAGTTTGGTATGAACTGTACACTATAGAAGCATCCTGTGCGATCTCCCCACTCAAAAAATTAGAACAGGTCTGCATGCTACTCATTTTGGTTTTAAGACAAAAGCATATGGAAGCCTGGGTCTCACAATAGGCACATGGTTTTATTCCCTTCACAATCTGGCTCCTTCCTATGGAGACAAGGTCATTTTTTGCTGGCTATGTCTTAGGATTTAATTGGTGGACCCAAATAATTAGTCTGGATGAACTGGCACCCTTAGATTGCATTATGCACTTCCCACTAAATCTCTATTGTTTTGTTCACATTTGTGGCAGGACAGGCTTAATCCTTTTTGGGACCTCAGCTTTCCCAATTGAACTCTTCCTGGAGATTTTTGGCAGCTGGAGGTTGACTTGGAGGGCCTTCCGAAGCTTCCTGGCAAAGTGATGCCCTATGGATCTGGAAACAAAGACAAGAAGTCGCACTCCAAATGGTGATTTAATCAAAACCAGTCATCAACATACAACATTTCGGGGTACAAGCCCTCTTCCTTATCACCTGAGGAAGGGGGCTTTTACCCCTGAAATGTATGTTGATGACTGGTTTTGATTAATTCACCATTCACTTTGGAGTGCGACTTCTTGCCTTTTTTCCCAGTTGTAACTGTACTTCCCCTTGGAAGTGAAAAATAGCAACAAATTGTCACACAAGAGCCAGAATAACAGTGCTATCCGTGATTTATTGGAGATACCAGCACAACATGTTTCAGACCAGTGTGGTCTTTCCTCAGGTGCATTTACACTTCCCTTGGAAGTGGGAAGTTTGTTGGAAGTCTGCACCCACGTGGTTAGTGTGCACTTGGACTACTTACCTATATGCAGGTCATATGGACCCTCTCTTGGTAGGTTCAGTTGTGCCTGGATGCCCAAGAGTGGAATAACTGATTGAAAAATGTTATATTATGTAGGGACAGTCTGGGTCTCTTTTAGATCTCAGGATTCCAATTGTGAGAAGTTCCATACAAATTCTCTATTGGGCTCTGCGTTACCTCCCATCAAAGGGTTGTCTAATGATTTTTCTACTGATTTGTTAGCTATTTTCCTGAAAAGTGAGAAGGGAGGATGGTCTTGACCTTAAGGTTATTCTGCTTCACTCTGGTCTTGAGCATGAAAGCACTGAGATACAGTATGTCCACCCAAACTACTGTGGCTCCAGGGCATTTATAGTGTCCAAACATTAAGGAACATTTCTCATGATGTTTCTAGGAATAGTAGGTAAAACTTGCAAAGTCTAGATATCAATCTGACTCTTATCCAAACCAACTAATAATACTAATGAAGTGCTTCAAAAAAGTATTTGTTAAGGGGGTTGTGACTAGTGATGGCCCAGTTCGCGGATCCGAACCCGAATCTGCAGCGGATTTACTTTGTTCGCAATGGTGGATATCACGGATTTTCGGATTACATGGATTTTTTCATTTTAGTGGGATTTAATGGGTCCGCTCGCAGATTTTCGAATTTTCAAATTTTTCAGAAAATTCGCGGATCCTTGAGCGGACCGGATTTTGCGAAGTTCGGACATCTCTAGTTGTGACCCTTATTAAACCAGAATTTCATATGATGTCTTTGATATATTTAAAAGAAATGTTTTTCATTTCTTTTTAACTTCTTGCCTTTGATTTTTTATAGGGTGTGGAAAGATTTTATATCCACTGTATCCACACATAAACAGATACACACATAATTCCCACTGTGCACAAACTGCACTGCATTTGTTAACTTTTTGCCACCGTTATCGCCACCATGTTCACCAAAATTAGACATATGAGAGTCATATGAGAGTCTTAATTAGAGATGTAGTGTGGGTTTGAATAGAACTCGGTTTTAAATAGGGTTTGACGGTTTTGACATTCCAATAGGACTTTTGGAACTTTCAAAACTCAATTTTTGGACTTTCAAATTTTTTCGAAAATGCAAAAATCATCGATTTTTGAAAATTCTAAAATATTTGAATTTTCAAAAAAGGTACAGCCACATTACCTAATTTCACCAACTACAACAGTGCCCACACCCTGGGTATAAAAAGCAGCATTCTGAGCACCAATTTGTCAGCTTTACCATCGGTTTGAGATGCGATCTGCACAACTTTACGAAATTATAATGCATGTGATTTTCAAAACAAATGCTGACAACAAATTGCAGCACAGTGTATAAGACGTGGCCACCCACATTGACATGTACTGTGCTGCAATTCTCACACAAGATTCACAAATGTGATCAATAGAGCGAGAGAAAATGTGACAGTACTACCTAGCCCTTATGGTGGCCACATAGACACTACAATCACGGCTGTATGATCGTCACCTGAAAATCATATGATATT
This sequence comes from Hymenochirus boettgeri, assembly GCA_019447015.1. Taxonomy (NCBI): domain Eukaryota; kingdom Metazoa; phylum Chordata; class Amphibia; order Anura; family Pipidae; genus Hymenochirus; species Hymenochirus boettgeri. Next base: position 303,728,260 of record CM033476.1, on the reverse strand, counting down.
TTCCCCTATCAAAAGTAGCCATGGCCGACACTTTGCTGCTACCGAGCTTGATGTCCATTGAGGACAGCACAACCAGCCATGGTTTTCCGACCGGTCCGATCACCCATTCGTATGACCTTGACAAACGAACGGTTGGACATCGGTAAAAGCCGGCCCAGGAAACCATTCAATATTTCAGCCTGATCGATTGTTACACTGAAATGACGGTCGGTCAGGCTGAGATATTAGATATTGGTACGTTCCCATCTTTAGACTCTTTGGGAATAAACCATTTATAAAGCACTGTGTTTTTTCAAAGCTATAAAAAAAAATATATATATATAATAAATATGAATATTTAAGTACCTGTGGATATCTGTACAATCCTAGAATTCTGGCTATAGGTTCTGAAGCCTTTGAAGCAAGATCACCTACTATAGCCAATGGCATAATATCTTTATTGCAGTTATAATTAGGGACCAATTCCTTTTTTCCTGATAAAATCCTTGTTGCTCCCATCAGTGATATCAACTCATTAAAACAAGAATCATAAAGTCTGAATCCCAGTGTTACATTGGGGAGGAGATCATTTGATTCATTAATTTCCATAACTGCGTATACCATGGCAAGTAAGAAACGATAAAATCGTATATGAAATCTGGAAAGAGAACAAATATTTTACATTAGGTATGGTTATATCAAAAATATTGTAGGTAGACATCTGTAGTAACTTGTTAAAGAAGTATATATATAAAATTTTAAGTGCCCAGGTGTAATGTACATAACATAACATCGCTACAGGCAACATATACTCACAGGGTCTTCTATGAAGTAGGATAATCCTGATGATAGCCTCGTGCAGGCTGAAATGCATAGATCGCTACTAATAAAAATGATTACTTCATAGAAGACCCTGTGAGTGCATGTTGCCTCTGTATCAATGTTATATATATTTATATCAAAATGTTCCCGCTTTATGTGGAGTTGTAATGCTTCTTTGTTCTGTGTGAACTTTACCCAGTGGGTTTGTTCTTATATCATTTCTAATATATAAAATAATTTAAAAGAATTTGGGGATAAGGTGGGTATAGATTGGCTTAATATAGGTTGTGAAGAGTATTGATTATTATAAGAAAAGTAGAAAATATAAAATAGGAAAATTTGGAAACAGTAAAGTTGGAGAGATATAACTTTAGTAACTTATAGATGCAGCAGATAATTGGTGAAATGGTATAGCCAGCTAGAGGCTAGTAGTCTCCAGCAGATAAATGGTGAAATGGTATAGCCAGCTAGAGGCTAGTAGTCCAGCAGATAAATGGTGAAATGGTATAGCCAGCTAGAGGCTAGTAGTCCAGCAGATAAATGGTGAAATGGTATAGCCAGCTAGAGGCTAGTAGTCCAGCAGATAAATGGTGAAATGGTATAGCCAGCTAGAGGCTAGTAGTCCAGCAGATAAATGGTGAAATGGTATAGCCAACTAGAGGCTAGTAGTCCAGCAGATAAATGGTGAAATGGTATAGCCAGCTAGAGGCTAAGTTCAGCAGATAATGGTGAAATGGTTATAGCCAGCTAGAGGCTAGTAGTCCAGCAGATAAATGGTGAAATGGTATAGCCAGCTAGAGGCTGTAGTCCAGCAGATAAATGGTGAAATGGTATAGCCAGCTAGAGGCTAGTAGTCCAGCAGGTAATGTGTGAAATGGTATAGCAGCTAGAGGCTAGTAGTCCAGCAGATGAATGGTGAAATGGTATAGCCAGCTAGAGGCTAGTAGTCCAGCAGATAAATGGTGAAATGGTATAGCCAGCTAGAGGCTAGTAGTCCAGCAGATAAATGGTGAAATGGTATAGCCAGCTAGAGGCTAGTAGTTCAGCAGATAAATGGTGAAATGGTATAGCCAGCTAGAGGCTAGTAGTCAGCATAGAACTGGTGCAATGGTATAGCCAGCTAGAGCTAGTAGTCCAGCAGATAAATGGTGAAATGGTATAGCCAGCTAGAGCTAGTAGTCCAGCAGATAATGGTGAAATGGTATAGCAGCTAGAGGCTAGTAGTCCAGCAGTAATGGTGAAATGGTATAGCCAGCTAGAGGCTAGTAGTCCAGCAGTATAATGGTGAAATGGTATAGCCAGCTAGAGGCTAGTAGTCCAGCAGATAAATGGTGAAATGGTATAGCCAGCTAGAGGCTAGTAGTCCAGCAATAAATGGTGAAATGGTATAGCCAGCTAGAGGCTAGTAGTCCAGCAGAAAATGGTGAAATGGTATAGCCGCTAGAGGCTAGTAGTCCAGCAGTATAATGGTGAAATGGTAGCCAGCTAGAGGCTAGTAGTCCAGCAGATAAATGGTGAAATGGTATAGCCAGCTAGAGGCTAGTAGTCCAGCAGATAAATGGTGAAATGGTATAGCCAGCTAGAGGCTAGTAGTCCAGCAGATAAATGGTGAAATGGTATAGCCAGCTAGAGGCTAGTAGTCCAGCAGATAAATGGTGAAATGGTATAGCCAGCTAGAGGCTAGTAGTCCTGCCTACTGTACTTTAAGGTTTTAAGTTTTTTGGCATGTGTTTACCCAATAGAAACACACTGAAAAATGTAAGTGCTTATGGTTATTATTACCCATATTATTACGTGATGTCAGTAATGAGCACTAGAAAATCCTGTGAGATCTGCTATGAATTGAAAAGCCTTTATTGGTAAGTAGAGATGGGATCCGGGTCCAACTCAGTTTAGAAATCCGAATGTTCCTTTCGAGATATTTTCGAAAATTCTCCAAAATTGCCTTGAATGTTCGATAATACTCAAAAATACAATTGAAAACTATTTTTGAGTCTCGAATTGTATTTTCGAGTATTATTGAACGTTCAATAAAAATCAGAGATCCGAAAACCCAAAAACGGAATGAAACCCGGCAGTTTCGGCTATCTCTATTGGTGAGAGTTTTTATTTTATTTTTACTGTAGAACAATAATCTTGTAAAACACTCTTTTATACGTACAAGAACAAAGACTTTCTGATGTTAACCAGATGTATACAGATCTGGGATGGCTGTCATAAATAAAACAGTAAATATACATTCAATGATCACAGCTGGTAATAAAAGAATTAGCATAGGTTAAACAAATGGCCAGACACACTTTACATTAAGTGTCATTGGAGGATCTGGTATAAATAAAATATTAATGGGTTTAGGGGTTTTGAGGAATTTAGTCTGATTAATATTGCATGTCATTTAGATTGGAAACATAGTGGCACATGAATTTTGTTGAGTATAGTATCCAGAGTTCTAATTGTTTTGCATTCCCTTTCTTACCTCTCCTTTTAGGATCTAAATTTTCCCATGAGCACCGTGACTTTCAGGCTGTGCCCTTGGCTACAGAAATGGTCATCCAAAAAGAATAACTATTTTTTTGTTAGTAATTGTAAACCTATGTGAGTTCATCCTTTGCCAACACAAAGAAAACACCTCAACCTCTAATATTATCCTACTCGGGACTTAAAGGAAATGGACCCACAAATAAATGAAATTATAGTTGCCTAAAGTATTGGATTGTATATTCTTTTGCTGGATCTTGGTAAAATATATACATTACAAGTTTATTATTAATGAAGGATGTATTTTATTCAACTAAGGGGTGGTTAGGTTGGACAGTCGATATATACTGTATATCGTCTTCTTAATGTATACATTAATGTATGATTTATGTATGTATGTATTGTAGGCAATTTTATAGGAAAGGAAAGGTACTTCTGAAAAAAAGTGGAAATAATATTGGTTTAAACTACAAAGTGTTTTTTCTTTTCTTTTTATATATTAAGTTTATTCTTTGCTTCAGTGTATGTCCTGTTTCTCCTGCATATTGTCCTAAGGGGCACCTAGCACTTAAAATCAGATGTATCTGTAACTTCAGAGAAAATCTGATTATGTCATATAAACTGACTGTAGATAATGGAGTTTTTTAGGGTGAAAACTGTTGTTACCGGCATATTTGGGTCAGTATGTAGGCTTGTAATGTGTTTTCTTTAAAACAGATTATGGTGCCCAGAAAGCTTATTGCTTTAGTGAATAATTTATTTTCAGTTTAATGGAGGGTGGAAATCTGTTGTGGAACTGCAGTAGGTCTTTACTTATAGTCCAGATGATCGGGATGTCATCTCTATTGCGAAAGTAGGCCATGGGTCTGATATAACATGTTGAAAGGAAGATTTCGTCTAAGTTTGCCATAAACAAATTTGCATTGTGGCGCAAATTGTGTTCCTATAGCCACTCCCGTTTTTGAAGATATTGGACTGATGGCCTTTGCAAATTCTTTTATTACCTGTTGTGATCATTGACTGCATATTTGTTTTATTTACGATGGGCTTTGCTAGATATGGGGGCAAACGATTACATCTGTATAATGTCAGAAAGTCTTTGCTCTTATATGTATAAAAGAGTGTGCTGTACAAGATTCAGTTTTGTATCATGCTAGAAGAAGAAGCCTTTTTAAAGTGTAAATAAAAGAATTTAAAGAAGCTTTACTTTTAATGTAGAAATTAGCACAGCAAAACCTACCTACTGCATTGTAGAGGCTTCGGACTTTCCCTAAAGTGTGTTTCAGGGTATTTTGTCTCAATGTGGACAGGAAAGAGTCCTCCCAAGGTGATGTCTCCAGCCAAGGAATATCCAATACCTTCTCCACTAGGCAGTCTGCACCCTTCCAATGAAGTTTCACATACACACTCACTATACCATAATAGTATATGAATAAAAAACAAATGACTTAAGGAGCCAAACATTGTCAAGAATAGCCGTGAATATGTCAGATTTCTTCTGAAGATTCAATACTTTAATGAGAGTAAAACAAAATATTCATTAAACCTGCTTAGTAGAGATGTCCAAACTTTCGCTCGAGGATCCGCGAATTTTCGAAATAATTCGAAAATTCGCGAGCGGACCCATTAAAATGAAAAAAATCCTCGAAAATACGAGAAATCCTTGTAATTTCGAAAATTTTCGAAAATACTTATTTTCATGCATTTTCGAAAATATGTGAAATCCTCGTAATTTCGAAAATTTTCGAAAATAAGTTTTTTCATGCATTTTCGAAAATACGCGAAATCCTCGTAATTTAGAAAATTTGCCAAAACGCGGTTTCGGAAAAGTTCGGAAGGCGGAAAACCGGAAAATCCACGATATCCACCGTTCGCGAGGTAAATCCGCTGCGGATTCGGGTTCGGACTCGCTAACTGGGCCATCCCTACTGCTTAGCTATGTGATCATTAGTGTTGTCTCCCTTAAACTTAAACTTAAACTATCAAAATCATCCTACATATATTAGCAGAATAATATTCTACCCCACGAAGCATCTGTAATAAGCTACCACTACATGTGTTCAGTTATTAACTCTTCTAAGGGTTAGGGGTTGCAGGAAATAAGGCTACTGGGGTAGACAGTGTCTCACACATGCATAGCCTTGCCTTGCTACTTACCCCACCAACACAAAAAGAACCTCTTCCAAATGGTCATGACCTCTGAAACCTCAACAGTACAGTACAGTACAATTTTTTCGGATTTGCGCACATTTGTGTCTTCTAATCATTTTATTTTGTAAGACCCACTATTGATATTGCAAGAAAAAAAAATATGCAAAGCTTTATATAGAGCCACCTATCTATAAGACACAGCTGGAAAGAAAACAAAAGTAGTAATTATTTAATTAGACAGATCATTATCATTACACAGATTATTATATTTACCTTGCCTTACAGAACAAACCCATGATCAAAATAATTTGATGATAAATAGAAATGTATCCAATAGAAGGACTGTGGCTACATTACAATTACATGAGGAAGTGCTACTGATCTGGTCAATAATTCATACAAACATAGAAAAGGTATTCAGTGCCCATTCCCCATAAAGTCACATTATCTGCACACTTGCATACATTATAAATGGCTTTAAATATACTTTAGATCACTGTGAACACATGAATGAAACTCTGTCCAACTACATCAAAGAAACCCCCATCTGGAAGGTCCCAACTTATAACCTTGTTTACCATAATCACAATTTGCTTTTGTTAGAATTATTTCTCAAACTTTTGCATTTCTCATCCTTTTGCACTGGATTATTATAAGAAGAACGGTCAAGTTTCCATGTATAAGTAGCATCCTTAACATGGAATTGGGGATTCACATGGAAGCTTGACCAATCTTCCTAATAAATACATATAAAAGAAGTATTGTGGGAACACTCCTTAAAGTGCCCATAAACATGTGTCCAAGGTCACAAACTCACAGGGTCATGTGGTACTATAGGGGCAGCCCCTTACATCCTGCTTTTTTAAAGGTGTACAAACCTCTCATACCAACAATTTTAACTTTTAAACCATAATACAAAGTCCTAAAGCATGAAAGCACTAAAAAAAGGCCGGGGGAGGGGAGAAGGTGAAAAGAAGGAAGGAGATTATTTTAAAGGGGGGAAGGAACAAAACGAAAGGGGAATGAGGGAGTTAGTTTACCATGATCTTATTAGCTCATTCATATCAAAGAATTTTATATAATTTCAGTAAGATCTTATTGTTAGGATTATAATAGTGATCTGTTATCAGTGTACCAATATTCCCATTCCCTATAAAATTTCTTGAAATTATTATTTGAAATGACAAAGCCTTTTTCATAGGACATATTTAGACAGCTGCTGTATTATTTCTTTTACTGTCGGGACCCTTTCAGGGCGCTAGTATTTAAAGTCCACCACCAAAACACATACACACAATATAATGTCAGCCAAGAAATAATCTTTAAAATGAGCCATACCCCATCAAGATCTGTACTAGTAAGATAAAGAAGGTAAAGTACTCAAAGATAATTTTCCAGGTTGATGCAGTTCAACCTTACCCGGTCAAACTGCAGCCAGGTTCTTTAAAGGGCATATCCACCCTCCTAAGAAAAAAATTACCTCATGTACGTGAGCCCCACAAACCTCATTTTCATTAAATCTTTAAAAGAGGCTCAGATATTCTACTTACAAAACTCCAATCCCTCGCTGGCGCATCAAAATCTTAATGGCTGTTGTTGCAAGCTGGTTAGTTACAAGCATGCACAGCAGCAGATAAGGCTCGTTCTGTAATGACCGTCAGCCATTGGCCTTAATGTCACCATCATGGCCATGACTGATGGCCATAACCAGGATGAAAAGAGGAGCCGCGGTGTTGGAAGTAGAATATATAAGACAGGGATCATCGTTGAAATTAAAACTTAGAATTTGTGGGCATGTCTAATGTCTGCAGGGGACTTGTTTGGGCCCCTTTTGGCTCCAGGCCCCATAGCAACTGCTATGGTTTCCATAGTGATCCCTACAACCCTGCCCATGAGTTACGAGTGGATAATTGTTAAAACTAAATATAATTTGAATACTGCCGTTCATGTTTGTGGGGTGCATACATTGATTTAAGACATGGTTGTTTTTGGGAGTGGACATAATGTTTAACTATTAATTTCCTTATAATCATACATATTTGATAAATAATAGTTCTATAGCCAATCGGGTACAGATTTAAACAAATATTCAATAATACTAATTCCGGATTAATTGTATGTTTGTTTTTACAATGCTATAAAACAAATAAAACATTACAAACCATTTTTAGACATGACTACAATATATGAAGGTATGTTCCTCGTGTTTTACAAATTCTTCCAGCAATTTGGTGAATAATTTGGATACCATAAAGATACTCTGGATGGAGTTCAATGGGATCTAAATAATATTTTCCTATTTATCTCCCATTGATCTTGTTCTACCGTATGTTTATTTGTAAATCATTTTCCCATTTATTTGTAAATTATCTTCTAATAATGCTTTTATTCTTGAGCTCTTTTTGTAAATTTATTAAAAAAATAAGAGTACTGTGATACTTTTTCTATGGACTAACAGTTTATTTAGTTGAAAAATTTTCAAGGGCTATACCCTTTTCATCAGGTCAGAACAGTACTGCTCTGGCCTGATGAAGAGGGTATAGCCCTTGAAAGCTTGTTAAATAAATACACTGTTAGTCCTTAGAAAAAGTATCACAGTACTCTTATTTTTTAATATGTATATATTAAACTAATACGGCACTACAATAATTTTCTGTACTTTGTCGGTTTAAAAGCTGTTATTAATTCAATAATAGGGATCATCCTTAGCTCTTAGATTTTCCATATTTTCCTTAGGAAATTAATTATTTGGTAATATGACAGGAAGCTATTTTTGATAACCTGTATTTGATCCTCAGTAATTAAAAGGGTATTAAAGTAGATTGTTCAAATAAGTATGAAATACAAGAGATATCTGCATCTGTCTAGTTTTATAAATCATAGTTAGGAATAACATGTTTTAGACTTGTTGTTGGCATATAGGGCCTATTCCTTTAAGTCCCGGTATGTGCGAGCCTCTACTGGTGGATATTTTGTCTGAATGGTCATCTATCTATTTTCTATGTGCTGATTTCCCAACATTACAGCACCCATAGTAGATCTTTATGAGTTTGTATGTAGAAAACATTTTTCAATATTAATCCATTTTATCCCTGTATTTTTAGCCACCCGCTAGAATCTAATTTGTTCTATAATAGTTGCTCTGTAATAATCAAGCATATTAGGAAATTCAATTCCTCCTGTGGATCTGCTCTTATGTAATATGGACATTTGTACTCTCATTTTATTCCATAAGAATTCTAGTATTAGTTTGTTAACAGTTGCAAAAAAAAATATTTGGTACAAAAATAGGTAAAGTTCTAAACTAATATATAATTCTGGGAAGCAATAACATTTTGATTATTGATGTTTTATTGAGCCATGTTAGATATATTGATGAACACAGTTATAAATCTTGTATTATTTGGTTGATAAAAAGGCCAGAAATTATATTCCTATAGATTCAGATGGATTGGGTGACATAAGTATATACCCAGATATTTGATATAGTTATTGGCCCATTGGTATTTATATTTCGCAGATAAATATACTCGAGTAGCTAAAGATATATTGATACCCAAGATTGAAGATTTAGATGTGTTAATTTTATAGTATGATAAACTACCAAATTATGCCAGTACTATTTGTAAATGAAGTAAAGAAGTTATTGGGTTTGTCATTACCAGTAAAATATCATCTGCATACAGATCGATGTTGTGCTTCATATTACCTATTTTTACCCCAGCAATATGCGAGGTAGAACATATTTTTTCAGCCAGGGGTTCAATAATTAGATTAAAAATGAAAGGTGATAGGGGGAAACCTTGAGATAATATACTACAGATAAAAACCTTGGCAGAAGGGTTTGAGTATAAAGCTAGTATTGCAAATAGTGATGGCCCAGTTCGATTCGGATCCGCGGTGGATTTAACTTGTTTGCGAACGGCGGATATCGTGGATTTTCTGGTTTTCCGCCTTCCGAACTTTTCCGAACTGCGTTTTCAGAAATTTTCGAAATTACGAGGATTTCTCGTATTTTCGAAAATGTGTGAAAATATGTATTTTCGAAAATTTTCGAAATTACGAGAATTTCTTATATTTTCGAAAATGCGTGAAAATATGTATTTTCGAAAAATTTTGAAATTACGAGGATTTCTCGTATTTTCGAAAATGCGGGAAAATACGTATTTTCGAAGAATCCGCGTATTTTCGAGGATTTTTTCATTTTAATGGGTCCGCTCGCGGATTTTCGAATTGTCGAATTTTTTCGAAAATTTGGGGGTCCCTGAGCAGACTGGATTTTGCGAAGTTCGGACATCTCTAATTGCAAAAGGTTTGGGTATAAAGCTAGTATTGCAAAGGGTTTGAGTATAAAGTTAGTATTGCTGATTTTATCCAACCTGTAATATTTAATTTGTTTGAAGTGTGATCTACATATTTCCAATGTGTGCAATCAAAAGTTTTTTTGGCATCTAATGTTAAAATAATTTTAGTACATTTTCTCATGTCAGCCCAATTAATGATGTTAATAAATCGTCTCGTATTAACATAAGGTTTTCTAGAATGAATAAATCCCACTTAATATGAATTAATGAGAAAAGGAACATTTTTTGAAAATATTTTTAAGTCAGAATTTAATAATTATATGGGATAATAATTAGTTATATCATTTTAATCTTTATCTGGCTTAAGGATCGTATGCACGAACAATGTTGAAGCTGACAAACGACCTTCGACCAGGACGCACATGGGCGACAAACTGCTGTTTTGCCCAATAATTGCACGTGTGTATACGTTTTATCGGGCGTTGTTCATTGATCCGCCGAACGTCACCCGAACAAACGCATACATACATGTGATTATCGCCCAAAACATTAGTCACCTGTATGCACGTGCATACAGGTGACAAAGGGTCGTTCGTCGGGTTCAACATCATACGTGTGTACGAGGCTTTTGGGATGGGTACAATTATAGCTTCCAACATCTCTCTTGGAAAGTGTTCCAGTTTGTACTTTGAGTAGGTAGGGTGTTAAGAAATAGCTAATAGACTTATAATATTAATTGGTAAACCCATCTTGTCCAGGAGCTTAATTAGATGGGAGAGACATTAATGTACATTCTCTTTCGGCCTTTGAAAAGGGGTATTTATTGGTACCTGAACATTACATGTTGCTTTAAGGCATCTCATATCTGCATCAAACAATTCCTCCAGCTGTAAAAGATCTGCAAAATCTTGTTTATTTGGAACCCTTCTATGACTGGAACTATCAAGGAGTCTTTATTTGGAGCATAAAGACTGGTGATAGTATATGGTTAATAATTGATTATACATGTTAGTATGACATGTCTTCCATCACCTTTTCCTCCTTAAAATCTACCATATTTCTAATTGCTAATCCAGCTCCTCTTTTTTGTCAAAGGATGCTTTGTTTGTTGTGGAGAATTTAGGGTGTGAGAGAAGGCAAACCCATTTTACTCTAATTCACATTCTCCTGCCATATTCTTTATTTGTCTTGGTTTTTTTTCCTGTTATATAATGTTTGCTGTTCATTTCTGGGTGTAATAAAATCATATAACATTTTGGAAAGAAAATACAAACAAGAAGCCCAGCACTTGAAGACAATATGGCAAAGATCTCTACTGCCACCATCTGTTTACCTTTGGTACTGAGATAAGCTGGGATAAATGTCACCCAAACACAAGCAAATACCAACATACTGAATGTAATGAATTTTGTTTCATTAAATGTATCTGGGAGCTTCCTAGCTAAAAAGGCAACTAATAGACTAATAGCAGCTAAGAGACCCACATACCCCAATACACAAGCAAATAACACTGTAGATCCTTCATTACATTCAATAACAATGGTTCCTAATTCAGCTGCCATATTAAATTCTACAAATGGAGGTGCTTTGGCCAACCAAACAATACACAGAACTATCTGAATCATTGTACAGACAGGGACAATATACACAGGGATCCTGAGTCCCACCAGTTTGGTTAGTTTTCTGTTTGGATTTGTAGCACTAAAAATCAATATGACAGTAATAGTCTTGGCTAGTATGACAGAAAGACAAACTGAAAATATAATAACAAATATGACCTGCCGGATCATGCAAGTTATTAAGTTGGGTCTACCAATGAATACTATGGGACAAAGGAAACCAAGCATGAGACATACAAGAAGTAGATAGCTGAGTTCTCTGTTATTGGCCTTTACAATTGGAGTCTGGTGCTTTATTATGAACAGGGAGAACACAGAGAGTGTAACCAGGCAAAACAAGATTGAAACACAAGCCAGAGAGGATCCCAACATCTCCTGATAAGAAAGGAACTGAATGGGTTTTGGCAGACACTTCTCTTTTCTACTGTCAGGCCATTGGTCTTCTGGGCACTTTAGACATTCTGTCTCATCTGGAAAAAAATATTATTACTGGCTTTACGCTGATAACAAAAGCCAGTGAACAAAAAGAATATGAAGAATAATTATAGGCCCATAGAATGCTGCTTTCTATTTTCCATTCCATCTTTATTTTAATAGAAATTGATTACCTCAGAGAATATACAGGGGATTTCATTATAATGAAATTTTTGACTGAAAAGTTTATTTCATGGAATTCCATTGTTCACAAATGCATTAAACTGTTTTATTCAGATGCTTTTGTACATCTTTCATGCAGTTAAACTTCATGTAAAAAAAGCTTGTTTATTATTAAGTGCACTAACATGCATGTTTGGGGGGAAATAATGAAATTTAGGTGATTGCTCTGGGTAGATCTCCCTTCTGGTGTTCAATACTGGGTTTGTGTCCATGGGTAAATCTCAAAAGGTATTTAGCCCCAAGCATGACGTTAAATATAGTTGAGCTAAAAGTGGTGCAAATGCTGTTATTAAATACCTTGTGGCTGTGCAGTTTTTTATTGCGATACCCTTGTAGCCGTTGCAAGGAGTTAAAGTTGTGCTTACTGCTATTGAATTATTTAGCAAAACTTTTTTGGATTTCTGCTTCCCTTGGTATATGAGGATAAAAATGTGTTATGAAAAAACTATTAAATCAATAAGCTAAAGTTAGAATAAGAATAACCAAAAGTTATTAAAGAATCACAAAACTAGATAGGTTTCTAAAAAAACACACACACAAAAAAAAAAAAAAACGCTTAGCAGTACTAGGACAGGGAGGATTTTGAGGAGAACATCTACATCTTAAATTGATGGAATTGAATTAAGTGTCAATCTCTCTTTTTGCACTCTTCACCTCTCCAACTATATGATTTTCTGTCTTAATAGTGATGTGTATTTCCAATCTTTCCAGAAAAGATGAGGAAACATTTCGTTAGGAATCATTAACCTATGTATGTGTGTGATTAATTTTATGACCATTGACCATACCCAAGGGAAATGTTCAATATTCTTTTATGTATTGGGACAAATAAAAATATAATAAAATGGAACATTACAAACCATAAGGATTTAGAATTTCTCCATCAGAGCATGGCACACAGTCAAAACAACAGATCAATTGCCCCTGTGGTGTGGCCCTTCTGTGGCCCTGGAGACATGGATCACTGCAGGCTGAATGAGGGATCTGTAGGAAATTCCATTTGAAAGAAGTCTCATTACTGTATATATATATCATACTATATATATATATATATATATATATATATATATATATATATTGAAACGATATAGTCAATGTGCACAACTAGGCCTTCATTCAACCTTTTATTGAGGGTGCAAAAAACAGAGACGTTTCGGTCTTTTTTCTCAGACCTTTCTCAGGAAATAGTGACATCAGTCTAATGACAGTGAAATATGTGGTTTTAAAGTTGGCCCATGGGTATGCCATCTTGGCTCCTCCCCTGTACCCACTGGGTATCACACATGCCCAATAGCCATGCCTTAGGGACTGAGGATAAATAGCAAACTCATCTCTATTCTATATATTCTATATATATAGAAATACTGTAGTAATACACTTTTTACGAGCATCAAAACTGTGCATATTTATTTTAAAAGAACAAATTTGCTAAATCCTGATTAAATTGAATATTTATAAAATATAGTTATAGTTGCTTGTTTTTTGTACTAGTTAAGCTGAACAAAACAAGGTCGGAGGTACTTGTTTTCTGTGTCCCAGGTTAATACATACCCTCCAACAATTACCTTTAAAATGTGCTGAAATGTCTGTTGCCCTGTACTATATTTTAGCAGACCCTGCACAGAACATTGTTTAGTTTTTAGGGGGGATATTGATGTGTATGTTAAAGGATAAATGATGTCAATATAATATCACTAATGCTACAACATATTCAATATTGTGCAGAAACATACCCTCCAAAAAAGGTGCATTTACAGAAACAACCAGTGGCCTAACTACCACCCCCGCTACCCCACGCGACCAGGTTAAATCACTATCAGACACTTTTATAACCACTTTCTCTCCCCTTACCAATTATCATCTACCCCATACGCATTCTAATTATCCATCCCTTATCTTGTACTGTTTGTTTATATTGCTAGCCTCACCCCCAATGGCATTATGTTTTCTTGTATATTGTAAAAGTTTGTTAGTTGCCAGATGATGTAAAGATCTGAAGAAGGGAGGAAGAAGCTCCTGAAAGCTAGTGCAAATAAAAAGAGTATCACATAATATACTCATGTCAGTACATGTGTAATGTGTTGCATTTCTAGCCTTCAAGACTAAATGCTATTTTCCCACTGTAGTTCTCCTTTAAAGGACAATTATACTCACCTTCCCTCCGCTCCAAGCAACAAGCGTGCCTTCCTATTGGCCCTGTCGCCGACTGGGAGGAGGGGGCGGAGCCTACCAGAGCAGCGTTGCTCTAAGACTCTGGTGTAAGTTACGCAAACCCAGGGGTGAGGAACAGCCGGTTCAGGTCCTCACCCTGGGTAAAAGCTAATGAACACAGAAGAGGAGCGGAGGGAAGGTGAGTATAATTGTCCTTTAATGTATCTGGAATGATATGTGTATATGAGATATGTAATAGATACTAGCAAATGATCAGAGATTGTGTCTCTCTATATTATAGGAATTAATTACATTTAAGTGATTGTTTCCTCCATTCCATAAAATCTTTTCTTGTTGAATAACAAGTTCCTGGCCTTTAAGAGATCCTGCATCATAATAACCAACACGGACATACTGATTACTTCCATTAGGGAACAGCTGCCAGTTCACAATGTCCACATTGAAAGGAGCATCTCCATTCTCATCGAAATATATTCTCTCTCCTCCAGTGTTAATAAAGTTAACTCTTCTGATATAATGTAAAAGCTGGAGGGAAAGTTTGTAGAATTAAACTGAACAGGTAATACACTTTTTTGTTATTAAATGCAGTGCTATATTTCATTATCACCTGTACATTAAAACAAAGATACTACAGTACGTTATGACATGTGGCTCAGAAATACATAGTAACATAGTAACATAGTAATTAAGGTTGAATAAAGACATATGTCCATCAAGTCCAACCTATTCACCCTCTTTATATATATATATATATATTTTTTAACCCTACCTAACAGTTGATCCAGAGGAAGGCAAAAAAAAACCAGCTAAAAAGGGGGAAAAAATTCCTTACTGACTCCAAACGGCAATCGGAATGTATCCCTGGATCAACCAGATCTATATGCATTAATACCAGTAATTCTCAATATTTTTTAGTTTTAGAAACGTATCCAGGCCTTTTTTAAAGCTATTCAATGAACTTGCCAATACCACATCTGCCAGAAGACAGTTCCACAGTTTCACCGTTCTAACTTTAAAGAAACCCTTCCTAACCTGAAGATGAAACTTCTTTTCTTCCAACCTTAGAGTATGTCCACGTGTCCTCTGATATGACCTATTAGTGAACAATGCACCAGAGAGTTCATTGTATGGCCCATTAATATATTTGTATAAGGTAATCATGTCCCCACGCAAACGTCGCTTCTCCAATGTAAACAGCCCTAACTTGTCTAATCTGCCTGCATATTAGAGCCCCTCCATTCCCCTTATTAATTTAGTTGCCCTTCTCTGAACTGCCTCAATTTCCAAGATGTCCCTTTTGTATATGGGATTCCAAAACTGCACCGCATATTCCAAATGAGGCATTACCAGTGCCTTGTAAAGAGGGAGAATAATATTTTTCTCTCTTGAATCTATTCCCCCTTTTATACAAGACAATATCTTGCTAGCTCTAGCCGTTGCTACCTGGCATTGTTTGCTATGGCTAAGTCTGTTATCTACCAGAACCCCCAAATCTTTTTCCATTACAGATGCACTTAACGCAGGGTTATTTATGGTGTAGGTGGCACAGGGATTATTAAATCCCAAATGCATCACCTTACATTTATCAACATTGAATCTCATCTGCCATTCTGCTGCCCATTTTGATAATCTGTCTAGGTCTGCTTGCAGCACTTGCACATCATTGGAAGTTTCCAAAGCTCTGCATAGTTTAGTGTCATCAGCAAATACTGAGACCTTGCTCTCAATGCCCTCTTCTAAGTCATTTATAAACAGATTAAACAGAAGCGGCCCCAGTACAGAACCCTGAGGCACTCCGCTTAGAACTTTAGCCCACATAGATGTAGCTCCATTAACCACCACTCTCTGTTTGCGGTCCAATAACCAGTTCTCTATCCATGAACAAATGTTTTCTTCAAGGCCAACAGTCCTCAGTTTATACATTTGTCGCTTATGTGGCACAGTATCAAATGCTTTTGCAAAATCCAAAAATACCACATCCACTGCTGCCCCCTGATCCCTAACTTCTCTATCTACCCCTGTGTAGTTCAACGTTCCCTCCCCCCCATACCTAGTTTAAAATCTCCTCCAACCCCCTAGCCATCTTCTCCCCCAAAACAGCTGCACCATCACCATTGAGGTGCAATCCGTCTCTACTAAAGAGCCTGTAGCCAACAGAAAAATCAGCCCAGTTCTCTAAAAACCCAAACCCCATCTCCTTACACCACCCTCTTAGCCACGCATTTATACTCCTGAGCTCCCGTTGTCTCCCTAGCGTAGCACGTGGCTGTGGTAGTATTTCTGAAATCACTACCCTGGAGGTCCTTGCTTTTAACTTGGCCCCTAATTCTCTTGTCATTGGCACCAATGTGAACCAAGACCACTGGGTCACTCCCAGCCCCACCCTATAATCTGTCTACACGATCCACCACATGTCGAACCCTAGCACCAGGCAGACAACACACTGTTCGGCATGCAGGGTCTTGGCGACAGATTACCCTATCTACCCTTCTAATAATGGAGTCCCCTACCACTACCACCTGCCTATCCTTCCTAGCCCCCAGTTCTCCCTCCCTTGTATTGGAGATGGCCGTCCCCTGGGTGCTCAAGGAAAAGGCATGCTCCATACATGCTGCTTCTGAGCCATCGTCCTCCACATCTTCACCTAAACTGGCAAATCTGTTGGGATCGACCAACTGGGAAGAAGCACCCCTATCCTTCCGTCCCCTACTTCCCCTGGTGACCCTTACGAATCTATCTTCCTTTACCACCTTATCTGCCCCATCTCCACCCTCCAGTTTACTGGCCCCTGCCAGTACCTGCATTTCCCCCAGATTTGCCAAGCCCTGCAATGCTGCAAGTTTTGCTTCCAAATGGGCAACCCACTCACATCTGACACATACATAGGTCCCTTGGGGCGGCTGCTCCAAGATCCCATACATGCAGCAGGATGCACATTGCGCGGCCCCAACAAAACTGTCCATACTAAACAGCAATACACACCAGAGACACAGCAATACACAGCAGAGAAATAGCAGTGTTGTTCTTAAAAGCTTTCTTGTTCTAAACACTTTTGTTTCTTAATGCTTTCTCTCCCCTTTAAAAACAGACAAATCCCTTTAAAACAGAAAATCCCTTTGAAAGAAAATCGCTCAAGAGCTGATCGCTCTGGAGAAATGACTTAAATGAGGTTCAAAACCAAAAAGCCAACAGCCCTAAGCCAATTTAAACCAATTAGCTACACCCACATCCAATCAGAGAAAAGGAAAAAAAATGCCTTTCCTTTGTCTCTTACCAACCCCCGCTCTACAGGTAACAGTGCTTTTTAAACACCAGTATTTTTAAACGGTGCTTTTTAAACACCAGTATTTGTTTCAGTAACCCAGTGCTTTGAGTTTACTCAAACAATTCCTACCACCTTATTCAAGCAGTAAGTAGTAAAAACAAAACAAAACACACCAGTGATTAATTACTTACACAGGCACAATCCTAGAAATAAATAGTGTTAGGTTAGTACATTTACTAGGCTGCAAACCACAAATGTGCATTGATCTTTTTATTCTTTTTTTTTGGGGGGGGGGTAGCCCCCCCTCTACATCTAACTGTAATGAGTGCTTCTGCAATTATCAATCAATTTATTACTTAACGTTTTATTGTAACCCTTATTTCTTACCCTTATACTGAGCTTTTTTATTTCTCAATTTTGATGATTACAAGTATAACTTTTCTAGATACCTTTAATTCCCTTTCTAGACCAACCAACTACTCTTTCTGATATTTTAGTCTATGGAACCAAAAAATCTGCAAAAATGTACTGCATGGCCATTTCATATCTGTAGATTTTCTTCAAAAGGATGAAAATATTGTAGGTGTCTGAAAATTTCAGCCTCACGTGGTAGAAGACTATCGAATTGTTATTTACAGAGATATTCTTTTTTGTATAATTTATTTCAAGTGAATGACTTACTGTGTCTATTAAAAATGACAGAATTATATTATTAACTGCCAGGCAGGCAGTATGAGTAAGTTACAAAATATTGGACTGGATAGACATATATCTTTATTACATTTTTCATACTATAAGGGCAATGTTCTATCAGGTGATATCTAGCTAAATTAGTGTAAAATCCACGCTAACCCAAAGATATAGTGGATAGCGTAGGCTTTATACTAATTTTGCAGTGGCAGTGCCATTTCCAAAACTTTTAACGCCTTTTTAATGGAGGTGTAAACCGCTCTGCTTTCTGGGATCCCAAAATGCAATACGTTTAGCAAAGGGATTTAGAACATTTCGGGATCACAGATAGGTACGTTACACCAGAAAATGTATTACATAAACCGCTATGTATGTTACTATATTACGTTCATTCTCATTTAAAGGGCAAGTCAAGCCTAAAAAAAGTTTCTTTTAAAATGATTATTACCCCCCAAAACCTCACTTTTGCAAGGTTCCTATATACCCCAGAACTTACTTACCTGGCCCAGACCCTCGCCAGCTATTCCACGCCCCCCGCTCCTGTTTTGAGCTTGTTGCGAGAGGGGACTTCTGCGCTGACAGACGCTTCTCTTCCTGGTCACGGCTGACAGCCTCAACCAGGAAGTGGAGCAGCTGTCAGTACCAGCCGTGGGGTAGAAGTGGCAAGGGACCGGTTCAGGTAAGTAAGTTCTGGGTTATCTTTGAATTCTAGGAACCTTACAAAAGTTAGGTTTTCGGGGGTAATAATAATTTTAAAAGAAACTTATTTTTAAGCTGGAAAATTCCCTTTAATGCAGTTATTATTTTTGTGAATTACATATATATTACCTGCCAAGGCTGGTGATTATAAATATTAGCACATCAATCAGTTGTTTATTTGTCTTTGCTTGTTTTTGTAAATTTAGAAACTTTTCACCATGTATTTCACCAATTACTATTACTAGTAATATATATTTACATGTCTTTAGTGTTTTAACTAGAATGAATTATTAATTTTATTTGGATTTATTTAATAAAATAAAATGTTTACAATATTGTAAACATTTACAGATTCATACATGAAAATACAGTATTACCTGCCAAGGCTGATGATTAGAAATATTGGCACATGATCCATTTTTGAATGGTCCTTTTCCTGAAACACAGGTGTTCATCTGGTGCAAAGCATGAGCTATGGCAAAAACTGCATTATGGGTTTTGTATGTAAATTTAAAGTTGTAAACATCATAAATATTGGGGTCAATAGTGTCCAGTCTCTCCTTTCCTGTGCACCAAGCAATGTCTTTGTTAAGAACAGGTGAAGATGTATTATTGTATAGATCCTGTCCGGGCCAAACACAGTGAAAAGCATTCTCCCAAAATGTCTTCATGAAAATATCATCTGGATATATGGAAGGATGGATGCTATAAAGAAATTCCTTAAATCCTGGGATTGTACCACTTGGAATTGGTGTTGCAAGGCTTCCATTTAAGGTTATTAGAATTTCTTTTCTAGGAAAGTCAGAAGTAATGGACATGGTGGTACTACCAACCCACACTTTGTTAGTAATATTGTGAAAAGATGCCTCTTCCATCAAAGAAACAATGTTTTCTATGGTACAATATACTATGATCACTCTTGCACTAGATTTCTTGACAACATCTATTATGCGGAAAACAGCCTTTATAGAGCTTACTACAGGAAGTATCTCTTGAAAGTCAATGCATCCACCACTGGTTTCAATCTCTCTAGTTATTCCTTGAGCTCCGGCCCTGCCAAAATCACTGTCAGAAAATATAATACCCACCCATGTCCAGTTAAAGTACTTAACCAACTGACCAATAGCAAAAGCTTCAAATTTTGAATTGTAGGCTATCCTGAGGAAGGATGGAAATTGTAATTTGTCACTGAGCAAAGGTAGAGAAGAACCATAACTAACCTGAAAATAATAATAAAACATATTTAATATTCTATCATTCTATCATCAACACAAAAAAATATTTCTAGCTTATATTTTAAAGCAAATTCTACTCCTGTAAACAGATTGTTGTTTCTGTACACATTTAATCAGTTTGTATGTACTCCCTTAGCTTATTATAGAAGGACACCTTTCCATACCCTTTCCCCCCTATATATGAGAATATTTACAGTATATTTTTATGGAGATTGCATTGAGTTTTAAGAGCTACCAGTGAGTAGGGGGTATATAATACTACATATAGGAAGGTTTATATGTATTACCATCTAAATTACAATAGATATATGCATATAAAGTATAGTATTCACCTATATTAGGGACATGACAAAAATATGAAGTTTGTAATAATAGTTACAATGCTGGTACCCCTGTTTTAATATGGAACAGTCAAAATTTAAGGTTTAGCCACACCTCTGCATGTGCTTAAAACTGAAAGGAAGTGTAAGGAAGTTCCTGTATTACACCCAGTTGTGTGCAGTTTGTAAAATATGTGTCAATCTTAGCCAATCAAAACATTTCTAATCACACACACAGCCACTACATATTCACTCCCGTTTCTAGGGAAAGAGAAGACTTCCTGTATGAGAAGAGTCCAGGAAGGGATGTATGTGAATGATAGAGGACAGAAAATAAAAACTGTGCATGTCTCTGCCTATTTCTCTGGGAAAAGTGGGAGTAAGAGTTTTTTTATTACATTATTTAAGCAATGCTATATTAATAGCATGAGGCTGTGAAGTACTTTTTGTTTTAAGAATGCTCTATTTCATTTTATGCTCTGTAGAGGGCTTTTTGTTCCTTTAAGCCCACCTCAGCTTAAGATATATAGCTGACTGGTATATTGTGCTCCCAAATCCAATCCCACACAAACAATTAATCTGTTTCTTGCACTAATACAATCAAACATGATTAAAAAATGTCATATTGTGTAGGGACAGTCTGGGGTCTCTTTTAGATCTAGTTGTTCTTCTAGTTTAGAAGTTCTAATTGTGAGGAATTCCATAAAGATTCTCTATTGGGCTCTCCATTGCTTCCCATCAAAGAGATATCTAATAGTATTTCTCCTGATTTGATTGATATTTGTCTAAAGAGTGAGAAGGGAGGATGGTCTTGACTACCCCACTCTGGTGTTGAGCATGAAAACACTGAGATAGCTCCACCCAAACTAGCTCCAGGACATTTATAGTGCCCATACATGAACATTTCTCATGATATTTCTATAAACAATAGGCAAAACTTGCAAAGTCCAGATATACCAATCTGTTTTTAAAAGGATCCTTAAGAATTGGACCACCCGAATTGCCCAGAAAACTACCAATCAGAAGAACACTTTTTCCCACAATTTTTAACCTTCAAGTCCTAGATCTAAGACAGCAATCCTATGATAAGTGGTCTCAAAATTTCATCTACGTACTGTACATACTTATACCTTTACCGCCTCCTCCCATGCCTGAAATAATGGTCCTTCCCAGAGAATCCTTTTTATTTTTTAATCCCCCCTGTGCTTGTATAGGTTTCTCTAGGTACTTTGGAATCTGCAACAACATCATAAAGGCAAACTAATTGGGCACTTGGACTTAATTATAAAGCACTGAGCTATATAATATTAAAAAAAGAAACCAATTTTTTTTGAGCAATGGGTCAATTCTTTTTTTATTCTCACCAAGCATTATATGTATGCCCCACTAACGTAGTTTTGCTTTTCTGTTCCAATTTTGTGTTCCGCAATGAAATTCACATACTGTGTAACATACATTAATGTAGCTCAGTATTTAAGTACCTGTGGATATCTGTACAATCCTAGAATTCTGGCTATAGGTTCTGAAGCCTTTGAAGTGAGATCACCTATTATAGCCAATGGCATAACATCTTTATTGCAGTTATAATTGAGCACCAAATCCTTTTTTCCTGATGAAATCCTTGTTGCTCCCATCAGTGATATCAACTCATTGTAACAAGAGTCATAAAGTCTGAATCCCAGTGTTACATTGGCCAGGAGATCATTTGATACATTAATTTCCATAAAGGCGTATACCATTGCAAGTAAGTAGCGATAAAATCTTATATGAAATCTATAAAGAGAAAAAATATTTCACAATAGGTATGTTTATGTAGGGAACTGATAAACTAATTACACTTTAGTTATTTTGTTCTGGCAGTTCAGAATTTGGTCAATAGAGGCCACTGTGTAAAAGTATAAAAAGGGAAGCATTCATGTGCTCAGCCTCTTTGTGACTTCCTGGAGTTTCCCCTTAGGAAAGGGGATGAGCCTGGGACCTAGATAACAAAAATTGGAGACCTTAAAGTTGGAGAAATATAACTTTAAATGTAGAATTTAACTATGTTACTTACAGCTTCAGCAGATAAATAAAAGTAAGATGGTATATCCCAGCTAGAGGTTAGTAGTCCTGCCTACTTTAAAGGGACACTTAAGTGGATATTTTACATCTGTAGCTATTATCCAGGTGAGGGGAGGTGAGAACCCTTATTCCCACCTCCCTTTGAATAAAAGAATGCCTGGGTAACAGTGCAAAACTTACCTGGCGGCGCGCCACTCATGAAAACTTTCCCTGCTGACAGGTGTGCTGTCCCGATTGTGTGCTTATCTTTTGTATTTGCATGCATGCTCTGAAGACAGGCGGTCAGGACACATTGCTATCTGCTGGGAAGGAGCAGCGAGTGGAGTGCCAGCAGCTAAGTGTTGCACTGTTACTCAGGCGTTCTATTATTCACAGGGAGAAGGGAATAAACATGCTCACCTCCCTGTGAATTTGTTTGTGTTTTGGGGTTTGTGTTTTATTTCCCAGCATTCCAATATCACAAAGTGATTGTCAGGATAGTGTGTAGTGACTTGGCAAGAATGGGTTGGCTATTGGTATTAGTTCTTTCAAAGGACCTATAAAAATGCCATTCCACCCTGAAAACAGTCCCCAGTGTTTATATTAGAGTAAGTGAAGCCCAGAACCTGATCTTCTTTTCTATACAGTGTGGGGCCGAACCATGTATCTGAAATTCTCTACAGCCAAAGGTCTATTGGTTAAAATCAGAGGTCACCTTAAGGACAGCCATACATATAAAATAAAATATTGTTGTGTTGGAATATGTGATACGGAAATCAATATTATATTTGTAAATGGGAAGGTGGGCCCATTAAAAAGATACCCAACATGGAGACCATATTTTCTTGCCAAGGGGAGTTATTAATATCTTGGGAAATATGTATTATACACTGGTCTTGTTTGGTATTGTAGGAGTCCATAATTACTACAGGGGGGGGAATATGTGGTATATATTCCAGTACAATGTACATATCTAAAGTAATATAGAATCTGCTTAACTGAGGGGGAATGAATGCTTTTGGCTAGTCATAAATCTAGACATTCCTGGACATTCCCAACTTATGCATAGCCAAGGAGGGGGTTGTTACATCAATGGGCTTAAAAAAACACTGTGACCCCTTTAACTTTGTTCATACTGAGGGGACATGCTAAATGGATATGGATCATATGTTTCCTTCTCGCCCCGAGACACAGGACTTCTTCTAGTGAGTAGTTAGTTGTTTTCGAATTTTCAGAATTCCTGGAAATTTCGAAAGTTTGAAAGTTCGAGTTTCGATTTTCAAAAATCGTCTACTTTTGATTTTCGAAAATCATCTAGTTTCAATTTTCGATAATTATCTACATTCGATTTTCGATAAAAATTGAAAATTCAAAAAATTGTTCCGAAAGTTTCTTTGGGATTTGGTTTGAAACTGTGTTTCTAATCGAACCCGCATTAAATCTCTAGTAGTTAGAGTCTGTGAATATTTTTATCCTTTTTATTTTATATAACTGTTTGTACCTATATTGTATGTCATTTAATTGTAACATCATTTTCTTCTATTTTTGTATTATATGCACTGTCCACCTTTTGAAATATTAAATCTAAAATAAAGTTTTGTCTTTGATGCTCTAAAATTACTCAGTTAGCCTCTGATAAGTTTATATGTGTTTGGATGGACTTAAAGTGTATGGAATGCTTTGCTAGTGTAAATGCTAATAAACTCTGTGACTGCTGTGAAGAACTGATGCTAATTAACCAGTTAGTTGCTGGAGTGAATTGTGTAGTGTTAACCATTAGCTGCCAGGACAGGGGTGTACATAGCCAGTGAGAGTCAAGAGTGATTGTTTGGGGCATTGCTAAAGCTGTAGAAATTTGGCAGTTATTATCGATTGATTGGTCAGTTCACGTGCCCAGCGAACTGGTGGTCGTGACAATGATGTTAGCTACAGGTTTGCAGTAGTGGTGATAATTTCTACCCTCTGCTTATATTCGAGTCAATCAGTTTGAGTAAATACAGTCGCTAATGAAGTACATAAAATCTGTTTTGTGTCCTTTTAAGTTTTAAGTACATGTGTTTTACCAAATAGAAACACACTGAAAGTGTTTATGGGTATTATTAGTTATATTATTATAATGGGATGTCAGTAATGAGCTCATGTTAATCTCTTTGGATATTAACATGAGCTGAAGATCCTTTATTGGTGACAGTTTTTATTTTATTTTTACTATAGAACACACAGGCTACTAAATCTTGTAAAGCACACTATTTTATAGAACAAAGACTTTATGACATTATACAGATGCTATCTTTTGCCCCTATGTCTGTAGTAAACAGTAGATATACATTTAATGATCACAGCTAATAAAAGAATTAGCATAGGTTAAACAAATTGCCAGACACACTTCATAGTTAGGCTGTGTAAACGTGACACAATTTTTTGCTCTGATCAACTAATAGTTCAGTGTATCGTTGAACAGGACGAAAAAACTGCATGGTTTTCACAGTGGCATAACTAGGAATTCCCGGGGCCCCCCAGCAAAACTATTATAGGCCCCCTATCCGTGCTTCATCCACAGTGTTTTCTGGGAGGAAGCTATATCTGTTATGGGAAAAATAAGAAGATGGGCTCCCAGCCCCCCCTATGGTTGCTCCCTGCTCCCCTGGTAGTTATGCCCCTAGTTTTTCAGCACCCTTTGACCAACATCCGAACGTTCGTCCAAATCGGTATATTTCCATTTAGGGGTGGTATGTAATAACCAATGGGGTACAGTTCTCCTTTTGGGTATGTTTGTATTGTAACAGGTTGGATTTGGGGAGGATGATTGCTTTCTTGATTTGGGTTTCTGTAGTTGACTGACCTGTTTTGTAAAGGCCTTTTAAAGTTGATCTAGGTGCAAATTTCTATCTGTAGCATCAGAACAGGCTTATGTGGGTCGATAGAGGGATGTTTGTAATGTGTTTTCTTTAATACATATTATGGTGTCCAGAAAGCATATTTCTTGAATGGTTGAATGGTTTATTTTAGGTTTAATGGTGGAGGGGAAATTGCTGTATCTGTTGTGGTACTGCAGTAGGTCTTTACTTGCAGCACAGACAGGGCTGCTTCCCTAATGAGGCAGGGTGAAGCACATTGCAGAGTGGCACCCTGTAGGGAGTCGGCTGTTTTGATGACAGAAAAAAAAATATTGCATTGCACTTCAAATTGCAGGCTGGGTTCGACTGGCCTACTAGGGTACTGGGTAAATCGCCGGTAGGCCCAGCCTTAGTGGCCCCTTTCTCTACATTCCCACCAGTGGCGTAACCACCATCCCCACCATCACAGGGGGGCTTCATAAGGGGGCCCTTGAACGGCTCAGATAATTCAACCATTTTTCTTCTATTAAGTGTCTAGCATTCAGTCCAACCTGTTGATCTTACCCATCTCCTCCACTGCGCTGTTCTCTCTAACAGCATTGCCTGATAGTCATTATAGCCATCCCGGTACCCATACTCCTTTAACAGCTGATCATGGTAGTCTTACAGTTTCCTCAATCAGCTGTTTTAAATATTGACATGAGCTGTATCACGTGACGTTATTTAAAACAACTGATTGTGGAAGCTGAAAGACTACAACGATCAGCAGTTAAAGGAGTACAGGTACCGCAAAGACTGTAATGACTTTCAGGCAATCCTGTCATCAGGGACTGCAGACTATATTCATATATATTTAGGATAAATAGATATTATGATTGTGTATTGCTTATGATTAATAAAGTCAATATACTGTTGGTAGGTGATTATTTTTATTTAAGGCAAATCCTGCTTTTTATAACTTTAATTAACTTAAAAAAATAAAAAAATATTTACACGTCCTTGCTAATTAACATTATACTGCTACATTAAATATTGCAAATAAATTAAAGGAGAATTATACTTACCTTCTCCATAACCATAAGATGTTATATTTACATACAGTTTCCCTCATTGCTTTGATTGTCTTCTGTCTTCAGTCCACCAATTGGCAAATGCACTTCTCGCTGAGCTGACAGATTGGAAGGGGAGGAATGGAGCACCCAAGTGTGAGGATTTAGCCGTTTTGGTGCTCAAGCTGGGGACTACTAATGGGAGGAAGGTAATGAAGTTAAGTATAATTCTCCTATAATAGACATACTTTTCTTGCTGACTTTTTTGTCAATGGTTTTGACCAATGACATTTTGATGGTCAATCTTGTACATCCCGATAACGTTGGAAATGTTACAATCAATTCAGTCTTTTTTACTACTATATTTTTTACTACTTTTTCTGAATTTCTTACTACAGGTTTATCTTTATTAGAGGTTATTAGATGTACACGCTATTATAAATAATTTCTAATATACAGCATAGCATCAGTCCTATCAATGTGACATATGGTATGTTCTTCTATGTGATTCCTACATGAGTTCCAGCAGTACAAAATTAGAATACTATTTCACTGGTATTAACGATTTGGGAGCTGATTCAATAAAAGGTGCAGAGGTTTGCCTGTGTTGTTAATCTACAGCAACCAATCAGATGTATCCTAACTGCAATAACTCAGTACAAAGCTAATATCTGATTGGTTGCTGCAAATAATTAGCACCGGCAAATCTTTGCACATCTTATTGCATCAACCCCTTTAGTCATTTCATCCTCCACCCTAAAATGAGATGCTTACTTAAGATCTGGCCTTTGTCAGTGGTTCTGTGCGTTCTCAGATCTCCTTTTGGAAGTTGGACATCATAGTAAAGCTGGCTACCCACAGTACCAATCTGTAAGATTCTGTCTGTCATCTTTGAAAGAACTGGGTAGACACAAGCATTCTCCCTATATAAAGTACAGCGATCGCTTGTCACTGCCATACACCTAACAATCGCGGGTAACTCCATATACTTTAGTACGGGGGCTGACTGCGACTGAGGAAAATTTTACATTCATAACGACCATTTCCAATGCCGTAACGGTTGTTTATTGGGGTCTTTATTGGTAGTGTGTGTACCCAGCTTTAATATTGAAGGCAGGTCTTTAATCAGATTTCTTTGTAGAAAGCACAAAAGGTGTATTGTTTTCTGGATAATGTGTTAGGATAGAACATAGCATCAGATATGGTCAAAATACTTTTAGAACAAAATTATCTACCAGGAAAGAGCCCAAGCTCAGCTTTTCAATTTTAATGTAGAAAACAATAAAGTAAAACCTACCTACTGCATTATCTGTTGTATTCAATTAGATCAACTGGACTTGAAATGTAGTTCTTGAAGATGTTTCGCTAGTCATCCGACTGGCTTTCTCAATTCAGAATGACTTGTACAAGAATCTGTGGCAATTATGTACCCTGTAGCCAGTCGGATGACTAGCGAAACGTCTTCAAGAACTACATTTCAAGTCCAGTTGATCTAATTGAATACAACAGATATACCATGACCTGGATGAATGAGAACCTTCACAAGCATACCTACTGCATTGTAGAGGCTTCGGACTTTCCCTAAAGTGTGTTTTAGGGTATTTTGTCTCAATGTGGACAGGAAAGAGTCCTCCCAAGGTGATGTCTCCATTCAAGGAATAACCAATGCCTTCTTCACTAGGCAGTCTGCACCCATCCAATGAAGTTTCACATACACACTCATTACACCATAGCAGCATAAGAATAAATAGCAAATGACAGGAGGAACCAAACGTTGTCAAGAATAGCTGTGATTCCATCAGATTTCTTTTGAACATTCACTACTTTACTATAAAGAGAGTAAAACAAAATATTCATTAAATTACTCTGTTATGTGATGATTAGTGTTGTGTCTCCCCACCTTGCTGAATAAGCACATTTCATCAAAAGCATCCTTTATATTAGAGCAGAATAATATTTTATAAAAATAGAAGCACTGGTGAAAATAAGGGGGGGTTATAACATCAATAATGGTGGGTGCTTAATAGGGATACGATACAAATGTAACAAACAAAAAAGGGGGGAAGAGAAACCTACTTATACACAAGGCAAACTCCTTGTGGAACTCAACCACCAATGACCCATACATATATGTGTTTAAGGTAGGGGTAGGGGAATACTTCCTTAACCTGCCAGTGAAAACAGTCCAGTGCTGTCCACTTAGCTTTATTACATATCAAAAAGATAACACCTCAATCTCAAAAATATTAAATATACATAGCAAAACTTAAAAAACTCTAAAATAAGGCTGGGCTAGGAGGAGCTCCTATATGTAATCCTCTAAAGTACAACATCTTATGTTACTGTGATGTTAATCCTTTAGTTTGTTACTTAATTGTGCAATATTGATGTTATTTGCTTGGTTTACTCCTGTCATGCTGTTAAAGTAATGTACTAAGCACTGCCTGAATCTGCTTCCCCTCAATAACAGATCAAAAACATAGCAAAACTTACTGAATTGTATCTATGTATCTAACAGGATCATTTGATCCAGATACTTTGTTCACAGCATGGATGAAAATGTGCTGCTCTCAAATGATATTTAAGCATGATGGAACCCATCGACATGTGACCCGGAAGAAGGGAGAGTGTCGGTCTAGTAGGGCTCCATGGGCTTTGGAGTTATGTGGCTCCCTGTACCCTCCCAGTTCAGGTCTTTCCTTCTTTTGTTGGACTTTTGACTATATCTATATTCTAATTCAGCTTGGCTCAAAAGGATTCCCAAATCTGGCATCCGGATTTGCACAGGTTTTGGAAACCTCAGCAGGTGTACCGAGTGGACTGTAATCCCACTCAAAGTACTGCACTGCTCATATAGATCTCCCGGGTCAGTAGTTATATCCATTTCCTTTGTGTCTTTTTACCATGCATTGATATTGGTTACTTAAGTTGGATGGACGCACTCGCCATCTATCTTTGTGCCTATTTGCCCCACTTGAGATGGTGACTATATAACAGTTCAGGACAATGAGCATCTTTATACACTGCATATCGGGGGGCAGCTATTGTGATATTTTCACACCAATGCAAGTGAACTAGCCACCGGACACTATTACTATTTATTGCCTTTGCAATTTTTTTGCTACTCCTAGCCCAGCCTCATTTTAGAGGTTTTTAAGTTTTGCTATTCATATTTAATATTTTTGAGATAAATTTTATCACATATTAAAAAGACAAGTGTACAGCAATGGACTGTTTTTGCAGACTCTATTCTGCTGGTAGGTTAAGGAAGTATTCCCCTATCTTAGAAACATATATGCATGGGTCATTGGTGGTTGAGTGCCACAAGGCGTTGGCCTTGTGTATAAGTAGGGTTCCCTTCCCCTCTTTTTTGTTTGTTTCAGAATAATATTTTACGACAGGCAGCATCTGTGATAAACGATCACTACACTGTTCAGTTATTAACTCTTTTAAGGGTTATGGTTAGCAGGAAAGCAGCTTCCTGGGGTAGACTGGATCTCATACATGCAAACACTAAAACGTTTTTTTTTTAGCACAGATACACACAAAGTAAAAAAATAACAAACATAAGCCAACTCAGCTACTAGTAAGGACAATTCTTCTCTTCTAGTTTGGATCCCAAACCTTCCCCTTACAACTGAACATTAATTGATCACTATACTTAGCTAGAAAGCTGCAATAATCTAGAAGGATAGAGGAATAGAGGACCCACTCAACATGGACAACATGGACAATTTCTGTTACCTCCTATAACATGCACAATACCATCACCTGTCCTTGCTACTTACCCCACTAACACAAAGAGAACCTCTTCCAAATGATCATGACCTCTAAAACCTCTACAGTACAGTACAGTACGTTTTCTGACTTGCACACTTTTTTCCTGAGTGTCCTCTAACCTTTTTATTTTGTAAGACCCACCATTGATACTGCTATAAAAGGTTTACGCAAAGCTTTTTATAGAGCCACTTATATATATAAGACACAGCTGGAGAAATTAAAGTAGCAATTATTTAATTAGAGAGATCATTATCATTACACAGATTATTATATTTACCTTGTTTTACAGAAGAAACCAATGTTCATAATAATTTGATGATAAATAAAAAACAGTAATTCACATTTTTTAGTGGGGTATCTATCTATATATCTAATTATCTATCTATTTATCTATCCAATAGAAGGAATGTGGGAGCACTTCTTAAAATGGGTACACACCTGAAAGACAGAAACAGCACAATCCTCTCTGTCATTTTTCAAAGATCCCCCTACACACATTCCTGAGCCATCTCCCTATATAAAGCATAGGGAGAACGCTTGGGAATGCATCTTTCACTCAGCCACGGCCGACTATCTATACTTTAAGCTGGGTACACATGAATCAATCCTTTGTCCTGGCCGACCGTTTCGGCACTTCTGACTGGTCGGCCAGGATTGTTGGTCGCGGCAGTAGTAGTTGTGGCTGTTAGTTCGCCGTGACTGATGTGTCTGATTGTTCATTTGCTTTATCGTGAGTGTGTGTACCCACCTTTAGGCTAAATTACAATTAAATTTAGGGATATGGGCAACAAAGATAATTAATGCACATTCCTAGGCCCTATACAATATTATATTATCTGCACACTGCAGACATCCCACCCTGCCCGTTCAGGCTTCCGGACAGGGTGGGAAAGGGAGCATGACAAGAGGGGCGTTAAGTCACATGAGGCGGGGTGTAACGTCACGTGAAGGTGGGACCAGTATTCTAGGGGTGTTGGGAGGCGGAGTTAGGGAGGAGTTAGGGGCATTCCGGAGGAACATGGCCTTAAAAAGTGGACGAGACTGAGGAGGAGACTCTAGTCTCCTCTCATTCGCAGGAGTCTGGGGTGGTCTCGCTGGTGTGCATTTTAGAGACTCTGTTGAATATGCACAGTCATTTAATGTGTAAACCTAAAAGCACTTTTGATCCCCCAATGTACCTGCTGCCATCAGAACCTTCCACAACATGATGACACATGATGTGAGACAAATACAGAAAATCCAATCAGATAAAATATTTGATAATCTCATGAGTTCTGAAAGGGAAGGTTTGAAAACATTAAGAGATGACAAAAATGTAGTCTTAAGTTCGGTGGACAAGGGGGGGTGGCAATTGTGCTTTTAGATTGTGATTATTTTGAGAATGAATTGCACACCCAACTTGAGGATACAAAAGAATATTTAAAATGTGATGTTGACCCTACTAATACATTTAAAGATCTTTTAGACACAAAACTTATGTTGGCTAAGAACAATGGTTGGATCACTGAAAAATGATGTGTGTTTCTGACCACTAAATTTCCTAGGGTTACATTAATTTACACCCTGCCAAAAATCCATAAGAGCCTTAGTGTTCCCCGGGGGGAGACCCATCGTATCTTCCCCTGGCTCGCTATTCAAGCCCATTTCCCAATACTTACATCACTATTTACAACCATTGGTTAAAGCTATACCATCTTTTTTACGTGGCAGCCAACATCTAATTGAAATTGCAGCATATTCTGGTTATGACATGCAATGTATAGAATTTGTATTACATTATTACCCAGGAACATGGCATTATTGGGCTCTGTGCATCAGGGACCCCCAATTGAGTTCCTTATGGACTTGTTGTCCTTCATTTTGAAGAACAGCTATTTCCGTTTTGACAGAGAATACTTCATTCAGCAAACAGGTATTGCCATGGGGTCAAATGTGGCCCTGTCGGTGGCTAATATTTTCATGCACTGGTTTAAAGTTTTTAGTTTTTGTCCACCCCCAAAACTAATATTTAATCCACTACTAGCCCCACTGTGTAGTGTAATAAAATCCTTACCTTACATCCCAGCTCCAGATAGTTCTCCTGTAATGTCCCCCCAAAGTTATAAAAAACTGCCCACCAGGAGCCTAGCCACCAGTGAAATTGTTTCCGCCTCTGGGCTGTCCTCTTAGAGGTTTTTGGTTTGTTCAGAGCAGCCCTTCACTCCCTCTCCCCCCTCCCTCCCGTTTTCTTCTCTCTCCCCCTAGTGTAAAACCCCTTTCCCAGATAGTATGGATAGTTCCCCCAGCCCCAACCGTAATAAAATATTTATAAGAAAGTCCCCCGATCTTTACTTACCTTCCCTCTCTCCTCCAGCATTCAGAACTGCCGGCAGCCGCGTCTGTGATTGGCTGAGAGGCAGCTGCCGGTCCAGCCCCCTTCTTGCAGTTCTGTGCAAGCAGAAGGCCGGGCATTGCGGCGGAGGAGAGAGGGAAGGTAAGTAATTATCAAGGGACTTTCTTACAAATATAATATAGCGGTTAGGGCTGGGGGAACTAGCCCTACAAGCTGTGGGACCCCCGAATGTCCGGCAGCAGGATTGTAGGCCGTCAGCAATCCTCATGCGGGCGATTTCAGGAACCGCCATTTGTAGATTTTTTAATTCGTCCATTCGAGTTTTACCAAATGTTCGGAACTCCTCAAACACTTGTCCAAATGTATTACCGAAAGTGGCCCGCGGAAACCGGAAGAAGTGCATGTGTGCTCTATGTCTGTTTTTTTTGCTGTTACCCGCGCAATGACAGATTCCCCAGGTCCCAAATGCATGTACGGTAAGTTTACATTGCTATATTTTGGAAAGTTCAAAATCATTCAAAATCATTTCTGAGCTATATACCCCCCATTGACTTTAATGTGTCCGTTTTCCAACTTTCAAACTTTTTTAGAAGTTCGAAAACGGATCGAACTTTATGAAGTTCGGCCATCTCTAGTGCCAGTGTGTTCAGTTTTTGAATCCATTGGAATTTCCATCTAAGTAATAAAACATTCCTGTCCCCCCACAAGTCGGCGGAGGTATAAAGTGAATCCATTTGAAGATAGCGGGCCCGTGTCCAGCAAAGTAGAAGTGCCTTTCCACCGATCCTTCATTAAAGGGCATGTCCACCCCAAAATGTAACTTTTGATATTTGGTAGGGCATGCTCCCCCAGCCCCAACCGCATTAATATAATTGTTAGAAAGTCCCCCGATTCTTACTTACCTGCCCTCTCTCCCCTGCTGCAGTGTTCAGGCCCTCTGCTTGCATGGAATTGAAAGCAGGGGGCGGGACCGGCAGCCGCGTCCGTGATTGGCTGAGAGGCAGGGAGGGCTGCACTGAGCATGCCTCAACCTTGATGAGGTTGAGGAAGTCTCAGGCACAGCATGAGTCACACATTGCTCCTACACAGCAGTTTCCTGGACTTTGGAGGGGCACAGCAGGGGAACTATTTTGAGCAGGAATGTAAGGTAAGGATTGTTTTAAACTACTTGATGTGGCCAGTAAGGGGTTAAATTTTAGTTTTGGGGGTGGACATGCCCTTTAAAGATCAAAGGGCTGGCCTCCGATCTTCAGATCTTTGTAGCTTTTTTCAAATCTGAAATGGTTATTGCATTATGGTGCAGCATATAAATAAAAAATTCAACTGGCGAGATGTGTGGACTGTGAAAGAAGAGCACTTTTTTGCATACCTCAAAACCTTCTTTTTGCGGAATTACCATGTAGAGACTAGATACACCACAAGACAGTAGGATAGTGTCCCCCAAATCTGCTTCAAACCACCTCAGAAACTCAATAAGTTGTCTGTTGTCTTTTAGGTAAGATTGCATCTCATGAACTACCAGATGTAAAATCCAATCTAAAAACTGAGCTACCAGTTTAAATAATGAGCCCTGGGATGCAATGATGGGTCTGCACAGCAGGGTACTAAGGGACTTATATATCTTGGGCAGAGTGAAGATTGGACTATTGTTTAGATATCTCTCAGCCAGTGCACAAGCCATGGAGTGTGTGCCTAAATATTTTACTGGGGTCATCTTCTAATCTTTGGTAAAGCTCCTCATCACTCAGCTGGGAATGTTTTTCAGACAAGTAATATTCAATGTCCAATAGAATTATCACTATATTGCCAAACACCTTAATAGATGCTGAGGTATTGGTGGGATCAAATTTACTTTTAGTCACAAAAGGTGTCCTAATTTTTGTCACATTCCCTTTACAGAGTCAATCTCTGCCTGTAAAGAGTCAAATCTAGGAGTTTTCACAAATGATAATTAATTTAGTAATGCCCGCATCTCTAAGTATTATTTCAGTCCAGATACCCCAATCTATAACCACTCTCTTCTCCAATAGACAACCCCCCCTGGTCTGGAACAAAACATCTTACATAGTGGTCTAAAGATCAATTTTCTCTCTCAGTTTGGCCATTCGTTTCAGGATCGGCAGAAGAAAAGGAGCCCAGAAGGAAAATGTATATTCCCAATTGAGAACAAAAGGACCGCCACGACCGAGAGACAATTTGGATACCCCTATCCAAAGCAATATCCTTATCTGAAGAATGTTTGGTCAGAGAAATGAAGTGTGACATTTTGCTTAATCTATCTACTATTATCGATATGGTAGAGAAACCATGGGACTTTGGGAAGTCTCTAATGTAATCCATGGAGGCGTGTGTCCAGGGTTCCTCTGAAACAGAGGGAGGCAGAAGAGTACCCTGGGGGCTTTACAGGAGGTTTTTGTACTGTCACAGACTGTAAAAGCTTTAATGTAACATGTTTGTTTGTCTGAAGAAGGTGCCGTTATAGCACCGAAACGTCACATAATAAATTGAGTGTTTACTAAGTCTGGTGTGCCCAGCGTTATCGGATATTTTAATGTAAGCTTTGGTGTCTTCTGAGAGAAATGGCCACCATGCCTGCCTGGACAAAAGGGACAATGTCTTCCTCTCACCAAGATGACCAGCCAGTTTAGAGCCATCACACTGTTGTAAAACCTGCAGGCGATAAGACAAAGGTAAAAATAGACAATTATCAGGCTTCCCTGGAGAAACCTTAATATTTCATGCATACAAAGGGTATCCCCACTGCTTAAACTAAGTTTAGTGATTTCAGTTTAATTGAAAAAGAGGTACAGAACTACAAATGCGCATAGAGTACAAAGTGCATCAGGACCTGCCAAAAGGAGGCTTTTCTACAACAATGCCCCTACAATACATTGAGCAGGTAAAATACTATTATTATTATTATGGATTTATACAGCGCCAACAACTTCCGTGGCGCTTTACAATTACATAGTCATACATTACATACAGGGTAATACATGTTATACAAAGTCATACATATTACATACACAGGTAATACAAAATATGAGTAAACAGTGTGATGAGTTTCTTACAGCAATACCATGATACAATAGGAGAGAGGACCCTGCCCAAAGAGCTTACAGTCTAGAGGATATGGGGTGAGACATAAGGTTGCAGGAGTCGGTAGGCTGTAAATAGATTGGCAGTGGAGTGTGAAAGGCAGGTTGAATCAAATTGGGTAGTAAAATGGGTAATGTTTAGGCCGGGTTATATGCTTGCCTGAAGAGGTGGGTTTTAAGGTTACGTTTGAAGGTATTAAGGGATGGTGAATGATGGACAGATGGAGGAAGGGAGTTCCAGAGCAGAGGGGCAGCTCGAGCAAAGTCCTGAATGCGGACATGGGAAGAGGTGACAAGGGTGGATGAGAGGAGGAGATCATTTGCGGAGCGGAGGTTTGTGTCTGGGAGGATATCGGTGGATCAGCTCTGAGATATAAGAAGGGGCTGTGTTGGATAGTGCTTTATAGGATAGGGTAAGCAGCTTGAACCAGATCCTTTGCGTGATGGGCAGCCAGTGGAGGGACTGACAGAGAGGAGAGGCATTAGAGGAGCAATGAATGAGCCGTGCAGCAGAGTTGAGGATGGATTGAAGCAGAGCCAGGTGGTTGTTTGGTAGACCACACAGGAGTGTGTTGCAGTAGTCAAGCTGGGAAATTACCAGGGCATAGACTAGGATTTTTGCAACTTCGTTCGAGAGGAAGGGTCGGAATGCGGAAGATGTTTTTGAGTTGGAGTCGACAGGAGTTGCCAAGCGAATTGACATGGGGTTTGAAAGAAAGGTCAGAATCTAGCGTTATTCCCAGGCAGCAGACATGAGGAGATGGTGATATAGGTGTGTTGTTAATATTAATAGTAAGGCTAGGGAGGGGAACAGATTGTGAGGGTGGGAAAAGGACAAGTTCAGTCTTGTCCATGTTGAGTTTGAGGAAGCGGGAGGACATAAAGGCCGAGATGGCATTAAGGCAGTTGGGGACCTGGGATGTCAGTGTAGGGAGATCAGGGGCAGAGATGTAAATTTGGGTATCATTCGCATACAGGTGATACTGGAATCCAAATGAATTAATTAGTTATCCAAGGCCATAGGTGTAGATGGAGAAAAGAGGACCGAATACTGAACCTTACGGGACCCCCACAGGGAGGGGGTGAGTTAATTTCAGAGTGGAAAACACTAAAGGTCCTACCAAAGAGATAGGAGGATAGCCAAGAAAGTGCAGTGTCCTGGATACCCAAGGAGGCTAGGATCTGAAGAAGTAGAGGGTGGTCGACAGTATCAGAAGCAGAGGACAGATCAAGAAGAATGAGCAAAGAGTAGTGACCTTTAGATTGTTGGTCACTTTAGTGAGGGCAGTTTCCGTGGAGTGGTTAGGGCGGAAGCCTGACTGGAGGTGGTCGAAGAGAGAGTTAGCAGACAGGTGACTGACCAGATCTGCATTAACATGTCTTTCCAGTAGTTTGGGAGAAGGGAGACAGGCCGGTAGCTGGAAAGAGCAGCCCGGTCGAGGGAGGGTTTTTTAAGTATAGGGGAGACCACTGCATGTTTAAATGAGGAGAGGAAAATACCAGTGGATAGGGACAAGTTAAAGAGAGAGTTTAGGGCTGGTATGAAGGAAGACGAGAGGGGGGGAATAAGATGAGAGGGATTGGGGTCAAGGGAGCAGGTGGTAAGACGTGTCCTGGATAGGAGAGATAAGAGTCCCTGTTCTGTAATAGTGGTGAAGCTCATTATTGTGCAATTAAAGGGAATAACCAATGAAAGGATTAGCCGGTGCAGTGGTAGGAGTTGGAAGCTGTATGGAGGAGGTAGGGTGCATAGGAAAACCATTTCGGATATTTTTGATTTTGTCTGTGAAATATGAGGCTATTTCATCAGTCGATAAACAGGGAGTAGGCAGAGGAGGAGGCGAACAGAGCAGGGAGTTGAATACTTTAAAGTGCTCTTTCGGGTTATGGGACTGTGTGGATATGAGTGAAGAGAAGTAGTTTGTTTGGCTAAGTATAAAGCACTTCAGGTCTGGTAGAGGGCACTTTTAAATTAAAGAAAGCCTCTATTTTTGTTCGGCTATACGGGATTGCCTTTTCAACTTTTTTATCTGATCTGTAAGCCATGGTTGTGGGTTCTTGCGACAGAGCAACAGAGTCGAGGGCAGTTGTATGGTAGTGGACGACTGCAATGTCAGGGTCAGAGAAGGAGGGCATGGAAATAAGTTGTTGGAGGGGGGCAGAGAGCAAATGGGGGTTGAGATTACGCAGGTCTCTGCATCTGTACGTTTGTTTGTTAGGGGTTACAGTCGGGACAGATGACACAAGTTTAAATTTGAGAAGATGATGATCTGATAGAGGAAAGGGAGCGTTGGAGAAGTTAGATACAGAGCAGAGGTGGGTGAAAACCAGATCCAGTGTGTGTCCATTACAATGGGTCTGAGCAGAAGACCATTGAGTAAGGCCAAGGAAGGAGGTAAGAGAGAGAAATCTAGTGGCAGCAGAGGTGTTGTTATCGATGGGGATATTGAAATCCCCTAAGATAATTGAGGGGATGTCAGAGGATAGAAAGTGGGACAACCAAGCAGAGAAGTGGTCAACGAAAATAGTGGTTGGGCCGGGTGGTCGATAAATAACTGCAATCTGAGAGGGCTGGTAAGGGTGTAATGGGTATGAAAGTACAGCACTCAGCGAGAAGAATACCAACTCCCCCACCACATTTATTATTGAGCCTAGTGGTGTGGCTGAAGTGTAGGCCACCATTTGAAAGCGCAGCAGGTGAGACACAGTCAGAGGGTGACAGTGGTAAGACCAAGAAATGTAAAGCGGTTAAAGATAAATAGGTTGTGTACGTGTGCGTGTAACGTTGTAATAAGTTTATTACAAACAGAGCGTGCATTCCACAAGGCCCCAGATATAGGAGCACGGGGAAGGGAAAGGAGAGGTACATTAGTGATATTGCGTGTGTTTAGGGTACGAGTGGATGAAGGAGCGTTACGGGCAGTAGACATTAGGATGGGTTGATCATACAGGTGCGGTATGGGAGTGGGGCCAGGATTAGGGGAGATATCACAGGTTGCAAGTAGAAGCAGGAGAGAGAACGAGAGGAGGTGAGAGTGGGATTTAAATGGACCATGCGTTTGTCTTGTAGTCGAGGAGGCAGGGGAGTGTTTGACAAGGGAAAGGAGTTCATGGTGGGGAAGGATAGGAGAGGAATATAAATGGACTTACCAACTGTGGGGTGCTCTAGTAAGGTGATAGAGCTTAGTATGTAGGTAAGCAGGCAGATAAGGAGCAAGGTTATGTGGAACATGATGATGGGTAAATATTACAATGGGAAGGGTTGAATGGTGTGATCCAAATATGCAAAGACCATGTCAGGCAATTCAGGTTACTTCTGGTTGAATTCTGGTGTTAATTCAGCCCTACACTTAGAAAAGGCTGCACTTGGGAAAGGCTGCAGAAACTGACCAAGGACAGAATCTGACTAGGGCTCTTACAGATATAGCTGGCCTGATTACAACTACAAATAGAAATACTGTTCAGCTGGGATGTGGGAGGGGCAAAGGGGAGACAGACAAATTAAATGAAAACAGAGTGAGGATCAAACAAATGGTGAAAGTCCCAATAAACAACCAGACAAGACTGAGATAAGATAGCAGATCATACCAGGCAAAAATTACAATGAAGCACAGTAGAGTGATGAATAGGATAATACAGCAGATCAATCCAGGCAAAAATTACAATGAAGCACAGGAAAGGATGCACAGTGGAGTGATGAATAGGATAGTACACCAGATTATACCAGGCAAAAATCACAATAAAGCACATGAAGGGATGCACAGTGGAGTGATGAAAAGGATAGTACAGCAGATCATACCAGGCAAAAATTACAATGAAGCACAGGAAGGGATGCACAGTGGAGTGATGAATAGGATAGTACAGCAGATCACACCAGGCAAATATTACAATGAAGCACAGGAAGGGATGCACAGTGGAGTGATGAATAGGATAGTACAGCAGATCATACCTGTAATGACAATAAGATGGTGTCAATAAAGATGGAGGGTGAACCTGATGGTGCCCTAGTTAATTCTGGTGTTAATTCAGCCCTAAGGCTGCACTTGGGAAAGGCTGCAGGAACAGACCAAGGTCAGAATCTGACTAGGGCTCTTATATAGTAAACTATTCAACCGGAAATGGTGCTGAATCAACAAAACTACAAGACAATTTTGTTTGGAGAGTGGAGACACTTAGGAGATCCACAGTTCTGGGATAATACTGCACCAACTCCCACCTCAGAGGCATCAACTCCTGTGGTAAAAGGAAGCAAAAAGGGAGCAAAAGCCCTTCTGAAAATAGCTTTCTGAGCAGGGGCAGAGGGTGACTTTTTGAATAGGGAAGGCTTAAGTAAAAAATTAAGCCATGCCCCTTTCCAAACCCCCCAGGCCACACCCACTCTACAACCTAAACAATATCAGTGGAGCGCTTAGCATCGCAGAAATTTTAACCCCCAGGCTACAACTACTTTATATTTTAATAATATAATGTGAGTGTTTCAAATTTTCAGGGTTATTCAATAAAAGTTCTTATCGTTTAAAATGGTGCTAATTTTGCCCCAACCAATCAGATGTTAGCTTCCAAATGTTAAATAAGTTTTGGTTGGAGCACCGTTTTAAACGATAAGAATTTTTATTGAATAACCCTGTTTATTCAGGGGGGGGGGGGAGTGGGGTGGCCGTACGCCCCGTCCACCCCCTGTGGCGGCGGATGCGACCAACCGCGGTGCAATCCTTTCCCAGCATCCCCTCCCAGCCCCCTGCTCCGTATGTCAGGAGCTCTCTTCACCACGATACTATAGTAAGTGCATTGTACAATATCACAGCAAAGAGAGCTCAAATTACCGCCGCACATTGCAGCGATAATACGCCACATTGGAAGTCGCATTTATAAATATGGTGGTAATAAGGATTTTACCATGGCGATGTGCGGCAGTAATTTTTGCCTGGTAATTATGGCCATTTATAAATATGCCCCTTAAGAGTGCAAAGTATCTGAACTGAAATGATAGCTGGGTAGGACAGACAGGATAACAAGTGTCCAAATAGCATGGTACAGATAACGAGCAGGCAAAGCACAACAGAAGAAGCACAAATGCCAGAAACAGCTGAACGTAGCATTGACAGTATATAAATATTTAGATGTCAGGATTAAGGATTACCAATCTGTCTAGTCTAGGGGTACATTTTATTTTAATATTTAAAGGACATGTCCACCCCTAAAACTAAAATTTAACCCACAACCTGCCCCACTATGTAGTGTTTAAAAATCCTTACCTTACGTCCCTGCTCCAAATTGTTCTCTTGCTATGCCTGTTCTAAGTCCAGGAAAGTGCAGTGTAGGAACCTGACAGTGATTCATCTGGTCCCTTCTATTTCCTTCCCTTGACAAGGTATGGCACATGTGCAGAGGAGCCCTCCCCTCCCTCCCTCCCTCCTGCCTGAGCTAACTTTTTAATACCTTGCCCTAGCATTAAAGCATTTTGCTGTAGTGTAGGTCCCCCTATCCCATCCCCAACCGCCACCCTGCTTGCAGTTACAGCAAGCAGAGGGCCGTGATCTGAGCTTCGGGGGAATGGAGTAAGTGTCATTCTGAGCTTTTTTGGCAAAATCTAACTTGCGGTTGGAGGTGGGATAGGGGGACCTACACTACAGCAGAAATTTTTTTAAGGGTGGAGATACCCTTTAAAAATGTTTATTGATTTTTTTAATTAGAAACGGCAAAGGCGTTTTCATAGGACATATTTAAAGTCAGCTGTGGTATTCTTTCTTTTACAGCACCAGTATTTAAAGGTAAAGTCTACACCCCAAAACACATTTTACTATAATGTCAGCCAAGAGATCTTTATTAGAGATGTCCAAACTTCGCAAAATCCGGTCCCCTCGAGGATCCACGAATTTTCAAAAAAATTTGAAAATTCGAAAATCCACGAGCGGACCCATTAAAACCCATTAAAAATAAAAAAAAATTGAAAATACGGGAAGTCCTCGTAATTTCGAAAATTTTCGAAAATACATGTTTCCAGTATTTTCGAAAATACGAGAAATCCGTGGTTCGGAAGGCGGAAAATCCGGAAAAATTTGCCGTTCGCGGACGGGATAAATCTGCGGCGGATCCGGGTTCGGATCCGCGAACCGGCCATCCCTAATCTTTATCTTGGAGATAAAATGAGCCATACCCCATCAAGATCCGCTGGATTAAAGTAAAGCAGGTAAAGTACTCGCAGATGATTTCCCGGGTTTAGCGCATCATAGCTGACGTTAGGGGGGGACTTCTTCCTGAGGCAATGACATGCAAGGTAACATAAACATGCCTGGTACGTGCTGCAGTACCGGATGTCTGGATCTATTATATACTGTATATAATAGTTCTATAGCCAATCAGGTACAGATTTAAACAAATATCCAATAATGCCAATTCAGGATTCATTTGTATGTTTGTTTTTAAAATGCTATTAATCAAATAAAACATTATAAACCATGGGGGTTATTCAATAAAAGTTCTTATAAAATGGTGCTAATTTTGCCCCAACCAATCAGAACTTATGTAACATTTGAAAGCTAACATCTGATTGGTTGGGGCAAAATTAGCACCATTTTAAACAATAAGAACTTTTATTGAAAACCCCCCCATGTTTTTTTAATTTTTGGACATGACCACCATATATGAAGGAATGTTCGTGTTTTAAAATTTCTCCAGCAATTTTCTGAATAATTTGGATAACATAAAGATATGTTATGGATATGGATGGAGTTCAATAGGATCTAAATAATATTTTCCTATCTATCTCCCAGTGGGTAATGCACATGGATAATTTAAGGAAGAAATAAAAGCTTTTTCCCCATTGATCTTATGTTTATTTGTAAATCATTTTCCCATTTATTCTTCTAAAAATGCATTTATTTATGAGATACAGTAGCTCTTTTTGTCAGTTTAGGAACTGTTATTAATTCAATTATAGGGATCATCCTTAACTCTCCGTTTTTCCATATTTTCCTTAGAAAACTATTCATTTGATAATTTGACAGGAAGCTTTTTTTCGATAATCTATATTCGATCTTCAGTGATTAAAAGGGCATTAAGGGAGATTGTTCAAATAAGTCTGTAATGCAAGAGATATCTGCATCTGTCTAGTTGTATACAGTAAATAGCAGTTTGGAATGACAAGTTTTAGACTTGTTGTTGGCATACAGGGCAATATTCCTGAAATAATTGGTCATTTTGATAAATTTTCTAATATTTTAATTGTTCTTTGAATGGTCATCTAAGCTGCGTAGTCCTTTCCTATTCCTTTAAGTCCCGGTATGTGCGAGCCTCTACTGGTGGATATTTTGAATGGCCATCTATCTATTCTCTATGTGCTCTTTTCCCAACATTACAGCACCCATAGTGGATCTTTATGAGTTTGTATGTAGAAAACATTTTTCAATATTAATCCATTTTATCCCTGTATTTTTCTCCACCCACCAGAATCTTCTTTGTTCTATAATAGTTGTTCTGTAATAATCAAGCATATTAGGAAATTCAATTCCTCCTGTGGATTTGTTCTTATGTAATATGGACATTTGTACTCTTGCTCTCTTTTTACTCCA
Source organism: Hymenochirus boettgeri (assembly GCA_019447015.1). Classification (NCBI taxonomy): domain Eukaryota; kingdom Metazoa; phylum Chordata; class Amphibia; order Anura; family Pipidae; genus Hymenochirus; species Hymenochirus boettgeri. The sequence continues at coordinate 303,685,162 of CM033476.1, read as the reverse complement.
TACGAATTCTAGTATTAGTTTGTTAATGGTTGGAACAAAAATTCCCCTTCTTTCTCCTGTCTTGCTTTTCCCCTTCACTGTTGGTATTCGTGTTCTTTTCTTTCCTTCTACTTCTTTTGACAAAGGCCCAGTCTGGATATTTAGAAGAATTTTCAAAAAACCCCGTATCCCTGTCTGCTTTAAACCGAACAACACACTGAGGCAGCAATTGGTACATCCGAAAGACCCAATACCTAAACACAAGAAAAGCGACATCATATACGCAGGGCAGTGCAGTGAAGAATGCTCTGATTTGTATGTGGGGGAGACCAAACAGCAACTACATCAACGTATGGCCCAGCACAGAAGAGCCAATTCCTCGGGTCAGGACTCAGCCGTGTATCTGCATCTTAAGGATAAAGGACATACCTTTGAAGATTGTAATGTTAACATATTGGCAAATGAATGTGACTGGTTCAAGAGAGGTGTTAAGGAGGCCATTTATGTGAAAATAAAGAAACCAAGCCTAAATAGAGGTGGGGGTTTCGACACCAACTGTCTGCCATGTACAATGTTGTTTTGACACCTTACTCTGGGCATTCCTATAACACCTCTTAGCCACTATCCAATCACACCCTTAACACTTGGCTGTGATATGCTAATTGGGATTTTCCAGGGTACATAATTGCCACAGATTCTTGTACAAGTCATTCTCAATTGAGAAAGCCAGTCGGATGACTAGTGAAACATCTTCAAGAACTAAATTTCAAGTCCAGTTGATCTAATTGAATACAACAGATAAATATTCATTATATATGGCAATTTTGTTAGCAATTTATTGAAGCTCTGCAAAATCTTGTTTATTTGAAACCCTTCTCTGGCTGGTAGTATCAAACTCAGGGTCTAGAATTAAATTCAGATCTCCACAGATTCTATTCTATTTATTTGTTGTATTGCATTTTTTAAGGAATGAAAAGGAGCCCTTATTTGGCACATAAAGATTGGTGATACTATTTGGTTAATTATTGATTATACATGTTAGTATGACATGTCTTCCATATTTGTCTATCATCACCTTTTCCTCTTTAAAATCTACCATATTTCTAATTATTATTGCAACTACTCTTTTTTTTGTCTAAGGCTGCTTTGTAAATTGGGGAGACTTTAAAGTGTGAGAGATCAACCCATTTTACTCTAATTTACATTCTCGTGACATATTCTTTATTTGTCTTGGTTGTTTTTTCCCTGTTATATAATGTTTGCTGTTCATTTCTGGGTGTAATAATATAATGTAACATTTTGGGAAGAAAATACAAACAAGAAGCCCAGCACTTGAAGACAATATGGTAAAGATTTCTACTGCCACCATCTGTTTACCTTTGGTACTGAGGTAAGCGGGGATAAATGTCACCCAAACACTAGCAAATACCAACATACTGAATGTAATGAATTTTGTTTCATTAAATGTATCTGGGAGCTTCCTAGCTAAAAAGGCAACTAATAGAGTGATAGTTGCTAAAAAACCCATATACCCCAATACACAAGCAAATAACACTGTAGACCCTTCATTACATACAATAACAATGGTTCCTATTTCAGCTGCCATATTGAATTCTACAAATGGAGGTGCTTTGGCCAACCAAACTATGCACAGAGCTATCTGAATCATTGTACAGACAGGGACAATATAGACAGGTAACCTGAATCCCACCAGTTTGGTTAGTTTACTGTTTGGATTTGTTGCACTGAATATCAATATGACAGTAATAGTCTTGGCTAGTATGGCAGAAAGACAAACTGAAAATATATTAGCAAATATGACCTGCCGGATCATACAAGTTATCGAGTTGGGTCTACCAATGAATGATAGGGGACACAGGAAACCAAACATTAGGGAGATGAGAAGTAGATAGCTGAGTTCTCTGTTATTTGCCTTTACAATTGGAGTTTGGTGCTTTATTATGAACAGGGAGAACACAGAAATTGTAACCAGGCAAAATAAGATTGAAACACAAGCCAGAGAGGATCCCAACATCTCCTGGTAAGAAAGGAACTGAATGGGTTTTTGTAGACACTTCTCTTTTTTACTGTCAGGCCATTGGTCTTCTGGGCACCTTAGACATTCAGTCTCATCTGGAAAAAAAATATATAAATTGTCACTGGCTTTACACCAATAAAAAAGGCCAGTGGACAAAAAAGTAGAATATGAGGAATAATGATTTGGCCCATAGAATGCTGCTTGCTATTTGCCATTCCATCTGTATTTGAAAACCTCAGAGAATATACAGGGGATTTTATTAGTTTTTGACTGAAAAGTTATGTGTATGTGCTTTCTTCATTGAATTAAGTGTCAATCTCTCTTTTTGAACTCTTCACCTCTCCAACTATAAGACTTTATATCTTTATGGAGATGTGTATTTCTGATCTTTCCAGAAAACACAAGGAAACATTTAGTTAGGAATCATAAACCTATGTATGTGTGTGTTTAATTTGATGACCATTGATCATACCCAAGGAAAATGTTCAATATCCTTTTAAGTATTGGGACAAAATAAAATATAATAAAACTGAATATCACAAACCATAAGGATTTAGAATTTCTCCATCAGAGCACGGCACACAATCAAAACAACAGATCTTTTTCCCCTGAAGTGTGGCCCTTCTGTGGCCTTGCAGACATGGATCACTGCAGGCTGAACGAGGGATCTGTGGGAAGTTCCATTTCAAAGAATTCTTATTAGTATATATACATACTCAGATTAAACGTAGATGCACTACACTGATATTTTTTTTTGATGATGACCAAAGTTAGTTTAGATGGATTAAAGGGCATCTATAGTGAAAAAAGCACATTGCCCCATTGCAAAGTTAAATTAATGTACTCTGTGCTGCCTTTCTCCTAACTCTGTCAGTCATTCAGTTTTTCCATGGTGTCAGATTTCTCTGCAGCACTCCCCTGATCTCTCTGCAGCACTCCATTAGTACTGCAACATGATCTCCCTCTTTGTAACCCATCATCAACCAGTGAAATCTATCAAGAAGGTGGGTCGATTGCAGCCTTACCTCTGCAGTCAAAGCTACCTCTTTCTTCTTGCTAATGTTCTTATCTCTGTGTTTGTAACAGAGCACAGAAGTGGGAAGGACTTGAACAGGAAAGAAGGTCACGTGACAGGGATTTGATTGACAGTACACATAGGAGTAGAGGAATGCAATCTCATATTCTTCTAATTTGTGTATCTCAGGACAGAGAGGGAAACTGAAGACAGTGCAAGACCGTGTTGCATATATCAGGTTAGTAAGTAAAATTAGCTAAGCGTTTCGTCACAATGGAGACTTCATCCTTATTTATACTATCGCCCAAAATGTTTTAATACTAAACAAATGTCACAGGAGAAGCTCAGCCAAAAACCTTTTGTAAAGACTTTGCTTATTAAAATGATGTATCACTCCCTTTATAAGTAACTTCTTACCAGAGTTTTACCTGTGTGAAGCCATGCCCTTTAATTTTATTCCCTTTTATTTTTTTATTCCCTGCGCGGCAATAAATCTTGCAAGGCGACTGGCTGCATCGGGAGATCCTCAGAGATAAGTAATGCCGCCTCTGCATCGGACCCTAGGTGTGATGCACTGTGATTTGTTTTTCAGAGTGCATGTTATAAACATTTTTTCGAATCGCAGAACATACGTTTCCCCCACATTAACATCCGACATAGTGCACATTAACATCCGACATAGTGTGCCCTCGCCTTAATCAGCAGTTTCTAGGCTTTAACTTAGGGAAATGTGTTTTTGCTAGAACATCCCCTTTACTAAGAGGCTGTCCTAAGGCTGTGATTCATTCTTCGGTAGTCTTCACACATATTCTGCTGATTCCAGTAAAATCCACCACCTTTCCTCTGTCACTGTCACTGGTTTTTTTTGGCTGTGTCACGAACTTACCTGCCGCTCCGGTCCAGCACCGCTCTGCACTTCCTGGTGGGCGTCGTCGTAGACGTCATGACGTCACGACAATGACACGCCGGGCGGTGCGAGGATTCAATAAACGGCGTTCTCCTGGACCCGGTGCCTGATTGTAGCGTTAGCTACGTCCCTGGCTCCTTCTACTTACCTGCCCTAGTTTCTGTTACTCTCCAGCTTTAGACTTACCTTACCTGCAAGGAGGTGCATACCAATGAAGTACACACACCCTCTTCACCAGACTGAGGCAGGCGAACATTGATTCCTTTGAACAAAAGTAAAGACACTCTGGTAGTTGAGGGGAATTATAGAACACATGGAAAGAAAAGGGGGAAAAGTTAATTTTCCCACTATAAATGCCCTTTAATTGAGTTCATAGAGAAAATAAAGAAATTAAATTGATAAATATTTATTTTTTTTAGTAGTCCAGTAAAGTGCATCTACTATTGATCTGAGTTTGAGTATTGTATATATTGCATCTGGGCCAAGAAGATGTGGACTAGCAGAGTACGGCTTTTCCCTCAGTTGCATTTAATGGTAATCATGGAGATCCAGTCTATTCAAGAAGACATTAAATCCTTTTTAATGGCATTAAAGAATCCTTCTATCACAATATTTTCAGGCAGAACAACTTCATTGTCCTCACTGTTGCTGAGGGTGGAATTGCCTTTTTATTTAAATAGGTAAAACATGCTTATTTACTTATTAACCTTACCCTTGAAAATGCATTTCACATAGATTATTTTGCAATTTACCAAAATACCAAAACTGTACTATACCAAAATATTGATTGGTTGATCCAAAATATCAACACATGTGTGCACAGCATTAGTCTGAGGTTTTCAATAAAGCATTAATCTGCATTGCTGAATATTTTCTCCAAAATATAATATTTAAGTGATGGTTTCACAAAAAAAATATACTTAGGGAAGCTCCCTTTATATTCAATTCAAAAGGGCATTCCCAGCATCTAGAAATAAATCCTAGTTTCCACTAAAACCTGCTTTTAATTTGAAACTCTAAACTGCCGGTTTAGAAAATCCAACGGCTTTTAATCAAAAAATAGAGAATCAAAAATTCGAGACTTTCATTCCAAATTCTAAAATTCTGTTTGAAAAATTCTTATTGAAAATTCCTATTAAAAAATTAATTCCTATTAAAACGTTCAAAAATGTTATCAAATATGTGAAAAATTCATAGAAAATGACAAAAAATATTCTGATTAAATTGGGTTTGAAAATTGGATTTTTGGACCTTCAATAAGTTCCGTGGAGTCGCTGCCAGTTTCATTTATCGCAACCAGCATCCAATGATCCCCTCTTTTTCATTATATTGAGTTTCCACATAGTGATTGACGCTTACTTGCAGGATTGAAATAAAATATTATATAGTATCTATGTTAAAATTTAGGTAGCTTCCAGGTGGATCTATAATTTACGGAGAGGTAGGATAGGTTATTTTCACCCCTACTGTGAAGAAAAGAACTCACCCAATGCAGGGTGATATAATAAATAATAGAACCAACTGGAAGATATTTTAAATGGCAGCTTGGGGGTGAATTCTCATCTGTTTTTACCCTTATATAACCCATGCAAAATACATGCTAGAATTCCTCTGATTATTTACCCAAAGAATGTGTACAGAAAGAGTGATTGTATTAAATGAAGAATACTTAATGTATATGAGATATATAATAGATACTAGATACTCTCTACATTATAGATACTCTCTACATTATAGGAATTAATTACATGTAAGTGATTGTTTCCTTCATTCCATAAAATCTTTTCTTGTTGAATAACAAGTTCCTGGCCTTTAAGAGATCCTGCATCATAGTGACCAACACGGACATACTGATTACTTCCATTAGGGAACAGCTGCCAGTTCACAATGTCCACATTGAAAGGAGCATCTCCATTCTTATCGAAAAATATTCTCTCTCCTCCAGTGTTTGTAAAGTTAACTCTTCTGATATAATGCAAAAGCTGGAGGGAAAGTTTGTAGAATTAGACAGAACATGTAATACACGTTTGTGTTATTAAATGCAGTGCTATATTTCATTATCAACTGTGAATTAAAGCAAAAATACTATGATATTACATGGGGCTAAGAAATGTGCATTGATCTTCTTTTTATTTATTCCTTTTTTTTTTTTAGCTCTCTCTCCGTATCTAACTGTAATAGATGCTTCCACAATTATAAATCAATTTATTACATTTTATTATAACCCCTTATTTCTTACCCTTATACTGAGCTTTTTTATTTCTCAACTTCTCTAGATACCTTTAATTCCCTTAGGAACACACATGTCTGTTTACTAGACCAACCAACTACTCTTTCTGATATCTGTAGATTTTCTGCAAAAAAAATGGATGAAAGTATTGTATAGTAGGTGTCTGTAAATGTTAGTCTCACTTGGTAATTGGTAGAAGACTATCGAAGGGTAGTATGTCAGTGGGGAATGCCGGGCTCTGGTTGATCCTTGTGTACCAAGACTATATTAAATTTCCACCACTTAGGGCTGGAACACCTGTTTTAGTTTACAAGACCTCTTTCTGATATTTTAGCCTATGGAGCCAAAATATCTACAAAAATGTACTACTGCATGTCCAATCTGTAGATTTTCTGCAAAAAATGGATGAGAATATTGAAGGTGTCTGGAAATTTCAGCCTCACTTATTGGTAGAAGACTATCGAATTGTATTTATTTATTTAGAATTTATTTTGAATGACTTCTATTATTATTAGTTTATTATTAGTCTATTATAAATGACTGAATTATATTATTTACTGCCAGGCAGGCAGTATGAATAGGCTACAGTATATTTGAATGGACAGACATATATCTTTATTATTTTTTTTATACTATAAGGGCAATGTTTTATCTGGTGATATCTAGCTAAATTAGTGTAAAACCCATGATAACCTAAAGATACATTGAATAGCGTAGGTTTTACACTAATTTTGCGGTGGCGTAAGCCGCACTGCTTAGCTTTCTGCGATCACGAAATGCAATACATTTTGGATTTAGAACATTTTGGGATCACAGTCAGGTAAGTTACGCCAGAAAATATATTACATAGACCCCTATGTATGCTACTATATTACTTTTTATTCTCATTTACAGTAAAGTAATTATTATAATCGTGAATTGCATATATATTACCTGCCAAGGCTGATGGTTATAAATATTAGCACAAGATCCATTTTTGAATGGTCCTTTTCCTGGAACACAGATGTTCATCTGGTGCAAAGCATGAGCTATGGAGAAAACTGCATTATGGGCTTTGTATGTAAATTTAAAGTTGTTTACATCATAAATATTGGGATCAATAGTGTCCAGTCTCTCCTTTCCTGTGCACCAAGCAATGTCTTTGTTAAGAACAGGTGAAGATGTATTATTGTATAGATCATGTCCGGGCCAAACACAGTGAAAAGCATTCTCCCAAAATGTCTTCATGAAGATATCATCTGGATATATGGAAGGATGGATGCTATGAAGAAATTCTTTAAGCCCTGGGATTTTACCACTTGGAACTGGTGTTGCAAGACTTCCATTTAATGTTATTAGAATTTCTTTTCTAGGAAAGTCCGAAGTAATGGACATGGTGGTACTACCAACCCACACTTTGTTAGTGATATTATGAAAAGATGCCTCTTCCATTAAAGATACAATGTTTTCTATAGTACAATATACTATGATCACTCTTGCACTAGATTTCTTGATGACGTCTATAATACGGAATACAGCCTCTATGGAGCTGACTATAGGAAGTATCTCTTGAAATGCAATGCATCCACCACTGGTTTCAATCTCTCTAGTTATTCCTTGAGCCCCAGCCCTGCCCAAGTCACTGTCAGAAAATATAATACCCACCCATGTCCAGTTAAAGTACTTTACCAACTGACCAATAACCAAAGCTTCAAATTTTGAATTGTAAGCTATCCTGAGGAAGGATGGAAATTGTAATTTGTCACTGAGCGAAGGTAGAGCAGAACCATAACTAACCTGTAAAATAATAATAAAACATATTTAATATTTTATCATATTAGACAAAAAAGCTTATATTTTAAATGTATACATTAAATCAGTTTGTATGGTCTCTCTTTGCTTATTATAGGAAACCTTTTCATATTTCCATTTTTATGGAGATTGCATTAGTATAGTATATTATTTGAGGTTGAATAGAGACATATGTTCCATCCAGTTCAACCTAATTGTCAATACCCACATTTCCTGCCTAACTGGTGATCCAGAGCAAGGCAAAAAAAAACCCCAAAAAACTGGATGAGTTTTTAGAAACTCACCCAGACTTTTTTTAAAACTATCGAATGAACCTGCCATCACAACATCCAATGAAAGACAGTTGTGACATTGTTTTACCATTCTTAAAGTGAAAAACTCTTTCCGAACTTAAAGACTAAACTTCTTTTCTTCAAGCCTTAAGGGATGTCCGCAGGTCCTCTGACATGTTCTGTTGATGAACAATGCCCCAGATAGTTCATTGTATGGCCCGTTAATGTATATATACACAGTAATCATATCCCCACACAAGCGCCTTTTCTCCAGCGTACATAATTGTAACTTATTCAATCTGTCTTCATATTCAAGTTCCCCCATCGATTCAAGTTTTCTGCCTTGAATCGATACCTCTCTTTATACAAGACAATATCGTGCTGACTCTAGCTGTTTCTGGCTAGCACTTGATACCTTTAAAGGACAATTATACTCACCTATTCTACAATCCACTGCTGCATAGTACCCAGGGTGAGGACCTAAAATGCTAAGCCCTCACCTCAGGGTCAGAAAGATCAGACCGTAGCACCGAGGGAGATTTCGAGTAAGAATTGCAGGACTTCTGTAAAGAACCCAGAGGACTTAGCATTTTAGATTCTCACCTTGGGTACTATGCAGCAGTGGAGGAAGAGGAACGGGCGAGAGGTGAGTATAATTGTACTTTAAGTTTGTTATCAACCAAAATTCCAAGATCATTTTCCAGCAGGGATTCACTTAACACAGAGCCATTTATTGTATAAGCAGCACAAGGAATTTTAATTCCAAAATGCATCACTTATCAGGCCAATGTGACAATCTATCTAGATCCACCTACAACTATTGCACATCCTCTGAAGCTATTAACGGTCAACTAAGTTTTGTGTCATCAGCAAACACAGAAACTTTGCTGACAATACCCACTTTCAAATCATTAATAAACAGATTAAATAGAAGTGACTCCAACACAGAACCCCGTGGCAACTACTTAGAACTTTAGTCCATATTAATGAAGCTCCATTGACAACTACCTATCCAATTCATTAAGCAACTTTCTATCCATGTACAAATGTGCCTCCCCAGACCAACAGACCTTAGCTTATATATTTGTCGCCTATGGGGGACAGTATCAAAAGCCTTTGCAAAATCGAAGTACACTACACCTACTGCTATACCAGAGTCTAAATTTCTACTTACTTCCTCATAAATGCCAAGCAAGTTAGTACAACAAAATCTTTTCTTCCTAAATCCATGTTGATTACTACTTTTAAGGTCAGTCTTTGAAACATACTCTATAATATCTTCCTGTATCAAACTATCAAGTATCTTCCCCTCCACTGAAGTTAAAGGTACTTACCCAATCGCTTACTGACATGTCACAATGGACTCTGTCTTCTATGCGTGTAGTCTGACTGGTTCCGACAGACTCTGTCTACTACGTGCATGCACAAGACACAGCTCTATTACCTCCCGTTCTTTAATAAAACTAAATGGCAATTTTTTCCCCCAGTGGAGATACCCATTAATTAGTTGTTTCTGCACTATATCCTCTGCACTTGCATCTTGTATACTATTATTGCTACTATACTCTATGCCATCTGTACTTGAATTTTCTATAGTCTATACAGAGGGGAAACTATCTCCATTAGTTAATGGTGCCAGATTTTCTGTCCTCATCTTCTTACTATTAATGTACTTTAAAAAATTGTTTAGGCTTAGTGATGCATTGTTCAGCTAACTTCATTATTAATCATTAGCTAGCTTAAATGCTTTCTTACAATCCTTGTTACAGTTTTTATAATTCCTAAAGGCCCTTTCCATTCCCTCTAAGCCCAACGTTTCAGGGGGCACTAAGCCTCCCTTCCTCAGGTGTTGAGCTTTCTGTCATGTCAATAAATAAGGGTTTGTAACCCTATATTTACTTGCTCAGTGTGGCATGTGGTACTTCTTCTACTCCAATTCGCTATCTACTGTCCAGTATATAGTGAATTGGAGCCTTGCATCTGCTGTACTGCACCTGGAGCAGGGGCGTAACTAGAAGTCAATGGGCCCCACAGCAAAATTTTGGATGGGGCCCCTACACCACCCAACCACAACTACTTTCTCCCCCTGACACTACCACCTTTGCTATAATTACCATAAAAATAACCATGTACCAGGTAGTTAACGAAAACTCGTAAAATGTGCATGAACTGTTTTCCACACAAACCACTTACAGTAATTTTAGGTGATACATTAAAGGAGCATTATAGTGTTTATAAGTTCTTAAACCTTTTTTAAATCTATATCTGTCTACATATCTATATGTCTGTATATCTAGTTATATATCTAGACTTCTGTCTATCTATCTAGAATCTATAGTGCACACTATTCTTATATTGGCTATCTAACTATCTATCTATCTATCTATCTATCATTTATCTATATATTATAGTTATAAGAAATTTTCAACCATGTTTCTACTATACCTTTTACATCATAATTCTCAGTCAACGCCATTATCTCCAATTCTCCCATTTAGCAAGCCAGGCTTCTGGCATTTTAAAACATACATTTTAGATTGTGATCCCGTAATTTATTTCTACACTTTAATACACATTCCTCCCTAACCCCTATACCACACACCCCCTCATTCCACCCACCACCATACAATCTACACTCTGCTGACCCCTTGGGCTATCTAAATCTAGTTTAAAATCTCCTCCAACCCTCTAGCCATTTTCTCCCCCATAAGAGCCTGTAGCCGACAGAAAAGTCTGCCCAGTTCTCTAAAAACCCAAACCCTATATTAATAGAATGAGGCTTTGAAGAACCTCTGTTTAAAGACCACTCTATCTCATTTTATGCTCTGTGGAGAGCTTTTTGCTCCCTTAAGCCAACCTCACCTTAAGCTATATAGCTGACTGGTATCTTGTGGTCCCAATTGCAATACCACACAAGCCATTTAATCTGTTTAATGCACTATAACAATCAAACATGATTGAAAAATATCATACTGTATTGTGTAGGGACAGTCTGTGTTCTCTTTTAGATCTAGTTGTTCTCCTAGTTTAGAAGTTATAATTGTGAGAAATGCCATACAGATTTTCTATTGGGCTCTCCATTGCTTCCCATTAATCCGATGTCTAATAGTACAGTATTTCTCCTAATTTGATTGCTATTTGTCTAAAGAGTGAGAAGGGAGGATGGTGCCCATCCCACAGCACTTGTGCTTCACTATGGTGTTGAGCATGAAAGCACTGATATATCCCCACCCTAGTTAGCTTCAGAGGATTAATAGTGTCCATATATTAGTGAACATTTCTCATGGTATTTCTATGAATAGTAGCCAAAACGTGCAAAGTCCTGATATACCAATATAATTTTAAGATGATTCTAAAAATTGGACCACCAGAATTGCCCAGAAAACTGGCAAGAAAAAGACCACTGTCAAATTTCACATTTTTTATATTAAACCTAAATTTAAGATGGCAACCTAACTATAAATGGTTTCTAAATGTAATCTACATACTGTATATACTTACACCTTTAGCGCCCCCATACCTAAAATAATGGTCTTACCTAGAGATTTTTTTTATACATAATTTTTTTAATTCCCCTGTGTGTACATAGATTTCTTTTGAATCTGCAAACTGATTGGCCACTCATTATATAATTATAATAATTATAAAACGAATTATAAAGCACAGCACTACATAATATAAAAATGAAATACATTTTTTTTTTGAGCAATGGGTCATTTCTTCTTTTATTCTCACCAAACATTATTTGTATGCCACACTATTGTATTTTAGTTTTCTAAGTGCACCATTTTGTGTTCTGCAATGACATTCACATATTTTATGACATACAATAGTAGTTCAGTATTTAAGTACCTGTGGATATCTGTACAATCCTAGAATTCTGGCTATAGGTTCCGAAGCCTTTGAAGGGAGATCACCTACTATAGCCAATGGCATAACATCTTTATTGCAGTTAAAATTGGGCACCAATTCTTGTCTTCCTGATAAAATCCTTGTTGTTCCCATCAGTGATATTAACTCATTAAAACAAGAGTCATAAATTCTAAAGCCAAGTGTTACATTGGGCAGGAGATCATTTGATTCATTAATTTTCATAACTGCGTATACCATTGCAAGTAAGTAGCGATAAAATCTTATATGAAATCTATAAAGAGGGGAAATATTTTACACTAGGTATGTTTATATCAAAAATATTGTAGATAGACCTCTGTAGTAACTTTTTAAAGAAAAAAAATCATAAATTATTGCATTATCACATATTAAAGGTAAAATAACAAATATTATTAATTCAATATTTATACCTGTTGATAGTAGGCATGCTAACATGTATTTATGTATGTTTTTATGCATAGGGATGCAAAAAGCTAAAAAATATAAAATAGGAAAAATTGGAGATTGTAAAGTTTAAGAAATATAACTGTAAATGTAGAATTTAAATAAGTTATGTACAACTGCAGCAGATAAATCTCCAAATAAGATGGTATAGCTAAGCAAAAAGTTAGTCCTGCCTACCTTAAAGGGACACTAAAGCAGATTTATTAAGTACCATATATATTAGAATATAAGTCGATCCAAGTATAAGTCGAGGCACACATTTTTCCTAAAAAATGAGTACAGTGGTTGACTCGAGTATAAGTCGAGGGTAGAAAATATGACTACTACTGCCTTCTGATCCTGTATTGTTCTGAGGCATTAGTTGTCCTTTAAATGGACAGTGGTAATCTCATACAGTGACCAACAATTTCTAGGCACTTCAGTTGTTTGGAAACTACAACTCCCATCATGCTTTGATGTTTTCCAAACATCTAAAGTGGGACAGTAAGTCTAGGTATTTAGGTATATGATTTCCATTGCAAACCATCTGCAAGCATTGTATCCATCAGATAAAGCCCCCCACTAGACACCTAATGAGACTTACTGTTAATACAGTATTCAGCTGCCTCTTGCTCTGCCTCTGTCAGTCTGCCGCACACTCTGCATCTTACCTCTGCCTCACAATCAGTCTGCCGCACGCTCAGTACCTGCACAGATCTGCCCGGCAGCAGGCTGATGTCACTAATCGGCGCCAGGCAGTAAGAGACAGGCGCCAATAGTGACGTCAGCCATCAGATCAGTGTTTGCGGCCGCCGGATCGGGTGAGTTTTCTGCTTGACTCTATTTTTAAAGCCTGAAAACCTCGGCTTATACTTGAGTATATACGGTACATTACATCTGTTGCTACAGTATTATTCACAGGGAGGTGAGAATGCCTTTTCCCACCTCCCTTTAAATGATAGAATGCTGAGTAACAGTGCAACACTTACCTGCTGGTGCCAGTGCTCCACTTGTGGCTCCTTCCTAGCTGACTGGCGAGCTGTCCCAATCATGCACCAATCTTTTGTATTGGCATGCACCCAAGAAAGAAGCTTAGTTGGGACATAGCACCATCTTCTGGGAAAGAGCCATGAGTGGAGCCCCTGTGAATAATAGCTACAGATTTCATGTACCTAACGAAGTACATAAAATCTTTTTAGTGTCCCGTTAAGGTTTTAAAGGGCATTTCCACCCTAAAAATGAAGTTTTGGGGTAAGGTAGGTAACCTGGTGGTAAGCTATTTAACCGCAAAATTTCTTTAAAAAAATCCCCAGATTTCTACTTCCAGAGCCTTCTCTCCCATGGCAATCCGATCCGGCCTCCTGCTTGCTGAGAGGCAGCCAATAACAGACGCGGCTGACGACACTGGAAATGCCGCAGGAGAGAAGACTCTTTAAGTACAGATCTGTTTGGTTTTTTTAAAGAAATATTGTGGTGGTTCGGGCGGGCAGGGGTTACCTACCTTACCTCCAAAGGATTTCACGATAGGTGCAAGGATGGCTGAGGATGGATCCGAGTGGTAGTGGGAGGGGGACTGCGCATGTCACAGCCCTTGTTGAGGACAAAGAATCAGCTTTGCTTTAATCAATGGCTTTAATGGTACAATTCTCTACTACTAATTCCATCTCCATTACCTATATGTAAATCTCTTGTAAAGGCTTTATGTGGATTAAATGACCAATAGACTTCTTTTTTCAATATGAGCTCTTGCTCCCTTTTTCTTCCTCACAAGCTGATATAGCAGCAGAAGACCCACTTTCCTTCCCCCTTAAAGGGTATGTCCACCCTAAAAACTATATTTTTCTGTAATGTAGCTCCCCTCCTCCCAACCCTAATCGCATAGTCTGTTTGTAAAAAAAATTAGAGGAAACATACTTACCAGCCCAGGATCCCGCAGCCTCATCCTCTAATGCAACTTCCTGGAACGGAGTTGCATTGGGGGCTGGGCCAGCAGCTGTGTCTAGGATTGGCTGAAAGTCAGCCAATCACAGACATGGCTGCTGGCTATTGGTTTAACCAAGGTATCCCGGTCCAGTAAGCAAGTTTCCTCTAACTTTTTTTTACAAACAAGACCATAAATTTCGGGTTGGGAGAGGGGAGCTACATTATACCAAAAGGATTAAATGTTAAAAATAAAGTGCAGTACCTATGAATCTGGATGGTAGGAGGGAGTGGGAGGAAACTGGCTCCACAGAGGCACAACCGGGAAGGACACAGTACAATTAAAATGTTTGGTATTGTTGAACTATAACAGTTCAGCAATATCAACACAAGTTTAAATAACTGGCTATAGGGTTCAGACAATCACTACAGGCAACCAAGTTCTTTAATAATAAATGTAGCTAAAGGTATATACACAATAGTATTAATAAAGACTGCCCACATATCCACAGACACACTTACATGAAGTTCACTCCCCATATAAGTAGATTATATACATTTGGTGTTGTTCAACTATAACAAATACTCAGTCCAGTTCAGTAATTAAAACACAAGTCAAATAATTATCTCCAGTAATAATGTTTATAAAGACTGTATATAAACTTGCATAAATGGCACTTTGCCCCCTCATTCAGGGCCAAATATCTCTGCCCATATCTTTAGTTACTGGGTCTTATTACAGAAGGTGCCTATTAACAATGTTTGGTGTTTTGCAACTATAAGAGGATACCAATTCAATAATATTGTGCACACTGATGCAGCCAGGAATTCAAGGATTTCTTTTTGAGTTAGTATAGATGGTAATTTAACAATAAAGGTGGTTGTTCTGACAGGATTTTTCTACTTTTATTAATAAGCTTTTTATAGGGTGCATGGAGTTATTATATCCACTCTATCCACACATACACAAAAATAAATACAAATAATTCCCTCTGTACACCAACAGGCACACTTTGGCTATATGTATATATATCAGTGATAGGTGCACTCCAATGGACGTTAAACTATTTTAGCCTAATTTATCCATCATCAGTATATGAAAGAGAAGTGTTAAATATATATTCATATTTATTTAGGATAAAAATATATTAAAATTGTGCATTGCTTCTGATTTGTAAAGTCAATATATATAGATCACTTAATGGTAGGTGATCATTTACAGTAAAGACAAATCCTGCTTTTTATAACAAAGACATTTTTTTATACTAAAATAAAAATAATTATTAACATGTCCCTGCTAATTAACATTATACTGCTGTATACTGCAAATAAAGTAAAGGAGAATTATATTTACCCACCCCTCACTCCTTTTCTCCCTCTGATTAGAAGTACCCAGGATGAAGACATAAATCCTCACCCCTTGGTATTTTCCCAATAAGATGTTATATTTACATAAAGTTTCCCTCATTGCTCATTGGATAACACACTTCTTGCTGAGCCAATGGATTGGAAGGGGAGGAATGGGCTGGAGCAGCAAGAGAGTCTTTAGGTAAGTAAAACAGCTGATTAAGAAAAAGTACGCAAGGGTGAGAATTTAGCAGTTTTGATGCTCAATAGTAGGAAGGTAATGAATTTCAGTATAATTCTCCTTTAATAGAAGTAAATTTCTTGCTGACTTTAATTTTGCATTTACCATTTGGGTTTGCTTTATGTGTAAACTGCAGATGTCTTAATACCTTTGTAGGAAAAGCACTTTCACATAGGAAGCGGAATGAGAGTTCAAAGAAGATCAGTAAACCAATATGAGCGTAAATGCATTCTACATCAAAACCACAAATTTCAAATCTCTGTTTCGCCAATTGAAATGTTGTCGGTTCTTCGTCGACATTTTTTTCAATGGTTTCGACAAATTACATTTTTTATTGTGAATCTGGTACATCCTTACAAAGTTGGAAATTATAAAATCAGTTCAGTCTTATGTATTACTTTATAGCTGTTTCTGAATTTATTACTGTAGGATTATCTTTATTAGCGCTTGTTAGATGTACACTCTAATATAAATAATTTCTAATATACAGCATAGCATCAGTACTGTCAGTGTGACATATGGTACGTTATTTTATGTAATTCCTACATGAGTTCCAGCTGTGCAAAAGTAGAATAATATTTCACTGGTATTAATAAAAGGTGCAAAAGTTTGCCTGTGCTATTAATCTGCTGCTAGGAATTAGATGTTACCTAACTGTAGTAACCCAGTAAAAGCTAACATCTGATTGGTTGCTGCAAATTATTAGCATGGGCAAACTTTTGCATATCTTATTGCTTTAGGCTCTTAGTCATTTCACACACACACACACACACACACACACACACACACACACACACACACACACCACACACACACACACACCCCTAAAAGGAGAAACTAACTTGAGATCTGGCCCTTGTCAGTGGTTCTGTGTGTTGCCAGAACTTCCCCTTTTGGAAGTTGGACACCATAGTAAAACTGGGTACCCACAGTACCAATCTGTAAGATTCTGTTGGTCATCTTTGAAAGAAGTCGGTACACACAGTTCACAAGCGTATTCCCTATATAAAATGAAGTAAAATAGATCACAGCGCACATCCAGTCTTACTTGATCAGGGTTTATTTAAAATTTAAAAAAGTGCTTTTAAATAAACACTGTTCAGGTAAGACTGGATGTGCGCTGTGATCTATTTTACTTCATGTCTATTGGTCCAGTGGCTCTGGCAGCATAGGAGCACCCAGCAAGTGAGCTGATTAAGGAGGTGTGCGGGGGTTTAACCAATTGTTTCCACTCCCTATATAAAAGATACAGAGATCGCTTGTGACTGCCTTACACCTAATGATCAAGGGAAACTCCATATACTTTAGTACAGGTGCCGACCGCCACTGAGGAAAATGTTAAATTCATAAAAGGGAATTTTTAATGCCGTAACGGTTGTTACAGATGTACACACATTACTGAAAAAGGACCAATCCTGTTGGTATTGATGGAATTGCCCCTTTATTGGTAATGTGTGTACCCAGCTTTAATATTGAATGCAGGAGTGGGCTTTCTATGGTAAAACATCCAAGTCTTTAATCAGATTTTTTTTGTAGAAAGCACTAAAGGTTTATTGTTTTCTGGATAATGTGTTAGGATAGAACATAGCATCAGATATGGACAAAATGCTTATAGCACAAAATAATCTACTAGGAAAGTGCCCAAGCTCAGCCTTTTACATTTAATGTAGAAAACAATAAAGTAAAACCTACCCACTGCATTGTAGAGGCTTCGGACTTTCCCTAAAGTGTGTTTCAGGGTATTTTGTCTCACTGTGGACAGGAAAGAGTCCTCCCAAGGTGATGTCTCCATTCAAGGAATAACCAATGCCTTCTTCACTAGGCAGTCTGCACCCATCCAATGAAGTTTCACAAACACACTCATTACACCATAACAGCATAAGAATAAATAGCAAATGACAGGAGGAGCCAAACATTGTCAAGAATAGCCGTGATTCCATCAGATTTCTTTTCAACATTCACTACTTTAAAGAAAGTAAAACAAAATATTCATTAAACCTATTTTGAATCACTTTGCTATGTGATGATTAGTGTTGTCTCTTCCTAACTTGATGAATAACCACCTTTTATCAAAAGCATCCTTTATATTAGGGCATAATAATATTTTACCACAAGAAGAATCTGTTATAAGCAATCACTACACCTGTTCAACTATTTACTCTTGTAAGGGTTATGGGTAGCAGGAAAGCCGCTTCATGGGGTAGACTGTGTCTCACACATGCATACAATAAAAAGTTAAAAGTTTTTTTTAGCACAGATACACACACACAAAGTAAAAAAACAAACATAAGCCAACTCAGACACAACTAGTAAGGACAATTTAATTTCTCTTTAGGTTTTTTTCCAAACCTGTCCTTGCTACTTACCCCACCAACACAAAAAGAACCTCTTCTAAGTGGTCATGACCTCTGAAACCTTTCCAGTACTGTAAAGTACAGTACAACTTTGTCTTCTAACCATTTATAGTGTAAGACGCACTATTGACATTGCTATAAAAAGTTTATGCAAAGCTATTTATAGAGCCACTTATCTATAAGACACAGCTGTGGAAAAAATGAAAGTAGCAATTATTTAATTAGTCAGCTCATTATAATTACACAGATTATTATATTTACCTTGTTTTACAGAAGAAACCAATGTTCATCATAATTTTATAATAAATATAAAACAGTAATTCACATTTTTAGCGGGATATCCATCCATCCATCCATCCGAAGGAAAGTAGAAGCACTTCTTAAACTGGGTACACACATCAAAGATCTTTGAAAGATGACAGACAGAATCTGCACAATCCTGTCTGTCATTTTTCAAAGATCAAAATAAAATAGATCAGGTGTGGTACACTATCATCTAAGAAGTTAGAGGAGGGTAAAATGGGGATAATAGATAAATGAAACACAATAAAGGACACAACAGTATCCCCCTCAATAATACCTTCCAAAATGTGGCAGACCAAGGTAAGTTAAAATATACAAAGCTTATTAGATATGCATTAAAATTGTACAAGAAAAGGTTAAAACACAGAAGGGAGCACTATTTTTCCAGGTACACACAGGGTGGTGATGGGAGATGGACTTACAATCAGTCACTATAAATCCTACCAAATAATATGAAGTAATATGAAGTGGGAGAATCCTCTCCACTACTTAATCAAATCCACCAGTGTTCAGAGGCAATCGTAAGCCCATAGTGTAAATTAACATTGAATCCTACTCAAATCTTTCTCAGAAAATAACTGTCATTAATTACGGAAGCCAGAGATCTGAATGTCATAACTGATAAAGAACACCAATTCCTAACTGTGAAAACACCGCGTACATCAACCCAATATCTCCTTCCACAGATACACAAAAACAAAACCATACCCCCTGGCAGACCCATAGTCTCCGGGAGTGATAACTTAACCGAAAAGGCTAGTAAATTCTTGTATGTTAAACTTCAACATTTTGTCCCCAATCGGAATTCATATACACGTGATACAATGGACATATTATCTAAAATTCATTACCAGTCAACGAAGGTACTATATTAGTTGCTGCTGATGTTGAATCCCTATACACATCCATACAGCATGATCTAGGCCTCACAGCGGTTAAATATTTTTTGGACAAGGAAGGAACTACTGACACTGCCAAATATTTTTATCTCACACTGTTGCAATTTATTCTCTCACATAATTATTTCCTCTTTAAGAGTTCCTATTACATTCAGGTTAGAGGTACGGCGATGTAGGGGTACGGCATGTACACCCACATATGCCAACATTTTCCTAGGGTTGTGGGAGGAAGTTGTGGTTTTCAGCAACTCATTTTCACAATATCATGACCACATCTCCTTCTGGGCTCAATATATTGATGATATGTTTTTCCTATGGGATGGCCCAGTTGAGAAATTGCAGAATTTCCTTTCTGATCTCAATGTTAATAATCTCAACATAAAACTCACTAGCCAATTGGACCCTTTAGAGGTCAACTTCCTAGACATATCCATCAGGAAAGAAAACAGACTCTTGAAGTCTGATTTATATTGAAAAGACACGGCTACCAATAGTATCTTGCATTGTAAGAGCTTCTACCACCCAAAAGTAAAGAATTCCATCTCCATTGGTGAATTCTTAAGACTATGTAGGAACTGTACAGATTGATATTAATTTAAAAGCAGAGCTCTTGAAATGAAAGTGCGATTCAGACAAAGAGGATACTCCAATACTCAGATAGAGAAGGCTTACAAGAAAGCACTCAAAACAGATAGAGACTCTCTACTTAAACCAAAAATTAAAAAAAAACTGATAACACAGATTAAATTCGATTTATTACAGAATTTAACACTGACTATAAAAATAATGAGAAGATCATCAATAAAAACTGCAACATCTTAACTAGAGATGGCTGAACTTTCGAAAGTTCGGCCCGTTTTTGAACTTTCGAACTATATGGAAAGTTCAAAAGTTCGAAAACAGACCCATTAAAGTCAATGGGAGTCAAATAGTTCAAAAAGTTCTAATGAAATACAATTAAAATATCAATGGTAACTTAATGTAAATGGCTGTGGGACCTGGGAAATGGTCTGGGGAACATGTTCCAATATCCAGGACATTCGAAAAATCAATTTTACTCTCACTCTCGCTATTTTCGAGCTCGTTTGTGCCTAGGTACCATGTAGATTTTACTCGATGCTCGCGTATAGGTTTTAATGGACACTTTACCCGTAGATTCGATGTTCACGTCTAGATACCATGGACATTTTACTCGCGGATTCAATGCTCGTGTGCCTCTGAGGAAGTGACATACGGTCACGAAACGCGTAAGGCAGTGCCTCAGGAGCATGTTACTCCTCTCCTGAGTGGGATCCTATTTTATACGACACTGTATCGTGAGTGGATTGTATATGATTAAATAAAGACTTTTTTCATTTGCAATGCTGTTTGTGGGTACGTTGTAGCTCACCCGTCTTTTCGTACTTGGGATTTTGATGCTCGTGTATAGGTTTTAATGGGCCCTTTACTCGCGGATTCGATGCTCGCGTATAGGTATAATAGGCATTTTACTCGCACATTCGAATGGTCGAACATTCGATATTTATCGAAAGTCCAAAAATATCGAAATTCCGGGTCCGGGATAGTTGAAAAGTCTGAATTCGTTCGAATTCGAATAGTTCGGCTCGAACTCGGGTTTGAGTTTGAGTTCTAGTCCATCTCTAATCTTAACCAGTGACCGTTTTATAGTCAATAAAATTCCAAGTAAGCCAACATTTATCTACAAAAGGGCTCCCACCCTGAGAGATAAGTTGGTTTACAGCTATTTTACTGAAAATAGAAACTGTGACACCTTCCTTACCTCTAAGGGATTCTTCAAATGCGGTCACTGTTGTGTTTGTGGTATGGCACAACAGTCAAATCACATTACTGACAGATTTGGATTCAAACACTGGTTCAGAATGTATACGAACTGCACTACGGAGTCAGTTATATATGCCATAATATGCCCCTGTCAAAAAATATATGTGGGAATGACCTCCAGAAAAGCCAAGGAGCGCATAATTGAACATGTATCGAACATTAGAACAGCAACCTCTGATAACCTAAAATTGGATAAACTCGCTACCGTGGCGAATCACTTCTTAACTCATCATAATGCCTCAACATGAGAAAGTATTACTGGGTATAAGAGGAGGAGACAGGGAGACTAAATTACTGAAGAGAGAAAGTAGATGGATATTCCTCTTAAACACTTTGGCACCTAAAGGCCTAAAAGCAAAAATTCAGTTTAACGCTTTCTTATAATACCATTACATATATGATAACAGTATAGATGTGTG
Source organism: Hymenochirus boettgeri (assembly GCA_019447015.1). Lineage (NCBI taxonomy): Eukaryota > Metazoa > Chordata > Amphibia > Anura > Pipidae > Hymenochirus > Hymenochirus boettgeri. Next base: position 303,663,291 of record CM033476.1, on the reverse strand, counting down.
GTATGACTTCGTACATACATACCACCCACATACTGTTTCTCCATATATAAGGCCAATTATACATCTACTTACCTGGATTGTAGGGTGTCTTATTCTATCTCTTTGCCCCAGTCCCTCCTTAGATATGCTAAAAATTGGAGATCAAGCATTTCCACGGTATATATCTCTGATATCATAGACTTTTCTTCTGCAGAGGTAGTGTTCAGGTATTTTTAATACACTTCCCCTCAATGTGGATTATTGAGTACTTTACTCCAGTCCTGAGACTATAAATGGTGTGTTTGAGTGAATAATACTTACCTTATCTATGGTGATCAGTCTTATCTCCATACCTTTAGGCTATTTCTATAAGTGATTCAATCCCAATTAGGAACCTTTATATCGTATGGTATTTATTACCCACTTATCGAGACACTGAGGGCACTGTCACCTTTTTACATTTATCTTACTGTGGATGACTCGAGGTATAATATATGTAAATATTATATGTTATTCAGATCATTGGATTTTATCTCCCTCATGTCCCTAGTTTGAAGGTACTCGGGCATCGTGTGCCCCTATACTTGCTAGGGGAATATTATCTGGGCACAATGATGTATGACATACTAAACGGAAATATTGTTAACCCCTTGAATATGACACCCCGCTTACCTCAGATTGGCTGATGAAAGGACCTGATAGGGCAGGACCTCGTGCACACGTACCCAGAACCAAGGCCCCTTCACCTATGACTAAGTCCTGCTTATAAGAATGAAACGCTTCAGGGGGTTCTCTTTGTGTGTATTTTTATTTGTATGGACCTTGTAATAGCCGATTTAGCAAAATTAGCATCATATTAAACGATAAGAATTTTTATTAAATCTCCTTGCTTGTATATTTTAACTTATACTCACCTTGGTCTGCCACATTTTGGAAGGTATTATTGAGGGGGTTACTGTCATGTCCTTTATTGTGTTTCATTTTTCAAAGATCCCCCTACAAAAAAAACCAGAGCTTTCTCCCTATATAAAGCACAAGGAGAACGCTCAGGACTGCACTTTCCCTGAGCCGCTGCTGACTCCCTATACTTTAAGCTGGGTACAAATGAATCGACCCTTTATCTTGGCCTGCTGTTTGGCACTTCCGACTGGACAGCCAGGTCAAAGGAATGCCAAAGTTCGCCACGACAGAGCATGCACAGAGGGCCTCATGATCAGCCGTGGTTTCCAATATGAAAAAGAATGGTTTATTTACAAACGACTCTCAGCTATAGCTGCACTGCCCTCAGCCAAAAAATACAAACTACAAAAAAGTCTGAGATGCTCACTTGTTTGTTCTAGAAAGATGTACAAGTATATTCACCCATGTCAAGAAGAACAAGAAAAAACAGGCAAGGTTTCAGATAAAACGTTTGAGAAAGGGTGGAGTGCCATCCAAAACGTTGCCTGTTTTTTCTTGTTCTTTATGGGTGAATAAATTTGGACATCTTTCTACAACAAACAAATTAGTATCTCAGACATTTTTTTTGTCAGCCATGGTTTTCGGACATGCCCGATCATCTATTTGTCGGTCGCAGCTGAAACCCCATGCAATTATTTCGGCATGATCGACCGATACACTGAACTATTGGTCGCTTGGGCCGAAATATTGCATCATGTGTTCCTATCTTTAAGTACAGGGAGACAACCGAGGGAGATTTTCAGGCATTTCTGAACAATTTGAGGCCAAAGGTGAACTTCATTGGCCTTGCAATCGTTCAGAAATGCACCACACACACGAACAATAAAGGTCCGGCTGTTTCAGCACTTTATCGTGAGTGTGTGTTTATTTAGGCTTTAGGCTAAATAACAATTACATTTTGCAGAAGTCTTAACGATGTGGCCAAACATTCATACAAACATAGAAAAGATAATCAATGCACATTCCTAGGCCCCATACAATATCATATTATCTGCACACTGTCATACTTTATAAACAAAGGGGTTTTAGTATACATTACTGTGATTAGATCAATGAAAAGCCTTCCAACCACGTCAAGGTAACCCCAGTCTGGAAGGTCGTAACTTCTAACCTTTTTAAATTTCTTTTACTTCAATTACGATTAGCAAACTTTTGCATTTCTCATTCTTACACACTGGATCCATATAACAGGCTTTCACTTCCCCCTAGCCATTTGGCTTTTTAAAATGAGGGATGAAGCTATCCAGTGCTTTATATTAAAGGCATAAGACCTCCCATAAAAGGGGCATGTTGGGGGTGCTATTACCACATGGGGGCTTGACCAGGCCTCCCAATAAATACATACAATACAAGGGTGAGGAAGCACTCCAATTAGGCTAATTACAACTACATTTAGCGGAAGTGCTACTGATCTGGTCAAACATTTATACAAACATAGAAAAGATAATCAATGCACATTCCTAGGCCCCATACAATATCATATTATCTGCACACTGGCATACTTTATAAACAAAGGGGTTTTAGTATACATTACTGTGATCACATGAATGTAAAGCCTTCCAACCACGTCAAGGTAACCCCAGTCTGGAAGGTCCTGCCTTCTAACCTTGTTTACCTTCATTGCATATTGTTTTTTCTTAGAATTCTCAAACGATTGCATTTCTCATACTTTCGCATTGGATCAGTATAGCCAGCCATGTTGGGGGTGTTACTATCACATGGATGCAATCTCCTGCGTAGAGAGGCCCTATGGAAACATAAACGGAGGACTTTGGAACCTCTAGGGATGAACTCAGAGTTTGAATTAAATTGTTTTCATATCTAGATGTGTATTTCTATATTTAAAAAAAAGAAAGAACAAGATCCTGCACACCTTTACCGAAAGTCAAATGGTAGATAAGTGCTGGGTGCAACCAGAACTGTAGCCAACAGCAGACCAAAGATACTGAATGATACTGGGCACACCAGTTTATTTGTCTGAGGAAGGTGCCACTATAGCACCGAAATGTCACTACAATAAATAGTTTGTTGGTCAAGACTGGTGTGCCCAGTATCATTCAGTATCTATTTCTATATTTAAACATCCATATTTGCGTATTTTCATATATTTAGATATTTATATTGTTGTGTATCTATAGACTTATGTATCTGTGTAGTGACATGTTTACATATGTATGTATTTATATGTTTATATGTTTATATATTTATATGTGTATTTATATGATTGAGTTGTTGCTTATTATCATACTATTTAATAGTGCTTTTTATCGTATATTTATATGTTCATAGGTTTCTATATTTATGCATTTAATTAATTATGACCTTAGACGGTAGTCATTATGTTTATTATTATTATTAATAAACCATTCATTACTATGATGGTTTATTATGCTTAGTACTGTTGTTCTTGTTTTCTCCCCCATATATATATATATATATATATATATATATATATATATATATATATGTATATATCCCACATGAATAATACACATCCATGTGAGGGAGTTTATATATTACGTTTGGTTACATTGGATTGTATATCCATTCTTATATTTATCCCTAGTAATATTATGTCTTCTATATCCTTATGATTATTAGGGGTTTTGTTTCCCTGTTGTTGATTTTAAATTGTGTTTTCTTAGCCAACTTCCAGAGAGCTACATTTTAGATAAGTGTCATGATAATGTTACATTTAATGTTCATTTTATTGTTGCATATCTATCCATTTATTGTAACATCTAAATATGGTAGAGCTTGTACTGTGGGTTTGCTCTTACTATTCTTTGTACAATTGCTTAATTGTTTTTATGGTGTTTTTTGGTGTTTAATTAAAGCATTATATGGTGTTATTTTGTGGTTGTAGATTTAGGGGTTAAATGTATTATTATTTTGTACACATGGTTAGGGCATTTTACCATGAAAATGGCCAACTGGGGGTAGGGTTTCCTATAGGTGTCTGATGATAAGTAATCCTTGAAACACGTCAGACCAGATCTTGCACTTGGACACTCCCTGTGTGATTTATAATATGTGATAAAGACAAACAGGGAGATTCAATAAAATTCTTATCGTTTAAAATGGTGCTAATTTTGCCCCAACCAATCAGAACTTATGTAACATTTGAAAGCTAACATCTGATTGGTTGGGGCAAAATTAGCACCATTTTAAACGATAAGAACTTTTATTGAATAACCCTCAAAGTCTTTCTAGCCCAAAGTGATGTTCCTTTTGTTCAGAGACGTACTTTGTGTGTATTCAACAAAGTTTGTAGCACTCTCTACATCACCCCACCAGACAATGAATAGGTTGTCAATGTACCTTTCATAAACAACCAAATGATCACCAGATTATGTGTAAATAAGCATTTCTTCAAAGTCACACATACAGAGGCTTGCAAATGATGCAACCAAATTTGACCCCTTACTGTAGCTGATTTTTGAGGGAAGTAGCTTTTCTCAAATCTGAAATGGTTAGTACTAAGAATAAAGCACAGCATATTCTGCAGAAATTCAACTAGGGTTTGTGTGGACCATGAGAGAGGAGCATCCTTTACATATCTTCACGCCATCGTTTTGTGGGAATCACTGTGTAGAGACTAGATACTTAACAAGAAGTTCAGTTTCCATGGGTGGAATCAAACTCAATACTTCAAGGGCTTCAAGGCATCAGTGCTAACCGATGAGCCACCTGTGTTTGCTCTGAAATTTGGCCTCTTGTCCAGATATCCATCTCCCCAGCCAGTGCACAACCCACTGTGCCTGGGGTGTGTGTTTAAACTTTTCACTGAGGTCATCAACTAATCTTTGGTAAACCTCCTCATCACTCAGTTGGCTCAGACTGGTAATATTCAGGGTCCAATAGGACTATCTTCCTGCCTTTGTCAGCTGGGCGAATGATCAATAGGTTATCACCACTCAACCTTTTTATCGCTTCACGCTCACTCCCCCTCCAAATCATATTTTCAAACACTTTAATAGATGCTGGAGTATTGGGGGGATCAAATTACTAATTAGTGGCTAAACATACCCTAATGTTTGCCACACTCACTTTAAAAAATGCATTTAGCTTTTTGGTGTGGAACCAAAAAAAGTAAATTTCTGCCTACAGAGAGTCAAATTTAAAAGTAGGCACAAATTATAACTTTTTGCTCAATAGGCTATACTCCCCTTCTGTGAGAGCATGCTGACTGTTCCCCTGAGGGGATGCACTCACAGGTCTTAAATATCAAACAACTTCATTTTATTCTATTGATATGTATGTATGTATAATTTTATTTATGTGGCACCCAAGCGCAGTGCTGCACATTATAAAATACAGAGTATACAAACAAGGGGAGAAGTGCAAGCAATTATACAGCTAAATTAAAATGAAATACAATTTCATACATAGGTTAAGAATACATATATATAAATAATGGATATATTGATTTAAGTGTAGCATGCCTTGACACATTAGGAATGAAATCGCTGCCCTGAAGAGCTTACAATCCAAGTGGGTAGGACAACATACAGATACAAATGGGGGGATGGGTACAAATAGCTGGAGATGGCTCACAATCATTTGTTGTGCTGGTGCTCAGGAACGTAGGATAACAATCTAGATTTGAAAGTATTAATGGATGTCACCAGGTGAAGCGAGAGGGAGAGAGTTCCAAAGGTAGGGTGCAGCAAAAGAGAATGGTTTAAGGTGGCTTGATGGGAAGCCACCCCATAGACTGCAGTATTGGGGTTGCAGGTTCTCGCTTGGAGGAGAGTGAAATGATCCGAACTGCTGAGTTCAGGATCGACTGGAGAGGGGACAAATGACAGGTCGGGGGAGACCAAGTAAAAGAATATTACACTAGTCAAAACGGGATAGCACAAGGGCATGAACCAGCATTTTAATAGTGGATCGAGAGAGGAAAGGGCAAATCTTGACAATATTGCGAAGGAAAACACGATTGATGATCCAATAAACAACATTTCAATAATGTTCTAATCACTTTTCAGCTGTTGGTACATCCTAGGACCATGAAAGTTAAGTTTCTGTGCAACCCCTGTGCCTATTTTTCATATTTTCTCAAAAAAGAGTATCAAAGCTGTTAAAGTTAAACTTTGGTCTCCATACAAGTTGAGTTTAAATTAAAGGCCAGTTTCCTACCTATAAAACGACCCATCAACCACCTATCTACATGCACCACAGCCCAAGATATAAAGAAATTACTGACCAGAAAGTTAATGGGAGGCTGACATGTGACATTCCTAATGCTGCTCCTCCACCTCACCGCCGGCAAGCACAGCCTCAGACTTCAGTGTGTGAGGGAGTCAGGAAGTCCCTCCCCCTCCCTGCTGTGAATCTACTGCCCTACTCTCACACTATGTGAAAACAGCCCTTTCAGGCAGAGTTCTCACTCTCCCTGAAAAGGCAGTTTTCACACAGTTTTCTGTAGGAGGGTTGTCTGAGTTGCCCACAGCACCCGCGAGTGGACGGGGCTAAGGCACCCGCAAATGGGCGGGGCCAAGTCACCCATGAGTGGGTGGAGCCAAGGCATCTGCGAATGGGTGGGGCCACATGGGGCTGTAAGGGAAGGGGCCATGGGGGGCCTGCAAATGGAGGGTCCATGGGGTCCATGAGAGGGAGGAGGGGGGCTGCAAGGGGATTAGGAGACACAGGGCAGATTGACTGTCATTCACTAACATGGTTTCAGAGTAGGAAGCAGGAAGTGCAGGGGACCTGATGATGCTGCTTCCATATCACACACAAAAATGTAAATATCTTCAAAATGATGCAAAATAAACAATTTAAACAAACTGCAAAAATTCTCAGGAGAGCAATTCCTATCAATTTACCTAAAGTCATTTTTGGGCCACAGTTCCCCTTTAACTTAAAATGCAGGGAGATTCAATAAAAGTTCTTATTTTGCCCCAACCAGATCAGATCTTATTTAACATTTGAAAGCTAATATCCGACTGGGTGGGGCAAACACAGCACCATTTTTAACACTGAAAACTTTTATTGAATCTCCCTGATTATATTTGGTGCGCCCTGCTGTTTACAAAACATTTTGGAAGCAATGTAAGTGGTGCACAGTGCAAAACCCTCACTAACCCATTTTTACTCTAATTTACATTTTCCTGCCAAAGTCTTTATTTCTTGTTTTTTTCCCTGTGATATACTGTTTGTTGTTCATTTCTGGGTGTAATAATATGATAAAACATTTTGGGAAGAAAATACAAACAAGAATCCCCGCACTTGAAGACAATATGGCAAAGATTTCTACTGCCACCATCTGTTTACCTTTGGTACTGAGGTAAGCTGGGATAAATGTCACCCAAACACTAGCAAATACCAACATACTGAATGTAATTAATTTTGTCTCATTAAATGTATCTGGGAGATTCCTAGCTAAAAAGGCAACTAATAGACTAATAGTAGCTAAGAGACCCATATACCCCAATACACAAGCAAATAACACTGTAGATCCTTCATTACATTCAATAACTGTGGTTCCTATTTCTGCTGCCATGTTGAATTTTACGTATGGAGGTGATTTGGCAAACCAAATAGTGCACAGAACTATCTGAATCATTGTACAGACAGGGACAATATAGACAGGTAACCTGAGTCCCACCAGTTTGGTTAGTTTACTGTTTGGATTTGTAGCACTGAATATCATTATTACAGTTATAGTCTTGGCTAGTATGACAGAAAGACAAACTGAAAATATAATAACAAATATGACCTGCCGGACCATGCAAGTTATCAAGTTGGGTCTACCAATGAATGATAAGGAACACAGGAAACCAAACATGAGACATATAAGAAGTAGATAGCTGAGTTCTCTGTTATTGGCCTTTACAATTGGAGTCTGGTGCTTTATTATGAACAGGGAGAACACAGAGAATGTAACCAGGCAAAACAAGATTGAAACACAAGCCAGAGAGGATCCCAACATTTCCTGGTAAGAAAGGAACTGAATGGGTTTTAGTAGACACTTCTCTTTTCTGCTGTCAGGCCATTTGTCTTCTGGGCATCTTACACATTCAGTCTCATCTGAAAAACATTAAATAGTTTATATTGTCACTCGCCATACACTGATAAAAAGGCTGATAAAAACGACTAATGATGTATCACAGGGACTATATTCATATAAATAACCCTTAACCTTCACCAATCACTAAATAAAATACCAGACCAAATACCCAGACTCATTAGATATTATTTATAAAGGTGCAACATTACGGTTTTGACTATTTTCAGAATAAAAAGCTGTAATAGGGTATAAAACTGGAATATAATAAATAATGATAGGCCTATAAAATGCTGTTTGCCATTTGTCATTCTATCTGTAGTTCAATACTAATAGAATACTTTAGAGAATATCCAGAGGATTTCATATGAATGAAGTTTTTGAAAAGACTTGAAGAAAAGATGTTTATGCTTCAGGTTCGGAAAGCGTTTTTCACTGTGAGAACGGTAAGGGCTCATTCACACTAGAAACTGACAGAAACTGACAGAAACGCACAGCATGTGTTTCTGTCAGTTTGTATCCATTTTTTAACAATGTGTATTCCATAGATTTCTATACAAAATGCATGAAAAAATGGACAGAAATGCTGCATGCAGTGCGTTTTTTAAACGGACTGGAACAGAACGGATTATAACGCAGCAGGTGTGAACAATATTATTGGGTTTTACTGTTATTAGGTTTTACTGTCTGTCCATTTTTTTAAACGCACCTGCGTTTGAAAAACGGATACAAACTGATGTAGTGTGAACGATCGCTTAAGCTATGGAACTGTCTTCCAGTGGACGTTGTTATGGCAGGTTCATTGGTCAGTTTAAAAAAAAAAAAGCTGGATACGTTTCTGCAAACAAGGAATGTTGCAAGTTACTGGTATTGATACATAAAGTATAAATGAGTCAGGAAGGAATTTTTTTCCCCCTTCATAAATTTGGTTTTTTTTGTTTTTTTTTTGCCTTCCTCTGGATCAGTTAGGCTGGAAATGAGGATATTGCTAGATGGGTTGGACTAGATAGACATACTGTATGTATTTATTCAACCCTATACTATACTATACTAAGTTAATTCCATGTAATACCATAGTTACAAATGCATTGCACTGTTTATATTGAGATCCTTTTTTACATCTTTCATCCAGTTAAACGCCATTTAATTTACTCATATTAATGATGAATGCACTAACATGCATGTTTGGGGAAACAATGGGGAGATTTAAGCAATCGCTCTGGGTAGATCTCCCTTCCCTTCAATACCGGCTTTGAGTCTATGGGTAAATCCCAAAAAGTAGTCCAAAATATGACTTTAAATATAGTAATGCTAAAAGTGGTGCAAATGCCATCATTGAACATCTTGTGTCTATTACGATTTCCCCAGAGTCGTCGCAAATAAGGAATTTAATTCATGCTAACTGCTATTGAATTCTTAAGCATAACTTAAACTTTTAAAAATAAGTTATTAAATGATCACAAAACTATCCAGATTTTATTTTTAAAAAGACCCTAACATGTGTACATACAGTAGTTTGCACAGTCTGGAAGTTATCTAGTAGTTTATAGTATTTGAGGTTGAATAAAGACATACGTCCATCCAGTCCAACCCATCTAGCAACTAACTCTACTTTATGTATCAATACCAGTAACTTGCAACATTCCTTGTTTGCAGAAACTCATCCAGCTTTTTTTGAAACTGACCAATGAACCTGCCATAACAACGTCCACTGGAAAAAAAAAAACTTTCCGAGCTTTTGTTCATTTAATTATGTGTCAATCTCTCTTTTTGCACTCTTCACCTCTCCAACTATATGACTTTCTGTCTTCATGGTGATGTGTATTTCTGATCTTTCCAGAAAACATAAGGAAATATTTAGTTAGGAATCATAAACCTATGTATGTGTGTGTTTAATTTTATGACCATTGACCATACCCAAGGGAAATGTTCAATATTCTTTTATGTATTGGGACAAAATAAAATATAATAAAACGGAATATTACAAACCATAAGGATTTAGAATTTCTCCATCAGAGCATGGCACACAGTCAAAACAACAGATCAATTGCCCCTGAAGTGTGGCCCTTCTGTGGCCCTGGAGACATGGATCACTGCAGGCTGAATGAGGGACCTGTAGGAAATTTCATTTGAAAGAAGTCTTATTAATGTGTGTGTATATATATATATATATATATATATATAGATAGATAGATATATATATATAGATAGATAGATATATATATAGACTTCAGTAAGGGTCAGGAGCACTCCAGGGTTTCTTCAAAGGCTCAAGGCTTGATAAAGGCTCCACGCACAGAGCCGAAACGTTGCCACTATGTGCTTTGTTTAAATAAAAGCCAATTCCTCGGGTCAGGACTCAGCCGTGTCCTGCATCTTAAGGATAAAGGACATACCTTTCAAATTGTAATGTAACATATTGGCAAAGGAACGTGACTGGTTCAAGAGAGGTGTTAAGTGAGGCCATTTATGTGAAATAAAAAGAAACCAAGCCTAAATAGAGGTGGGAGGTTTGACACCAACTGTCTGCCATGTCAATACTGTTTGACACCTTACTCTGGGCGTTCTATAACACCTCTTAGCCCACTATCCAATCACGCCTTAACACTTGGCTGTGACTGCTAATTGGGATTTTACAGGGTACTTAATTGCCGCAGATCTTGTACAATTCATTCTGAATTGAGAAAGCCAGTCGGATTGACTAGCGAACGTCTTCAAGAACTAAACTTCAAGTCCAGTTTATCTAATTGAATACACAGATATACCATGACCTGGTGTATGAGCATATCCTACACTGTACCCATGCTGTGGATTTCTACTTTATGCCTCACTTTTATCTTTATTCTAAAACATAACTATCTCTGCTTACCAGATACATTTATTTGCTGCTGATACTTAGATAAATTGTAATATTTATGTTGCTGGTTGTTATAATCATATTACTAATTTCTGTCCCATGGTCTACTTTGGTTTTCATCTGTATAAAAGTAATAGCGTGCTCATTTTTGTGCACTTTTTTTTAGCAGTATGTCCCCTTGTTTGCCCTTTAACACTTTATCCTGCTCAAGGATCACTTTATATTAACTATTAGATCCCAATCAATACAGTTATTTTCTAGTCTAATTGAAAGTGCCATGATGTCTTGTTTCTATTAGTTGTAACTTGCTGTGTGTGGGACATGTGGGCAGTAATGCAGTAATTCCTGTGTACCATACCACCCAACCGTCCAGGTTTGAATAGGTTGGGCATGTCTGCGATGTTGCGGTGGGTGGTGCACGGCATTCCAAGTGGTGACGTTGGGTTTGTGTCGTGTGTTGTGGTGTCCAGGAGGCTTGGACGTGACATTTGGTGGTTTCGATATTTGGGGGCATGGCCACGCTGTTTCAAAGTGTGGGCATGGCCATGCCATTTAGGGGTATAGTGTGGGTGTTTGGGGTGTGTCTGTGATGTTTGGGGCCATGGACACGATGTTTGTGTATGTAGGATGTTATTCGGGACCAGACCTGGGATTTTGGGGGGTGACCACAATATCTGGTAGCGTGGTCACAACATTTGGGGGCAGGTTGCAATGCATGGCAGTTATCTTTGGGGACGTGGCCTTGATGGTTGGGTATGAGCGGGACCATATGTTTGGGGTGTGGCCGTGACAGCAAATATCTGGGTGTGGGTCACATTCCAGGAGTCTCTGCTTTAGGGAAATGTCTCATTCCCTCTGTTGTAGAAGCTGTTGTTCTGTGTGTGCAGCTCTCTGAGTTGTGTAGCTGTACATTACGCTCTTGTTGTGTCACTGAAGGACTTTGTGTCTTGTGTTGTTGAAGTTGGAGCACACCAGAGCCCAGGCCTTCATCTAGTTACTGAAATGGGGAATCACACCTGCACGTGACATGCAGGCTTTTTATTGTTCAAAACGGCCCTTTCAGAGGGTGTCGCCGTTATGTGGATGGGTGGAGTTTCTGTGTGTTCATTTGGTGGTTAGCACAACCTTTCCTGTGATTTTATTTTCCAATAAGATGAAGTTTTAACCTTTACTGGAGTCCGGTAGCTACCTGGTTTTCCTTTGGATTGTTCTATATTGGCACGGTGGAGAGACGGATACTTTGCCAGGTGTAGAGAGCACTGGAATGCCCTTGGAGAGGGACACGTGTGGCTCGTGGGACACAGTACTTGCTTGTGCATGTTGATATCTGAGCTATATCAAGAAAGAAGATTTTCAATGCAGGGTTAATTTACCTTTCGTTGCTCCTCTCATGGATTCTGAACAGCTGATTGAGCACTGTCCTGATCTGCCTTCTGTCTTCCTCACATGTTAAGTGGAGCATTGGAATGTATGTTCATTCTTCACAGGAGAGTGAAATTACCTCCCAGTAAATTTAGATCCACCTGGAAGCTACTTCTCAGTTAAACAATAGAAATGCTAGATACTATAGATACTTTATAATATTTTATTTCAATTCTAGTGTGAAAATGTAATATTTAAAAAAATACGAGACAACTGGATGCATTAAGAGAAGTGATGGACCCAAACGCGAACCCAAGTTTCAGTAACCCACAATGTAATGTTCGAATTTGTTAACCTCATTAGAGATGTGATGTGGGTTCGATTAGAACTCAGTTTCGATCGAATCTGAGGGTTTCGAAGTTCCGACGAAACTTTCGGAACTCTTGAATTTATGGAACCTGAATTTTTCCAATTTTTGATTTTTATCGAAAATAAAAAATCGAAAGTAGATAATTATTGAAAATTGAAAGTAACGATTATTGAAAATCGAAAGTACGATTTATGAAAATCAAAGTAGATGATTTTCGAAAACGAATAGTATGATTTTTGAAAATCGAAGTAGATGATTTTTCGAAAAATAACGAAAGCGATTTTCAAAATGCCGATTTTGAAATTGAGGTAACAGATTTCGAAAATTGAAAGTAGCCATTTTCGAGAATCGAAACTCGAACTTTCGAACAAATTTTCGATAAATTTGAAAACGAAACAAAACTCAACAGTTTCGAACATCTCTACCGCAAATGTAGCCTTTGATTTTGGTAACCTCGAATGTAGTGTAAAATTTAGTTTAACCTCAAATGTAGCCTTGTTTTCGACAACCCTCGAATGAAGTGTTTGGTAACCCACTAATGTAGTGTTCAATTTTTGTAACCCTTGAATGTTAGCCTTCGATTTCAGTAACCCTCAAATGTCGTTTTAATTTTGGTAACCCTCAAATGTAGTTTTTGAATTCGGTAACACTCGATGTAGCCTTCATTTTCGGTAACCTTTGAATGTTCCTTCATTTTCGACTACCTTCAAATATACTTTCGATAACCCTCTAATGTACGTTCGATAACCTCTCATGTAGTGTTCGATTTTGGCAAACCTCGAATTTCAATTTCAGTAGCCCTCAAATTGGCCATAACCCTCGAACATAGCATGCAACAACCTGACAATTGCCCCATCATGGGAGAACTTACAGGGAGATTCAAAAAAAGTTCTTATTGTAAAAATGGTGCTAATTTTGCCCCAACCAATCAATATATTTACTTTGAAAGCTAACCTATAATTCAATCTCCCTATTCGTGTTTAAACAGAACATTTCCCAATGTCACAGCCAATTACGAGTAAGTTACCATTGCTATTTTCACTGTATTTGATATGAACTTTTTGAGCTATTTATCCCTATTGACTTAAAGGGGAACTGTGTCCAAAAATAACTTTAGGTATTTAGGTAAATTGCTCCCCAAGAATTTTTGCAATTTATTTCCATTGTTTATTTTGCATAGTTTGAAGATATTACATTTTTGTGTGTGATATGGCAGCAGCATCACCAGGTCCCCTGCACTTCCTGCTTCCTGCTCTGAAACTGTCAGCCAATCTATCCTGTGTCTCCTCCTCACCTTTGCAGCCCCCTGGTCCCTCCACTCATAGACCCCATGGTCCCTCCGTTGCAGGCCCCCTATCTACAGCTCCATGTGGCCCCACCCACTCACGGTGCGTAAGCCCTGCCCACTCCCAGTGCCTAACCCTCCAGTCATGTGCCATGGGTTACTCAGAACCCCCCCCCCTAGAAAACTCTGTGGAATCATTCTTTTCAGGGCAGATGAGAACTCTGCCTGAAAGGCTTTTTTCACACAGTGAAAGAGAAGGGCTGTAGATTCCCTTACCTTCTCTGTCAGACTTAACACAGCGAGAGGAGGAGGGACTTCCTGTCTCCCTCACACACTGAGGGAGTCTGAGGCTTTGCTCCCCCCGCGGCACTGTGCAGGAGAAGCCTCAGGATTGTCACAAGTCAGCCTCCCACCCATACTTTCGGGTCAGTCATTTCTGTATATCTTGAGCTGTGGAGCACGTAGAGAGGTGGTTGATGGCTCATTTTAAAGGTATGAAACTGGTCTTTCATTTAAACTTAACTGTTTGGAGAGCACAGTTCCCCTTTAAATGGGTTTGTTTTTGAACTTCCGAACTTTTACTGAAGTTCAGAAACAAACATTTCGGCCATCTCTAGTAGAGATGAATGAATCTGGCAGTGTTTTCTACCGAACTTATTGAAGTTTCAATTGCAATTTTTGGGTATTCAATAAATTTTAATAATTAATATTTTTAGGTTTTTGATTTTCTATTTTTAGATTTAATGAGATCCGCAGAGTTTCTAAACCAACATTTCATAATTAAAATAAGGTTTGTTTTGAAATCTCTCATTTATCACTAGATCAGGGAATGTCTTTGAATTGAATATTAAGAGCTTCCCTTAACAATTTTTTTGTTAATTCATCACCTAAATATTATATATTAGTGGAAATATTCAGAACTGACATAGCCCTGGTGTAAAGATTAATGCTTTATTCAAACCTTAGACAATTCTGTGTACAAATGGGTTGATATTTTGGACACACCGCGCTAACATGACCAATATTTTGGTAAATCAGATAAAATATTGACCAAATTAATCCATGTGAACAGCATTTTCAGGGGTAGGTTAATAAGTAAATAACATGTTTTTTAACCTGAAAAAAGTAAGTTTCCTCTTAAGCAAGTGAGGACAGTGAGGTAGTTCTGCCTTAAATATTGTGATACAAGGATTCTCAATGCTAATCCTTAAAAAGGATTCAATGTCTTCTAGGACAGGCTGGATACCCTGATGATGTTAATTAAATGCAACCGAGGAAAAAGCCATACTCCGTTAGTCTACAATACACAAGCATACAGATCAATGGTAGATGCAGTTCATTGGATTTAATTTCTTGTATGAACACAATATATGTATATATATATATATATATATATATATATTATATATATATATATTAATATATATTATATACCAACCAATATGAGTGGCACTCAAAAAACAGATACTGTGGCAATAGACCTGGGTGCTTCCTATAGATATATAAATAGACTTCAGTAAGGTTCAGGACACTTCAAAGTAGGTGTGTGTATATATATATATATATATATATATATAGATAGATAGATATATATATATAGATAGATAGATATATATATAGACTTCAGTAAGGGTCAGGAGCACTCCAGGGTTTCTTCAAAGGCTCAAGGCTTGATAAAGGCTCCACGCACAGAGCCGAAACGTTGCCACTATGTGCTTTGTTTAAATAAAATACTTTGAAGTGCTCCTGAACCTTACTGAAGTCTATTTATATATCTATAGGAAGCACCCAGGTCTATTGCCACTAGTATCTGTTTTTGAGTGCCACTCATATTGGTTGGTATATATATATATATATATATATATATATATATATATATATACTCCTATAATTGTGTTCATACAAGAAATTAAATCCAATGAACTGCATCTACCATTGATCTGTATGCTTGTGTATTGTAGACTAACGGAGTATGGCTTTTTCCTCGGTTGCATTTAATTAACATTCATCATGGATATCCAGCCTGTCCTAGAAGACATTGAATCCTTTTTTAAGGATTAGCATTGAAGAATCCTTGTATCACAATATTTTAAGGCAGAACTACCTCACTGTCCTCACTTGCTTAAGAGGAAACTTACTTTTTTCAGGTAAAAAAACATGTTTATTTACTTATTAACCTTACCCCTGAAAATGCTGTTCACATGGATTAATTTGGTCAATATTTTATCCTGATTTACCAAAATATTGGTCATGTTAGCCGGTGTGTCCAAAATATCAACCCATTTGTACACAGAATTAGTCTAAGGTTTTGAATAAAGCATTAATCTTTACACCAGGGCTATGTCAGTTCTGAATATTTCCACTAATATATAATATTTAGGTGATGAATTAACAAAAAAATTGTTAAGGGAAGCTCTTAATATTCAATTCAAAAAGACATTCCCTGCATCTAGTGATAAATGAGAGATTTCAAAACAAACCTTATTTTAATTATGAAATGTTGGTTTAGAAACTCTGCGGATCTCATTTAAATCTAAAAATAGAAAATCAAAAACCTAAAAATATTAATTATTAAAATTTTATTGAATACCCAAAAATTGCAATTGAAACTTCAATAAGTTCGGTAGAACCACTGCCAGATTCATTCATCTCTACTAGAGATGGCCGAACTGTTTGTTTCTGAACTTCAGTAAAAGTTCGGAAGTTCAAAAACAAACCCATTTAAAGGGGAACTGTGCTCTCCAAACAAGTTAAGTTTAAATGAAAGACCAGTTTCATACCTTTAAAATGAGCCATCAACCACCTCTCTACGTGCTCCACAGCTCAAGATATACAGAAATGACTGACCAGAAAGTTAATGGGTGGGAGGCTGACTTGTGACAATCCTGAGGCTTCTCCTGCACAGTGCCGCGGGCGAGCAAAGCCTCAGACTCCCTCAGTGTGTGAGGGAGACAGGAAGTCCCTCCTCCTCTCTGCTGTGTTAAGTCCTGACAGAGAAGGTAAGGGAATCTACAGCCCTTCTCTTTCACTGTGTGAAAACAGCCTTTCCAGGCAGAGTTCTCACTCTGCCTGAAAAGACTGATTCCACAGAGTTTTCTAGGGGGGGGGGGTTCTGAGTAACCCATGGCACCCATGAGTGGGCAGGGCTTAGGCACTGGCGAGTGGGCAGGGCTTACGCACCCATGAGTGGGTGGGGCCACATGGAGCTGTGGAGGGACCATGGAGGGACCATGGGGTCTATGAGTGGGAGGGACCAGGGGGCTGCAAAGGTGAGGAGGAGACACAGGATAGATTGGCTGACAGTTTCAGAGCAGGAAGCAGGAAGTGCAGGGGACCTGGTGATGCTGCTGCCATATCACACACAAAAATGTAATATCTTCAAAACTATGCAAAATAAACAATGGAAATAAATTGCAAAAATTCTTAGGGGAGCAATTTACCTAAATTTACCTAAAGTTATTTTTGGACCACAGTTCCCCTTTAAGTCAATAGGGATAAATAGCTCAAAAAGTTCATATCAAATACAGTGAAAATAGCAATGGTAACTTACTGTAATTGGCTGTGACATCTGGGAAATGTTCTGTTTAAACACGAATAGGGAGATTGAATTATAGGTTAGCTTTCAAATGTAAAATAATATCTGATTGGTTGGGGGAAAATTAGCACCATTTTTAACAATAAGAACTTTTTTTGAATCTCCCTGTAAGTTCTCCCATGATGGGGCAATTGTCAGGTTGTTGCATGCTATGTTCGAGGGTTATGGCCAATTTGAGGGCTACTGAAATTGAAATTCTAGGTTTGCCAAAATCGAACACTACATTAGAGGGTTATCGAACGCTACATTAGAGGGTTATCGAAAGCTATATTTGAAGGTAGTCGAAAATGAAGGATACATTCAAAGGTTACCGAAAATGAAGGCTACATTCGAGTGTTACCGAATTCAAACACTACATTTGAGGGTTACCAAAATTAAAACGCTACATTTGAGGGTTACTGAAATCGAAGGCTACATTCAAGGGTTACAAAAATTGAACACTACATTAGTGGGTTACCAAACACTTCATTCGAGGGTTGTCGAAAACAAAGGCTACATTTGAGGGTTAAACTAAATTTTACACTACATTCGAGGGTTACCAAAATCAAAGGCTACATTTGCGGTAGAGATGTTCGAAACTGTTGAGTTTTGTTTCGTTTTCAAATTTATCGAAAATTTGTTCGAAAGTTCGAGTTTCGATTCTCGAAAATTGGCTACTTTCAATTTTCGAAAATCTGTTACCTTCAATTTTCAAAAATCGGCTATTTTGAAAATCGTCTACTTTCTATTTTCGAAAATCATCTACTTTCGATTTTCAAAAATCATCTACTTTCGATTTTTCGAAAATCATCTACTTTTGATTTTCATAAATCGTCTACTTTCGATTTTCAATAATCGTCTACTTTCAATTTTCAATAATTATCTACTTTCGATTTTTTATTTTCGATAAAAATCAAAAATTGGAAAAATTCAGGTTCCATAAAATTCAAGAGTTCCGAAAGTTTCGTCGGAACTTCGAAACCCTCAGATTCGATTCGAAACTGAGTTCTAATCGAACCCACATCACATCTCTAATTCGAGGGTTAACAAATTCGAACATTACATTTGTGGGTTACTGAAACTTGGGTTCGCGTTTGGGTCCATCACTTTTCTCTTAATGCATCCAGTTGTCTCGTATTTTTTTTAAATATTACATTTTCACACTAGAATTGAAATAAAATATTATAAAGTATCTATAGTATCTAGCATTTCTATTGTTAACTGAGAAGTAGCTTCCAGGTGGATCTATAATTTACTGGGAGGTTATTTCCACCTCTCCTGTGAAGAATTGAACATACATTCCAATGCTCCACTTGAACATGTGAGGAAGACAGAAGGCAGATCAGGACAGTGCTCAATCAGCTGTTCAGGATCCATGAGAGGAGCACCGGAAGGTAAATTAACCCTGCATTGAAAATCTTCTTTCTTGATATAGCTCAGATATCAACATGCAACAGCAGTACCTGTGTCCCACGAGCCACACGTGTCCCTCTCCAAAGGGCATCCAGTGCTCTCTACACCTGGCAAAGTATCCGTCTCCTCCACCGTGCCAAATATAGAACAATCCAAAGGAAAACCAGGCTAGCTACCGGACTCCAAGTAAAGGTTAAAACTTCATCTTTATTGGAAAATTAAAATCACAGGAACGGTGTGCTAACCACCAAATGAACACACAGAAACTCCACCCATCCACATAACGGCAACACCCTCTGAAAGGGCCGTGTTTGAACAATAAAAAGCCTGCATGTCACGTGCAGAGTGTGATTCCCCATTTCAGTAACTCAGATGAAGGGCCTGGGCTCTGTGTGCTGCCCAACTTCAACAACACAAGACACAAAGTCCACTTCAGTGACACAACAAGAGCGTAATGTACAGCTACACAACTCAGAGAGCTGCACACACAGAACAACAGCTTCTACAACAGAGGGAATGAGACATTTCCCTAAAGCAGAGACTCCTGGAATGTGACCACACCCCCAGATATTGCTGTCACGGCCACACCCCCAAACATAATGGTCACGCTCATACCCCAACCATCAAGGCCACGTCCCCAAAGATAACTGCCATGCATTGCAACCCTGCCCCCAAATGTTGTGACCACGCTACCAGATATTGTGGTCACCCCCCAAAAATCCCAGGTCTGTTCCCGAATCATACCTACATACACAAACATCGTGTCCATGGCCCCAAACATCACAGACACACCCCAAACACCACACCTATACCCCTAAATGGCATGGCCATGCCCACACTTTGAAACAGCGTGGCCATGCCCCCAAATATCGCAACCACCAAATGTCACGTCCAAGCCTCCTGGACACCACAACATCACAGACACAACCCAAACTGTCCACACTCTGGAATGCCGTGACACCACCCACCGCAACATCGCAGACATGCCCAACCTATTCAAACCTGGACGGTTGGGTGGTATGGTACACAGGAATTACCTGCATTACCTGCCCACATGTCCCACACACAGACAGTTACAACTAATAGAACAAAGACATCATGGCACTTTCAATTCGGACTAGAAAATAACTGTATTGATTGGGATCTAATAGTCAATATAAAGTGATCCTTGAGCAAGGATAAAGTGTTAAAGGGCAAACAAGGGGACATACTGCTAAAAAAAAGTGCAAAAAATTGAGCACGCTTAATAAAAACACACAACGCTCAGACAGCGTAACAGAATGAAGCCCGGCTTTAACAACACAGACAAAGAGCCGCACGTCACATGATCAGATTAAAACGATGCGCACTTCGTGCCCAAGTAGGTAGTCGTTGATGTATTAGAGCATCCCATAACACTACTCATGCAGAGAAAGACTGTGCGATTCCATTAACGCCAAGTTAACCAAAGATATTCACAAGTTCTACTGGGCTAAATGAATATACTATGGAGTGCAGAGTACAATTTCTGAACCCACCACAATGCAAAAAATGTAAACTGGATGATAGACACTTCAGCAATACCAAGCTGTACCTATCTCCTCCTATATACGCACATAACATTCACAGGGACACTATGTCATAGTGAATTTATGAATGATCATGTGTCGGGTTTTCCTTACGTAAGACAAGGAAAAGTCTGTGTAAGATAATGATTTGTCTAATTAAATAATTACTATTTCATTTTCTTCTCTCCAGCTGTGTCTTATAAAAATACTGACTGTATATAAAGTTTGCATAAAACTTTTCATATGTAATATCAATAGTGGGTCAGAGTAAAAGGTCAGGAGAAATCTAGAAAAAGATTTAAATGCTTATCACTGTAGAAGTTTCAGAGATCATGACTATGATGGCCCCGTCCGCGATCCGAACCCGGATCCGCGGGGAATTTACCTCGTTTGCGAACGGCGGATATCGGGATTTTCTCTGATTTTCGAAAATACGGGAAAATACGAGAAAACCTCATAAATTCTAATTTCACAGATTTTTTACATTTTTGTACGGGGCAAGTCACATGTTTCGGGGTCCGTATTTCCGAAGAATCCCTCGTATTTTCGAAGAATCCTCGCATTTCGTATTTTCGAAGAATGACGAAGACTCGGGCACATTGAAATTCACCTAGCAGACTGTAATTTTTAGGTACTTGTAGGGCATTGATACGTGTTTCCAAGGTCTTACCTACCCGGTCCCTGAGTGATTTAGAGTTACCAGGCTATTTAGTCCCATTTTAAATGCGGATTTGGACAACTTACTTTCATTTTAATAGGGTTAATGGGTCCGCTCGCGATTTTCGAATTTTTCCTGAAAATTCGCGGATCCCTCGAGCGACCGATTTTGCGAAGTTCTGACATCTCTAGTCATGACCATTTGGACAGGTTCTCTTTGTGTTGGTGGGGTAAGTAGCAAGGCCAGGTGATGGTATTATGCATTTCATAGTAGGAACAGTAAAGAAAATTGAGGAAAGTTAATGGTCCCCTATTCTCGTCTGCCCGATTATTGCACTTTCTTGCTAAGTAACTGATCAATTAAAAACTGATTAATTAAGGGGAATCTTTTTTACTTTTTAGTGTAATGCATGTGGTAGACATAGACTAGCCAGGAGGCTGCTTTCCTACTACTACAATAACACTTACAAAGTTAATAACTGAACAGGTTATTATCTTATTACCAGTGCTTCTGGGGTAAAATATTATTCTGTCGTAAAATAAAGAATGTTTTTTTTAAAATGGTGCTTATTCCGCAAGTTTAGGGAGACACACTCTAATCATCATCATATACAAATGTTTCAAACAGGTTTAATATTTTTTTTTTTTACTCTCTTTAAAGTAGTGCGTGAAATGTTAAAAAAATCTGATGGAATCACAACTATTTTTGAACAATGTCTGGATCCTCCTGTCATTTTCTTTTCATTCTTATGCTGTTATGGTATAATGAGTGTGTATGTGAAACTTCATTGGAAGGGTGCAGACTGCCTTGTGACGAACGGTACTTGGTTATTCCTTGGCTGGAGACATCACCTTGGGAGGACTCTTTCCTGTCCACATTGAGACAAAATACCCCTGAAACACACTTTAGAGAAAGTCCGAAGCCTCTACAATGCAGTGGGTAGGTTTTTACTTTATTGTTTTCTACATTAAAAGTTAAAAGCTGAGCTTGGAGCTTCCTAAATTATTTTGTGCATAAGCCATTTTGTCCATATCTGATGCTATGTTCTATCCTAAAACATTATCCAGAAACAATAAACCTTGTTGTGCTTTATACAAAGAAATCTGATTAAAGACTTGGAAATGTCTTTACTGCAGCGAACCCATTCTGCTTCAACTTTAAAGCTGGGTACACACATTACTGATAAAGGGAGGGCCCAACTGTTACCGATGGATCAGTACTTTTTCAGTAATTTGTGTACGCCATCTTTAATAATTGGTTTACACTCTGATGACCACCTGGCAAATAGGAAAGGTCCTTGAAGACCTGGAACATACAAAACCACTGAAAAGTGCAAGATCTTAATTACGCTTCTCATTTTTAGGGGTGAGGATGAAATGACTAAAGCTGGGTACGCACCGCTAGTGGAGAATGTTCAGGACTGTGTGTTTCCTCGACGCGGCGGCCATCTCCCCTATAGGCCAAGGGAAATCTTCGGTCTTTCATTAATGACCGCAAGGCCGACCCAGTTAAGACGCTACACACAGACGCCGATAAAGTTCGATGTATCAGGGCTTTATTGCTAGCGTGTGTACCTAGCTGATGAGGGGCTGATGCAATAAGATGTACAAAGTTTGCTTATGCTAGTAATGTTGCAGCAACCAATTGGATGTTAGCTTTTACAGGGTTACCGGCAGTTATATATATATATATATATATATATGTGGTATAGTTAGGAGGACTTCACTTAGTCGACATTAAGTGCCTTGGTGCTACTACTGATAGAATTTTAAATATAGTTGTTTTAGTCGTGCACACATAGGACTTTCAATTCCTCAACAAACATTTTATTTTTATTCACACATATTTAGTGTGACAAAGCAACGTTTTTGGTAGTGTGTATGTGTGTGTATGTTTTTGCTATGTGTGGATTATGGGCTATAGAATCTTTACACAGGTATATTTTTTACTGTTACTCGATCACCAGCTTCCACGGAACCAAATAGGATAAATCCTGCAGGTCTGAGAGTAGACCCAGGCAATCCCTGCTACACCTGTGTGGTTGAAACTAACATGCTAGGTTAATACTTATTATGTAAAGGTATAATTATGGTAACCTCATATATTATAACAGAAGGTACCTCACAGCATCATTTATTGTATACAGTTGCCCTACTAATCTAACATATAAACAAACATTTCTCATTCCCAGTTTAACCTAAGAAATGGATTTATCCTTTATATACTCCTTATGCATATCTAATTTGAAAAAGTTCCTCAGACCATTTTTATAACTGATAACTGCTTTCATTTTCAGTATTACAATAAATCCTTGGTTATACCTGCCTGGCTTTACCACTAAGCAAAAGGCTAAGGACTTGCAGCAACACACCTTTATTCCAACCATTAATAGTGGCTGCCAATTCAAATTGTTCTAGCCATCATTCCACTCCCTAGTTACCCCCATCAATGCATCAGATTTAAAAATAGGTTTGGCAATTGGGCCTGGAAGAGCTAATTGTGGGATTTTATCTGCAGGTACAAGGACAGCCTCCATAGCGTTAATACTGAGAACAAATATACAAAGAAAACAGATCACTGCTTTATGAAGGATTATGGGTAGCATGCACACATTGGGTACTCTGGTTGGTCTGGCACAAAGCAGAAAGTGCACATAAACAGGTTCCCACATAACATGTACAGTTAATCAGGGGTGTCCCTGTCTATGGTGCACCACTTTGAATATTGAACAGCCTGTTATTGTGTGTCCTTGTAAGTGGTTACAACTTATCTGTTATCTCGAGTTTTTTATCCAATAAGGTAAATTATCTGTCCAATATTCTGTCCTCCCAACAGGTGGTAACAGGATCTTATACGCAGGGTCTTATACACAGGTTTTTATACACAGGATCTTGTGTTGCAGTCAATATCACTTCATAACACACACCACCAATCCACTTTCCTCCTCTACCATAGAGAGCAGGGATATTTTATTACTCACTGTACACCACCTGCAGGCTGGAGGTGGTATATATAGGAGCCTTGGTTATATGTCCATTACAATACACATCACATCCTGTGTAGCAGACAGAATTTTTTTTTTTGAATAACACTCCTTTCATATGGAGCAAACACAGGGGTGTGGTTAAGCTACCATTTGAACCATTCCATTTTAGAATAGGGATCTCAGCTCTGTAAGTTATTATTTTGTATATTTTTGTGTTGCACCAATATAAGTTAGTGCAAATTTTATATACATTTACTGATGGCCATTTAATGGTAACAGTGAGATACTATACACCTTTCCTATGTGTAGTATCCTATACCCCCACACATGGTACTCCTAAAAACTCAATGCATTCTCATGGAGATATAATAATTTATAATATAGGGGTATATACATTATATACACTTTACTACAGATTTCTATCTGCAATATTTTATATAACCATACCTGGTGTAAAATATTTTTTCTCTTCCAGATTTCATATAAGATTTTATATCGCTTTTTACTTGCAATGGTATACGCAGTTATGGAAATTAATGAATTAAATGATCTTCTACCTACCCAATGTAACACTTGGCTTTAGAATTTATGACTCTTGTTTTAATGAGTTGATATCCCTGATGGGAGCAACAAGGATTTTATCAGGAAGACAGAAGAGTGCCCAATTTTAACTGCAATAAAGATATTAATGCCATTGGCTATAGTAGGTGATCTCGCTTCAAAGGCTTCGGAACCTATAGCAAGAATTCTAGGATTATACAGATATCCACAGGTACTTAAATACTGAGCAACAATATTGTCATACAGTATGTGATGTCATTGTAGATGCAAATGGAGCACTTAGAAAAGCAGAATACAATAGTGGGGCATACTATACCGTATATACTCGAGTATAACTGACCAGAGTATAAACCGAGGTCCCTACTTTTACTGAAAACACTAGTAAAAAAATGATTGACTCGAGTATAAACCGAGGCAATAATAAACAATAATACATAGGGTAATAAACAGCAATATTCATTGTTTTCATACAGCAGTAGAAGAGCCTATTGGCCCCAATACCATACGTTAATATAATCTAGTAACCATGTTTTGGTTGCTGGAGTTATAGTTTCTAAACATCTTGGAGCGCAAGATGTTTAGAACTGTAGTAAAAGTAAAAGGATTGAGACCTGGCTTTCACCATATGAACATATTAAAAGTGCCACCCAGCACCATATCCCCCCCCCTCCACTGCATACGGAAGACTGTGAGTGCCCACCCTAAGCCACCCCATACACAGGAGCATCCTCCTTACTAGCGTGCTGACAGGTTCTTGGACCTGTTTTCCTTCCGGTCCCAGCTCCCGGTCTCACTTCTCCTGGACTACTACTTTAAATCCTTCTCCTGGACTCCGATTTCTCCCAGAGAGGTACCGGCTTCTATTATATATACCAATCTTAATCCTTTTTCTCTATGACCCGAGGATCAACCGAGCCCAGGCTTTTAAGGTATATTTTAAACCTTAAAAACCTCAATTTTTATACTTGGTGTTATATGGTAATGCTTGTTGAGAATAAAAAAGAAATGACCCATTGCTCAAAAAAAAATGGTATTTTGTATATAGTGCTGTGCTTTTAAAAAGTTTATCTCCTTAATAGTCTAAGTGTCCATTACAGCAGTTTGCCCTTAGATTGTTGCAGATTCCAAAGTCCCAGATAAACCTATTCAAGCACAGGGAATTAAAAAAAAATAACAATTCTCTGGGAAGGACCATTATTTCAGGCAGGGGGGCACTAAAGGTATAAGTAGCATTATGTAAATGAAATTTTGAGATTATTTATTGTTGGTTGACAACTTACATTTAGAAGACTTGCAGATTAAAGGGCATGTCCACCAAAAAAAAATTCCACCTGCGTAGTTTAAAATTCTTTCACTTTTCTCCTCTGCTCCTTATGGTTGTCCTGCAGTGCCTATTCAAAGTCCAGGAAACTGAGATTAGGAGCCTTCCTGTGTGTTAAAAGGTATCTGGTCCCCTTCCCTATCCTCATGAGGACTCTGGCACCACCACCCTAAGATTCCTCATCTCTGCAGATACACTTTGCCAGGTTTATAAGTTTAAAAAGTGCATAGAAACATACTTACCAACCTCTCTTGGCTTTCTTTCTCAATACTCGACTGAGTACAGACGCGACTGCGGTTTTGGCCCCTAATTCTACTCTGTTCCGGAAAGTCGCATTGAGCAAAAAGGCAGAGGGAAGAAGGTTGGTAAGTACATTTCTGGCCACTTTTTAAGTTTTAAACAAGGTTGTTAGGGTATATCACAGCCGTGTATGCTAATTGGGATTCTCCAGGGTACATATTGCCACAGATTCTTGTACAAGTCATTCTTGAATTGAGAAACCAGTCGGATGACTAGCGAAACGTCTTCTAGAACTACATTTCAAGTCCAGTGATCTAATTGAATACAACAGATATACCATGACCTGGATGAATGAAACCTTCACAAGCAATGTTGTTAGGTTTATTGTTCGAAGTGACTCAACTTCTCGACTATCCCGGACCCGGATTTTCAATATTTTCCCAGACTTTCGATAATTTCGAATGAACGAGGCAGGCGAATATGTGAGTAAAATGTGTACTATACCAATATGCAAGTAATATTGATTATCAAATCCACAAGTAAAATGTCTATTATACCCATACCGAGGTAAATAATCGAATTCTTGTAATCCACGAGTAAAATGTCTACTATACCTATACGCGAGTAAATATCGAATTAACGATATGCAAGTAAAATGTCTATTATACCCATACGTGAGTAAATATCGAATTCTCGAATCTGTGAGTTCGTTCATGGGATAATTATCGAATGTTCGAACGCGAGAGCTCGAAGATAGCGCGCTTGAAGTAAAATCAATCCATCGAGACCATTTTCTTAGGTCCCACAGCTATTTACATTAAGTTACCATTGATATTTTAATTGTATTTCATTCAAACTTTTCAAACTATTAGTCCCATTGACTTTAATGGGTTTCGAACTTTCGAACTATATGGAAAGTTCGAAACGGACCCAACTTTTGAAGTCGTCCATCTCTAGCAACCCTGTATCATTCAGAACCTCTGGTCTATTGCATTCACATGGAGGCTTGTCTATAGACGTTGCAGTTGATTGGGTCAATAATAAGACAATAAAGTCTTAATGTACAGGTTTTTAAAAGTAATTATATCGAGCCGGAATAAAGTTTAAAGATTAAATTTAGTTTTTTTGTGAATCGGCTAAAATATACAATTTTAAATGTTTTACTATTATTTTCCAGATTAGTTATGGTTCTGCTTAACCTTTGCTCAGGTGGACAAATTAACAATTTCCATCCTTCCTCAGGATAGCCTATAATTCAAATTGAAGCTTTTGTTATTGGTCAGTTGGTTAAGTACTTTAACTGGACATGGTGTATTATATTTTCTGACAGTGACTTGGCAGGCCCGGAGCTCAAGTTGTTAACTCAAGAGATAGGAATAATGGTGGATTGCCTTGCTTTCAAGAATACCTTCCTATAGTCCAGCTTCCTATAGGCTGTATTCCGTATTATAGACGTCATCCAGAAATCTAGTGCAAGAGTGATATAGTATATTGTAACTATAAAACATTGGCGCTTTAATGGAAGAGGCGTCTTTTTCCACAAATATCACTAACATGTTGGTCAGTTCTACCACCTGGTCGTTACGTTGATTTCCCAATGAAAACAATTCTAATACATTAAATTGTAGCCTTGCACACCATACCACATGGTAAATCCCAGGATTAAAGGATTTCTTTACATCCATCACTTCCTATATCGCAATGATATTTTCATGAGACATTTTGGGAGAATCTTTTCACTGTGTTTGGCCTGGACTACATCCATAAACATCTTCACCTGTTCTTAATCAAAGACATTGCCTTGGGCAACAGGAAAGGAGAGACGGCACTTTGACCCAATATTATGTTTTCAACTTTAAATTTAACATA
The DNA here is from genome assembly GCA_019447015.1 of Hymenochirus boettgeri. Taxonomy (NCBI): domain Eukaryota; kingdom Metazoa; phylum Chordata; class Amphibia; order Anura; family Pipidae; genus Hymenochirus; species Hymenochirus boettgeri. Next base: position 303,635,297 of record CM033476.1, on the reverse strand, counting down.
CAAAACCCATAATGCATTTTCGCATAGCTCAGCTTTGCACCAGATGAACCCTGGTTCCGGAAAAGGACCTTTCAAAAATGGATCATGCTAATATTTAATATCATCGGGCCTTGGCAGGTAATATTTATGTAATCACAATAAATAATTGCTTAAAAAGGATAATTAAGTTATAGAATATTAAAGTAAAATATATATTTTTTGGTGTAAGTTTTGACCGCGATCCCGATAATCCCTTTACGAGGACTTATTGCATCACGGGATCCCAATCAGGTAAGGCATGTGGATTAAAGGACAATTATACTCCCCCCCCTCGTTCCTTTCCCCCCACTCCTGCAAGGTACCAAGATTAGACCTAAAACGCTAAGTCCTCCCTTGGGTACTTTACAAAAGTCCTGCACTATTTACTTGTAATCTCCCTCGTCGCTCGGTCGATCCTCCCTTGCACTTTGAGTGACGATCACGATGCAGCCAATGGAAGACGCGCTCTGCAAGAGGCGTTTCTTCCAGTGGCTGCCTCCCGGACTGCGGAACTTTTGTAAAGTACCCAAGTGAGGACTTCCTGCAAAGTACCTCAACCTAGGCACTTGCCGGAATGGATGGGGAAATGGAAGTATAATTGTCCTTTAATTTGCATTAATTGTTAGTGCGAAAACTTACTTTTTCTGCATCAGCTGTGCAGCGCTTTTTCTTGTGGATTTTACACTAATTATCGTGGATAGCCTTTTACAGGGAGATTCACCCAGAGGCGCAAGTGCTCTGGGCAAATCTCCCATAGCGGATTTACTAGAGGGCTGTGCGACTCCGGTGAATCTCACTCACCGTCTACAAGTAGTAAGATACTTACACGCAACAGCCGCGCAGGTAAATTGTTTGTTGATGGCTGCGCGAATGCTCTTACTCGTGCAGCCACCGCAAAGTGAGACTTAAGTTGGCCTAACCAATCGTAAATTGTTAGCACGACTTAAAACAAAAGGTTAGCGCTCCCTGGTAAATTAGGACACTATAGTATTAAAAGCTGAATCAAATAATATCCGTCTGTGTAGCACGTAATAATAAAATTCTGTCAGTTATAATGACGCAACCCATGGCTCATGTTGTGTATGAGCATCCGTTTCAGCCTTATCACGCTGGGCGAATCGGTCAATGAGGCCCAGAATGCCCAATGACGAAGAGCCCATACACGGCACAATTGTCACTCAAACACAACATGCATTGCGGGTCAGCCCCCACTATCGCACATGTGTATGAAGCTTTGGGCTTGTACACAAGGATGTACTGTTTGTATGTATGTATGGATGTATACTTTATTTATAAAGCTCCATTTGGGGATGCAAACGCTGTCAACATAACATAATACAATAGAAGTCACACAAGGGGGAAAATACAGGAAATATTTTATATATAAATATGTAAATTGATAGAAATAAATATAAGTGCTAGAGCTTTGCCACAAGAGGAAAGGCAGTTCTTGCCCCGTAGAGCTTACAATCGTAATTAAGTAGGGTAACATACATATACAAAGGAAAGGGTAATGTGAGACGTATGCATTGCAAATAAACAATCATATTCTGTGCTGGTTACCAGATAGATAGGATGTAAGGGTAGATTTATCATATATAGATAATAGATATCATATACTGTGCTGGCTACCAGATAGGTAGGATGTAGGTAGATTTTCATATTTAGATAATATGATCTCATATACTGTGCTGGGCAACCAAGAATAGGTAGGATGTAAGGATAGATTTATCATGTAAGAGATATATAGATATCATATACTGTGCTGGGCACAGATAGGTGGGATGTAAGGGTAGATTTATCATATATAGATTTATAGAGATCATATATGCTGGTTACTAGATAGGTAGGATGTAAGGTAGATTTATCATATATAGATACCTATATGTGTGGGTTACCAGATAGGTGGGATGTAAGGGTATTTATCATGTATAGATATATAGATATCATATCTGTGCTGGTGCACCAATAGGTGGGATGTAAGGGTAGATTTATCATATATAGATATATAGAGATCATAACTGTGCTGGTTACTAGATAGGTAGGATTAAGGTAGATTTATCATATATAGATATATGATCCCATATACTGTGCTGGGTACCAGAAGGTGGATATAAGGCTAGATTTACATATAAGATATATAGAGATCATGTCTGTGCTGGTTACCAGATAGGTAGGATGTAAGGGTAGATTATCATATATAGATATATAGATATCATATACTGTGCTGGGTACCAGATAGGTGGGTGTAAGGTAGATTTAATATATAGCTATATATATATATATCATATACGTGCTGGTTACCAATAGTAGGATGTAGGGTAGATTTTCTCATGATGTAGATACATATACTGTGTTGGTTACCAATAGTAGGATGTAGGGTAGATTTATCATATCTAGATAATAGATATCATTACTGTGCTGGTTACCATAGGTGGGCATGTAAGGGTAGATTTATCATATATAGATATATAAAGATCATATACTGCGCTTACCTTGCGCTGTTTCGATTCCGACAACTTTCAACGCCAGCTCTCAGCTGGCCGTTGAAAGTGCCGCACTAAAATGCCGATTTCAGCATATAACATCGCTTGCGGTGGCTGCGTGTTAACTTTCGCATTACCGCGCAGCCGCCGCAAGGAAGGAGTTTAAGTCACGCTAACCGATATAACATCGGTTAGCGTGACTAAACTCCAAAACAGGAGTGATGCGCGCGTTGGTGGCACGCCCCCTATTGTTTATTAAAATTAATTATTCCTTTGCATTTGTATTTAAATAATAATAGTTTTGTCTTTTTCTGGGTACTGGGCTGTGGGCCCACGGGGGATTCCCCTGTAACCCTGTCCAGTCCTGACACTGACAGGAGCAGTTCTGTGATATCGAAGGGTAGGGCAGCACCATATGGGGACACTAGAGAGGAAATATAAGGAAGTGCAGCAGCAAAGGATTAAAGGTAGGATAATATTTGTATGCATTTGCTGTTTTGTCCAGTACAGAGGAAATTTGGGGATCCTGTTTATCAGAGAGCAAAACATACATGTAGCGAGTTTAATATTAACTGAGGGAAAGAGGTGGGAAGCAGAAAACCATAAGCCGAAGGTTGCAATAGTCCAGGCACGATAGGATGGAGAGCATGCATAGCATAGCGGTAGCGGTAAGATAGTAACCTGCAGATTTTCACTATGTGTGAAGGAAAAATCGTCAGGTTTTTAGCAAACGTTGTTAATGTGTTAGAAAAGGCAGCATGGATCAACAAGAATATGATATCCCCACTGGTGAACTATTCTTCATAGTCTTCAACCAATTGTATGTATGATGTATGTATTATAAACACCACTTGGGGTTCAGCGCTGTACAGTAATAAAATACATAAAGTCAATAAAGTCATACAGGGGGATAAATACATAGATAGTTCAGTACTGAATATACATTATATATAGAAGTGCTAGAGCTTTGCCACAAGAGGAAAGAGTCCCTGCCCAGTAGAGCTTACAATCTAGTTAATTACCTAGTAAGGCTGAAATTTACAGACATCTACATATTTTTTTTTTTAAATTTGCAGAAAATTAACATATCAAATGATCATAATTCATTGGCTAAAATATCATAAAGAGTAGTAGACTGGTTTAGTAACTGACATGTGTTTCCAGCCTAAGAGAACCAAAGGTCGATCCAGAAAAAACTGTCCTTGTAATTATCAACATTACGAAATAAGAAAGCTCAGTATGAAGGTAAAAAATAAGGGTTATAATAAAACATTCTAATATATTATTGATAATTGTAGGAGCACAACTTTACAATTAGATATAAAGTAAGGGTTCTAAATCCCCCCCCAAAAATAGAAAAAATAAAGAAAGATTCCTGACCCCATGTTATTCATAGTATCTTTGTTTTAATGCCACAGGTGATAATCCTGCATTTAATTCAGCAAAAGTTTATTATCTTTAGAATGTGATTATGCTTAAGGCTAAATCTGTTCTGTCTAATTCTACAAACTTTCTCTCCCAGCTTTACACTATATTAAAGAGTTACTTTACCAACCTGGAGGAGAGAGAATATATTTCGATGAGAATGGAGATGCTCCTTTCAATGTGGAAATTGTGAGACTGGCAGCTGTTCCAAATGGAAGTTATCAGTAGGTCCGTGGTGTCATTATGATGCAGGATCTCCTTAATAAAGGCCGAGGAACTTGTTATTCAACAATACAGATTGTTATGGATGGAGGAACATCCCTTAATGTATAAATTCTTAATGTAGAGAGAACAATCTCTGATCCTTTGCTGTATCTGTTACAACTCTCATATACCAACCGTTATCTTGAATCTTCACTAGAATGGCTGATTTTCCTAAAGTTTGTTTTAGTTTTCTAAACTATAGAACTTCAGTAAAAGTTCTAAAGTTTTATAGTTTGATTGAAAACCATTAAAGTCAATGAGTCAATATTCAAAAGTTCTAATGTGATATATTAAAATACTTACGTAAATGGCTCTGGGACATGGGAAATGGTTTGGGGAACACGTACATATCGGAGAACAAAAAAAACCTCACACGAGTTCGGAAATCCTTGGACGTTCAGAAATTCTTGAACACCAAGAATTTGGCGGCCAGCCATTCTGGAGTACCATAGCTCAACCCAGGACCCCCCCTCGGATCCTTGAAAATACCATTGTTGCCCTGGGAAGGGCGTTTTGAGGCTTAGGAGGTCCTGCAGCTTAACCAGGTTCCTTCTCCCCGCATTATAAGTGCCCTTGTGGCCCTGTGAAGGCCTTTGGGGCTTAAGGGGTCCCACAACTCAAACCCCCCCTCCCCAACATTGATAAGTGTCCTTGTGCCACTAACAAGTGACTTTGGGGCTTGAGGGGTCCTGCACCTTGAACTGGGACCCCTTCACGGCACTTATAAGTGCCTTTGCTTAAGGGCACTAAGAATGCCCATGTGCAATGTTATCACTCTGATGACTTCGAGTTCCGTGAAGGTTTGCCACCTTTATATAGGATTGCAAAGGACCAAATCCAATCATGATTGCTTAAGATTTGATTGTTGCTGAAAGGATTTGCAATCCCTGCCTAGGACTAATTAGACCTTGATGGATCTCCGTGGGTATACCAAGACAGCCCCAAGGAAAATACAAGAGAAAGCAGCAATAAACAAGCTTCAGAAGAATAGCAATATCACCATTAAAAGAGAAGATAAAGGTGGGGCAATTGTTATTATGGATACAACAAAATATGTTGAAGAAGGCAACAGACAACTAACAGATGATATATATTACTGAAAACTCTCCAAAACTACCAGGAATACAACTAAACTAAACAAACTGATTAAATCATTTCCACAAGACCTACAATCAGAGTGCTTCCATTGATACCAGACCAACCAGACATTGGAAACTTTTCATGCTCCTTAAAATACACAAACCAGGAATTCCAGGAGGGCCCATTGGTCACAGGTATGAACCACCCTTACAAAAAACATATCGGGCCTGGTAGAAAACATACTCAAACACTTGTAAAACAAACTAAAGTTACATACAAGTACTGACTTCCTTAATATACACCAGAGCATTGAACGCTTCCTGCTACGCTCTACAAGTAACCATGGACGTAATATCGCGTATAACAACATCCCACATAATGATGGTATAGCAGCATGTGATAAATTTCTAAAAACTGCCCCCCACAAAACTCCTTACCAGCCTCATTGGTTTCAGTCTTAATCATAATTATTTTACATTTAAACAAGTATTTTACCTATAATGGATGGGTGTAGCCATGGGAAGCAAAATGGCACCTTAATATGCCAACTTATTTATTACTTATTAACTTATTTATATACTATCGTTACATAGACAATGCTTTTATGATATGGACACATGGAGAAGAACAGCTACACATTTTTTCAGGATTTCAACAAACTTCACCCAACAATTAATTTGAAATGGTTTTTTTGAGGAATCGATCATTTTTGGGACACTACAGTCACCCTGAAAGAAGCAAGAATTCAAACATCCTTATACAAAAACCCACTGACAGAAACAATTATCTCAATTTCAACAGTTTTCATCCGCACCACACCAAGAAAGGAATCATATACAGCCAAGCTACTAGATTGCACAGATATAGTTCAGCAAAGGAAGATAGACAGACACCTAGGTGCAGTTGGTACATCTTTCAAACAAAAGTGATATCCATGCAGAACAATTCCCACTAACATAAGCAAAGCTTGAGAACACCCAATGATAACCTTCTACAATACAAAGGAAAAAAAGAAACCCCGGATACCTTTGGTAACAACATATAACCCAATATTGAAGAATAATGTACAATAATGAAAGAACTACAACCTATGATTAATCAAGATGAAACCCTTAAAAAAAATTCACAGAACCCCCTATACTTGCTTTCGGCAACCACCAAACCTTCACCAAAAACTAGTAAGAAGAAAGTTACACACAGATTATGAATATCACCCCAGGCCACCAAAACATGCATGTGGCCTTGGTGTAAACTGTGCAACAATATTAACAGTTCTCCATCTGTAACACACAGGAAGGGGGTGTTTAACATCCAGGGATCTTACAGCTGCACATCCAGCAATGTGGTGTATTTAATACAATGTAACAAATGTACAGACACTATATATATAGGGAAACCAGTCAAAAACTACAGAAGAGGATGAACTCCCACAGAAGTAGCATCACCAACCTACCAAAAAGAAGTAGAAGGAAAGAAGAACACGAATACCAATAGTGAAGGGGAAAAGCAAGACAGGAGAAGAACATGTCATCCATATTAGCAGGGGTCTCGAGAATTAAGAATTTTCAAAAAACACTGTATCCCTGTCTGCTTTAAACCAAACACACACCGAGGCAGCAATTGGTACATTTGAAATACCAATACTGAAACACAAGAAAAGCGACATCATATACCAGTGCAGTGCAGTGAATGCTCTGATTTGTATGTGGGGGAGACCAAACAGCAACTGCATCAACGTATGCCTAGCACAGAAGACCAATTCCTCGGGTCAGGACTCAGCCGTGTGCCTGCATCTTAAGGATAAAGGACATACCTTTCAAGATTGTAATGTTAACATATTGGCAAAGGAACGTGACTGGTTCAAGAGAGGTGTTAAGGAGGCCATTTATGTGAAAATAAAGAAACCAAGCCTAAATAGAGGTGGGAGGGTTTGACACCAACTGTCTGCCATGTACAATACTGTTTGACACCTTACTCTGGGCGTTCCTATAACACCTCTTAGCCACTATCCATCACGCCCTAACACTTGGCTGTGATGCTAATTGGGATTTTCAGGGTACTTAATTGCCGCAGATTCTTGTACAGTCATTCTGAATTGAGAAAGCCAGTCGATGACTAGAAACGTCTTCAAGAACTAAACTTCAAGTCCAGTTATCTAATTGAATACAACAGATATACCAGACCTGGATGTATGAGCATATCCTACACTGTACCCATGCTGTGGATTTCTACTTTATGCCCACTTTTATCTTTATTCTAAAACATACTATCTCTGCTTACCAGATACATTTATTTGCTGCTGATACTTAGATAAATTGTAATATTTATGTGCTGGTTGTTATAATCATTTACTAATTTCTGTCCCATGGTCTACTTTGGTTTTCATCTGTATAAAAGTTAATCACATGGGCACTTCTTAGTGCCCTTAATGCAAAGGCACTTATAAGTGCCGTGAAGGGGGTCCCAGTTCAAGGTGCAGGACCCCTCAAGCCCCAAAAGTCACTTGTTAGTGGCACAAGGACACTTATCAATGTTGGGGAGGGGGGGTTTGAGTTGTGGGACCCCTTAAGCCCCAAAAGGCCCTTCACAGGGCCACAAGGGCACTTATAATTGCCGGGGAGAAGGAACCTGGTTCAAGCTGCAGGACCTCCTAAGCCTCAAAACGCCCTTCCCAGGGCAACAATGGTATTTTCAAGGATCCAGGAGGGGGGGTCCTGGGTTGAGCTATGGTACTCCAGAATGGCTGGCCGCCAAATTCTTGGCTGTTCAAGAATTTCTGAACGTCCAAGGATTTCCGAACTCGTGTGAGGTTTTTTTTGTTCTTCCGATATGTACGTGTTCCCCAAACCATTTCCCATGTCCCAGAGCCATTTACAGTAAGTTATTTTAAATATATCACATTAGAATATCTGTTGTATTCAATTAGATCAACTGGACTTGAAATGTAGTTCTTGAAGACGTTTCGCTAGTCATCCGACTGGCTTTCTCAATTCAGAATGACTTGTACAAGAATCTGTGGCAATTATGTACCCTGGAAAATCCCAATTAGCATATCACAGCCAGGTGTTAAGGGTGTGATTAGATAGTGGCTAAGAGGTGTTATAGGAACGCCCAGAGTAAGGTGTTAAAACAGCATTGTACATGGCAGACAGTTGGTGTCGAACCCCCCCACCTCTATTTAGGCTTGGTTTCTTTATTTTCACATAAATGGCCTCCTTAACACCTCTCTTGAACCAGTCACGTTCCTTTGCCAATATGTTAACATTACAATCTTGAAAGGTATGTCCTTTATCCTTAAGATGCAGGCACACGGCTGAGTCCTGACCCGAGGAATTGGCTCTTCTGTGCTAGGCCATACGTTGATGCAGTTGCTGTTTGGTCTCCCCCACATACAAATCAGAGCATTCTTCACTGCACTGCACTGCGTATATGATGTCGCTTTTCTTGTGTTTCAGTATTGGGTATTTCAAATGTACCAATTGCTGCCTCGGTGTGTTGTTTGGTTTAAAGCAGACAGGGATACAGTGTTTTTTGAAAATTCTTCTTAATTTCTCGGAGACCCCTGCTATATATGGGATGAGCATGTTCTTTCTCCTGTCTTGCTTTTCCCCTTCACTATTGGTATTCGTGTTCTTTTCTTTCCTTCTACTTCTTTTTGGTATGGTTGGTGATGCTACTTCTGTGGGAGTTCATCCTCTTCTGTAGTTTTTGACTGGTTTCCCCTATATATATAGTGTCTGTACATTTGTTACATTGTATTAAATACACCACATTGCTGGATGTGCAGCTGTAAGATCCCTGGATGTTAAACACCCCCTTCCTGTGTGTTACAGATGGAGAACTGTTAATATTGTTGCACAGTTTACACCAAGGCCCACTGCATGTTTTGGTGCCTGGGGTGATATTTTCATAATCTGTGTGTAACTTTCTTCTTACTAGTTTTTGGTGAAGGTTTGGTGGTTGCCGAAACGCAAGTATAGGGGGTTCTGTGAATTTTTTTTAAGGGTTTCATCTTGATTAATCATAGGTTGTAGTTCTTTCATTATTGTACATATTCCTTCCAATATTGGGTTATATGTTGTTACCAAAGGTATCCGGGGGTTTCTTTTTTTCTCTTTGTATTGTAGAAGGTTATCATTGGGTGTTCTCAATGCTTTGCTTATGTTAGTGGTAATTGTTCTGCATGGATATCACTTTTGTTTGAAAGATGTACCAACTGCACCTAGGTGTCTGTCTATCTTCCTTTGCTGAACATATTCTGTGCAATCTAGTAGCTTGGCTGTATATGATTCCTTTCTTGGTGTGGTGCGGATGAAAACTGTTGAAATTGAGATAATTGTTTCTGTCAGTGGGTTTTTTGTATAAGGATGTTTGAATTCTTGCTTCTTTCAGGGTGACTGTAGTGTCCCAAAAATGTATCGATTCCTCAAAAAATCCATTTCAAATTTAATTGTTGGGTGAAGTTTGTTGAAATCCTGAATAAAATGTCGTAGCTGTTCTTCTCCATGTGTCCATATCATAAAAGCATTGTCTATGTAACGATAGTATATAAATAAGTTAATAAGTAATAAATAAGTTGGCATATTAAGGTGCCATTTTGCTTCCCATGGCTACACCCATCCATTATAGGTAAAATACTTGGTTAAATGTAAAATAATTATGATTAAGACTGAAACCAATGAGGCTGGTAAGGAGTTTTGTGGGGGGCAGTTTTTAGAAATTTATCACATGCTGCTATACCATCATTATGTGGGATGTTGTTATACAGCGATATTACGTCCATGGTTACTTGTAGAGCGTTAGCAGGAAGCTGTTCAATGCTCTGGTGTATATTAAGGAAGTCTTTAGTATCTTGTATGTAACTTTTAGTTTGTTTTACAAGTGGTTTGAGTATGTTTTCTACCAGGCCCGATATGTTTTTTGTAAGGGTGTTCATACCTGTGACAATGGGCCCTCCTGGAATTCCTGGTTTGTGTATTTTAAGGAGCATGTAAAAGTTTCCAATGTCTGGTTGGTCTGGTATCAATGGAAGCATCTCTGATTGTAGGTCTTGTGGAAATGATTTAATCAGTTTGTTTAGTTTAGCTTTGTATTCCCTGGTAGGATCTTTGGAGAGTTTTCAGTAATATATATCATCTGTTAGTTGTCTGTTGCCTTCTTCAACATATTTTGTTGTATCCATAATAACAATTGCCCCACCTTTATCTTCTCTTTTAATGGTGATATTGCTATTCTTCTGAAGCTTGTTTATTGCTGCTTTCTCTTGTATTTTTCCTTGGGGCTGTCTCTGGGTATACCCACTGGAGAATCATCAAGGTCTAATTAGTCCTAGGCAGAGGATTGCAAATCCTTTCAGCAACAATCAAAATCTTAAGCAATCATGATTGGATTTGGTCCTTTAGCAATCCTATATAAAGAGGTGCAAACCTTCACGGAACTCAGAAGTCATCAGAGTGATAACATTGTCACATGGGCACTTCTTAGTGCCCTTAATGCAAAGGCACTTATAAGTGCCGTGAAGGGGGTCCCAGTTCAAGGTGCAGGACCCCTCAAGCCCCAAAAGTCACTTGTTAGTGGCACAAGGACACTTATCAATGTTGGGGAGGGGGGGTTTGAGTTGTGGGACCCCTTAAGCCCCAAAAGGCCCTTCACAGGGCCACAAGGGCACTTATAATTGCCGGGGAGAAGGAACCTGGTTCAAGCTGCAGGACCTCCTAAGCCTCAAAACGCCCTTCCCAGGGCAACAATGGTATTTTCAAGGATCCAGGAGGGGGGGTCCTGGGTTGAGCTATGGTACTCCAGAATGGCTGGCCGCCAAATTCTTGGCTGTTCAAGAATTTCTGAACGTCCAAGGATTTCCGAACTCGTGTGAGGTTTTTTTTGTTCTTCCGATATGTACGTGTTCCCCAAACCATTTCCCATGTCCCAGAGCCATTTACAGTAAGTTATTTTAAATATATCACATTAGAATATCTGTTGTATTCAATTAGATCAACTGGACTTGAAATGTAGTTCTTGAAGACGTTTCGCTAGTCATCCGACTGGCTTTCTCAATTCAGAATGACTTGTACAAGAATCTGTGGCAATTATGTACCCTGGAAAATCCCAATTAGCATATCACAGCCAGGTGTTAAGGGTGTGATTAGATAGTGGCTAAGAGGTGTTATAGGAACGCCCAGAGTAAGGTGTTAAAACAGCATTGTACATGGCAGACAGTTGGTGTCGAACCCCCCCACCTCTATTTAGGCTTGGTTTCTTTATTTTCACATAAATGGCCTCCTTAACACCTCTCTTGAACCAGTCACGTTCCTTTGCCAATATGTTAACATTACAATCTTGAAAGGTATGTCCTTTATCCTTAAGATGCAGGCACACGGCTGAGTCCTGACCCGAGGAATTGGCTCTTCTGTGCTAGGCCATACGTTGATGCAGTTGCTGTTTGGTCTCCCCCACATACAAATCAGAGCATTCTTCACTGCACTGCACTGCGTATATGATGTCGCTTTTCTTGTGTTTCAGTATTGGGTATTTCAAATGTACCAATTGCTGCCTCGGTGTGTTGTTTGGTTTAAAGCAGACAGGGATACAGTGTTTTTTGAAAATTCTTCTTAATTCAGTGTTTTTTTTGAAAATCTTCTTAATTTCTCAGAGACCCCTGCTATATGGATGACCATGTTCTTTCCCTGTCTTGCTTTTCCCCTTCACTTGGTATTCGTGTTCTTTTCTTTCTTTCCTTCTACTTTCTTTTGGTATGGTTGGTGATGCTACTTCTGTGGGAGTTCATCCTCTTCTGTAGTTTTTGACTGGTTTCCCTATATATATAGTGTCTGACATTTGTTACATTGTATTAAATACACCACATTGCTGGATGTGCAGCTGTAAGATCCCTGGATGTTAAACACCCCCTTCCTGGTGTTACAGATGGAGAACTGTTAATATTGTTGCACAGTTTACACCAAGGCCCACTGCATGTTTTGGTGCCTGGGGTGATATTTTCATAATCTGTGTGTAACTTTCTTCTTACTAGTTTTTGGTGAAGGTTTGGTGGTTGCCGAAAGCAAGTATAGGGGGTTCTGTGAATTTTTTTTAAGGGTATCTTGATTAATCATAGGTTGTAGTTCTTTCATTATTGTCATATTCCTTCAATATTGGGTTATATGTTGTTACCAAAGGTATCCGGGGTTTCTTTTTTTCTCTTTGTATTGTAGAAGGTTATCATTGGGTGTTCTCAATGCTTTGCTTATGTTAGTGGTAATTGTTCTGCATGGATATCACTTTTGTTTGAAAGATGTACCAACTGCACCTAGGTGTCTGTCTATCTTCCTTTGCTGAACATATTCTGTGCAATCTAGTAGCTTGGCTGTATATGATTCCTTTCTTGGTGTGGTGCGGATGAAAACTGTTGAAATTGAATAATTGTTTCTGTCAGTGGTTTTTTGTATAAGGATGTTTGAATTTTGCTTCTTTCAGGGTGGTGTGATGTCCCAAAATGTATCGATTCCTCAAAAAATCCATTTCAAATTTAATTGTTGGGTGAAGTTTGTTGAAATCCTGAAAAAATGTCGTAGCTGTTCTTCTCCATGGTCCATATCATAAAAGCATTGTCTATGTAACGATAGTATATAAAAAGTTAATAAGTAATAAATAAGTTGGCATATTAAGGTGCCATTTTGCTTCCATGGCTACACCCATCCATTATAGTATTACTTGGTTAAATGTAAAATAATTATATTAAGACTGAAACCAATGAGCTGGTAAGGAGTTTTTGGGGGGCAGTTTTTAGAAATTTATCACATGCTGCTATCCCATCATTATGTGGGATGTTGTTATACAGCGATATTACGTCCATGGTTATTGTAGAGCGTTAGCAGGAAGCTGTTCAATGCTCTGGTGTATATTAGGAAGTCTGTAGTATCTGTATTTAACTTTTAGTTTGTTTTACAAGTGGTTTGAGTATGTTTTCTACCAGGCCCGATATGTTTTTTGTAAGGGTGTTCATACCGTGACAATGGGCCCTCCTGGAATTCCTGGTTTGTGTATTTAAGGAGCATGTAAAAGTTTCCAATGTCTGGTTGGTCTGGTATCAATGGAAGCACTCTGATTGTAGGTCTTGTGGAAATGATTTAATCAGTTTGTTTAGTTTGCTTTGTATTCCCTGGTAGGATCTTGGAGAGTTTTCAGTAATATATATCATCTGTTAGTTGTCTGTTGCCTTCTCAACATATTTTGTTGTATCCATAATCAATTGCCCCACCTTTATCTTCTCTTTAATGGTGATATTGCTATTCTTCTGAAGCTTGTTTTTGCTGCTTCTCTTGTATTTTTTCCTTGGGGCTGTCTCTGGTATACCCCCGGAGAATCATCAAGGTCTAATTAGTCCTAGGCAGAGGATTGCAAATCCTTTCAGCAACAATCAAATCTTAAGCAATCTGATTGGATTTGGTCCTTTAGCAATCCTATATAAGAGGTGCAAACCTTCACGGAACTCAGAAGTCATCAGAGTGATAAACATTGCACATGGGCACTTCTTAGTGCCCTTAATGCAAAGGCACTTATAAGTGCCGTGAAGGGGTCCCAGTTCAAGGTGCAGGACCCCTCAAGCCCCAAAAGTCACTTGTTAGTGGCACAAGGACACTTATCAATGTTGGGGAGGGGGGGTTTGAGTTGTGGGACCCCTTAAGCCCCAAAGGCCCTTCACAGGGCCACAAGGCACTTATAATTGCCGGGGGAGAAGGAACCTGGTTCAAGTGCAGGACCTCCTAAGCCTCAAAACGCCCTTCCCAGGGCAACAATGGTATTTTCAAGGATCCAGGAGGGGGGGTCCTGGGTTGAGCTATGGTACTCCAGAATGGCTGGCCGCCAAATTCTTGGCTGTTCAAGAATTCTGAACGTCCAAGGATTTCCGAACTCGTGTGAGGTTTTTTTGTTCTTCCATATGTACGTGTTCCCCAACCATTTCCCATGTCCCAGAGCCATTTACAGTAAGTTATTTTAAATATATCACTCCCAGAGCCATTTACAGTAAGTTATTTTAAATATATCACATTAGAACTTTTGAAACTATTTGACTCCCATTGACTTTAATGGGTTTTCAATCAAACTATAAAAACTTTAGAACTTTTACTGAAGTTCTATAGTTTAGAAACTAAACAAACTTTAGGAAAATCAGCCATCTCTAGTGAAGATTCAGATAACGGTTGCGTATATGAGAGTTGTAACAGATATCAGCAAAGGATCAGAGATTGTGTCTCTCTACATTATAAGAATTTATTACATTTAAGGGATTGTTTCCTCCATTCCATAAAATCTTGTCTTGTTGAATAACAAGTTCCTGGCCTTTAAGAGATCCTGCATCATAATGACCAACACGGACATACTGATAACTTCCATTTGGGAACAGCTGCCAGTTCACAATGTCCACATTGAAAGAATTGAGCACGCTTTAATAAACACACAACGCTCAGACAGCGTAACAGAATGAAGCCCGGCTTTAACAACACAGACAAAGACGCACATCACATGATCAGAGACACTGAAGCCTGTCATCACTCAAGTGCTGCGATATTCAGTTGCAGTCAATATGTTTTCCCAACAGCAAATTCTATGTAGCATTCACAAGTAGGTTTACCAAACAACATTTGTATATTTTCGCTCCAAGTGGAAAAACTGATAACGTTTTATAAGTTTTGCAATAAACATATGTGCTATACGTCCTCAGCAATTCCACCCTCCTCAACTCACAACTATTAAATACATGACCGTCATTATCAGCTATGCACTTCTTTTCCCCGCTGTCTCTTCCATCCAAGCCAAACACACCTGCAGTAAAAAATACTTTACCCCCAAGTGTACACGGGCAACGCCGGTACAACTGCTAGTAGTAATATTATAGACATATATCTAAAAGCAGCAACAAATACATCTAGTAAGCAGAGGCAATTACTTTTATACAGATGAAAACCAAAGTAGACCATGGGACAGAAATTAGTAACATGATTATAACAACCACAACATAAATATTACAATTTATCTAAGTATCAGCAGCAAATAAATGTATCTGGTAAGCAAGATAGTTAGTTTTAGAATAAGATAAAAGTGAGGCATAAAGTAGAAATCCACAGCATGGGTACAAGTGTAGGATATGCTCTAACATCCAGGTCATGGTATTCTGTTGTATTCAATTAGATCAACTGGACTTGAAGTTTAGTTCTTGAAGACGTTTCGCTAGTCATCCGACTGGCTTTCTCAATTCAGAATGACTTGTACAAGAATCTGCGGCAATTAAGTACCCTGAAAATCCCAATTAGCATATCACAGCCAGTGTTAGGGCGTGATTGATAGTGGCTAAGAGGTGTTATAGGAAGCCCAGAGTAAGTGTCAAACAGTATTGTACATGGCAGACAGTTGGTGTCAACCCTCCCACCTCTATTTAGGCTTGGTTTCTTATTTTCACATAAATGGCCTCCTTAACACCTCTCTTAACCAGTCACGTTCCTTTGCCAATATTTTAACATTACAATCTTGAAAGGTATGTCCTTTACCTTAAGATGCAGGCACACGGCTGAGTCCTGACCCGAGGAATTGGCTCTTCTGTGCTAGGCCATACGTTGATGCAGTTGCTGTTTGGTCCCCCTCCCCACATACAAATCAGAGCATTCTTCACTGCACTGCACTGCGTATATGATGTCGCTTTCTTGTGTTTCAGTATTGGGTATTTCAAATGTACCAATTGCTGCCTCGGTGTGTTGTTTGGTTTAAAGCAACAGGATACAGTTGTTTTTTTGAAAATTCTTCTAATTTCTCGGAGACCCCTGCTATATGGGGATGAGCATGTTCTTTCTCCTGTCTTGCTTTTCCCCTTCACTATTGGTATTCGTGTTCTTTTCTTTCCTTCTACTTCTTTTTGGTATGGTTGGTGATGCTACTTCTGTGGGAGTTCATCCTCTTCTGTAGTTTTTGACTGGTTTCCCCTTATATATATGTGTCTGTACATTTGTTACATGTATTAAATACACCACATTGCTGGATGTGCAGCTGTAAGATCCCTGGATGTTAAACACCCCCCTTCCTGTGTGTTACAGATGGAGAACTGTTAATATTGTTGCACAGTTTACACCAAGGCCCACTGCATGTTTTGGTCCCTGGGGTGATATTTTCATAATCTGTGTGTAACTTTCTTCTTACTAGTTTTTGTGAAGGTTTGGTGGTTGCCGAAAGCAAGTATAGGGGGTTCTGTGAATTTTTTTTAGGGTTTCATCTTGATTAATCATAGGTTGTAGTTCTTTCATTATTGTACATATTCCTTCAATATTGGGTTATATGTTGTTACCAAAGGTATCCGGGGGTTTCTTTTTTTCTCTTTGTATTGTAGAAGGTTATCATTGGTGTTCTCAATGCTTTGCTTATTGTTGTGGTAATTGTTTCTGCATGGATATCACTTTTGTTTGAAAGATGTACCAACTGCACCTAGGGTGTCTGTCTATCTTCCTTTGCTGAACAATTCTGTGCAATCTAGTAGCTTGGCTTATATGATTCCTTTCTTGGTGTGGTGCGGATGAAACTGTTGAAATTGAGATAATTGTTTCTGTCAGTGGGTTTTTTGTATAAGGATGTTTGAATTCTTGCTTCTTTCAGGGTGACTGTAGTGTCCCAAAAATGTATCGATCCTCAAAAAATCCATTTCAAATTTAATTGTTGGTGAAGTTGTTGAAATCCTGAATAAATGTCGTACTGTTCTTCTCCATGTGTCCATATCATAAAAGCATTGTCTATGTAACGATAGTATATAAATAGTTAATAAGTATAAATAAGTTGGCATATTAAGGTGCCATTTTGCTTCCATGGCTACACCCATCCATTATAGGTAAAATACTGGTTAAATGTAAAATAATTATGATTAAGACTGAAACCAATGAGGCTGGTAAGGAGTTTTGGTGGGGGCAGTTTTTAGAATTTATCACATGCGCTATACCATCATTATGTGGGAGTTTGTTATACAGCGATATTACGTCCATGGTTACTTGTAGAGCGTTAGCAGGAAGCTGTTCAATGCTCTGGTGTATTAAGGAAGTCTTTAGTATCTTGTATGTAACTTTTAGTTTGTTTTACAAGTGGTTGATTGTTTTCTACCAGGCCCGATATGTTTTTGTAAGGGTGTTCATACCTGTGACAATGGGCCCTCCTGGAATTCCTGGTTTGTGTATTTTAGGGACATGTAAAAGTTTCCAATGTCTGGTTGGTCTGGTATCAATGGAAGCACCTCTGATTGTAGGTCTTGTGGAAATGATTTATCAGTTTGTTTAGTTTAGCTTGTATTCCCTGGTAGGATCTTTGGAGAGTTTTCAGTAATATATATCTTCTGTTAGTTGTCTGTTGCCTTCTTCAACATATTTTGTTGTATCCATAATAACAATTGCCCCACCTTTATCTTCTCTTTTATGGTGATATTGCTATTCTTCTGAAGCTTGTTTATTGCTGCTTTCTCTTGTATTTTTTCCTTGGGGCTGTCTCTGGGTATACCCACCAGAATCAATCAAGGTCTAATTAGTCCTAGGCAGAGGATTGCAAATCCTTTCAGCAACAATCAAATCTTAAGCAATCATATTGGATTTGGTCCTTTAGCAATCCATATAAAGAGTGCAAACCTTCACGGAACTCAGAAGTCATCAGAGTGATAAACTTGCCACATGGGCCACTCTTAGTGCCCTTAATGCAAAGGCACTTATAGTGCCGTGAAGGGGGTCCCAGTTCAAGGTGCAGGACCCCTCAAGCCCCAAAAGTCACTTGTTAGTGGCACAAGGACACTATCAATGTTGGGGAGGGGTTTTGAGTTGTGGGACCCCTTACCCCAAAAGGCCCTTCACAGGCCACAAGGGCACTTATAATTGCCGGGAGAAGGAACCGTGTTCAAGCTGCAGGACCTCCTAAGCCTCAAAACGCCCTTCCCAGGGCAACAATGGTATTTCAAGGATCCAGGAGGGGGGGTCCTGGGTTGAGCTATGGTACTCCAATGGCTGGCCGCCAAATTCTTGGCTGTTCAAGAATTTCTGAACGTCCAAGGATTTCCGAACTCGTGTGAGGTTTTTTTTGTTCTTCCGTATGTACTGTTCCCCAACCATTTCCCATGTCCCAGAGCCATTTACAGTAAGTTATTTTAAATATACACATTAGAATATCTGTTGTATTCAATTAGATCAACTGGACTTGAAATGTAGTTCTTGAAGACTTTCGCTAGTCATCCGACTGGCTTTCTCAATTCAAATGACTTGTACAAGAATCTGTGGCAATTATGTACCCTGAAAATCCCATTTACATATCACAGCCAGTGTGAAGGGTGTGATTAGATAGTGGCTAAGAGTGTTATAGGAACGCCCAGAGTAAGGTGTTAAAACAGCATTGTACATGGCCGACAGTTGGTGTCGAACCCCCCACCTCTATTTAGGCTTGGTTTCTTATTTTCACATAAATGGCCTCCTTAACACCTCTTGAACCAGTCACGTTCCTTCGCCAGTATGTTAACATTACAATCTTCAAAGGTTATGTCCTTTATCCTTAAGATGCAGATACACGGCTGATCCTGACCCGAGGAATTGGCTCTTCTGTGCTGGCCATACGTTGATGCAGTTGCTGTTTGGTCTCCCCCACATACAAATCAGAGCATTCTTCACTGCACTGCACCGTATATATGATGTCGCTTTTCTTGTGGAGATCCTGCATCATAATGACCAACACGGACATACTGATTACTTCCATTTGGGAACAGCTGCCAGTTCACAATGTCCACATTGAAAGGAGCATCTCCATTCTCATCGAAATATATTCTCTCTCCTCCAGTGTTGGTAAAGTTAACTCTTCTAATATAGTGTAAAAGCTGGGAAGAAAGTTTGTAGAATTAGACAGAACAGATTTATGCCTTAAGCATAATCACATTCT
Organism: Hymenochirus boettgeri; assembly: GCA_019447015.1. Taxonomy (NCBI): domain Eukaryota; kingdom Metazoa; phylum Chordata; class Amphibia; order Anura; family Pipidae; genus Hymenochirus; species Hymenochirus boettgeri. The sequence goes on along the minus strand of CM033476.1, from coordinate 303,616,092 downwards.
AAAGATAATAAACTTTTGCTGAATTAAATGCAGGATTATCACCTGTGCATTAAAACAAAGATACTATGATATAACATGGGGCTCAGGAATCTTTTCTTTATTTTTTTCTATTTTGGGGGGAGGGATTAGTAACCCTTACTTTATATCTAATTGTAAAGTTGTGCTCCTACAATTATCAATAAATATATTACTGAATGTTTTATTATAACCCTTATTTTTTACCTTCATACTGAGCTTTCTTATTTCGTAATGTTGATAATTACAAGGACAGTTTTTCTGGATCGACCTTTGGTTCTCTTAGGCCTGGAAAACACATGTCAGTTTACTAAACCAGCTACTACTCTTTATGATATTTTAGCCAATGAATTATGATCATTTGATATCTGTTAATTTTCTGCAAATTTAAAAAAAAAAATATTGTAGATGTCTGTAAATTTCAGCCTTACTAGGTAATTAACTAGATTGTAAGCTCTACTGGGCAGGGACCTCCTTTCCTCTTGTGGCAAAGCTCTAGCACTTCTATTTATATAATGTATATATTCATGTACTGAACTATCTATGTATTTATCCCCCCTGTATGACTTTATTGACTTTATTGTATTTTATTACTGTACAGCGCTGAATCCCCAAGTGGTGTTTTATAATACATACATACATACATACAATTGGTTGAAGACTATTGAAGAATAGTTCACCAGTGGGGAATATCATATTCTTGTTGATCCATGCTGCCTTTTCTAACCACATTAACAACGTTGCTAAAACCTGACGATTTTTCCTTCACAATATAGTGAAAATCTGCAGGTTACTCTACTATAGTCATATAAATAACCCTTAACCTTCACAATCAACTAAATTAAAATACCAGACCAATGACCCAGACTCATTAGATATTATTTATAAGGTGCAACATTACGGTTTTGACTATTTTCAGAATAAAAAGCTGTAATAGGTATAAAATGGAATATAATAAATAATGATAGGCCTATAAAGCTGTTTGCCATTTGTCATTCTATCTGTAGTTCAATACTAATAGAGTACTTTAGAGAATATCCAGAGGATTTCATATGAATGAAGTTTTTGAAAAGACTGAAGAAAAGATGTTTATGCTTCAGGTTCGCGAAAGGGTTTTTCACGTGAGAACGGTAAGGCTCATTCACACTAGAAACTGACAGAAACTGACAGAAACGCACAGCAGTGTTTCGGTCAGTTGTAGCCATTTTTTAACAATGTGTATTCCATAGATTTCTATTACAAAATGCATGAAAAAATGGACAGAAATGCTGAATGCAGTGCGTTTTTAAACGGACTGGAACAGAAGGATTATGAGCAGCAGTGTGAACATATTATTGGGTTTTACTTTATTAGGTTTTATGTCTGTCCATTTTTTTTAAAAACGCACCTGCTTTTGAAAAGGATACAAACTGATGTAGTGTGAACGATCGCTTAAGCTATGGAACTGTCTTCCGTGGACGTTGTTATGGCAGGTTCATGGGCACTTTAAAAAAAAAAAGCTGGATACGTTTCTGCAACAAGGAATGTTGCAAGTACTGGTATTGATACATAAGTATAAATGAGTCGGAAGGAATTTTTTTCCCCCGTCATAAATTTGGTTTTTTGTTTTTTTTTGCTTCCTCTGATCAGTTAGGCTGAAATGAGGATATTGTAGATGGGTTGGACTAGATAGACATACTGTATGTAGTTTATTCAACCCTATACTATACTATACTAAGTTAATTCCATGTAAATACATAGTTACAAATGCATTGCACTGTTTATATTGAATCCTTTTTTACATCTTCATCCATTAAACGCAATTTAATTTACTCATATAATGATGAATGCACTAACATGCATGTTTGGGGAAACAATGGGGAGATTTAAGCAATCGCTCTGGGTAGATCTCCCTTCCCTTCAATACCGGCTTGAGTCTGGGAAATCCCCAAAAGTAGTCAAAATATGACTTTAAATATATAATGCTAAAAGTGTGCAAATGCCATCATTGAACATCTTGTGTTCTATTACGATTTCCCCAGAGTCGCGCAAATAGGAATTTATTCATGCTACCTGCTATTGAATCTTAAGCAAACTTAAACTTTAAAAATAAGTTATTAAATGATCACAAAATATCCAGATTTTATTTTTAAAAAGACCCTACATGTGTACATACAGTAGTTTGCACAGTCTGGAAGTTATCTAGTAGTATAGTATTGTGAGGTTGATAAAGCATACGTCCATCCAGTCCAACCCATCTAGCAACTAACTCTACTTTATGATCTCAATACCAGTAACTTGCAAATTCCTTGTTGCAGAAACTCATCCAGCTTTTTTTGAAACTGACCAATGAACCTGCCATAACAACGTCCACTGGAAAAAAAAACCTTTCCGAGCTTTTGTTCTTTAATTATTGTCAATCTCTCTTTTTGCACTCTTCACCTCTCAACTATATGACTTTACTTGTCTTCATGGTGATGTGTATTTTGATCTTTCCAGATACATAAGGAAATATTTAGTTAGGAATCATAAACTATGTATGTGTGTGTTTATTTTTAGACCATGACCATACCAAGCGGAAATGTTCAATATCTTTTATGTATTGGGGACAAAATAAATATAATAAAACGGAATATACAACCATAAGGATTTGGAATTTCTCCATCAGAGCATGGCACACAGTCAAACACCAGATCAATTGCCCCTGAAGTGTGGCCCTTCTGGGGCCCGGAGACATGGATCACTGCAGGCTGAATGAGGGACCTGTAGGAAATTTTCATTTGAAAGAAGTCTTATAATGTGTGTATATATATAATATATAATATATATATTATATAGACTTTCAGTAAGGTCGGAGCACTCCAGGGTTTCTTCTCAAAGGCTCAAGGCTTGATAAAGGCTCCCGCACAGAGCCGAAACGTTGCCACTATGTGCTTTGTTTAAATAAAATACTTTGAGTGCTCCTGAACCTTACTGAAGTCATTTAGATATCTATAGGAAGCACCCAGGTCTATTGCACTAGTATCTGTTTTTGAGTGCCATCCTATTGGTTGGTATATATATATATATATATATATATTATATATTATATACACATACAGAATTGTGAAGCACTCCAATTAGGCTAATTTACAACTACATTTAGGGGAAGTGCACTGATCGGTCAAACATTATACAAAACATAGAAAGATAATCAATGCACATTCCTAGGCCCCATACAATATCATATTATCTGCTCACTGGCATACTTATAAACAAAGGGGTTTAGTATACATTACTGTGATCACATGATGAAAAGCCTTCAACCACGTAAAGGTAACCCCAGTCTGAAGGTCCGAACGTCTAACCTTTCAATTCTTTTACTTCAATTACGATTAGCAAACTTTTGCATTTCTCATTCTTAAACCACTGCGATCCAGTAACAGGTTTGCTAATCGTAATTGAAGTAAAGAAATTGAAAAGGTTAGATGTAGGACTTCCATACTGGGGTTACCTTGACGTGGTTGGAAGGCCTTTCATTCATGTGATCACAGTAATGATTATACAAAACCCCTTGTTTTATAAAGTATGCCAGTGAGCAGATAATATGATATGTATGGGGCCTAGGAATGTGCATTGATTATCTTTTCTATGTTTGTATAAATGTTTGACCAGATCATAGCCTTCCACTAAATGTAGTTGTAAATTAGCCTAATTGGAGTGCTCCACAATTCTTGTATTGTTATGTAATTTATTGGGAGGCTTGGTCCGCCTCCATGTGGTATATCACCCCCAACACGCCCCTTTAATGGGAGGTCCTCTGCCTTTATATAAAGCACTGGATGGCCTCTTTCCCTCATTTTAAAAAACCAAAGGGCTGAGGGGAAGGGAGAGAGCCTGTTAATGGATCCAGTGTGTAAGAATGAGAAATGCAAAAGTTTGCTAATCGTATTGAAGTAAAAGAAATTGAAAAGGTTAGACGTTAGGACTTCCAGACTGGGGTTACCTTGACGTGGTTGGAAGGCTTTCATTATGTGATCACAGGAATGTATACTAAAACCCCTTTGTTTATAAAGTATGCCAGTGAGCAGAAATATGATATTGGATGGGGCCTAGGAATGTGCATTGGTTATCTTTCTATGTTTGTATTATAATAATATATATATATATATCTAATATAAATATATATATATATAATATATAATATTATATATATACATATATTGTGTTCATACAAGAAATTAAATCCAGTGAACTGCTCTACCATTGATCTGTATGCTTGTGTATTGTAGACTAACGGAGTATGGTTTTCCTCGGTTGCATTTAATTAAACATCATGGTATCCAGCCTGTCCTAGAAGACATTGAATCCTTTTTTAAGGTTAGCATTGAAGAATCCTGTATCACAATATTTTAAGGCAGAATACCTCTGTCCTCACTTGCTTAAGAGGAAACTTATTTTTTCAGGTAAAAAAACATGTTTATTACTTATTACACCTTACCCCTGAAAATGCTGTTCACATAGATTAATTTGGTCAATATTTTATTCTGATTTACCAAATATTGTCATGTTAGCTGGTGTGTCCAAAATATCAACCCATTGTACACAGAATTGTCTAAGGTTTTGAATAAAGCATTAATCTTTACACCAGGGCTATGACAGTTCTGAATATTTCCACTAATATATAATATTTAGGTGATGAATTAACAAAAAAATTGTTAAGGGAAGCTCTTAATATTCAATTCAAAAAGACATTCCCTGCATCTAGTGATAAATGAGAGATTTCAAAACAAACCTATTTAATTATGAAATGTTGGTTTTAGAACTCTGCGGATCCATTTAAATCTAAAAATAGAAATCAAAAACCTAAAAAATTTTAATTATTAAAATTTTATTGAATACCCAAAAATTGCAATTGAACTTCAAAGTTCGGTAGAACCACTGCCAGAATTCATTCTCTCTACTAGAGGTGGCCGAACTGTTTGTTTCTGAACTTCAGTAAAGTTCGGGTTCAAAAACAAACCCAATTAAAGGGGAACGTTGCTCTCCAAACAAGTTAAGGTTAAATGAAGACCAGTTTCATACCTTTAAAATGAGCATCAACCACCTCTCTACGTGCTCCACAGCTCAAGATATACAGAAATGACTGACCAGAAAGTTAATGGGTGGGAGGCTGACTTGTGACAATCCTGGGCTTCTCCTGCACAGTGCCGCGGGCGAGCAAAGCCTCAGACTCCCTCAGTGTGTGAGGAGGACAGGAAGTCCCTCCTCCTCTCTGCTGTGTAAGTCTGACAGAGAAGAGTAAGGGAATCTACAGCCCTTCTCTTTCACTGTGTGAAAACAGCCCTTTCCAGGCAGAGTTATCACTTGCCTGAAAAGACTGATTCCACAGAGTTTTCTAGGGGGGGGGGTTCTGAGTAACCCATGGCACCCATGAGTGGGCAGGGCTTAGGCACTGGCGAGATGGGCAGGGCTTACGCACCATGAGTGGGTGGGGCCACATGGAGCTGTGGAGGGACCATGGAGGGACCATGGGGTCTATGAGTGGGAGGGGACCAGCGGGGCTGCAAAGGTGAGGAGGAGACACAGGATAGATTGGCTGACAGTTTCAGAGCAGGAAGCAGGACAGTGCAGGGGACCTGGTGATGTGCTGCCATATCACACACAAAAATGTAATATCTCAAAACTATGCAAAATAACAATGGAATAAATTGCAAAAATCTTAGGGAGCAATTTACCTAAATTTACCTAAAGTTATTTTTGGACCACAGTTCCCCTTTAAGTCAATAGGGATAAATAGCTCAAAAAGTTCATATCAAATACAGTGAAAATAGCATGGAACTTACGTAATTGGCTGCTGACATCTGGAAATGTTCTGTTTAAACACGAATAGGGAGATTGAATTATGGTTAGCTTTCAAATGTAAAATAATATCTGATTGGTTGGGGGAAAATTAGCACATTTTAACAATAAGAACTTTTTTTGAATCTCCCTGTAAGTTTCTCCCATGATGGGGCAATGTCAGGTTGTTGCTGCTATGTTCGAGGGTTATGGCCAATTTGAGGGCTACTGAAATTGAAAATCTAGGTTTGCCAAAATGAACACTACATTAGAGGGTTACGAACGCTACATTAGAGGGTTATCGAAAGCTATATTTGAAGGTAGTCGAAAATGAAGGATACATTCAAAGGTTACCGAAAATGAAGGCTACATTCGAGTGTTTACCGAATTCAAACACTACATTTGAGGGTTACCAAAATTAAAACTACATTTGAGGGTTACTGAAATCGAAGGCTACATTCAAGGGTTACAAAATTGAACACTACATTAGTGGGTTACCAAACACTTCATTCGAGGGGTGTCGAAAACAAGGCTACATTTGAGGGTTTTAACTAAATTTTACACTACATTCGAGGGTTACCAAATCAAAGGCTCATTGCGAGTAGATGATTTCGAAACTGTTGAGTTTTGTTTCGTTTTCAAATTTATCGAAAATTTGTTCGAAAGTTGAGTTTCGATTCTCGAAATCGTTACTTTCTATTTTCGGAAAATCATTTACTTTCGATTTTCAAAAATTCATCTACTTTCGATTTTTCGAAAATAATCTACTTTTGATTTCATAAATCATCTACTTTCGATTTTCAATAATCGTCTACTTTCAATTTTCAATAATTATCTACTTTCGATTTTTTTTTTTCGATAAAAATCAAAAATTGGAAAAATTCAGGTTCCAAAAATTCAAGAGTTCCGAAAGTTTCGTCGGAACTTCGAAACCCTCAGATTCGATTCGAAACTGAGTTCTAATCGAACCCACATCAACATCTCTAATTCGAGGTTAACAAATTCGAACATTACATTCGTGGGTTACTGAAACTTGGGTTCGCGTTGGGTCCATCAATTTCTCTTAATGCATCCAGTTGTCTCGTATTTTTTTTAAATATTACATTTTCACACTAGAATTGAAATAAAATATTATAAGATCTATAGATTCGCATTTCTATTGTTAACTGAGAAGTAGCTTCCAGGTGGATCTATAATTTACTGGAGGTTATTTCCACCTCTCCTGTGAAGAAATTGACATACATTCCAATGCTCCACTTGAACATGTGAGGAAGACAGAAGGCAGATCAGGACAGTGCTCAATCAGCTGTTCAGGATCCATGAGAGGAGCACCGGAAGGTAAATTAACCCTGCATTGAAAATCTTCTTTTTGATATAGCTCAGATATCAACATGCAACAGCAGTACCGTGTCCCACGGCCACACGTGTCACTCTCCAAAGGGATCCAGTGCTCTTACACCTGGCAAAGTATCCGTCTCCTCACCTGCCAAATATAGAACAATCCAAAGGAAAACCAGGCTAGCTACCGGACTCCAAGTAAAGGTTAAAACTTCATCTTTATTGGAAAATTAAAATCACAGGAACGGTGTTGCTAACCACAAACGAACACACAGAAACTCCACCCATCCACATAACGGCAACACCCTCTGAAAGGGCCGTGGTTGAACATAAAAAGCCTGCATGTCACGTGCAGAGTGTGACTCCCATTCAGTAACTCAGATGAAGGGCCTGGGCTCTGTGCTGCCCAACTTCAACAACACAAGACACAAAGTCCTCTTCAGTGACACAACAAGAGCGTAATGTATGGCTACACAACTCAGAGAGTGCACACACAGAACAACAGCTTCTACAACAGAGGGAATGAGACATTCCCTAAAAGCAGAGACTCTGGAATGTGACCACGCCCCCAGATATTGCTGTCACGGCCACACCCAAACATAATTGTCACGCTCATACCCAACCATCAAGGCCACGTCCCCAAAGATAACTGCCATGCATTGAACTCTGCCCCCAAATGTTGTGACCACGCTACCAGATATTGTGGTCACCCCCCAAAAAAACCCAAACATCATGCCCCGCCCCATACATCATGGCCACACCCCCAAACATCCCAGGTCTGTCCCGAATCATACCTACATACCACCATCGTGTCATGGCCCCAAACATCACAGACACACCCCAAACACCACACCATACCCCTAAATGGCATGGCCATGCCCACCTTTGAAACAGCGTGCGATGCCAAATATGCAACCACCAATGTCACGTCCAAGCCTCCTGGACACCCACACATCACAGACACAACCCAAACTGTCACACATCTGGAATGCCGTGACACCACCCACCGCAACATCGCAGACGTGCCCAACCTATTCAAACCTGGACGGTTGGGTGGTATGGTACACAGGAATTACCTGCATTACCTGAACTTAAAAAACAGACACACACTGCCCACATGTCCCACACACAGACAGTTACAAATTAATGAACAAAGACATCATGGCACTTTCAATTCGGACTAGAAATAACTGTATTGATTGGGATCTAATAGTCAATATAAGTGATCCTTGAGCAAGGATAAAGTGTTAAAGGGCAAACAGGGGACATACTGCTAAAAAAAGTGCAAAAAAATTGAGCACGCTTAATTTAAAAACACACAACGCTCAGACAGCGTAACAGAATGAAGCCCGGCTTTAACAACAACGACAAAGAGCGCACAGTCACATGATCAGAGACACTGAAGCCTGTCAGTCACTCAAGTGCTGCGATATTCAGTTGCAGTCAATATGTTTTCCAACAGCAAATTCTGTAGCATTTCACAAGTAGGTTTCACAACCGTATATTTTCGCTCCAAGTGGAAAAACTGATAACGTTGTATATAGGTTTTGCAATAAACATATGTGCTATACGTCCCTCAAGCAAGTCCTCCTCAACTCACAACTATTAAATACATGACGTACATTATCAGCTATGCACTTCTTTTCCCCGCTGTCTCTTCCATCCAAGCCAAACACACCTGCAAGTAAAAAATACTTTACCACAAGTGTACACGGGCAAAGCCGGGTACAACTGCTAGTAGTAAATATTATAGACAATATATCAAAAAGCAGCCACAAATAAATCTAGTAAGCAGAGGCAATTACTTTTATACAGATGAAAACCAAAGTAGACCATGGGACAGAAATTAGTAACATGATTATAAAAACCCGCAACATAAATATTACAATTTATCTAAGTATCAGCAGCAAATAAAGTATGGTAGCAGAGTAGTTATGTTTTAGAATAAAGATAAAAGTGAGGCATAAAGTAGAAATCCACAGCATGGGTACAGTGTAGGATATGCTCATAAATCCAGGTCTGGTTATCTGTTGTATTCAATTAGATCAATGGACTTGAAGTTAGTTCTGAAGACGTTTCGCTAGTCATCCGACTGGCTTTCTCAATTCAGAATGACTTGTACAAGAATCTGCGGCAATTAAGTACCCTGGAAAATCCCAATTAGCATATCACAGCCAAGTGTTAAGGGCGTGATGGGTAGTGGCTAAGAGGTGTTATAGGAACGCCCAGGTAAGGTGTCAAACAGTATTGTACATGGAGACAGTTGGTGTCACAACCCTCCCACCTCTATTTAGGCTTGGTTTCTTTATTTTCATAAATGGCCTCCTTAACCACTCTCTTTGAACCAGTCACGTTCCTTGCCAAATGTTAACATTACAATCTTGAAAGGTATGTCCTTATCCTTAAGATGCAGGCACACGGGAGTCCTGACCCGAGGAATTGGTCTTCTGTGCTAGGCCATACGTTGATGCAGTTGCTGTTTGGTCTCCCCCACATACAAATAAGAGCATTCTTCACTGCACTGCACTGCGTATATGATGTCGTTTTCTTGTGTTTCAGTATTGGGTATTTCAAATGTACCAATTGCTGCCTCGGTGTGTTGTTTGTTTAAAGCAGACAGGGATACAGTTGTTTTTTGAAAATTCTTTAATTTCTCGGAGACCCTGCTATATGGGATGAGCATGTTCTTTCTCTGTCTTGCTTTTCCCCTTCACTATTGGTATTCGTGTTCTTTTCTTTCCTCTACTTCTTTGGTATGGTTGGTGATGCTACTTCTGTGGGAGTTCATCCTCTTCTGTAGTTTTTGACGGTTCCCCTATATATATAGTGTCTGTACATTTGTTACATTGTATTAAATACACCACATGCTGGATGTGCAGCTGTAAGATCCCTGGATGTTAAACACCCCCTTCCTGTGTGTTACAGATGGAGAACTGTTAATATTGTTGGCACAGTTACACCAAGGCCCACTGCATGTTGGGTGCCTGGGGTGATATTTCTAATCTGTGTGTAACTTTCTTCTTACTAGTTTTGGTGAAGGTTTGGTGGTTGCCGAAACGCAAGGTATAGGGGGTTCTGTGAATTTTTTTTATAGGGTTTCATCTTGATTAATATAGGTTGTAGTTCTTCATTATTGTACATATTCCTTCCAATATTGGTTATATGTTGTTACCAAAGTATCCGCGGGGTTCTTTTTTTTCTCTTTGTATTGTAGAAGGTTATCATTGGGTGTTCTCAATGCTTTGCTTATGTTAGTGGTAATTGTTGCATGGATATCACTTTTGTTTGAAAGATGTACCAACTGCACCTAGGGTCTGTCTATCTTCCTTTGCTGAACATATTCTGTGCCAATCTAGTAGCTTGGCTGTATATGATTCTTTCTTGGTGTGGTGCGGATGAAACTGTTGAAATTGAGATAATTGTTTCTGTCAGTGGGTTTTTTGTATAAGGATGTTTGAATTTTGCTTCTTTCAGGGTGACTGTAGTGTCCCAAAAATGTATCGATTCCTCAAAAAATCCATTTCAAATTTAATTGTTGGGTGAAGTTTGTTGAAATCCTGAATAAAATGTCGTAGCTGTTCTTCTCCCTGTGTCCATATCATAAAAGCATTGTCTATGTAACGATAGTATATAAATAAGTAATAAGTAATAAATAAGTTGGCATATTAAGGTGCCATTTTGTTCCCCTGGCTACACCCATCCATTATAGGTAAAATACTTGGTTAAATGTAAAATAATTATGATTAAGACTGAAACCAATGAGGCTGGTAAGGAGTTTTGTGGGGGCAGTTTTTAGAAATTTATCACATGCTGCTATACCATCATTATGTGGGATGTTGTTATACAGCGATATTACGCCATGGGTACTTGTAGAGCGTTAGCAGGAAGCTGTTCAATGCTCTGTGGATATTAAGGAAGTCTTTAGTATCTTGTATGTAACTTTAGTTTGTTTTACAAGTGTTGAGTATGTTTTCTACCAGGCCCGATATGTTTTTTGTAAGGGTGTTCATAATGTGACAAGGGCCCTCCTGGAATTCCTGGTTTGTGTATTTTAGGAGACATGTAAAGTTTCCAATGTCTTGTTGGGTGGTACAATGGAAGCACCTCTGATTGTAGGTCTTGTGGGAAATGATTTAATCAGTTTGTTTAGTTAGCTTTGTATTCCGGTAGGATCTTTGGAGAGTTTTCAGTAATATATATCATCTGTTAGTTGTCTGTTGCCTTTTCAACATATTTTGTTGTATCCATATACAATTGCCCCACCTTTTTTCTCTTTTAATGGTGATATTGCTATTCTTCTGAAGCTTGTTTATGCTGTTTCTCTTGATTTTTTCCTTGGGGCTGTTCTGGGTATACCCACCGGAGATCATCAAGGTCTAATTAGTCCTAGGCAGAGGATTGCAAATCCTTTCAGCAACAATCAAAACTTAAGCAATCATGATTGGATTTGGTCCTTTAGCAATCCTATATAAAGAGGTGCAAACCTTCACGGAACTCAGAAGTCATCAGAGTGATAAACATTCACATGGGCACTTCTTAGTGCCCTTAATGCAAAGGCACTTATAAGTGCCGTGAAGGGGTCCCAGTTCAAGGTGCAGGACCCTCAAGCCCCAAAAGTCACTTGTAGTGGCACAAGGACACTTATCAATGTTGGGGAGGGGGGTTTGAGTTGTGGGACCCCTAAGCCCCAAAAGGCCCTTCACAGGGCCACAAGGGCACTTATAATGCCGGGGAGAAGGAACCGTGTTCAAGCTGCAGGACCTCCTAAGCCTCAAAACGCCCTTCCCAGGGCAACAATGGTATTTCAAGGATCCAGGAGGGGGGGTCCTGGGTTGAGCTATGGTACTCCAGAATGGCTGGCCGCAAATTCTTGGCTGTTCAAGAATTTCTGAACGTCCAAGGATTTCCGAACTCGTGTGAGGTTTTTTTTGTTCTTCGATATGTACGGTTTCCCCAAACCATTCCCATGTCCCAGAGCCATTTCAGTAAGTTATTTTAAATAATCACATTAGAATATCTGTTGTATTCATTAGATCAACTGGACTGAATGTGTTCTTGAAGACGTTTCGCTAGTCATCCGACTGGCTTTCTCAATCAATGACTGTACAAGAATCTGTGGCAATTATGTACCCTGAAAATCCAATTAGCATATCACAGCCAGGTGTTAAGGTGTGATTAGATAGTGGCTAAGAGGTGTTATGGAACGCCCAGAGTAGGTGTTAAAACAGCATTGTACATGGCAGACAGTGGTGTCGAACCCCCCACCTCTATTTAGGCTTGGTTTCTTATTTTCACATAAATGGCCTCCTTAACACATCTCTTGAACCAGTCACGTTCCTTCGCCAGTATGTTAACATTACAATCTTCAAAGGTATGTCCTTTATCTTAAGATCAGATACACGGCTGAGTCCTGACCCGAGGAATTGGCTCTTCTGTGCTGGCCATACGTTGAGCAGTTGCTGTTTGGCTCCCCACAACAAATCAGAGCATTCTTCACTGCACTGCACCGTAATATGAGTGTCGCTTTTTTGTGGAGATCCTGCATCATAATGACCAACACGGACATACTGATTACTTCCATTTGGGAACAGTGCCAGTTCACAATGTCCACATTGAAAGGAGCATCTCCATTCTCATCGAAATATATTCTCTCTCCTCCAGTGTGGTAAAGTAACTCTTCTATATAGTGTAAAAGTGGGAAGAAAGTTTGTAGAATTAGACGAAACAGATTTATGCCTAAGCATAATCACATTAAAGAAATAAACTTTTGCTGAATTAAATGCAGGATTATCACCTGTGCATTAAACAAAAGTACTATGATATAACATGGGGCTCAGGAATCTTTCTTTATTTTTTTCTATTTTGGGGGGAGGGATTAGTAACCCTTACTTTATATCTAATTGTAAAGTTGTGCTCCTACAATTATCAATAATATATTACTGAATGTTTTATTATAAAACCTTATTTTTACTTCATACTGAGCTTTTATTTCGTAATGTGATAATTACAAGGACCGTTTTTTGGATCGACCTTTGGTTCTCTTAGGCCTGGAAAAACATGTCAGTTTACTAAACCAGCTACTAATCTTTATGTTTTTAGCCAATGAATTATGATCATTTGATATCTGTTAATTTTCTGCAAATTTAAAAAAAAAAAAATATGTAGATGTCTGTAAATTTCAGCCACTAGGTAATTAACTAGATTGTAAGCTCTACTGGCAGGGACCTCCTTTCCTCTTGTGGCAAAGCTCTAGCACTTCTATTTATAAAGTATATATTCATGTACTGAACTATCTATGTATTTATCCCCCCTGTATGACTTTATTGACTTTATTGATTTTATTACTGTACAGCGCTGAATCCCCAAGTGGTGTTTTATAATACATCATACATACATACAATTGGTTGAAGACTATTGAAGAATAGTTCACCAGTGGGGAATACATTCTTGTGATCCATGCTGCCTTTTCTAACCACATTAAACACGTTGCTAAAACCTGACGATTTTTCCTTCACAATATAGTGAAAATCTGCAGGTTACTCTGCTTGTGAAGGTTCTCATTCATCCAGGTCATGGTATATCTGTTGTATTCAATTAGATCAACTGGACTTGAAATGTAGTTCTTGAAGACGTTTCGCTAGTCATCCGACTGGCTTTCTCAATTCAGAATGACTTGTACAAAATCTGTGGCAATTATGTACCGCCTGGAAAATCCAATTAGCATCACCAGCCAGGTATTAAGGGTGTGATTAGATAGTGGCAAGTCCAGTTGATCTAATTGAATACAACAGATATGCAGGTTACTCTCTTTCCCGACTACCGCTATGCTTATGCATGCTCTCATCCTATCGTGCCTGGACTATTGCAACCTTCTGCTTACTGGTTTTCCTGCTTCCCACCTCTCTTCCTTCAGTTCATATTAAACTCTGCTACATGTATTGTTTTGCTCTCTGATAAACAGGATCCCAAATTTCCTCTGTACTGGACAAAAACAGCAAATTGCATCAAAATAATTCTCCTAACCTTTAATCCCTTTGCTCTGTGCACTTCCTTATATTTCCTCTCTAGTGTCCCCATATGTTGCTGCCCGTACCCTTCGATCATCACAGAACCTGCTCCTGTCAGTGTCAGACTGGCAGGGTTACAGGGGAATCCCCCGGTGGGCCCACAGCCCAGTCACCAGAAAACAGACAAAACTATTTATTTAAATACAAATGCAAAGGAATAAATTAATTTAATAAACAATAGGGGGGCGATGCACCAACGCGCGCATCACTCCTGTTTTGGAGTTTTAGTCACGCAACCGATGTTATATCGGTTAGCGTGACTTAAACTCCTTCCTTGCGGCGGCTGCGCGGCTAATGCGAAAGTTAACAGCGCAGCCACCGCAAGCGGTTATATGCTGAAATCGGCATTTTATTGCGGCACTTTCAACGCCAGCTGATAGCTGGCGTTGAAAGTGTCGGAATCGAACAGCGCCAGGTAGCGCAGTATATGATCTCTATATATCTATATATGATAAATCTACCCTTACATCCCACCTATCTGGTAACCAGCACAGTATATGATATCTATATATCTATATATGATAAATCTACCCATACATCCTACCTATCTGGTAACCAACACAGTATATGGTATCTACATATGATAAATTTACCCTATCATCCTACCTATTGGTAACCAGCACAGTAATAGATATATATATTATAGCTATATATCTTAAATCTACCCTTACATCCCACCTATCTGGTACCCAGCACAGTATATGATATCTATATATCTATATATGATAAATCTACCCTTACATCCTACCTATCTGGTAACCAGCACAGTACATGATCTCTATATATCTATATATGATAAATCTAGCCTTATATCCTACCTATCTGGTACCCAGCACAGTATATGGTATCTATATATCTATATATGATAAATCTACCCTTACATCCTACCTATCTAGTAACCAGCACAGTATATGATCTCTATATATCTATATATGATAATTTACCCTTACATCCACCTATCTGGTGCCCAGCACAGTATATGATATCTATATATCTATACATGATAAATGTACCCTTACATCCTACCTATCTGGTAACCAACACAGTATATGGTATCTATATATGATAAATCTACCCTTACATCCTACCTATCTAGTAACCAGCACAGTATATGATCTCTATATATTCTATATATATAATCTACCCTTACATCCCACCTATCTGGTGCCCAGCACAGTATATGATATCTATATATCTATACTGATAAATATCCTTACATCCTACCTATCTGGTGCCAGCACAGTATATGAATCTAAATCTATTATAGATAATCTACCCTTACATCCTACCATCTGGTTGCCAGCACAGGATATGATAATCTATATTATCAATATGATAAATCTACCCTACATCCTATCTATCTGGTAACCAGCACAGAATATGATTGTTTTATTTGCAATGCATACGTCTCACATATACCCTTTCCTTTGTATCTGTATGTTACCCTCCTAATTAGATTGTAAGCTCTACGGGGCAGGCACTTCCTTTCCTCTTGTGGCAAAGCTCTAGCACTTATATTATTTCTATAATTTACATATTTATATACATGAACTATTTCTGTATTTTCCCCCCTTGTGTGACTTTATTGTATTATGTTATTGTACAGCGTTGCATCCCCAAATGGAGCTTTATAAATAAAGTATACATCCATACATACATACAAACAGTACATCCTTGTGTACAAGCCCAAAGCTTCATACACATGTGCGATAGTGGGGGCTGACCCGCAATGCATGTTGTGTTTGAGTGACAATCGTGCCGTGTATGGGCTCTTCGTCAGTCGAAATGGGCATTCTGTTGGGCCTCATTGACCGATTCGCCCAGCGTGATTATAGGCTGAAACGGATGCTCATACACAACATGAGCCATGGGTTGCGTCTATTATAACTGACAGAATTTTATTATTACTTGCTACACAGACTGTATATATCTTTATTCAGCTTTTAATACTATAGTGTCCTAATTTACCAGGGAGCGCTAACCTTTCTGCTCTTTAAGTCGTGCTAACCAATTTACGATTGGTTAGCCAACCTTAAGTCTCACTTTGCGGTGGCTGCACGAGTAAGAGGCATTCGCGCAGCCATCACAAACCAATTTACCTGCGCGGCTGTTTGCGTGTAAGTATCTTACTACTTGTATGACGGTTGAGATTCACCCGGAGTCGCACAGCCTCTAGTAAATCCGCTATGGGAGATTTGCCCAGAGCACTTGCGCTCTGGGTGAATCTCCCTGTAAAAGTGCTATCCAGACGAATTAGTGTAAAATCCACAGAAAAAGCGCTGCACAGCTGATGCAGAAAAAGTTAAGTTTTGCACTAACAATTAATGCAAATTAAAGGACAATTATACTTACCATTTCCCCAATCCATTCCGGCAAAGTGCCTAGGGTGAGGTACTTTGCAGGAAGTCCTCACCTCTGGGTACTTTACAAAAGTCGCAGTCCGGAGGGCAGCCAATGGGAAGACACGCCTCCTTGCAGAGCGCGTCTTCCCATGGCTGCCTCGTGATCTGTCACTCAAAGTGCCAATGGGGAGGATCGGACCAGAGCGACGAGGGAGATTACAAGTAAATAGTGCAGGACTTTTGTAAAGTACCCAAGGTGAGGACTTAGCGTTTTAGGTCCTCATCTTGGGTACCTTGCAGGAGTGGGGGGAAAGGAACGAGGGGGAGGTGAGTATATTGTCTTTAATCCCACATGCCTTACCTGATGGGATCCCGTGATGCAATAAGTCTCGTAAAGGGATTTATGGGATAGACGGTCAGAATTACACCAAAAAATCTATATTTTACTTTAATATTATATACTTTAATTATCCTTTAAAGCAATTATTATATTTGTGAATTACATAAATATTACCTGCCCAGGCCGATGATTATAAATATTAGCACATGATCCATTTTTGAATGGTCCTTTCCTGGAAACAGGTTGTCATCTGGTGCAAAGCATGAGCTATGGCGAAAACTGCATTATGGGTTTTGTATGTAAATTTAAAGTTGTAACATCATAAATGGGGTCATAGTGTCCCAGTCTCTCCTTTCCGTGCACCAAGCAATGTCTTTGTTAAGAACAGGTGAAGATGTATTATTGGATAGATCATGTCCGGCCAAACACAGTGAAAAGCATTCTCCCAAAATGTCCTCATGAAAAAATCATCTGGATATATGGAAGGATGGATGCTGTAAAGAAATTCTTTAATCCTGGGTTTTACCATTGGTACTGGTGTT
The DNA here is from genome assembly GCA_019447015.1 of Hymenochirus boettgeri. Taxonomy (NCBI): domain Eukaryota; kingdom Metazoa; phylum Chordata; class Amphibia; order Anura; family Pipidae; genus Hymenochirus; species Hymenochirus boettgeri. Next base: position 303,598,649 of record CM033476.1, on the reverse strand, counting down.
GCAAGGCTTCCATTTAATGTATTAGAATTTTTTTTCTGGGAAGTCAACGTAATCGACCAGGTGGTAGAACTGACCCACACTTGTTAGTGTATATTGTGAAAAGACGCCTCTTCCATTAAGAGACAATGTTTTCTATAGTACAATATACTATATCACTCTTGCACTAGATTTCTTGATGACGTCTATAATACGGAATACAGCCTCTATGGAGCTGACTATAGGAAGTATCTCTTGAAATGCAATGCATCCACCATTATTTCCTATTCTCTCTAGTTAACACTTGAGCTCCGGCCTGCCAAAGTACTGTCAGAAAATATATACCACATGTCCAGTTAAAGTACTTAACCAACTGACCAATAACAAAGCTTCAAATTTTGAATTATAGGCTATCCTGAGGAAGGATGGAAATTGTAATTTGTCACTGAGCAAAGGTAAAGCAGAACCATAACTAATCTGGAAAATAATAGTAAAACATTTTTAAAATTGTATATATTAGCAGTATTCACAAAAAAACTAAATTCTAATCCTTTAAATTTTATTTCCTGGCTCGAATATAATTACTTTTAAAAACCTGTCCATTAAGGACTTACTTGTCTTATATTGACCCAATCAACTGCAACGTCTATAGACAAGCCTCCATTGCTGCTAGACCAGAGGTTCTGAATGATCAGGGTTGCTAGAGGTGACGAACTTTCAAAAGTTCGGGCGTTTCGACTTTCCATATAGTTCGAAAGTTCGAAAACACCCATTAAAGTAATGGGACTCAAATAGTTTGAAAAGTTTGAATGAAATACAATTAAAATATCAATGGTAACTTAATGTAATAGTGTGGGACCTAAGAAATGTCTGGATTGATTTTTTACTCTCAAGCGCGTCACTTCGAGCTCTCGCGTTCGAACATTCGATAAATATCCCATGAACGACTCACAGATTCGAGAATTCGATATTTACTCACGTATGGTATAATAGACATTTTACTTGCATATTCGTTAATTCGATATTTACTCGCGTATAGGTATAGTAGACATTTACTCGTGGATTCAAGAATTCGATATTTACTCGGTATGGGTATAATAGACATTTTACTTGTGGATTTGATAATCAATATTTACTTGCATATTGGTATAGTACACTTTTACTCACATTATGCGCTGCCTCGAAACATTCATACAAAGTCTGGAAAATATTGAAATCCGGGTGGATAGTTCGAGAAGTCTGAGTCCGTTCGAACAATAAACCCTAACAACATTGCTGTGAAGGTTCTCATTCATCCAGGTCATGGTATATCTGTTGTATTCAATTAGATCAACTGGACTTGAAATGTAGTTCTAGAAGACGTTTCGCTAGTCATCCGACTGGCTTCTCAATTCAGAATGACTTGTACAAGAATCTGTGGCAATTATGTACCCTGGAGAATCCCAATTAGCATATCACGGCTGTGATATACCCTAACAACCTTGTTTAAAACTTTAAAAAGTGGCCAGAAATGTACTTACCAACCTTCCTTCCCTCTGCCTTTTTGCTCAATGCTACTTTCAGGAAAAGAGAGTAGCATTAGGGGCCAAACCGCAGTCGCGTCTGTACTCAGTCGAGTATTGAGAGAAGCCAAGAGAAGGTGGTAAGTATGTTTTCTATGCACTTTTTAAACTTATAAACCTGCAAAGTGTTATCTGCAGAGATGAGGAATCTGAAGGGTGGTGGGTGCCAGAGTCCTCCATATGAGGACAGGGAAGGGGCAGATACCTTTTAACACACAGGAAGGCTCCTAATCTTCAGTTTCCTGGACTTTGAATAGGCACTGCAGGACAACCATAAGGAGCAGAGGAGAAAAGTAAAGATTTTTAAAACTACGCAGTGGGAATTTTTTTTTGGTTGGACATGCCCTTTAATCTGCAAGTTCTAAATGTAAGTTGTCAATCCAACAATAAATAATCTCAAAATTTCATTTACATAATGCTACTTATACCTTTAGTGCCCCCCATGCCTGAAAAATGGTCCTTCCCAGAGAATTGTTATTTTTTTTTTAATTCCCTGTGCTTGAATAGGTTTCTCTGGGTACTTTGGAATCTGCAACAATCATAAGGGCAAACTGCTGTAATTGGACACTTAGACTATAAGGAATAAACTTTTTAAAAGCACACGCACTATATACAAAATACCATTTTTTTTTGAGCAATGGGTCATTTCTTCTTTTATTCTCACCAAGCATACCATATAAACTCAAGTATAAATTGAGTTTTAAGGGTTAAAATATACCTTAAAAGCCTGGGCTCGGTTTATACTCGGGTCATAGAGAAAAAGGATTAAGATTGGTATATATAATAGAAGCCGGTACCTCTCTGTGGAGAAATCGGAGTCCAGGAGAAGGATTAAAGTAGTAGTCCAGGAGAAGTGAGACCGGGAGCTGGACCGGAAAACAGGTCCAAGAACCTGTCAGCACGCTAGTAAGGAGGATGCTCGTGTATGGGGTGGCTTAGGGTGGGCACTCACAGTCTTCCTTATGCAGTGGAGGGGTGGGGGATATGGCTGCTGGGTGGCACTGTTTAATTATGTTCATATGGTGCATAAGCCAGGTCATATCCTTTTACTTTACTTACAGTTTCTAACATCTTGCGCTCCAGATGTTAGAAACTAAACTCCAGCAACCAAACATGGTTACTAGATTATTATTAACGTATGGTATTGGGGCCAATAGGCTTTCTACTGCTGTATGAAACAATGAATATTGCTGTTTATTACCCTATGCTATTATTGTTTATTATTGCCTCGGTTTATACTCGAGTCAATCATTTTTACTAGTGTTTTTCAGTAAAAGTAGGGACCTCGGTTTATATCTCTGGTCAGTTATACTCGAGTATATACGGTATATGTATGCCCCACTATTGTATTTGCTTTTCTAAGTGCTCCCATTTGCATTCTACAATGACATTCACATACTGTATGACAATATTGTTGCTCAGTATTTAAGTACCTGTGGTATCTGTATAATCCTAGAATTCTTGCTATAGGTTCCGAAGCCTTTGAAGCGAGATCCCCTACTAAGCCAATGGCATAATATCTTATTGCAGTTAAAATTGGGCACTAATTCTGTCTTCCTGATAAAATCCTTGTTGCTCCCATCAGGGATATCAACTCATTAAAACAAGAGTCATAAATTCTAAAGCCAAGTGTACATTGGGTAGAAGATCATTTAATTCATTAATTTCCATAACTGCGTATACCATTGCAAGTAAAAGCTGATAAAATCTTATATGAAATCTGGAAAGAGAAAAAATATTTTACCCAGGTTGTTATATAAAAATATGCAGATAGAAATCTGTAGTAAATTGTATATATATGTATATACCCTTTATTATTTAAATATATTTATATCTCCATAGGAGAATGCATTGAGTTTTTAGGAGCTACCAATGTGGTGGGGGTATAGGATACTACACATAGGAAAGGTGTATAGTATCTCACTGTTACCATTTAAATGGCCATCAGTAAATGTATATAAAATTTAGCACTAACTTATATTAGGTGCAACACAAATATACAAAATAACATAAACTTACAGAGCTGAGATCCCTATTTTAAAATGGAATGGGCAAATGGTAGCTTAAACCACACCCCTGTGTTTGCTCCATATGAAAGGAAGTGTTATTCAAAAAAAAAAATTCTGTTGCCCACAGGATGTGATGGTATTGAATGGACATATACACCAAGGCTCCTTATATACCACCTCCAGCCTGCAGGTGGTGTCAGTGAGTAATAAAATATCCCTGCTCTCTATGGTAGGAGGAGGAAAGTGGATGGTGGTGTGTGTTATGAAGTGATATTGACTGCAACACAAGATCCTGGTATAAACCCTGGTATAAGACCCTGCGTATAAGATCCTGTTACCACCTGTTGGGAGGACAGATTATTGGACAGATAATTTCCTTATTGGATAAAAACTCTGAGATAACAGATAAGTGTAACCAACTTACCAAGGACACACAATAACAGGCCTGTTCAATATTCAAAGTGGTGCACCATAGACAGGGACACCCCTGATTACTGTACATGTTATGTGGGAACCTGTTTATGTGCACTTTCTGCTTTGTGCCAGACACCAGAGTAACCCATGTGTGCCATGCTACCCATAATCCTTCCATAAAGCAGTGATCTTGTTTCTTTGTATATTTGTTCTCAGTATTAAGCTCTGGAGGCTGTCCTTGTACCTGCAGATAAATCCCACAATGCTCTTCCAGGCCCAATTGCCAAACCTATTTTTAAATCTGATGCATTGATGGGGATACTAGGGAGTGGAATGATTGGCTAGAACACATTTGAATTGGCAGCCACTATTAATGGTTGGAATAAAGGTGCTTGCTGCAAGTCCTTAGCCTTTGCTTAGTGGTAAAGCCAGGCAGGTATACCAAGGATTTATTGTAATACTGAAATTGAAAGCAGTTATCAGTTATTAAAAATTGTCTGAGGCAACTTTTCAATTAGATATGCATAAGAGTATATAAAGGATAAATCCATTTTTAGGTAAACTGGGAATGAGAAATGTTTTTGTTATATGTTAGATTAGTAGGCAATGCTATTACAATAACAATGATGCTGTGAGGTACCTTCGTTTTAATTATGATGGTACCATTAAATTATACTATTACTAATAAGTATTAACCTAGCAGTTTAGTTTCAACCACACAGTTGTAGCAGGATTGCCTGGGTCTACTTCAGACCTGCAGGATTATCCTATTTGGTTCCTGTGGAAGCTGGTGACGAGTTACAGTTTAAAATATACCTGTGTAAAGATTCTATAGCCACTATATCCACACATAGCAAAACATACACACACATACACACTACCAAAACGTTGCTGTCTACACTAAATATGTTGAATAAAAATAAAATGTTTGTTGATGGAATTGAAGTCCTTATGTGTGCACTGACTACAACCAACTATATTTAAAATTCTCATCAGTAGCACCAAGGCATTAATGTGACTAAGTGAGTGCCTAACTATACCACATATATATAATATATATATATATAATAACGCCGTAACCCTGTAAAAAGCTAACATCCAATGGTTGCTGCAAATTACTAGCATAAGCAAACTTTTGTACATCTTATTGCATCAGCCCCTCATCAGCTAGGTACACACGCTAGCAATAAAGCCCTGATACCATCGAACTTTATCGGCAGTCTGTGTAGCGTCTTACCTGGGTCGGCCTTGCGGTCATTAATGAAAGACCGAAGATTTCCCTTGGCCTATAGGGGGAGATGGCCGCGGGCGAGGGAAAACACACAGTCCTGAACATTCTCCCTATGCTGTGCGTACCCAGTTTAGTCATTTCTCCTCACCCCTAAAATGAGAAGCGTAATTAAGATCTTGCACTTTTCAGTGGTTTTGTATGTTCCAGGTCTTCAAGACCTTCCTATTTTGCCAGTGGTCATCAGAGTAAACCAATCTATTAAAGATGGCGTACACAAATTAATGAAAAAGTACTGATCCCATGGTAACAGTTGGCCCTTTATCAGTAATGTGTGTACCCAGCTTTAAAGTTGAAGGCAGGAATGGGTTCGCTGCAGTAAGACATTTCCAAGTCTTTAATCAGATTTCTTTGTATAAAGCACAAAAGGTTTATTGTTTCGGATAATGTTTTAGGATAGAACATAGCATCAGATATGGACAAAATGCTTATGCACAAAATAATTTAGGAAGCTCCAAGCTCAGCTTTTAACTTTTAATTAGAAAACAATAAAGGAAAACCTACCCACTGCATTGTAGAGGCTTCGGACTTTCTCTAAAGTGTGTTTCGGGGTATTTTGTCTCAATGTGGACAGGAAAGAGTCTCCCAAGGTGATGTCTCCAGCCAAGGAAATCCAATACCTTCTTCACTAGGCAGTCTGCACCCTTCCAATGAAGTTTCACATACACACTCATTATACCATAACAGCATAAGAATGAAAAGAAAATGACAGGAGGATCCAGACATTGTCAAAAATAGTTGTGATTCCATCAGATTCTTTTAAACATTCACTGCATTACTTTAAAGAGAGTAAAAAAAAAAATATTAAACCGCTTTGAAACATTTGTTATATGATGATTAGAGCTGTGTCTCCCTAACTTGCGGAATAAGCACATTTTTAAAAAAAACATTCTTTATTTTAGACAGAAGAATAATATTTTACCCAAGAAGCATCTGTAATAAGCTAATACCTGTTCAGTTATTAACTTTGTAAGTGTTATTGGTAGTAGGAAAGCAGCCTCCGGGCTAGTCTATGTCTCACACATGCATACACTAAAAAGTAAAAAGATCCCCTTTAATTAATCAGTTTTTAATTGATCAGTTTATTAGCAAGAAAGCTGCAATAATCGGGCAGAGAATAGGGGACCCACTTAACTTTCCTCAATTTCTTTTACTGTTCCTACTATGAAATGCATAATACCATCACCTGGCCTTGCTACTTACCCACCAACACAAAGAGAACCCTGTCCAAATGGTCATGACTGAGAGTGTCCGAACTTCGCAAAATCCGGTCCGCTCGAGGATCCGCGAATTTTCAGAAAAATTCGAAAATCCGGAGCGGACCCATTAAACACTATTAAAATGAAAGTTGTCAATCCGCATTAAAATTGGACTAAATAGCCTTGGTAATAAATCACTCAGGGACCTGGGTAATGACCTTGGAAACACGTATTCAATGCCTACAATACCTAAAAATTACAGTTGCTAGCGTGAATTTCAAATGTGCCCGAGTCTTCGTCATTCTCGAAAATACGAAATGCGAGGATTCTTCGAAAATACGAGGACTGACGATTTTTCCTTCACAATATAGTGAAAATCTGCAGGTTACTCTCTTTCCCGACTACCGCTATGCTTATGCATGCTCTCATCCTATCGTGCCTGGACTATTGCAACCTTCTGCTTACTGGTTTTCCTGCTTCCCACCTCTCTTCCCTTCAGTTCATATTAAACTCTGCTACATGTATTGTTTTGCTCTCTGATAAACAGGATCCCAAATTTCCTCTGTACTGGACAAAAACAGCAAATTGCATACAAAATAATTCTCCTAACCTTTAAATCCCTTTGCTCTGCTGCACTTCCTTATATTTCCTCTCTAGTGTCCCCATATGTTGCTGCCCGTACCCTTCGATCATCACAGAACCTGCTCCTGTCAGTGTCAGACTGGCAGGGTTACAGGGGAATCCCCCGGTGGGCCCACAGCCCAGTCACCCAAGAAAACAGACAAAACTATTATTATTTAAATACAAATGCAAAGGAATAAATTAATTTTAATAAACAATAGGGGGGCGATGCACCAACGCGCGCATCACTCCTGTTTTGGAGTTTTAGTCACGCTAACCGATGTTATATCGGTTAGCGTGACTTAAACTCCTTCCTTGCGGCGGCTGCGCGGCTAATGCGAAAGTTAACAGCGCAGCCACCGCAAGCGATGTTATATGCTGAAATCGGCATTTTATTGCGGCACTTTCAACGCCAGCTGATAGCTGGCGTTGAAAGTGTTGGAATCGAACAGCGCCAGGTAGCGATGTTCCGAGCGCCGCTATCGGCATATAACATCGCCGGGTTGTTTGCAACGAGTTGCCGATATTGGTGCTCGGTGCATCGGCCTGTAGGAGTCAGTAGGAGTAAGAGACATGTAAATGAGTGATAATAGAGATGAAATATTAGATGGTCCCCTAAACTCATTCTGGTGGGCCCCTGGTCTTAGATTTGCTTGTGGGCCCAAAAAGTCCAGTCCGACACTGGCTCCTGTATAGACCCCCCACTTGTACTGCTCCCCCCCCCCTTAAGCCTTTCTCTCTTGTGGCTCCCATCCTCTGGAATTCTATTTCCTTCTCTCTATGTCAAGAAACCTTAATTAGCAAGTTTAAATCCACCCTTACATCCTACCTATCTGGTACCCAGCACAGTATATGGTATCTATATATCTATATATGATAAATCTATCCTTACATCCTACCTATCTGGTACCCAGCACAGTATATGTTATCTATATGCCTATATATGATAAATCTACCCTTACATCCTACCTATCTGGTAACCAGCACTGTATATGATATCTATATATGCTAAATCTACCCTTACATCCTACCTATCTGGTAACCAGCACAGTATATGATATCTATATATCTATATATGATAAATCTAGCCTTACATCCTACCTATCTGGTAACCAGCACAGTATATGATCTCTATATATCTATATATGAATAAATCTAGCCTTTATCCTACCTATCTGGTACCCAGCACGTATATTGTATTTTATAACTATATATGATAAATCTACCCTTACATCCTACCTATCTGGTAACCAGCACAGTATATGATCTCTATATATCTATATATGATAAATCTACCCTTACATCCCACCTATCTGGTAACCAGCACAGTATATGATATCTATATATCTATATATGATAAATCTACCCATACATCCTACCTATCTGGTAACCAACACAGTATATGGTATCTACATATGATAAATCTACCCTTACATCCTACCTATGGTAACCAGCACAGTATATGATATATATATATATAGCTATATATCTTAAATCTACCCTTACATCCCACCTATCTGGTACCCAGCACAGTATATGATATCTATATATCTATATATGATAAACTACCCTTACATCCTACCTATCTGGTAACCAGCACAGTACATGATCTCTATATATCTATATATGATAATTAGCTACTTATATCCTACCTATCTGTACCCACACAGTATATGGTATCTATATATCTATATATGTAATCTACCATTACATCCTACCTATCTAGTAACCAGCACAGTATATGATCTCTATATATCTATATATGATAAATCTACCCTTACATCCCACCTATCTGGTGCCCAGCACAGTATATGATATCTATATATCTATACATGATAAATCTACCCTTACATCCTACCTATCTGGTAACCAACACAGTATATGGTATCTATATATGATAAATCTACCCTTACATCCTACCTATCTAGTAACCAGCACAGTATATGATCTCTATATATCTATATATGAAAATCTACCCTTACATCCCACCTACTTGTGCCCAGCACAGTATATGATATTTAATATCTATACTGATAATCTATCCTTACATCCTACCTATCTGGTGCCCGCCCAGTATATGATATCTATATACATATATGATAAATCTACCCTTACATCCTACCTATCTGGTAGCCAGCACAGTATATGATATCTATATATCTATATATGATAAATCTACCCTTACATCCTATCTATCTGGTAACCAGCACAGAATATGATTGTTTTATTTGCAATGCATACGTCTCACATATACCCTTTCCTTTGTATCTGTATGTTACCCTCCTAATTAGATTGTAAGCTCTACGGGCAGGCACTTCCTTTCCTCTTGTGGCAAAGCTCTAGCACTTATATTATTTCTATATTACCATATTTATATCTAACTATTTCTGTATTTTCCCCCCTTGTGTGACTTTATTGTATTATGTTATTGTACAGCGTTGCATCCCCAAATGGAGCTTTATAAATAAAGTATACATCCATACATACATACAAACAGTACATCCTTGTGTACAAGCCCAAGCTTCATACACATGTGCGATAGTGGGGGCTGACCCGCATGCATTGTGTTTTGATGACATTGGCCGTGTATGGGCTCTTCGTCATTGGGCATTCTGTTGGGCCTCATTGACCGATTCGCCCAGCGTGATGATAAGGCTGAAACGGATGCTCATACACACATGAGCCATGGGTTGCGTCTATTATAACTGACAGAATTTTATTATTACTTGCTACACAGACTGTATATATTCTTTATTCACACTTTAATACTATAGTGTCCTAATTTACCAGGGAGCGCTAACCTTTCTGCTCTTTAAGTCGTGCTAACCAATTTACGATTGGTTAGCGCAACCTTAAGTCTCACTTTGCGGTGGCTGCACGAGTAAGAGGCATTCGCGCAGCCATCACAAACCAATTTACCTGCGCGGCTGTTTGCGTGTAAGTATCTTACTACTTGATGACGGTGAGATTCACCCGAGTCGCACAGCCTCTAAATCCGCTATGGGAGATTTGCCCAGAGCACTTGCCCTCTGGTGAATCTCCCTGTAAAAGTGCTATCCATGAATTAGTGTAAAATCCACAGAAAAGCGCTGCACAGCTGATGCAGAAAAAGTTAAGTTTTGCACTAACAATTAATGCAAATTAAAGGACAATTATACTTACCATTTCCCCAATCCATTCCGGCAAAGTGCCTAGGGTGAGGTACTTTGCAGGAAGTCCTCACCTCTGGGTACTTTACAAAAGTCCTGCAGTCCGGGAGGCAGCCAATGGGAAGACACGCCTCCTTGCAGAGCGCGTCTTCCTATGGCTGCCTCGTGATCTGTCACTTAAAGTGCCAATGGGGAGGATCGGACCAGAGCGACGAGGGAGATTACAAGTAAATAGTGCAGGACTTTTGTAAAGTACCCAAGGTGAGGACTTAGCGTTTTAGGTCCTCATCTTGGGTACCTTGCAGGAGTGGGGGGAAAGGAACGAGGGGGAGGTGAGTATAATTGTCCTTTAATCCCACATGCCTTACCTGATTGGGATCCCGTGATGCAATAAGTCTCGTAAAGGGATTTATGGGATAGCGGTCAGATAACTTACACCAAAAAATCTATTATTTTACTTTAATATTATATTACTTTAATTATCCTTTAAAGCAATTATTATATTTGTGAATTACATAAATATTACCTGCCCAGGCCGATGATTATAAATATTAGCACATGATCCATTTTTGAATGGTCCTTTTCCTGGAACACAGGTGTTCATCTGGTGCAAAGCATGAGCTATGGCGAAAACTGCATTATGGGTTTTGTATGTAAATTTAAAGTTGTAAACTCATAAATATTGGATCATAGTTGTCCCCAGTCTCTCCTTTCCTGTGCACCAAGCAATGTCTTTGTTAAGAACAGGTGAAGATGTATTATTGGATAGATCATGTCCAGGCCAAACACAGTGAAAAGCATTCTCCCAAAATGTCCTCATGAAAATATCATCTGGATATATGGAAGGATGGATGCTGTAAAGAAATTCCTTTAATCCTGGGATTTTACCATTTGGTACTGGTGTTGCAAGGCTTCCATTTAATGTTATTAGAATTTCTTTTCTTGGGAAGTCAGACGTAATCGACCAGGTGGTAGAACTGACCCACACTTTGTTAGTGATATTGTGAAAAGACGCCTCTTCCATTAAAGAGACAATGTTTTCTATAGTACAATATACTATGATCACTCTTGCACTAGATTTCTTGATGACGTCTATAATACGGAATACAGCCTCTATGGAGCTGACTATAGGAAGTATCTCTTGAAATGCAATGCATCCACCATTATTTCCTATCTCTCTAGTTAACACTTGAGCTCCGGCCCTGCCAAAGTCACTGTCAGAAAATATAATACCCACCCATGTCCAGTTAAAGTACTTAACCAACTGACCAATAACAAAAGCTTCAAATTTTGAATTATAGGCTATCCTGAGGAAGGATGGAAATTGTAATTTGTCACTGAGCAAAGGTAAAGCAGAACCATAACTAATCTGGAAAATAATAGTAAAACATTTTTAAAATTGTATCATTTTAGCCAGTATTCACAAAAAAACTAAATTCTAATCCTTTAAACTTTTATTTCCTGGCTCGATATAATTACTTTTAAAAACCCTGTCCATTAAGGACTTTACTTGTCTTATTATTGACCCAATCAACTGCAACGTCTATAGACAAGCCTCCATTTGCTGCTAGACCAGAGGTTCTGAATGATCAGGGTTGCTAGAGATGGACGAACTTTCAAAAGTTCGGTCCGTTTTCGAACTTTCCATATAGTTCGAAAGTTCGAAACACACCCATTAAAGTCAATGGGACTCAAATAGTTTGAAAAGTTTGAATGAAATACAATTAAAATATCAATGGTAACTTAATGTAAATAGCTGTGGGACCTAAGAAATGGTCTGGATTGATTTTACTCTCAAGCGCGCTACTTTCGAGCTCTCGCGTTCGAACATTCGATAATTATCCCATGAACGACTCACAGATTCGAGAATTCGATATTTACTCACGTATTGGTATAATAGACATTTTACTTGCATATTCGTTAATTCGATATTTACTCGCGTATAGGTATAGTAGACATTTTACTCGTGGATTCAAGAATTCGATATTTACTCGCGTATGGGTATAATAGACATTTTACTTGTGGATTTGATAATTCAATATTTACTTGCATATTGGTATAGTACACATTTTACTCACATATTCGCCTGCCTCGAACGTTCAAAAGTCTGGAAAATATTGAAAATCCGGGTCCGGGATAGTTCGAGAAGTCTGAGTCCGTTCGAACAATAAACCCTAACAACATTGCTTGTGAAGGTTCTCATTCATCCAGGTCATGGTATATCTGTTGTATTCAATTAGATCAACTGGACTTGAAATGTAGTTCTAGAAGACGTTTCGCTAGTCATCCGACTGGCTTTCTCAATTCAGAATGACTTGTACAAGAATCTGTGGCAATTATGTACCCTGGAGAATCCCAATTAGCATATCACGGCTGTGATATACCCTAACAACCTTGTTTAAAACTTTAAAAAGTGGCCAGAAATGTACTTACCAACCTTCCTTCCCTCTGCCTTTTTGCTCAATGCTACTTTCAGGAACAGAGTAGCATTAGGGGCCAAACCGGCAGTCGCGTCTGTACTCAGTCGAGTATTGAGAAAGCCAAGAGAAGGTTGGTAAGTATGTTTCTATGCACTTTTTAAACTTATAAACCTGCAAAGTGTATCTGCAGAGATGAGGAATCTGAAGGGTGGTGGTGCCAGAGTCCTCCATGAGGACAGGGAAGGGGCAGATACCTTTTAACACACAGGAAGGCTCCTAATCTTCAGTTTCCTGGACTTTGAATAGGCACTGCAGGACAACCATAAGGAGCAGAGGAGAAAAGTAAAGATTTTTAAAACTACGCAGTGGGGAATTTTTTTTTTGGTTGGACATGCCCTTTAATCTGCAAGTTCTAAATGTAAGTTGTCAATCCAACAATAAATAATCTCAAAATTTCATTTACATAATGCTACTTATACCTTTAGTGCCCCCCATGCCTGAAATAATGGTCCTTCCCAGAGAATTGTTATTTTTTTTTTAATTCCCCTGTGCTTGAATAGGTTTCTCTGGGTACTTTGGAATCTGCAACAATCATAAGGGCAAACTGCTGTAATTGGACACTTAGACTATTAAGGAATAAACTTTTTAAAAGCACAGCACTATATACAAAATACCATTTTTTTTTGAGCAATGGGTCATTTCTTCTTTTATTCTCACCAAGCATTACCATATAAACTCAAGTATAAATTGAGTTTTTAAGGTTTAAAATATACCTTAAAAGCCTGGGCTCGGTTTATACTCGGGTCATAGAGAAAAAGGATTAAGATTGGTATATATAATAGAAGCCGGTACCTCTCTGTGGAGAAATCGGAGTCCAGGAGAAGGATTAAAGTAGTAGTCCAGGAGAAGTGAGACCGGGAGCTGGACCGGAAAACAGGTCCAAGAACCTGTCAGCACGCTAGTAAGGAGGATGCTCCTGTGTATGGGGTGGCTTAGGGTGGGCACTCACAGTCTTCCTTATGCAGTGGAGGGGTGGGGGATATGGCTGCTGGGTGGCACTGTTTATTATGTTCATATGGTGCATAAGCCAGGTCATATCCTTTTACTTTTACTTACAGTTCTAAACATCTTGCCGCTCCAGATGTTTAGAAACTATAACTCCCAGCAACCAAAACATGGTTACTAGATTATTATTAACGTATGGTATTGGGGCCAATAGGCTCTTCTACTGCTGTATGAAACAATGAATATTGCTGTTTATTACCCTATGCTTATTATTGTTTATTATTGCCTCGGTTTATACTCGAGTCAATCATTTTTACTAGTGTTTTTCAGGTAAAAGTAGGGACCTCGGTTTATACTCTGGTCAGTTTATACTCGAGTATATACGGTATATGTATGCCCCACTATTGTATTCTGCTTTTCTAAGTGCTCCCATTTTGCATTCTACAATGACATTCACATACTGTATGACAATATTGTTGCTCAGTATTTAAGTACCTGTGGATATCTGTATAATCCTAGAATTCTTGCTATAGGTTCCGAAGCCTTTGAAGCGAGATCACCTACTATAGCCAATGGCATAATATCTTTATTGCAGTTAAAATTGGGCACTAATTCCTGTCTTCCTGATAAAATCCTTGTTGCTCCCATCAGGGATATCAACTCATTAAAACAAGAGTCATAAATTCTAAAGCCAAGTGTTACATTGGGTAGAAGATCATTTAATTCATTAATTTCCATAACTGCGTATACCATTGCAAGTAAAAAGCGATAAAATCTTATATGAAATCTGGAAAGAGAAAAAATATTTTACACCAGGTATGGTTATATAAAAATATTGCAGATAGACATCTGTAGTAACTTGTATATATATGTATATACCCCTTATATTATTTAAATATATTTATATCTCCATAGGAGAATGCATTGAGTTTTTAGGAGCTACCAATGTGGTGGGGGTATAGGATACTACACATAGGAAAGGTGTATATGTATCTCACTGTTACCATTTAAATGGCCATCAGTAAATGTATATAAAATTTAGCACTAACTTATATTAGGTGCAACACAAAATATACAAAATACATAAACTTACAGAGCTGAGATCCCTATTCTAAAATGGAATGGTCAAATGGTAGCTTAAACCACACCCCTGTGTTTGCTCCATATGAAAGGAAGTGTTATTCAAAAAAAAAATTCTGTCTGCTACACAGGATGTGATGTGTATTGTAATGGACATATACACCAAGGCTCCTTATATACCACCTCCAGCCTGCAGGTGGTGTCAGTGAGTAATAAAATATCCCTGCTCTCTATGGTAGGAGGAGTGAAAGTGGATGGTGGTGTGTGTTATGAAGTGATATTGACTGCAACACAAGATCCTGTGTATAAAACCCTGTGTATAAGACCCTGCGTATAAGATCCTGTTACCACCTGTTGGGAGGACAGATTATTGGACAGATAATTTACCTTATTGGATAAAAACTCTGAGATAACAGATAAGTGTACACCAACTTACAAGGACACACAATAAACAGGCCTGGTCAATATTCAAAGTGGTGCACCATAGACAGGGACACCCCTGATTACTGTACATGTTATGTGGGAACCTGTTTATGTGCACTTTCTGCTTTGTGCCAGATCACCAGAGTAACCCACTGTGTGCCATGCTACCCATAATCCTTCCATAAAGCAGTGATCTGTTTTCTTTGTATATTTGTTCTCAGTATTAAGCTATGGAGGCTGTCCTTGTACCTGCAGATAAAATCCCACAATTAGCTCTTCCAGGCCCAATTGCCAAACCTATTTTTAAATCTGATGCATTTGATGGGGTAACTAGGGAGTGGAATGATTGGCTAGAACAATTTGAATTGGCAGCCACTATTAATGGTTGGAATAAAGGTGCTTGCTTGCAAGTCCTTAGCCTTTTGCTTAGTGGTAAAGCCAGGCAGGTATACCAAGGATTTATTGTAATACTGAAATTGAAAGCAGTTATCAGTTATTAAAAATTGCTCTGAGGCAACTTTTTTTCAATTAGATATGCATAAGAGTATATAAAGGATAAATCCATTTCTTTAGGTAAACTGGGAATGAGAAATGTTTGTTTATATGTTAGATTAGTAGGGCAATGCTATTACAATAACATGATGCTGTGAGGTACCTTCTGTTATAATATATGAGGTACCATTAATTATACTATTACTAATAAGTA
This sequence comes from Hymenochirus boettgeri, assembly GCA_019447015.1. Taxonomy (NCBI): domain Eukaryota; kingdom Metazoa; phylum Chordata; class Amphibia; order Anura; family Pipidae; genus Hymenochirus; species Hymenochirus boettgeri. Next base: position 303,582,797 of record CM033476.1, on the reverse strand, counting down.
TTAACCTAGCATGTTTAGTTTCAACCACACAGTGTAGCAGGATTGCCTGGGTCTACTCTCAGACCTGCAGGATTATCCTATTTGGTTCCTGTGGAAGCTGGTGACTGAGTAACAGTTTAAAATATACCTGTGTAAAGATTCTATAGCCACTATATCCACACATAGCAAAACATACACACACATACACACTACCAAAACGTTGCTGTCTACACTAAATATGTGTGAATAAAAATAAAATGTTTGTTTGATGGAATTGAAGTCCTTATGTGTGCACTGACTACAACCAACTATATTTAAAATTCTCATCAGTAGCACCAAGGCATTAATGTCGACTAAGTGAGTGCCTAACTATACCACATATATATATATATATATATATATATAACTGCCGTAACCCTGTAAAAAGCTAACATCCAATTGGTTGCTGCAAATTACTAGCATAAGCAAACTTTTGTACATCTTATTGCATCAGCCCCTCATCAGCTAGGTACACACGCTAGCAATAAAGCCCTGATACCATCGAACTTTATCGGCAGTCTGTGTAGCGTCTTACCTGGGTCGGCCTTGCGGTCATTAATGAAAGACCGAAGATTTCCCTTGGCCTATAGGGGAGATGGCCGCGGTCGAGGAAAACACACAGTCCTGAACATTCTCCCTATGCTGTGCGTACCCAGCTTTAGTCATTTCATCCTCACCCCTAAAATGAGAAGCGTAATTAAGATCTTGCACTTTTCAGTGGTTTTGTATGTTTCCAGGTCTTCAAGACCTTCCTATTTTGCCAGTTGGTCATCAGAGTAAACCAATCTATTAAAGATGGCGTACACAAATTACTGAAAAAGTACTGATCCCATCGGTAACAGTTGGCCCTTTATCAGTAATGTGTGTACCCAGCTTTAAAGTTGAAGGCAGGAATGGGTTCGCTGCAGTAAGACATTTCCAAGTCTTTAATCAGATTTCTTTGTATAAAGCACAAAAGGTTTATTGTTTCTGGATAATGTTTTAGGATAGAACATAGCATCAGATATGGACAAAATGCTTATGGCACAAAATAATTTAGGAAAGCTCCAAGCTCAGCTTTTAACTTTTAATGTAGAAAACAATAAAGTAAAACCTACCCACTGCATTGTAGAGGCTTCGGACTTTCTCTAAAGTGTGTTTCGGGGTATTTTGTCTCAATGTGGACAGGAAAGAGTCCTCCCAAGGTGATGTCTCCAGCCAAGGAATATCCAATACCTTCTTCACTAGGCAGTCTGCACCCTTCCAATGAAGTTTCACATACACACTCATTATACCATAACAGCATAAGAATGAAAAGAAAATGACAGGAGGATCCAGACATTGTCAAAAATAGTTGTGATTCCATCAGATTTCTTTTAAACATTCACTGCATTACTTTAAAGAGAGTAAAAAAAAAAATATTAAACCTGCTTTGAAACATTTTGTTATATGATGATTAGAGCTGTGTCTCCCTAACTTGCGGAATAAGCACATTTTTAAAAAAAACATTCTTTATTTTACGACAGAATAATATTTTACCCCAAGAAGCATCTGTAATAAGCTAATAACCTGTTCAGTTATTAACTTTGTAAGTGTTATTGGTAGTAGGAAAGCAGCCTCCTGGGCTAGTCTATGTCTCACACATGCATACACTAAAAAGTAAAAAGATTCCCCTTTAATTAATCAGTTTTTAATTGATCAGTTTACTTAGCAAGAAAGCTGCAATAATCGGGCAGAGGAATAGGGGACCCACTTAACTTTCCTCAATTTCTTTTACTGTTCCTACTATGAAATGCATAATACCATCACCTGGCCTTGCTACTTACCCCACCAACACAAAGAGAACCCTGTCCAAATGGTCATGACTAGAGATGTCCGAACTTCGCAAAATCCGGTCCGCTCGAGGATCCGCGAATTTTCAGAAAAATTCGAAAATCCGCGAGCGGACCCATTAAAACCTATTAAAATGAAAGTTTGTCAAATCCGCATTAAAATTGGACTAAATAGCCTTGGTAACTAAATCACTCAGGGACCTGGGTAATGACCTTGGAAACACGTATCAATGCCTACAATACCTAAAAATTACAGTCTGCTAGCGTGAATTTCAAATGTGCCCGAGTCTTCGTCATTCTTCGAAAATACGAAATGCGAGGATTCTTCGAAAATACGAGGATTCTTCGGAAATACGGACCCGAACATGTGACTTGCCCCGTACAAAAATGTAAAAAATCTGTAAAATTTAGAATTTATGAGGATTTCTCGTATTTTCCCGTATTTTCGAAATACGAGAAAATCCGCGATATCCGCCGTTCGCAAACGAGGTAAATCCACCGCGGATCCGGGTTCGGATCCGCGGACTGGGCCATCACTAGTCATGATCTCTGAAACTTCTACAGTGATAAGCATTAAATCTTTTTTCTAGTTTCTCCTGACCTTTTTACTCTGACCCACTATTGATATTACTATGAAAAGTTTATGCAAAGCTTTATATACAGTCACTTATTTATAAGACACAGCTGGAGAGAAAATGAAAGTAGTAATTATTTAATTAGACAAATCATTATCATTACACAGATTTTACCTTGTCTTACAGAAGAAACCCATGATCATTATAATTTCACTATGAATAGTGTCCCTGTAATGTTATGTGGTATAATAGGAGGAGAGGTAGCTCTGTCTATTGCTGAGTGTATCATCCAGTTTACATTTTTTTGCATTGTGGTGGGTTCAGAAAATTGTTACTCTGCCATAGTATATTCATTAGCCCAGTAGACTTGTGATATCTTTGGTAATTTGCGTCTAAGGGAATCGCACAGTCTTTCCTGCATGATGTAGTGTAATGGGATGTCTAATACATCAAAGACCTCTTGGGCCATGTATGTTTAACATAAAACACTTTAAAAGTATACTCTTGTAATACAACATACCTGCTCATCCTTGAATCCACTCCTGCGGAAGCCTTCATTACCTACCCCAGTAACCCATAATCAACAGAGTCTTGGTGCCTCTCTGTGAAACCTCCCAATCACTCTATCCTACACGTCTGAGCACCAACCTACTATTGCTTAGATACATTGTAGAGGACAGATTCTTTGAAGTTCCAATTCGCTAGTTCTTCCCTTTCATATAAAAAGATGGCATTTATGTGGAGCTCCTCATTTATTAAGAGTCAGGACAACATTTGTAGTGGAAGTCGGCAATTCTTTACATCAAGGGATAGGGAGAGTTTTTAATTAAAACTCACTCTGGGCTCCTACCCATGTATCTTAAAGGCATATATCAAAATAAAGGTGCCTAACCAGAATACAAGAGGCCACCAGGATTAAAGGGAAATTAGAGCAGAGTGATGGCTATCTCTACACTAGATAAAGACATATATCTAATCCTTTACCAATAAGTCTTAATGTAAATATAGATATACCTGTAAATTGACAGTTACTAAAGTCAATAAAGTTGCAATGGCTAATAGAAAAATACATAAGTGACAATCATTAATAAAAAAAAAGTATCAATTGTTAATAAATATTAGTTTAAGTATAAATATAAACAGCTATAAGAAAGTCTAAGGAGGCAGCGGTTAATAAATATATACATTTTTATAACAGCTAACCCTCACTATCTACAGGAAGAGTCTCATCTAAGTAATACAATATCCTTGTCCTCCCCATGAGTTGGGGGAGGTATAAAGTTAATTGCCATCCATTTGAGGGTAGTGGGCCTGTTTCCAGCAGAGTAGAAATGCATTGACACCGATTGTTCTCTAAAGTTCAAAGAGCTGGCCTCTAATTTCCTGTTAGTGTTGATAATCCTTAGTGACATCCTGTGGTTCGCCTTCCATGGAAAGTAGTAGAGGTTTAACTTATTTAAAACAATCCACAGGGGCATTGGATAATGTAGAACACAAATTTGCTAAGGACAGAATAGTCAGAATGTGGAAAATGAAGCAACACAATTATTGTTCATCCAAAACATTTATAACATCCATTACATTTTGCAAGCCATATCCGCCTTTTAGGGTGCTCTGCTGTTTTCAATCCTGTCTCCAGTAATCTCCTGTTTTGCAAACACCCCTTTCCATACCCTAAACCTCCCTCTGAAATATTGTTATAGCTTTGTTGAGTAGTTCCTTGTGGAACTCTTATTCATGCCCGCATTCAACAAAATGAGCAAACATCTCCATTAGTTGTTTTACAGCCCTCTCACTCTCTGAGTTGTTACTCGACATGCACCTAGAATTCCCTTGATCTGACAGGGGGGTTAGCACTGGCTGCATGGAGCAGAGTGTTGCTGTCTGTGCTTTTTCTGAATAGGCTGGTTCCTAAGACCCTTCCATATTAAAAGATTTTTAAATCCAGGAATTAGATTGATTCCCCTCCAGTGTCTAATATCATCTTAATCGGAGTGTCCAACCCGTTAAGTTGTTTAACAGCATTCTTAGCACTCTCTTCATCACCCCACCAGACAATGATTAGGTCATCAATGTACCTTTAATAAACTATCAAATAATCACCTAATCGTGGGGAAATTAACCTTTATTCAAAGTCACACATATAGAGGTTTGCTAATGAAGATGGGCAAATTGGACCCCATTGCTGTACATGATCGCTGAAGGTAGTAGCTTTTCTGCTAAATTTTAGGTAGAATTTAATCTCATGCACTATAGGGGTTGTAAAAAACAATTGAAAAAGAACCAGTTACCGGTTTAAATAATGAGCCTTTGGATGCAATGATGGGTCTGCCCGGTGGCGCACTGAGGGACCTATCTATCTTGAGCAGGGTGTAGATGATAGCACATGATGTTTATTTATAAGAAATGTTGTTTATTTATAAGTAAATTGGCCTCATGTTGTGATATCCATCCCCAAGCCAGTGCATAATCCACAATCCTGGGGTGTGTGTTTAAATATTTCACTTAGGTAAACCTCCTCATCACTCAGTTGAGAAAGTAGTTCAGACTGATAATATTCAATGTCCAATAGGACTATAGCCCCGCCTTTGCCACACGGTCAATTATCGCCACTCAAGCTTTTTATCACTCACTCACTCACTCACTCCCCATAAGGCTAGGATAACACTTTGTGTGAATGATTGTTTAGGAACCAAAACAAGTCAATCTTTGCCTGGAGAGAGTAAAATCTACAAGTTGACAAAAATGCTAACTCTTTGTTTAATAGGCTATGCTCCCTTTCCATGAGAACATGCCGACTAAGATCAAAAATTACATTCTTCTGTTCCCGGGGGGATGCACTCAAAGGTCTTTTATATCAATCAATTCAAGCTTTTATTCTCTAGATACATACATGAAGCCATAGGTGGGGTGTGGGGTTCCATCCAAATAGTTATGAATGATACTTCTTCCCAAGATAGTCTATATAGTTCCTCAATTTTAACAGACAGGGCCTTCTTTTCAAAGAGAAAAGTTAGTATGTTTTATCTTAAATGTATATGCATTTATTGTTTAACTATAACTATTTATTGTATTAACTATTGCTTATTGGCCCTAAAAGAATGAATGGTCCAATTTATTTTTTAAAACTGAGGCAAAGAGTCTTTTTCTAGGCCAAATGTCTATTTTGCCTTATTTGTCTGCTCTGCATTTTTAAAGAGCAAGTGCACAAAACAAGTTTAGCTAGAAATGTAGAGGACCCCCCCAAACCCCACATTATTAATATGTGCCAAATATTCCCTTGAAGGCACAGGAGCAGAGGGTTTCTGCTCTAACAGACGCTCTACTTCCTGGTCATAGCTGTCAGGTGATTGGGCATGACAATCCTGCCGGAACTGCCTCTCCCGATCTTATATTCGACCGACATGCGATCACAAAATGAATGGGAATTTGCGATCGCATGTCGGTCGAATATAAGATCAGGAGAGGTGGTTCTGGCAGGATCGATGAACGTTGCGTTAGTGGTCGGTCGGTTAAGTAATATCGCAAATATGTATGGCCACTTTTACTGACAGCTGCAATCAGGAAGCAGAGGAGAAATGGCAAGGGATCGGGTCAGGAAAGGAAATTCAGGGCCATCTTTGGGACATATTTATAATGCAAAAGGGAGGTTTGGGGAGTGATCTACATTTCTAGCTAAACTTATTTTTTGACTGGATATACATTATGCCCATTAAAGTCCATTTTTCCCTATGTAATCCAGACAGGTCTCCGTTAAGCTCGTTCTAAAGAAAAAATAATAATATACCAAATACTCCTGGGTCCATTTCATCAGGAATTCTCATTTAATGAATAAGTTTCAATGGTGTTAGTCTTTTTCTGAGACCCAATGTATAATATATAAAATATTGGTTATTTTATTGTATTATGTTGTGAATATATCAACGTAATTGGAAAGCACCTTGGTAGATGTTGGCCCTATATAAACCCATAATGATAATAATAAACCAAGTACCCCTTGATCCATTCTATCAGGTATTTCCCATTTCTGCTGCTGCCATGCGAGGAAACAGCACAGAACTGAAGCAGAAGACAGCTCAAGGGAACAAGAGCTGGTCTGTATATTTAGAAGCCTCATAAATTCAGTTTAGGTAAATTTAAACCATGCGAGTTCCAGGTTGGGGGGGTAATTAGATTATATAAAAATTTTAGTTTAGGGGCTGAATGTGCCCTTTAAGCTACATTTTTAGGGATTTATTTGCACTAATTGTAACTAAAAATCTAAATACCAGGGTTCAGGATTATCAGTCTGTCTAGTCAAGTGGTAAACCGTATCAGTTTCATTGCTGTACATGTGGTATAATCATTAAAAATACTTTGGTTTTGCAAACCAATAAAGCATAATTATTAACCATTGGATCACGATGACACCTGCCTTTAGTTTTATGTCATTAGCTAAAATGGAAAATAACGTTTTACACTCCCATTTTAAACATTAATAAACAGATTTTAAAAAGTAATTTCTATCCATTTACAATATGTCTTACTGTCTGTAGCTTTATAATTATCTTTATATTTAGAAAGAGTTACAATACAAGGGTTGAAATGAATTACTGTAACAATATTGTATATTAATTATATAGCGACACTTGGGGGTGTATTATATTATAATACAAATACGATACAAGGGGACATCAGAAAATATAAATAAATACATAAAGAAGTATGTGCATTAATTAGTATGCAAGTGCTTGAACCATGGAATATGAGGAACAGTTCAATTAGGGTTAGACAATTATAATAAATCATGTCTCTGACTAACAGCAGTCTCTGGATAAAGGAAAAGACTGCAGCAGTAAAATAGATATTTTACTCTATTGTTGCCAGTACAACCCACAGCCTATGAAGTCATCAAAGAAATACGCCCCCTGACCCCAGTATTCACTTTCTCTATGGACAGAGTGTTTTCTATACAGATGTTTATACACCAATATGGAAGTCCCTGAAAAGACTTTGAAAGCTGATTGTTACCATAATCTATTAACCATTCAGTGTGACTTTCTGGAAAATAAACTGCAGGGTAACAAGCAGTTTTCAAAGTCTTCTCAGGGACTTCCATATTCCATTTTCTTTAAGAATCGTTTAGCAAAAAAAAAAAAAAGAAAATCTTCCAAATGTACCAGAGTACTTTGCTTGTTCAGTGGTGGCGCATCGGGTAAGGCTCCATGTTTAATAATACACAATTCCGAAGGTCACAAGTTCAATACCCCAGACTTCTTTTTTTTTTTGCTTCTATTATGTCCCAAGCAAAAGATGAAGCTCCTAAATGTACCAAAGGGTTCAGCTTACTCAGTCATGGCTCACCTTGTAAGATGCCAGTTATAGAAACACACAGTCCAGAAGGTTGCAAGTTCTAATCCCCATAGTTTCCTTATTTTTGTTTCCATTATGTTCATAGTAAAAGATTCTACATGTACCAGCTATCTATAAATTATCTCTATTAGCCTAGAGGTAAGAGCTCTGCTTTTAGCAAGACAGAGTAAATGTACAGGTTGCAGGTTCTATTCCCCAGACTTACATTTTTTTTTTAGTTTTGCTGAAATGTTTGTATTCCATTTCTTACATCCATGCTATTTATGAAATACAATGTAAAGATTACTTTTATTTTTGTATAGTAAAGGATTATATCATTGTTAGGACAGGAGCACTGAATGTGTTTGAAAACAAACAACTGAAATCTCTGTTCTGTGGGAGAACAGGGAGAATCTCTGTGATGTACTGTGATTGGCTGTCAGCTTCTAGGAAGCAAGGCTGCAACTTCCTTGTTTTGATCTGTTGAGCACCACAGAGCATGTGCCTGTACACAGACACTTAGTTGGGGGTTTACCCAGCTAAGGTGGATTGTGGGAGCTGACCCCTAGTACTCACAGGTTGTTTTCATAAATCACCCAATGACCACAGCAAAGGGAGAGGTGAGACACAGCTTGTTGTATGTTTGTGAATGTGCTCTGTCTATTGGGACAATGTTGTCTGGAGACTTTAGTTCTCCTTTAAGTAAAATATTTGCTCAAATAATTCAAGGTTTTCTAAAATAGATAATTGGCCCTTGGAACTTGCAGTTTGTAGGTTATTAGTAACCTTACAGAGGGCTGTTTCGGTTGAATGAACTGGTTGAAATCCTGATTGCAATGGGTCCAATAGGTTATTAGCATAGATGAGACATTCTAAGAGTTTAGAAGCAAACGGTAAAAGGGAGACAGGGCGGTAGTTAGAGAGGCAGGAGGGGTCAGGAGAGGGTTTTTTACGAAGGTGCTTGACACACACATGTTTGAAGGCAGCAGAAAATACCCCAAAGGTCAGGGAGGAATTAAAGATGTGAGATAGAGCAGGGATAAGGATTTTAAAACAGTGTTTGAGTAAGAAGGAGGGCATGGGATCAAGGGTACTTGTTGTAAGGGGTGAAGACAAAAGAAGGTCTGAGATTTCAGAATGGTTGACAGTGGTAAAAAATTCCAGAATTACATTTGGTGGGACAGGAAGAGAGAGGTGTGAGTTCTTCAGGGGGGAAGGGATTTGCATGCAGATATTTTAGACTTTAGTGCTAAAGTAGTCTGCAAAATCCTGAGGATTGTTGATGGAAGTAAAAGTGTTAGTAGACGAGGGCTGCAAAAGAGCAGCAGGTTATTTTTGTTATTGGTTATAAGCATGCTAAAGTAGAAGTGTTTAGCATCTGAAAGAGCCGAATTAAGGAACAACAACATAACTTTGTAGTGTTAAAAGTCGGCCTGACCGCAAGACTTCTTCCACAGCAGCTCAACAGCACACGTACAATAAAGTAAGAATTTGGTTTCCGAACTGAGCCAAGGTTATTGCAGCGACATTTGCGAGTTTGTAGGGGGGCAAAGAAGTCAATGGTAGTGGATAAGATAGCATTTTTGAGTTTGTTAGCGAGTCAAGGCTAGAATCAGGTAGCTGGGGTAGTGCTAAGAGAAGAGGATAGAGCAGGATGGTCAATTGCTCAGGTGTTGCGAACAAGGAGGACACTAGATGGAGTATCAGTGGAGAGGGGGAGAAGGTAGTAAAGAAAGTAATTAGATTGTGATCTGAGAGTGGGAAGGCAAAATGTGACCGAAAAGTTACAATCTTAATGGGTGCTATTGTTGGTCCATTGCTGGAGGTAGAACAAGGAAGTTAGGAGGGCCAGGATATCATAGTAATATATATAGAGAGAGAACAAATAGTTGAAAGAAGCCCACTGGCATCACACTCTGTGTTGTTTAGTTCAGGAGAAACAGGGATGATTGTTTATAAACAAGATTCTAGCCCCCAGTGTAGCTTTTCAATGCCGTTTTTAAAGTGAATCCTACAAGTTAAGAAGAGTCTAATACAATATAATTTCATACTGCTCTTTGAAAGTAAAAAGACCTATGAGATCTGCTGTTTATTTCTGGGTGAAATATTATAACATAACCTTTCGGAAAGAAAATACAAACAAGAATCCCAGCACTAGAAGACAATATGGCAAAGATTTCTACTGCCACCATCTGTTTACCTTTGGTACTGAGATAAGCTGGGATAAATGTCACCCAAACACTAGCAAATACCAGCATACTGAATGTAATGAATTGTGTCTCATTAAATGTGTCTGGGAGCTTCCTAGCTAAAAAGGCAACTAATAGACTAATAGCAGCTAAGAGACCCATATAACCCAATACACAAGCAAATAACACTGTAGATCCTTCATTACATTCAATAACAATATTACCCATTTCTGCTGCCATATTAAATTCTACATATGGAGGTGCTTTGGCCAACCAAACAATGCACAGAACTATCTGAATTATTGTACAGACAGGAACAATATAAACAGGGATCCTGAGTTCCACCAGTTTGTTCAATTTACTGTTTGGATTTGTAGCACTGAATATTAATATGACAGTAATAGTCTTGGCTAGTATGACAGAAAGACAAACTGAAAATGTAATAGCAAATATGACCTGCCGTATCATACAAGTTATTAAGTTGGGTCTACCAATGAATAATAAGGAACACAGAAAACCAAACATGAGGGAAATGAGGAGTAGATAGCTGAGTTCTCTGTTATTGGCCTTTACAATTGGAGTCTGGTGCTTTATTATGAACAGGGAGAACACAGAGAGTGTAACCAGGCAAAACAAGATTGAAACACAAGCCAGAGAGGATCCCAACATCTCCTGGTAAGAAAGGAACTGAATGGATTTTGACAGACACTTCTCTTTTCTACTGTCAGGCCATTTGTCTTCTGGGCATCTTACACATTCAGTCTCATCTGAAAAAAATAAATAGTTTATATTATCACTGGCCATACACTGATTAAAAGCTAGTGGACAAATATTCTGTATATCTGTACAGTCTTTGCAAATTACTAATGATGTATCACAATAACTATATTCACATAAATATCCATAAACCCACACCAAGGACTAAATAAAATATGAGACTCATTAGATATAATGTATAAAGGTGCAACATTCCGGTTTTGACTGTTTTCAGAATAAAAAGCTGTAATAGGGAATATAACTAGAATATTACAAACAATGATAAGCCCATAGAATGCTGTTTGCTATTTGATATTCATCTGCATTCCAATAATAATAGAATACCTCTAAGAATATCATGGGGATTCAATTACAATGATGTTTATTTCATGGAATACCATAATTACGAATTGCATAGTTTTATTCAGTTCCTTCTTCAGTACAGCTGTCACCCCGTTAAATTCGATGTACATAACTTAATGTTAATGTTGAATGCACTAACACGCATGTTTGAGAACGAAGGGAAGATTTACACATGCGCTCAGGGTAGATCTCCTTTTTGGTATTCAATATTGGCTTTGCGTCTGTGGGTAAATCCTGAAAGGTAATTAGCCCCAAGTATTAAATATACAGGGTTATTCAATAAAAGTTCTTATCCTTTAAAATGGTGCTAATTTTGCCCCAACCAATCAAATATTACTTAACATTTGAAAGCTAACATCTGATTGGTTGGGGCAAAATTAGCACCATTTTTAATGATAAGAACTTTTATTGAATAACCCTGATAGTCTTGCTAAGAGTGCTGCAAAAGCCATTATTGTACACCTTCAGGCCTATGTAATAAAAGCTCTTATCGTTAAAAATGGTGCTAATTTTGCTCCAACCAATCAGATGTTATGTACCATTTGAAAGCTAAAATTTGATTGGTTGGGGCAAAATTAGCACCATTTTTAACCATAAGAACTTTTGTTACATAGACCTGCTTGTATCTATTGCAATATATACGCAGGTGTTGCAGGGGGGAAGTTAAAGTTGTACTTATTGTTTTAAATTGTTTAACTTTTTCTTATTGCTGCGGCTCCTTGTAAATGAGGCTGAAAAGTTATTCAACAAAAGTTCTTATCATTAAAAATGGTGCTAATTTTGACCCAACCAATCATATGTTAGCTTTCAAATGTTAAATAATATTTCATTGGTTGGGGCCAAATTAGCACCATTTTTAACGATAAGAACTCTTATAGAATCTACTAAGCTAAACTTAGGATAAAAATGACTATAAATTATTAAAGGATCACAAGACTATAAAGTAGCAGGACAGTGATGATGTTCAGGAGAACATCCACACATTTAATTGATGGTTGAAGTAATTGTCAGCCAAGTTGGACAAATAGTAGTTGTTATGTGTATGTGCTTTCTTCATTTAATTACGTGGAAATCTCTCTTTTTGCACTCACCTTTCCAAATATATGACTCTCTGCCTTCATTGTGATGGGTCTTTCTGATATTTACAGAAAACATAAGGAAACATTTACAGGCCTATGCAATAAAAGTTCTTATTATTAAAAATGGTGCTAATTTTGTCCCATATTATCATTTGAAAGCTAACATCTGATTGGTTAGGGGGAAATTAGCACCATTTTTAATGATAAGCAGGGAGATTCAATAAAAGTTCTTATAGTTTAAAATGGTGCTAATTTTGCCCCAACCAATCAGAGATTATTTAACATTTGAAAGCTAACATTTGATTGGTTGGGGCAAAATTAGCACCATTTTAAACAATAAGAACTTTTATTGAATAAATCTGTAGAACTTTTAAAAAAACCACAAACCTATGTAGATGTGTGACCATGTTATGACAACCAAACATGCACAGAACTATCTGAATTATTGTCAGACAGGAACAATATAAACAGGTATCCTGAGTCCACCAGTTTGTTCAATTTACTGTTTGGATTTGTAGCACTGAATATTAATATGACAGTAATAGTCTTGGCTAGTATGACAGAAAGACAAACTGAAATGTAATAGCAAATATGACCTGCCGTTCATACAAGTTATTAGTTGGGTCACCAATGAATAATAAGGAACACAGAAAACCAAACATGAGGGAAGAGGGTAGATAGCTGAGTTCTCTGTTATTGGCCTTTACAATTGGAGCTGGTGCTTTATTATGAACAGGGAGAACACAGAGAGTGTAACCAGGCAAAACAAGATTGAAACACAAGCCAGAGAGATCCCCCATCTCCTGGTAAAAAAGGAACTGAAGGATTTTGACAGACACTTCCTTTTCTACTGTCAGGCCATTTGTCTTCGGGCATCTTACACATTCAGTCATCTCTGAAAAAAATAAATAGTTTATATTATCACGGCCATACACTGATTAAAAGCAGTGGACAAATATTCTGTATATCTGTACAGTCTTTGCAAATTACTAATGATGTATCACATAACTATATTCACATAAATATCCATAAACCCACACCAAGGACTAAATAAAATATGAGACTCATTAGATATAATGTATAAAGGTGCAACATTCCGGTTTTGACTGTTTTCAGAATAAAAAGCTGTAATAGGGAATATAACTAGAAATTACAACAATGATAAGCCCATAGAATGCTGTTGCATTTGATATTCACTGCATTCCATATATAGATACTCTCAAGAATATCATGGATTCAATTACAATGATGTTTATTCACTGGAATACCATAATTACGAATTGCATAGTTTTATTCATTCCTTCTTCAGTACAGCTGTCACCCCGTTAAATTCGATGTACATAACTTAATGTTATGTTGAATGCACTAACACGCATGTTTGAAACGAAGGGAAGATTTACACATGCGCTCAGGGTAGATCTCCTTTTTGGTATTCAATATTGGCTTTGCGTCTGTGGGTAAATCCTGAAAGGTAATAGCCCCAAGTATTAAATATACAGGGTTATTCAATAAAAGTTCTTATCCTTTAATGGTGCTATTTTGCCCAACCAATCAAATATTACTTAACATTTGAAAGCTAACATCTGATTGGTTGGGCAAAATAGCACCATTTTTAATGAAAGACTTTTATTGAATAACCCTGATAGTCTTGCTAAGATGCTGCAAAAGCCATTATTGTCACCTTCAGGCCTATGTAATAAAAGCTCTTATCGTTAAAAATGGTGCTAATTTTGCTCCAACCAATCAGAGGTTATGTACCATTTGAAAGCTAAAATTTGATTGGTTGGGGCAAAATTAGCACCATTTTTAACCATAGAACTTTTGTTACATAGACCTGCTTGTATCTATTGCAATATATACGCAGGTGTTGCAGGGGGGAAGTTAAAGTTGTACTTATTGTTTTAAATTGTTTAACTTTTTCTTATTGCTGCGGCTCCTTGTAAATGAGGCTGAAAGTTATTCAACAAAAGTTCTTATCATTAAAATGGTGCTAATTTGACCCAACCAATCATTGTTAGCTTTCAAATGTTAAATAATATTTCATTGGTTGGGGCCAAATTAGCACCATTTTTAACGATAAGAACTCTTATAGAATCTACTAAGCTAAACTTAGGATAAAAATGACTATAAATTATTAGGATCACAAGACTATAAAGTAGCAGGACAGTGATGATGTTCAGGAGAACATCCACACATTTAATTGTGGTTGAAGTAATTGTCAGCCAAGTTGGACAAATAGTAGTTGTTATGTGTATGTGCTTTCTTCATTTAATTACGTGGAATCTCTCTTTTTGCACTCACCTTTCCAAATATATGACTCTCTGCCTTCATTTGATGGGTCTTTCTGATATTTACAGAAAACATAAGGAAACATTTACAGCCTATGCAATAAAAGTTCTTATTATTAAAAATGGTGCTAATTTTGTCCCATATTATCATTTGAAAGCTAACATCTGATTGGTTAGGGGGAAATTAGCACCATTTTTAATGATAAGCAGGGAGATTCAATAAAAGTTCTTATAGTTTAAAATGGTGCTAATTTTGCCCCAACCAATCAGAGATTATTTAACATTTGAAAGCTAACATTTGATTGGTTGGGGCAAAATTAGCACCATTTTAAACGATAAGAACTTTTATTGAATAAATCTGTAGAACTTTTTAAAAAACCACAAACCCTATTAATGTGTGACCATGTTATGACCATTGACCATACCCAAGGGTTCTTTTATGTATTGGGACAAAATAAAATATAATAAAACGGAATATTACAAACCATAAGGATTTAGAATTTCTCCATCAGAGCACGGCACACAGTCAAAACAACAGATCAATTGCCCCTGAAGTGTGGCCCTTCTGTGGCCCTGGAGACATGGATCAGTGCAGGCTGAACGAGGGACCTGAGGGAAATTCCATTTAAAAGTAATTCTCATTAATGTATATTTAGCAAATGCAGATATACTACACTGGACTTTTTAACATCCTGACGATGACCATGAGTCAGTTGAAATGCAATAATTGAGTTCATATAAGAAATAAAGGAATTTCTTTTTAAAAAGTCCAATTTAGTGCATCTACTATTGATTGTGGACTAGCATAGTAGCTTTTCCACATGTTGCATTTATCTATCGTGGTTATTTAGTCTGTCTAAAAAGACATTCTACTATCACAATATTTTCAGGCAAAACAACCTCACTGCCTTCACTTTTGCTTAAGATGAAATTGACCTTTTTTAATCGAAAATACTGTTTACAGATTATTTTGGTCAATCAATATTTTAGCATGATTTACCAAAATGTTGGTCGATCTGTCCAAAATATCAACCCATGTGTACACGGCAGTAGTCAACTTTTTTAAATATAGCATAAATCTTTATAACAGGACAACAAAAACTTATGTCAGTGCTGAATATTTCAGTGATGTCCAACCCGTGGGCCAGCCGAGATTTATTAGGGCCCTCGCGGAAACCATGGCAAGAGGTGTGGGCCTGTCGAGGGTGTGTCATGGGCATAACTAGCAGATTGTAGTGGAGCTAAACCTCTGGCCTGAGCTAGGTAGGGCACCCCTGCTTTATATTCAATTCAAAATGATTTTCCCTGCATCTAGAGATAAATCCTTGATTTTGATTGGGAACTGCCTGTTTAGAAAATCCCTGAAGATCCCTGAAAATGATAGTGGGAATGTGAAAAGGAAGTGAAATTAAAATGCGGAAAAATGCCTGAAAAAAACTATGGGCTTGGCCAGGAGGCAAATAAACAACAGCAATCTGTAGGTCTGTTGGAGAATAAATACTAGTGAGACTCAAAGGAAAGATGGGAGAGAGCAGGTAAAAGTCTAATGGTTTTGAAACTGCAGTGCTCAGACAGGAGCATGCTGACTTGCTTGTTTCTAGGCTTTGGAGTGTGGCTGAAGTTAAGAGATGCACAAGCAATCTCCTTAAGCTGATTGAAAGCGATACATAACTATTTGAAGTACTTTCCAGGTGGATCTATAATTTACAGGGAGGTGTGATAGCTTATTTCTACCTTTCCTGTTTAGAATAGAACACTCCCCCAGTGCAGGGTTACACATAAAACCTTCAGGCAGAAATAAGCTATATTACCTCCCTGTGAATTATAAAGCCAACTGTCATATATTTAAAATGGTCAGTTTAGTGTGTTTAGCTTCCTTTTTAATATTGTGCTTGTGGCTTGGGGTAAATTCTGATCTGTTTTTACAATTTCATACCCCATATATATATTTAAATATCACAATATAGTGTGATATTTAAATATTTGTGGGGGTTACAAGGATCACTTTCCCGAAATCCCCCAATGATCTTCCCAAAGAATGTGTGAAGAATACTTAACGTATTTGGAATAATGGTGTAGATTCAAGAAAACAGAGTTGGGTATATGGGATATGTTACAGATATCAGCAAATTCTAAGCAAAATATTGTGTCTCTTTATATTATAGGAATTAATTACATTTAAGTGATTGTTTCCTCCATTCCATAAAATCTTGTCTTGATGAATAACAAGTTCCTGGCCTTTAAGAGATCCTGCATCATAATAACCAACACGGACATACTGATTACTTCCATTAGGGAACAGCTGCCAGTTCACAATGTCCACACTGATAGGAGCATCTCCATTCTCATCGAAATATATTCTCTCTCCTCCAGTGTTGGTAAAGTTAACTCTTCTGATATAATGTAAAAGCTGGGGAAACATTTGTTGAATTAGACAGAACAGATTTATGAGTTAAACTAAATAACAACCTAATGGTAAAAAATTGATCAATAAAAAAATGAATTGTGTAATTTACGTAAGCTCAGTGTTAAAATTGATTATCACCTGTGCATTGATAATCCTCTCTTAGCTATTCTATTTTTTTGGGGGTGGGGGTGTCAAATCAGTAGCCCTTCCTCTATATCTAATTGTAATGTTGTATAAGTAGTGCTTCCACAATTATCAATCAATTTATTAATGAATGCTTTATTATACCCCCTTATTTCCTAACCTTATACTGAGCTTTCTTATTTCTCAATTTTGACAATTTCTGTATAGACCTTTAGTTTCCTTATGTCGGTTTACTATTTTGGTCTATGGAGCCCAAAAAAAAACTGTAAAATGTACTGCATGACCATTTGATATTTATATATTTTCTGCAAAAGAATTATAAAAATTCTAGGTATCTGTAAATTTCAGCCTCACTTGGTAATTTCTAGAAGACTATCTAATGGTAGTACGTCAGTGGGGTATTGATAATGAGAATTAATTATTTTTAACTGAATGACTTACTAAGTTTAATATAACTGACAGAAATATATTATTTAAGTTACAAAATGTTGGAATAGAAAGAAATACAGTATGTCTTTTAATATGATATATGTAACTATATTACTCTAATTCTCTTTTAATGCTATGTGAAAATTGTGAATTACATATATATTACCTGCCAAGGCTGATGATTAAAAATAGTGGCACATGATCCATTTTTGAATGGTCCTTTTCCTGGAACACAGATGTTCATCTGGTGCAAAGCATGAGCTATGGCAAAAACTGCATTATGGGCTTTGTATGTAAATTTAAAGGTGTAAACATCATAAATATTGGAATCAATAGTGTCCAGTCTCTCCTTTCCTGTGCACCAAGCAATGTCTTAAGGACTTTGTCTCACTCATAGAGTAGCTCCCACATCCCAAATGCAGGCATGTGTATGCGGGGTATAGACAGCCCCATAGATGTCACATGTACCTGTTAGTAATACCGATAAAATCCTTGTTGCTCCCATCAATGATATTATCTCATTAAAACAAGAGTCATAAAGTCTGAATCCCAGTGTTACATTGGGTAGAAGATCATTTGATGCATTGATTTCCATAACTGCGTATACCATTGCAAGTAAGAAACGATAAAATCTAATATGAAATCTGGAAATGAAAAAAAAAACATTTTGCATGGAATGTTTTTGTTAAAAATATTGTATATGGACATCTGTAGTAAATCGTTAAAGAAGGAAATATATATATATATATATATATATATATATATATATATATATATATATATATATATATATAGAAACAAGATAGCAAAGCAGCAGCACCGAAACATGAAAATTTAGTTGAGTGCGAATCTCCTCAGGGTCCCCCGCTAGACCGCTCATCACAAAATACAAGAAGAAAAATGTAGCCCGCACACCGATTTCCAGCATATCAAAAAGTTTTATGTTTCACTTAAACATGGCTGCCCACATGGCTGCCCACATGTTAATACTATGTTAATATTAACAGTGTGGCAGCCATGTTCAAGTGAAACATAAAACTTTTTGATATTGCTGGAAATCGGTGTGCGGCTCCATTTTTCTTCTTGTATATATATATATATATATATATATTAAAAAAAATAGAGTCACACTCGCACTCAGTCCATGTTCTTGGGTTAACGGGTGCTTCAAAGGATACAGATGCCTCAGTCTGTCAAAAAGTAGCCACATTTTGCGCAAGAAAACCATCCAATTAGCTCCCTAAAAGTGATGATAATCGATCAAGTAAAAGAACTTAAACGTGGGGGAGATAGAAATAAGGAATTGCTACGTAGGGAGTCAAGGTGGATATATATCGCCTTTACACCATACACCCTAAAGGTCTTAATATACAGCTATCTTTTAAATGCTTTTTATAAAAAATAAAGAATGGGAGCTATAACATATAGTTACTTTACCGATTGAGTTATAGATCGGCACGGGTAATAGGTGGCTGGGAGCCGAAGGAGAAGTGTAATAATTATTTAATAGTCCCGGTTGGGTATTCTAAAGATGTATGGTACTTTTATATCCATGTATAAGAGATTAGGTTTTTAACTTTTTTTATAAAAAAATTGGTACACAGTATTTTTTGCACAGCAGTAGATATCTATGATACAGTATTTTCACACAAGATTGGATATGCATTTTAATGAGATGTATAAATGGAATATATAACTTTTTAGATGTTTTAGTAATACATCTTTTGTATAACATGGTCACTTTATATGTGTATTGCACTTTAATGAGTACTAACTATCCCACTTCACTGCTAAAGTGCTGGGGTAGTAAAAAATAGACTATTGGGGCACAGGTTTGATTCCCCATGCTCCCTACAGCATGGGGAATTTGTTCTTGTTTTTATTATGTGTCTAGCAAAAGATAAAGACTCCACACATACCAGTTAATTACTTTATTATCCCTTGGGCCTAGTGGTAGAAAGCTTACAGGGAGATTCAATAAAAGTTCTTATCGTTTAAAATGGTGGCTAATTTTGCCCCAACCAGATCAGATCTTATTTAACATTTGAAAACTAACATCTGATTGGTTGGGGCAAAATTAGCACCATTTTAAATGATAAGAACTTTTATTGAATAACCTTGTTAGTTTTTAGAAAGACACAGTATTGAATTCAATTCCCCATATTGGTTCAATTCCCCAAACTATTTTTTGCTGAAATGTTAAAAGTTCTGTTTCTTTCATCCATGCTAGCAAAGCCATACACTGCAAAGATTACTTTTCTTTTTTGTATGAAAAGTAAACAAATTTATCATTGTTAGGGACAGGAGCATTTGTAATGTGTTTACAAAAAAACTGCACTGGAATCTGTGTTCTGTGTCAGAGGGAGGGATCTCTGAGCTGTAACATGATTAGCTGTCAGCTACACGGCTACACGGCTCCCCATTAAATAAGATATTGTTTATAAAGTTCTTCTCTAATTATTCAAATCCCTTCACACTTCTTATATTTCTTCTCTAGTGTCCCCATAAAACCCTTTCCTCACCCATTCACTAAGCTTTCTCTGCCTTACTCCTTTTCTTTATTTCTTATGGCTCCCATACTCTGCATTTCTATCCAACTCTTTCTTCATTGAAACTTCATTCAGTATGTTTAAATCTAATCTCATATCCTACCTCTCAGACACCAGCACAGTATATTATTGTTAAATTGGCACTGCACAAATTATAATTATGCCACTTTTACTCTTTCCTATGTATTGTATGTTACACCAACACTAAAATGGTACGCTTTGCTCGGCAGGGACCTCTTTCTCCTATGTCATAGGGCTCAAGCACTTGTATATTTATTGATGAACATAATTATTTATTTTATTTGTTGTCCCCCTTTTATGACTTTTTGTATTGTAATATTGTATAGGGTTATGTCTCCAAGTGGCCTATATAAATAAACTTATCCATCCATCACTGTACACAAAATGCCAGTAATATACTGCCAAAACAAAGAAAAACAATCATGTAGATCTAGCATTAATGTAGAAAATAGCAATGAAAAACCACCTTCTACATTGCAGAGGCTTCGGACTTTCCCTAAAGTGTGTTTCAGGGTATTTTGTCTCAATGTGGACAGGAAAGAGTCCTCCCAAGGTGATGTCTCCAGCCAAGGAATATCCAATACCTTCTTCACTAGGCAGCCTGCACCCTTCCAATGAAGTTTCACATACACACTCTTCATACCAAAACAGCATAAGAATGAAAAGCAAATGACAAGACAAATGACAATAGATTGTCAGGAATATCCTTGTTTCCATGAGTTTTGTCTTGAAGGGCCACTACTTTACTTAATGAGTAAAATAAAATATTACTTTAACCTTCACTCACTCTAATATAAAACTATTAGTGTTATCTCTCCCCATTAGTCCTAGAAATAGATGAGTAGCCCCACCAGACCAAGTACTATGCAATGCATCAGAAAATGGTGTCTCTACATTTAACAGTCAAAGTTTAATCACTACACTCACTTTCCTGTAACAGATTATCATAATTTATTCCTTTCAAGCTGACCCTGGTGACAAATTATCTTCCCCAAGTATATTATGAATATAAATATGTTACTCCAAGAAGGCACTACCATAGCAGTTCTCATGTAGTGATTATGGGTAGAAGGAGAACAGCCTTCTTGGGTAGATTATTTGACCTAAAAGTTGGCTATAACTAGTATAGAAACATCGCTCTCTTTTGGTTGGGTACCTAGCACTCAGTCACAATAAGGAAACAACAAGTTCACTTTTCACAGGGTTTTTATTTCCTCAGGCATATAGGCAGAGAAAGTTGGTCTTTTACTAAAACCTCAGACCTTCCTCAATAAATCAACTTACAAGCTGCTATAGTCGGAAATAGAAGAGGAATGGATGTCTCACCAAACTTTCCTAAATTCCTTAAAGCTCAAAAACAGATTTTCTCCAACATAATACTATGTAAAGAAAATAAGCAAAACCTACACTCCATTAATCACCTGTCCTGTATTTATTTTACATTCTTTCATCCTCAACATTTGGTATCACACCAACTATTGACAAAAAGCCTAATCATACAAATATGTATACATTGTGTACCCCAGTCAGTGATTGTACCTTAAACCCTTGGCTGATGGAAATAGATTGATCCCCAAACTCATATATGTCCCCAATACCTTGCTACCAACTTACATCCATCCAGTAACTGTCCCTTCTGAGTTATGTAAAATAACACCATTGGGCCTTGCTACTTACCCCACCTACACAAAAAAACTCATCCAAATGATTGTTCTTTTATGGCCTCTAAAATCTCTACAGTACATTGTTCAACTTTCTCAGGCTTGACACATTTTTAGTTTTTCACCTAATGTCTTCTTGTATTTTATTTAGGAAGACACACTATATATAGCCACTTATCAATTAGACACAGCTGGAAGAGAAACGAAAGTAGCAATTATTTAATTACACAGATCATAATCATTAAACTGATTATAATATGTACCTGTTCTTACAGTAACACATAATCATCAGAAATTGGTGATATTTAAGATCATTAATGTTTTAAGAAACACATTTCACAGTTCACAGATTATAAATGTGTTTATAAAAACATATTAATGATATTGAATATAAATGTATATATAGTGTGGAACTTAGCTAAATGGTAGACTTTTCTTGCTTGTATTTGGGCATCAACACACATGCATTATACGGGAAAGGTAAAAGTCTATTTTTATTTGTATTGCTAAACAAGGATAGACAAACAACATAGTTGAAATATATGTGTGTGTATCCCTGTGGGGCTGTCCAATGTAAAGTAGAGTTACAGGTAGAGTTACCCTATTAAGTCATATATAAATTGTAATACCGATTATGTTGTATATTTAGTGACATGTACAAAAAATGTCACTTACAATATGTGGGCTACACCACAAGGTATGTCAAGTGTAGAATAAGAGAACATTTAAAAGACATACAGGGAGATTCAATAAAAGTTCTTATCGTTTAAAATGGTGCTAAAAATACATTTGAAGAGTGGAGCTTCATATATATTTTTACCAAAGTAAGTGGGTATATATTTTTTATATGTTTTATCAGATATTAATATAGATAAGAACTTTTAAAACAATTGATCTTAATCCTTTTTATTTTCTTTTAGCTTTTTATGTGATCGGAGCGCAGCCAAACATATAAAACATATTTTTATCCTTTAAAGTGGAAATGCATTTTTGGAGTGCTGCTATAAAAATACTGACCACTAGGGCTAGAAACTGTTTTTTACTACTTTTCTAGTTTCTTTATTACTTAATTCTGAACTGCAGAAGGACATCTACCTTGCCTATAACTTTTTAACATAGAAGTTTGTCTTATCAGTTCTCTTACAGTTCTATCAATGTCCGTTTGGTTCAGTATAATGCAGACAGGGCCTTATCAGTGCTTTCTAAAGAGGAAGAATAACATTTCCTTTATATACCTATATCATGCATCATGTTCTCCCCTGTAAATATTTAGGCATTCTTACTTATTGAGTAAGTGGCTAATTATAATTATACTTTAGCACCTTACAATTTTCTACACTGACTGTAATTAAAAATGTAGATGTCAGGTTAATCAGTCAGAATTAAAGGGAGTCTATAGTGGGAAAATGAACTTTTTTTTATTTCTTTCCATGTGTTCTATGATTCTCCCCAACCCCCAGAGTGTTATCACTTTGTTCAGATTCCCTCTCTGTCCTGAGATACACAAGTTAGAAGAATACATGTTTGCATTCCTCTACTCCTACTTGGACTGTCAATCAAATACCTGTGACTTGACCCTCTTCCTTGCTCAAGTCCCTCCCTCCTCCCTGCTCTGTTACAAACATAGAGATATGAGCATTAGCAGGGGGAGAGGTAGCTTTGATAAGGCTGCACTTGACCCCCCTTCTTGATAGACTTCACTGATTGATGATGGGTCAGAAAGAGAGAGATAAGGACACAGAGAGATCTGTATCTCCAGGGCAGCTTGCTTTCTATTGGCCACTGTGCGTGGGTGTGTTTTTCAGGATGTTGAACTTTTAAATCCTACTACACATGATAAGCTTGTCGGCAAGCCTGAGTTGAGACATGGAGGAGGTAACAGAGGGGAGGGGGAAGGGGGGAATGCTGCACCGAGATCAGACACCATGGTTAAACAAAGTCACTAACAGAGATAGGATTAATGCAGCACAGAGTTCATGAATTTAACTTTGCAAATGGCCAATGTGCAAAGTAAAATTGCCCTTTTAAAGGGACTCTCCACCCCTCTCTACAAAAAAAAAAGAATACCCCCAAAAGCTGGAGATTGTTTTATAGAAAAGCTTTAAATCAGCTCCCAGACTGAGATATTATACTTACATGCTCCTCTATCCACTGCCGCTTCCGGTCTCCTCACTCTGTGAGGATCGAGGAGTAGCATGTAAGTATAATAGCTCAGTCTGGGAGCTGATTTAAAGCTTTTCTATAAAACAATCTCCAGCTTTGGGGGGTATTCTACAATACATAGATCTTTGCAGAGAGGGGTAGACATTCCCTTTAAACTCCACACATTATGGTGGATCAGTTATTTATTGTTATGTTTCTAGTTTATGGTTTAAAGTTATTAATTATTAATATTACAAAAGGTATTGAAGTACTGCTGTTAAATCTGAAGTTAAGTAAATTATTACAATTAAAGATATTTAGACTTTCTTCACATACATACATAATAAAATATTCCATTACTCGATAAAAAATGTACCCCCAAATGACAATTAAAATAACAACTTATAATATAAGAGGACTAAATTCTCCCCAAAAAAGATATAACACTTGGAAAGAAATAATACAAAACAACTTGGATATAGTCTGTTTACAAGAAACTCACCTAACACAACAATATATACATTATTTCATCATAAACAATATCCTAAAATATACCAATTCTACCAACGATAAAAAAAGAGAGGCACCTGCATAATAATCAAAAATACATTGAATTTTCAAGA
The DNA here is from genome assembly GCA_019447015.1 of Hymenochirus boettgeri. Lineage (NCBI taxonomy): Eukaryota > Metazoa > Chordata > Amphibia > Anura > Pipidae > Hymenochirus > Hymenochirus boettgeri. The sequence continues at coordinate 303,558,411 of CM033476.1, read as the reverse complement.
ATCCAAAATAATAACAGGAAGATTTATAATTATGAAATGCAATATCAATAACACACCTTATACAATCGCTTCATCCCTTGGATCAAGACTCCAAACTATATTCTAAAACACATAATACATTTTCTAGAATAGATATGATTTTACTGGATAAATGGCTATTACAGAAAGGAGACAAAGCAATTATTGGAATTAGAACAATTTCTGATCATGTCCCTGTTAATATCATAATCAGATAAAAGAATACTCCATCTAATGTATACATCTGGAAACTTAACTCATATTTACTAAGTCTCCCCGAATATAAAAATCAAGTTAAAGAAGAACTTGAAAAATATTTTGAAATTAACGACACGGAACAGGTCTCACAATTTTCAACCTGGAACCCTCACAAAGCCTACATAAGAGGTATTCCTAATAAATTGGCATCAAATCTAAAAAAAACACCAGCAAAAAGAATAAAAATTTATGACCAGATTAAAAATGCAGAAGAAATACATAAGAACTATCCCACTACAGAAAATTATGAAAAACTACAAAAACTAAAATTAGAATTACACCAGTATAACATGTACGAATCTGATATATACGAACATAGATTAAAATTAAATCACTACACACATGGTCCCAAAACAAATAAAATTTTAGCAAACAAATTTAAACATTAAATATCTAGAACAAAAATCTCATACATACAGCATAACACTAAAGGGAAAATATGCAATCCACAAGATATAGCTAATCTATTCGCAGACTATTACTCTAAACTATATAACCTCAACACAGACCACAATACAATACAACAACAAAGAATCCATAGACAATTTTTTTTAAAATATAAATCTCAACTCACTAACGGAATCTCAACTACAAGATATTAGTCATCCAATCCAAAAATCTGAAATTAATAAAGCAATATATGCCCTTCCTAACAACAAAGCACCAGGTCAAGATGGATCAATAAATGAATATTATAAATCTTTTCTAGATATATTGACCCCCTATTTACAAAGAGTGTACAATATAGCAGTAGAATTAGGGCAGCAGAAATGACTCAAGCCATAATAGTACCAATCCCCAAACAAGATAAAGAACCCACATCAAATTTCAGACCCATCTCACTATTAAACACTTATTTAAAAATGTATTCTAAAATCCTTGACAACAGACTACAACCATACTTACCATCACTCATTCCCCCCGACCAAGTAGGCTTTATACAAGGATGACAACATGGAGATAACACAAGGAAAATAATATAATAGATTAGGCAAATAATTAAAAAAATGTATCAACAACCAAGTAAGTTACAAGGAATTTAACTTGGCAATTGCTTAACAGACACCAACAAAAAACAATACAATACAAGTTCAGACAGGATGAATCTTACAAGTCAAGGACAGTGTGTATAGTGGCTTTAAGCAAAGGGAAAAAGTGTTCATTTTCAGTTCTGTGCTGCTTGCTTTCAAGTTCTATCAGCTCTAGCGTGGTTCTGCATTAAGCAGGGTTATTGCCTGTGGGAAAAAGCTGTTCCTGTGTCTAGAGGTTTTAGTTGCGATTGCTTGGAATCTTCCTCCTAAAGGCATGAGCTGGAAGATGGAGTGAACAGGGTGAGAGGGCTCAGAGGTAATCCTGGTCGCTCTCTTTCTGCACCTGCTAGCATAGAAATCCTGCAGGTAAGGTAAGCTGCAGCCAATTATCCTTTCCGTTGTACAGATGATGCGCTGCAGCCTCCCTTTATCTATTGCTGAGCAGGAGCAGAACCATTCAGTTACAGATGATGTCATGGTGGATTTGATGACTGCAGTGTAGAACTGCACCATTAATTTTTGAGGAAGGCAAAACTTTTTCAGCTGCCATAAGTGGTACATCCTTTGTTGCGCTTTCTTGATGATAGTGGCAGTATTGTTCTCTCATTTTAGGTTGTTTGAGATTGTGGACCCAAGAAACTTGAATGACTCTACCTGGGTTATTGTAGATTCATTTATGATTAAGGTGAGGTGCTGGGGGGGGGGGAGATCTCCTAAAGTCTATTATCATCTCCATGCTGCACCAGGAGGAAAGCTGACCCACCACATGCCTGAATGCTGACTCATCCCCATTTTTTATGAGACCAACTACTGTTGTATCATCTGCAAACTCCAGAACCTTAACACGTTCTGTGGAGATGCAGTCATTGGTGTACAGTGAGTAGAGCAATGGGGAGAGCACACAGCCCTGGGGTCCACCAGTACTGACTGTCAGAGAGCTTGATGTGTGTTTCCCAAGTCTAATCTGCTGTCTCCTGTTGGTTTAGAAGTTGGTTATCCATTTGCAGATAGATTCAGGTATGTGTAGCTGGGAGAGCTTGCTGTGTAGCAGTGATGGAATGATGGTATTAAAAGCAGAGCTGAAATCTATGAATAATATTCTGATGTAGGTTCACGGGGTGTCTAGCTGCAGTACATAATGCATACATGTGTTTATGGCATCGTCTACAGATCTATTATTTAACTTGGCCATTGAACCAATTGCAGAAGCAATAAGATCCAATGAAAACATCAAAGGAATCAAAATTGGGGAAAAAATCCACAAAATCGGACTTTATGCACATGATATTATTTTAATACTGACAAACCCTTTAACCTCTCTACAAGAGTTTAGTCTCATTTCCTATTACAAAATAAATGAAGCCAAATCCTCCAATCTTCCAATAAAAATCTCAACTACACTCCAACTATCTTTAAATGCTAAATATGCATATAACTGGGAAAAGAAAAAAACACACACTTAGGGATACACATAACAAATCACTCATCCAACTTATACAAAGATAATTTTGAACCATTACTAGTCGACGCTCAAAAAAATTTAACTCAATGGTCAAATAAATACGTATCCTGGCTAAATAAAGTAACAGTGTTAAAAATGATACTTTTACCAAAAATGCTATACAAATTTAGGACATTACCCATGTAAATCCCAAATACGTTTTCTTCCAAACATTAAACAAATTAGTAAATAATTTTATGTGGCCTAAAGGTAAACCTAGAATTAATAGTGTATCACTGACCAAAACTAAAAACACAGGAGGGGTAGCATACCCAAACTTTAGAGACTGTTATATAGCCTCAATTTTATACCAGAAAATAAATGGGCTAAAATTTACTTTTGTGTGCTCTCTCATTTTCTTTATTTTGATACAGATTTGGACACAACCAGGTGTCTGGAGATAGAAGCACTGCAGAAAACAGACGGTGCATGTGAATGCCAAGTGTGCTACCATGTAACCAAAAGCACATTTACAAGAGGCCAGATAAACCAACCCAGTATTTAACACATTAGATGCATCCTAATATCCTACTCCCCATGCTCTGGGGTGGCAACTTTCAACGTTTCAAGCATATATGGACACATATATATGGAGCAATTTCCACACCATAAGTTATCTCACTGTTTTTTACACTTGGTGATGCCCAGCCAGTTATCCAGGGTAGGGACCACCCTCACATAATGGCTGGGGCATAGATAATCCTTTAAGTTCCTTGCTCTATTACCTGTAATAGTAGGGAAGTTCCCAACCTTTGCTACCAAAGAAAGATCATCTCGTAACCATTATAAGTCTAAGTTTTGCATCTTTTTTGATGTTTTCTATTTAATAAATTATTTCTTTGGACCTCTTTGGCTTTAATGAATTCTTTGCTAATAGAAAAATTGGAGTATCCCCTATATCTAAATCTTTGAGACATTTCTAGTGCCTGTGCTCTAAACTCTTCTTCTCGATTACAATTTCAAGGTAATCTTAAAGACTGACCTGTGGGTATTGCCATGATGTGGCTTTCCAAATGGTGACTCTGCATGCAACAGTGAATTGATAGCTGTAGAAAACCTAAATGTCTTAGTCTCTAGATGGCCCTCACTTTATTTTTATCTCTAATCCAAAAAGTTGATGAAATTATAACTGCACTCAATAGTTAAAGGGCATGTCAACCCCCAAAACTGAAATTTAACCCCATACTGACCCCACTGTGTAGTGTACAAAAATCCTTATCTTAAATCTCTGCTCCAAATGGTTCTCCTGCTATGCCCCTCCAAAGCCAGGAAAACTGCAGTGTAGAAGCTCCCAGTGACTCATCCTGAGCTTGTCTCTGCCTCAACCTCTGCCTTGAAGCATGCGCAGGAGAGTCATCCCCCCTCCCTCTCCCTCCCGTTTTTCTCTCCCTCCCCCTAGCTCTAAACCCCTTGTATATAATGTAGGTATAGAGTCCCCAGCCCCAACCGCCTAGAATTTAGAGAAAGTCCCCGGCGTTCTGAGAAGCCGGCAGCCGTGTCCCTGATTGGCTGCCTCTCAGCCAATCAGTGACGTGGCTGCCGGTCCCGCCCCCTGCTTGCAGTTCCATGCAAGCTGAGGGCCAGGGAGTGCGGCAGAGGAGAGAGGTAAGGTAAGTTAAGATCGGGGAACTTTCTCAAATTTCTATTATGGCAGTTGGGGCTGGGGGACCAATACCTACATAATATAAAAAGTTGTAAAAAGGGGTGGAAATTTAACTTCATAAGTATTATTGTTCAGACCATGGACAAAGACTTCCAGATTATAGGAAATGCCCTACCACATACCTCAGCCATAGAAGGACACTGTCTCTTCATCCTACCTTGTCCATAGTCTCTACCACTTGAATTTGCTCCCACCTTCCTAGATGCAGACAGGCATATGTGGGGGCACATGAGGCCCGCTTTGCTGTGCCATTACACTGTTTATAATACTGTCCATCAAAAAGAAAAACGTATAAGATCTTTAACCTTATCAGTCAGTGGAACTGCCCAAAAAGATGCAACATTTATGTAGTGATGGGGACAATGCCAGGCTTCAGAAATCACATTTCAACATTGGAGGAGAAGGCAGCAGCATTAGGTTTATGACATAAATTTCTAATAAGTGATAACAGAGCCTTTCATTTTGTTTGACAGAAAAACATTTATTAAATGGCACAGTAGAGATCTGAATATGGCCACATGGCTGTACGGATGTCCAATAAATAATAATGGGTTTTGAAGGGATTTTCTAATTGCTACCTGTGTAAAAGTATAGGGAATCTAGCACGTGTGACAAACCAAACAAACCTTATATAAATTATATATTTGCAAATTTTTTTATTTTAACTGTTGTGAATTCACAATCATCTGTGTGTGATATTTTAAATTTTGAATACTTACAAATTCCTCAAAACTATTCAAATTATGAATGCTTACTTTCTTCCGGTTTCCTGTGATTGATTGCTTGTAGTGAGTAAACCCTATTCATGTGCCAAATAAGGATATGGCTCACAGGGAGGTGCAACCATAGCAGAGGATCTTGGGAAGAAGTGCAGGAGTACCAGCAGCAACAATTACATTTGTTTTAGGAACTTGCTCTGGGCACTGCATCTCACCCACACATAAGTATTTAACACCAAATACCAGAAGACGTTAAATACTTATGTGAGCACAGCCACGCAGCCTCTGGTAAATAGGCTTGCGACGGCTATGCAAGTGTCTCTTTTGATACTCACGCAGCCACTGCAAACCAAGGCTTAAAGTAGCGCTAACCAATTATAAATCGGTTAGCGTGACTTTAAGAGCCATAAAGAGCACTGCAGCCACCTGGTAAATGAGCCTGGTAAAATCATGTAACACTCATCATGTAACACCCAGAGCAGCAAAAATGCAATACAATATGAATGAGGGCCTTGCCCATGTAAGCTTAAAGTCTGGAGGAAATGGGGGTGAGATTTAAGCTGAAAAACACGGTGTAATAATAGAAAATGCTTCACATTAATGGTAGTGTTTGTGACTGTAGTGTAGATATTTGTAACTACTACAGTCACCTTTGCCATAGTAACAAAATTAATCCAATAGAGAGGGAGTACAAATAGCAGACTGAATGAAGCCCATTACTAGCACACTATGTGATTAAGTTCAGGAGAAACATGCATATTAACTATCTTGTAAGCAAGAATCCCAGCACTTTACAATGACAGAAATATTGTTTATTTTCAATGTGTAGTCTGCAAAGTAAAAATACGTTATTCCCGATATATTCTCGGATTGACCTAAAAGATCTATGTGATTTCTGCGTGAAATAATATAACATTTTGGGAAGAAAATACAGAAGCCCAGCATTTGAAGACAATATGGCAAATATTTCAACTACCACCATCTGTTTTCTTAAAAAAATAGTGATGTGCCCTTCTGTTTACAAAACATTTTAAAAGCAAAGTAAGCACTGCACAGTGCTAAACTCTCACTAACCCATTTTTATCCCAATTTACATTCTCCTACCAGAGTCTTTATTTCCCTTGTTTTTTTCCCTGTAATATAATTTTTGCTGTTCATTTCTGGGTGGAATAATATGATATAACATTTTGGGAAGAAAATACAAACAAGAAGCCCAGCACTTGAAGACAATATGGCAAAGATTTCGACTGCCACCATCTGTTTACCTTTGGTACTGAGGTAAGCTGGGATAAACGTCACCCAAACACAAGCAAATACTAACATACTGAATGTAATGAATTTTGTCTCATTAAATGTATCTGGCAGATTCCTAGCTAAAAAGGCAACTAATAGACTAATAGTAGCTAAGAGACCCATATACCCCAATACACAGGCAAATAACACTGTAGATCCTTCATTACATTCTATAACTATGGTTCCTATTACTGCTGCCATATTGAATTCTACAAATGGAGGTGCTTTGGCCAACCAAATAATGCACAGAACTATCTGAATCATTGTACAGACAGGGACAATATAAACAGGTAACCTGAGTCCCACCAGTTTGGTTAGTTTACTGTTTGGATTTGTAGCACTGAATATCAATATAACAGTAATAGTCTTGGCAAGAATGACAGAAAGGCAAACTGAAAATATAATAACAAAAAGGACCTGCTGGATCATGCAACTTATTAAGTTGGGTCTACCAATGAATATTAGAGAACATAAGAAACCAAACATGAGACATATAAGAAGTAGATAGCTGAGTTCTCTGTTATTGGCCTTTACAATTGGAGTCTGGTGCTTTATTATAAACAGGTAGAACACAGAGAGTGTAACCAGGCAAAACAAGATTGAAACACAAGCCAGAGAGGATCCCAACTTCTCCTGGTAAGAAAGGAACTGAATGGGTTTTAGTAGACACTTCTCTTTTCTGCTGTCAGGCCATTTGTCTTCTGGGCATCTTACACATTCAGTCTCATCTAAATAAATCAGTAGAATTCTGTTATAAAATTATATTGCAATCATTTATATTTTTGCAGAACAGGATATATCACTGAAAAAAAAAAAGGTTATTATACATGTTTTGTAAAAAAAAAAAAAAAAAAAAGATACACCTTAATAACTAAAATCACATAAATAACCCTGCACCTACACCAAGCACTGAATCTAATATTAGATATTATTTCTAAAGGTGCAGGATTCCAGTGGTGACCACTATCAGAATATACAGATGTATTAGAAAATACAACTAGAATACGACAAATAACAATATGTCCATAGACAATTGATTTTTATCTGTATTTCAATAATAATAGAATACCTCAGAAAATATTTATTATTATTTAATTCCATCAGAATTAAATTTAGGACTAAAAAGTTTGTTGAATATCGCAGGATTAAAAATTCATTTTTTGGTACATTCGAACACCACTTAATACAACATGATTAATGATTTTAATAATGTACTACAACTTTCTTTTTTTTTACTGAAGGAAATTAATGTTTCTGCCTTAAATGTTTTTAAAAGAAAAGTGTTAGTTCAGAAAGTTATAATTAGAAATCTATTTCTTTGGAATTAAAGGACTACTGAACTGGAGTGAAGGAATCAGCTACCATAAATAGTACTCGTTCACAGCTATAAAAAGGGTTTGTGATTCGGAACTTGGTTTGCAGAAAAGTTGGATGCCCCCTCCTGAGCGCATCCAGTCACTACTGTACATGCTTGAGCAGGAAAATTCCAAAATGTTTTCTTGCCACAAACAAGCAACTGTACATTTGTAAATACAAACACGAGGTAAGAGTAGAAGCAACTACCACTCCTAAAATTATTTTATAAGGGACCAGGTTTTCTAAAAAAAAATAAAAAAAAAAATCACCTTGGCTATTGAGCTGTCCTTTAATATGTTTTTTGCAGTAAAATACAACTCACTCACTAAATGATGTTGATGTTGGCCAACAATTAGCTAACCTATGTACACACAGAAGCTTATAACAGTCTGTAAGTTATGTACAGTACATATGCTTCCTTCCCATAGCTATTTTTTTTTGTAATTTGTCTTTCTGATCTTTGAAGAAAATATAAAGAATCCTATATTTTTTATATGCATAATTTATATATGTGTATTCTCAGTTTATGATAATTGATAATACCCAATGCAAATGTTCAATGTTCTATTTTGTATTGGGGAAAAAAATAAAATATAATAAAGTTAAATATTACAAACCATAAGGATTTAGAATTTCTCCATCAGAACATGGCACACAGTCAAAACAACAGATCTTTTGCCCCTCAAGTGTGGCCCTTCTGTGACCCTTGGGACATGGATCACTGCAGACTGATAGAGGGACCTGAAGGAAATTCTCATTAATTATCATGCAGTATTAATATATGCAAATATAAATACTCCAAAGGTGGGGGGTCAAAGTTCCCACTTATCAGCACACTGCATATGGTATTAAATGAGTTCTGCACCACTTTAATTAAGAATTAGTCTATGGTGGTTTTCTGGGTGGAGGCTATATCTGTCATAGGGAAAGTAAGAAGATGGGACACCCCCCCTGTGGTCACAGTGTTTGCTTTCCTGGTAGATACACCCCTGCTTATGTATATATATGATCATCCCCAAGATTGTCTACAAAAGAGGGATGTGTGCAAAACAAAGAATTTAAAGGGTATCTGATTCTAGCATGGGGTGCCAGTTCAAGAAAACAGAGTTTTACACATGGTATAATAGCAAAGGATTAGACATTGCAACTTTCTATATATTACATTTAAGTGATTGTTTCCTCCATTCCATAAAATCTTCTCTTGTTGAATAACAAGTTCCTGGCCTCTAAGAGATCCTGCATCATAATAACCAACACGGACATACTGATTACTTCCATTAGGGAACAGCTGCCAGTTCACAATGTCCACATTGATAGGAGCATCTCCATTCTCATCGAAATATATTCTCTCTCCTCCAGTGTTGGTAAAGTTAACTCTTCTGATATAATGTAAAAGCTGGGGAGAAAGTTTGTAAAATGTGACAGAACAGAACAATGGCTTAAACTTGATCAAGTTCTAAAAGTAATCAACTAATCAATGAATTATTTAATCATGTGCTATAGTTGCTTATTAACCTTTATTAAATATTGACAAGCCTGTAGTTTTAATTTTTTTTTACCCTACAGCAAATCAATTAATAACAATGTTTTGTATTTTTTTTTGGTTGGGCTCTTTAAAAGGCACTTTCACAAACATCAAAGGGACACTTAACAGATTTTATGTACTGTGTTAAGTAGATAAAATCTGTTTCTATTATTCACAGGGAGGTGAGAACGCTTATTCCCACCTCCCTGTGTATAATAAAACACCCAGGGATCACTGCCTAACTTACCTTACCGCCGCTCTTCTAGGCTAAATCTCAACTGTCATGAGCGTTGTTTTGACAAGCACCAATCTTCTGCACATGCACACCAATACAAAAGATAGGCACGCCATCGGGCAGCTCGGTTCATCTGACTGGCTTTCTCAATTCAGAATGACTTGTACAAGAATCTGTGGCAACTATTTCCCTGGAAAGTCCCAATTAGCATATCACAGCCAGGTGTTAAGGGCGTGATTGCATAGTGGCTAAGAGTTGTTATAGGAACGCCCAGGGTAAGGTGTCAAAACAGCATTGTAGATGGCAGACAGTTGGTGTCAAACCCCCCACCTCTATTTAAGCTTGGTTTCTTTATTTTCACATAAATGTCCTCCTTGACACCTCTCTTGAACCAGTCATGTTCCTTTGCCAATATGTTAACATTACAATCTTCAAAGGTATGTCCTTTATCCTTAGGATGCAGGTACACGGCTCAGTCTTAGACACTATGCAATCACGTCCTTAACACCTGGCTTTGATATGCTAATTGGGATTTTCCAGGGTACATAATTGCCACAGATTCTTGTACAAGTCATTCTGAATTGAGAAATCCAGTCATATGACTAGCGAGAAATCTTTAAGCACTAAACTTCAAGTCCATTTGATCTAATTGAATACAACAGATATACCATGACCTAGATGAATGAGAACCTTCACAATCATACTCATCTTAGATACTTATAAATACCATTTTAGTGTCCCTTTAAACATGGATTACCCACTGTAACATCTACATGTTTAGTTAATACTGTTTCTTTAAGGCATAGAGATAAATACTCATATTTGTATTGGAAAAAAAATTATATAATAAAGTTGAATATCACAAACCATAAGGATTTAGAATTTCTCCGTCAGAACATGGCACACAGTCAAAACAACAGATCTTTTGCCCCTGTAGTGTGGCCCTTCTGTGGCCCTTGGGGCATGGATCACTGCAGACTGATAGAGGGACCTGCAAAAAATTCTCATTTATTTTATATATATATATATATATATATATATATATATATATATATATATATATAACTATATATTATTAACAATGATCATAAAGCTTCTGTTTTATTACTACATGGCCATTACGGTAATTACAGACATTCAAAGTCAAATACGTTCCAATAAATGATACCGCATTATAACAGTATTTTGCACCACAGTCAGTATATTATGGACTCAGGTATAGTTTTGGGTTATTATTAAGGCGAAACAAAACTGCAGATTTTCATTCTGACAGCGGTTCCACAGAACCTATTGAAAATCCTAAAAATCTAATTTTTTTGAATTTTCAATCACAATTTTAGAATAATCAATATAAATGATCGAAGTTTCAATTTTTAAACACTGACGGCATAGTCAAGCCCCTCCATTCCATCTATTATTTTAGTTGCCCTTCTCTGAACTGCTTCCATTTCCAAGATGTCCCTTTTGTATATGGGATTCCAAAACTGCACCGCATATTTCAAATGAGGCCTTACCAGTGCCTTGTAAAGAGGGAGAATAATATTTTTCTCTCTTGAATCTATTCCTCTCTTTATACAAGACAATATCTTGCTAGCTCTAGCCGTTGCTGCCTGGCATTGTTTGCTACAGCTAAGTCTATTATCTACTAGAACCCCCAAATCTTTTTCCATTTGAGATTCACTTAACACGGAGCTATTTATGGTGTAGGTGGCACCAGGATTGTTAAACCCCAAATGCATTACATTGAATCTCATCTGCCATTCTGCTGTCCATTTTGATAATCTATCTAGGTCTGCTTGCAGCACTTGCACATCCTTTGAAGTTTCCGAAGCTCTGCATAGTTTACTGTCATCAGCAAACACAGATACCTTGCTCTCAATGCCCCTTTCTAAGTCATTTATAAACAGATTAAACAAAAGCTTCCCCAGTACAGAACCCTGAGGCACTCCGCTTAGAACTTTAGCCAACACAGATGTAGCTCCATTAACCACCACTCTCTGTCAGCCAATGCTCCATTCATGTGCAAATTTTTCTAGGCCAACAGTACTCAGTTTATACATTAGTCGCCTATGTGGCATAGTATCAAAACTGTGAAAACCACAGCTGTGAATCCCATGCTAAAGTCACCCTAAACTATGATTGATTAGCTTAACTTTAACAAGGATTATGCGCCCAGCACCCCTCTGTACATTCCCTCAATTATCTTCTCAAAGACTGTGTACAAAATGAGGGATGTGTATAAAACAATGACGAATGCATAGAGTTTCTCGCATCCGGTGGTAGCTGTGTATATATATGGATATTACAATGGATATTACAATGGATATACAATGGATATTAGCAAAGGATCGGACATTGCATCACTATACTATAGGAAATACTTACATGTAAGTGATTGTTTCCTTCATTCCATAAAATCTTTTCTTTTTGAATAATAATTTCTTGACCTTTAAGAGATCCTGCGTCATAATAACCAACATTGACATACTGATTACTTCCATTAGGGAACAGCTGCCAGTTCACAATGTCCATACTGATAGGAGCATCTCCATTCTCATCGAAATATATTTTCTCTCCTCCAGTGTTGGTAAAGTTAACTCTCTTGATATAATGCAAAAGCTGGGGAAAAGTTTGTAGAATGTTGCAGAACAGGACAATGGCTTAAACTTAATCAAATTCTTCAAGTATTTAACTAAACAATGAATTAATAAATCGTGCAAACGCTATAGTTGCTTATTGACCTTTATAAAGGGATATATTTACCAGCCTGTTGCTATGTCCTGCTCCCCTGTGCATTAAAGCTACAGCAAAACACTTAATTGTTTTATGACCTATAATGTCTACTTTTTATCAGGCACCTTCACCCTCTTAAAGAGCAAGTGCACCCCAAACTAAAATATGTATGCAAGCTAATTAACCCCCAAACCTTGACCTTGCGAGGTTTAAATGTATGTGCAAGGCTTGTAAATATAATTAGCAGCACTCATTCCCTCAGCTGTCATCTGCTGCTACTCTGTGCCTTTTCTGTACACAACAGTAGCAGAAGGGTGCAGTGAAGAGTGCTCTGATTTGTGTGTGTGGGAGACCAAACAGCAGTTGGACCAACGTATGGCCCAGCAAAGAAGAGCCAATGCCTCGTCTCAGGACTCAGTCATGAACCTGCATCTTAAGTTTGTTTTGTTAAAACCTTGGAAAAGGAACAGGATTGGTTCAAGAGTGGTGTCAAGGAGGCCAATTACATCAAAATAAAAACCCAAGCCTTAATAAAGGCTTTTTTTGCACCAATTTTCTGCCATGTATAATGCTGTTTTGACACCTTACCCGGGGTAGTTTTGCATTTGCATTCAGGAGGTCCCTAACACCCTGCAGTTAAATGCTAATTGGGACACATACCAGGGTATTTATTACCAACAGATTTTTGTACAAGTCATTATGAATTAAGAAAGCAAGTCTTATGGCTTGCGAATCATCTTCAAGAACTAAACTTCAAGTCCCGTTGATTTAACTGAATACCACAGACTGCAGAAAAGGTGTATACCTGCCAATGAGGGTTTGGGGTCTTTATGTAAGTTTAGAAGCATGCTTGCAAAATGTACTGTTAATATAAAGAAAAGTAGATTTGATGGGGTCATTAAGCTATGTTTAAAGTTTAGATAAGAGGGTGGCTAAGCATTTAACCCTTTCAGTGCCAGCAGAATTTCAATTTTGTTTGTGCTCAGTGCCGGCAGAATTTTTATGAATTTGCCCTCAATCGGATTAGACTAATTTTACAGTAGGAAACCTTGTAGTAAATCAGGAATATTATACATTGTTTTTTTTCAGCACAAATTGTACTTTAACACAGTAACAGAATTTTGTAACTTTTCTGGAAATTTTACTGGAATTATGGGTAAAATATGTCAATAAAAAGGTAAAATTTGCACATTTTCATGGATTTTTCCCATTTTTACTTGTAGTTATCTTAAGGTTTACGCACAAAAATCTTACTGTTTGTAAAAGCTCTGATACTCCGGAGTACAACGATACCAGATATATGGAGGTACCCCACTTTTCCTGTACACCAAATTGAAATGTATAACCACTTCTGATAGTTAACATAGAATATCTTCCAAATTAACTAAAATATCCCCACAAGTGAGATATTTTTAGAAACTACACACCCGCAGGATTTTATAAGTGAGGTCAGTTTTTAACAAAATGCAGATACCTGGGCGCAGCTCTTCGTCCAAATGTAAGTTATTTTCTCACATTTTCCTTTTTTTCCTCAACTGTAAAATCAGAGACAAAATCAAATGAAAATTTCAGCTAAAAACTCTAAAGGAAAGTTCAAACGCATCTCAAATATGAAAGCCTAACCCCTCCCGAATAAAACGGTATGCCACATTCATAGGTGTACCCAGGGACATGGCTACCAACTAACCCAGAGTTTGTCCAATGCCAAATGTCAGTAACAGTCTGCAGTTTTTCCCCCAAAACACCCCCCTAATTACCTATCACAAACTATATATTCCTGAAATCTACACACCTTCAGCTATGTAGCGCTGTAGTTCGTTTATTCATACCATCAAAGGTGTGGGCGCAGTTCTTTGTAGAAGTTTACACTTTTCTGAAAAAATTAACAAACAACTACAAAAGGTAGAAATCATGCCAAAACCTCATGGAATGTAAAAAAAAGTTACCAAATATCAATCCCCCAAATATCCTGAATCAAACGGTATGCCATATGCATGGTTACACATGCGTAATTGGAAGCGAATAGCCAAGAAGTGAGACAATGCATGGTTGCTCAAAAACAGCAAAAATATTCAGGCAACTCTGAATTTGAACAGTATGCAGTTTTTCCCCACAAAACACCCCCCACAAACTATATATTCCTGGAATCTACACGATTTCAACTACGGAATACTGCCGTTTTTTCATTCATACCCTCAATGGTGAGAGCGCAGTTCTTCGTAGAAGTTTGCACTTTTCGCAGATTTTTTTAAAAAATTAACAAAAATCATCTTTTGAAAGTAGAAATCATGCCAAAATCCCATGAAATGTAAAAAAAAAGTTGACAAATATCAATCTCCCAAATGTCCTGAATCAAACGGTATGCCATATACATGGTTACACACGCGGACGTGGAATCGACTAGCCACAAAACTAAATATTCTTGGAATCTACATACGTTCAGCTATGCAACAGTGCCATACCTTTATGCATACCACAAATGGTGTGGGGGCGCAGTTATGTGTAGAAGTTTGCACTTTTACCAGATTTTCTGGAAAACTGTACAAAAATACATTTCAAAGTTAAAAATCATGGCAAATTCCCATGTAATGTAAAAACAACTTGGCAAGTATCAATCTCCCAAATGCCCTGAATCAACCGGTATGCCATATGCATGGGTGCACACAGACACACGGCTACCAACTAACTGAAATGGGAAGCATGCACAAGTGCAATTATAAGAAAAATTCAAAGTGATCTGTAATTTCAACAGCCTACTCTTTTTAGAAGGAAACAGCCTATCAGGGTTAGTCAATAAAAGTTCTTTTTGTTTAAAATGGTGTTTTCCCCAAGCAATCAGATGTTAGCTTTCAAATGTTATATTTGATTGGTTGGGGCAAAATTAGCACAATTTTTAACAATAAGAACTTTTATTGAATCTCCCTGTATATAATTTTGGAATCTACACACTTTCAGCTACTTGACAGTGCCAAGCTTTCATACAGATGGGTGAACTGTACAGCAGGAACAGTTCAGTTTGTAGTGAGATGTGGGGATCTAAGCTCTGCATCAAGTACTGTGCAAAGTGCAGGGAAAGTTCATCACTGACATAGTTACAGATGGAACATGATTCACCTCAATTCAATTATATCTCTGTACCAGCAGTGTACCCATATTTTTGTGCCAGCACTGTACCCATATACACCCGTCGAAACGGCCGTTCGCCGGATGTACTGCTCTGCCATCATGGGTCGTGCCTCGCTGACAATTGGGTTGTATAAATTGGGTTGTGTATGGGTATTTAGTCACTGATGATCCGCCAGTCAGATCACTAACAGTGCCCAAGAAAACCCCATAAATGAACCAATGGTCGGGCATCAAGTGTTATGGCTGCAATTATAAGTTTGTACCTAGCTTAACTGTTCCTCTAAACTGACAGTTGTAGGAATCCTTGTTTTCTGCTAAATTGGTGGGGGAGGAAAAAGTACAATGGGACTTGGTGAGCCAATTCATGTGCAATTGTAGGGGGCAGGGACAGACTGATGAGATATTTCCTGCTGTGAGTTTCTAATGTCCTAATCCTTATCAGGATAAGCCGAACGTACAATGTGTATGCCGTTTATAGGAACTTAGTCGGGGCTCGTTGAAGATCCACCAGGCGAATCTGTTTCAGCTGACAAAGTGCCCATAATGGTCACGATTATTGTCCGAAATGGCCGGGCATACATATCGTATTCATGCTCAGGACTGCATGTTTCCCATGACTGCGGCTGACTCCCCTAAACTTCAGTACAGGGAGACGCCTGCGGGCAAGGAACATTTTCGGTCCTTTCTAAGCAACTGCAAGGCCAATGGGAATGTAGTTTCACACCTGGTCCTTTACCCTTCCCAGTGTGTCGCACTTACCTTGCCTCTGCGTCATCATTCACTTGCAACGGATGGTGGAGGAGGACAGGCATGCTCAATTTACTGTCAATAAAGCTGGGTAAACACAGTGACGATAAAGCTTTATCGTCACTGTGTGTAGCTCATTTTCCAAACGATCGCGATGAACAAACCGTCAGCCTCGCAATTGTTTGGAAAAGACAGAAAATTTCCATCGGTAGGCCTCCCTGTAATAAAGTATAGTGGACTTGGTGGCAGTTGTGGGAAACATGCGGTCCCGAACGTTCTCCCTATGCTGTGTATATGCTGTGTATAGGGAATATGCTTGGACTGTGTTCACTGATCTTTGAAAATTCTTGCAGATCCTGTCTGTCATATTTCAAACATCTTCAAACATCAGCTTAAGTAATTCATTGCCTGGCTGCCTGGGTTGTATTATATAGCGAAAGGGTATAGGGAAGGGGTTGTTGTGTCTACCAACCAATCCACCATCAATCTACCAACCAATCCACCAACAATCTATACAATACAAGGATTGTGGAAGCACTCCAATTAGGCTAATTTACAACTACATTTAGCGGAAGTGCTACTGATCTGGTCAAACATTTATACAAACATAGAAAAGATAATCAATGCACATTCCTAGGCCCCATACAATATCATATTATCTGCACACTGGCATACTTTATAAACAAAGGGGTTTTAGTATACATTACTGTGATCACATGAATGAAAAGCCTTCCAACCACGTCAAGGTAACCCCAGTCTGGAAGGTCCTAACGTCTAACCTTTTCAATTTCTTTTACTTCAATTACGATTAGCAAACTTTTGCATTTCTCATTCTTACACACTGGATCCATATAACAGGCTCTCACCCTTCCCCCCCAGCCCTTTGGCTTTTTAAAATGAGGGATGAGGCCATCCATCCAGTGCTTTATATTAAAGGCATAGGACCTCCCATTAAACATCAATCATCAATCCATCAACCATCAATCCACCATCAATCCAACAACTAATCCACCTTCAATCTACCAACCAATCCACCAACAATTCTCCAACCAATTTACCAACAATCTACCAATCAATCCACCAACAGTCAACCAAAAATTTCTTATGGTATGTGGGTGACAGTTTGCCTTAGGCTGGTTACACACAGGCAGATTTTTAGGCCCAACTGACTGATACTTCTGTGTATTGGTCGGCTGAGATGAAAAATCTGTATTGTTTTTTTAAGTGGCCGTGACACCCACAATCACCTGTACGTCCGGATAGAACAAACAGATGATTGGGCCTGTTGGTTAATCATTTGTTGGTTTCCTTGTGTGAAACTGGCCTACATTAATCATAACATTAAGACTGATTTACCATCACGTCCGTTCGAATGGGCGTCGGACATTGGGCAACGGCACAAATGCCAGGGATTTTTCGTCCTGACCGACTGATATACAAAAGTATCGGTAGGTTTGCCTGAAAAATCGCCTTGTGTGTACCAAGCCTAAGGCTTCGCTCACACTAGACTGCATTTTGTGTGATTTCATGCAGGAAAATTGCACCAAAATGCATAGGCAACAGACTGCTGCGATGAAGTGCATTGTAACAAACACAAGGCATGCAGCAATTTTCTGTGGTACTGCACAGCAGTGACTTTGAAAATAATTGACACCATTATGAGATTATGCAGGGGCACTTTGCACTACTTGGCAAGTACAGGCACTGTAACCTGATGCCTTACCAGTGTGCTATCATCGTAACACTGCAGGTTACGGCTGGGTACACAACAGCCCATTATTTGTCCCTGATGTGTAGTCACCTAGGGTCCCTAATATAGTTAATAATAATGCATGGTAGTGCCCTAATCAATGTATGTAGATAGCAGCCAAGGAGTTAAAATGTCTGGGCTACAAGGCTCTAAAGCTTTTGTTTAGGACCACAAGGTTTAAATGGGGAAACTCTAGGATTTAGGACCACAAGGTTTAAATGGAAAAAGTTAAGGAAGTCATGGGATCCACGTTGCAATCACGTTTCCTTAATGAAAAACACATACAATGCTAGGGGGAGGCCCAATATCCCTCTTTTGATTGGTCTTTTTGTTTCCATGAATGTACGCCCACCATATGTTATGTATTATATAACATTCCATATTGTGATGTCATTTTGCCTATATAAACCAGTGAGCAAATCTCTGTAATCAAGACTGGTAACGCATTGTCGCACGTTGCTGGCTTCTGCATGTGCAATTCATCATAAAGGAACCTGCCTCTATCAATTTGGTCTCTAGAGTGATATTTCTCCAGGGATAACAAAATCAAGGTACCCTGTTCGACCTCACAGTCCCAACCGAGTGTTCGCTGTGAATGACCGTGCGCGCAACCGATTGTGCGGTCCCATAGGGAACCGAACGATCATCCGTGATGAGCCCATTGGTTTCTGGGATGAGAGAAAGTAGTACTGGCTCTTTGTATTTCACTGATACTACTGGAAACGACCTAAACAACCTGACTGGTAATGTTTCACTCAGACAAATCTAAGGAATAATATTTATTTGTATGTATAGTTTATTTATAAAGTGCCACTTGTACAGTAACAAAATACAAAAAGTCATACAAGGGGCACAAATACATAGATAGTTTGGTATATAAATATATAAATAGATATAAGTACTAGAGCCTTGCCACAAGAGGAAAGGAGGTCTTTGTCTGCTGTGACCTGGTCTGCAGGTAGAGGTGTTAGGCTGGGTACACACCAGCAGATATTTTCGGCCGACTGACCAACTGATCCACAGCATTATCGGATAGTCGGCCATAAATATCTACTGGTGTGGGGTGGCTGGCCGCGACCAAGCTCAGTTTCCCATTTGTCCTAATTGGAAGAACAGGCGATTGGGTCCATTGGTAAATCACAGAGCATTTGCTGCGAACGATTGGTCAGGACAAAAAGTCCAGCAGTGTGTAACCAGCCTTAAAGAAATAGACACTATTGTATCATTGGGGAACATTGTATGACTAAAGAAACAATGTTTGGTTATGCCTTCAGGTGTTTGTCTGCTGCAACTGCATGGCAGGGGATAAAGTGTTTATGTTTTCCTTAAGCTAATTGGGTGTGACATTGTGAGTTAAATGAGTTAATTTAGTTTGGTTCAGATTTTCTTTGTGATCTCACAATCCAAGCTTACCCCATCTGTACATATAAAGAATTCCAGACACAGTAATCCATAGAACTCTGCATTTTTAGATTTAGATTTTGTGAAAAATAAAATAAGATGATTCAAAGGTTGAAACCCTACCTAAACCCACCTGGCAAGTAAAAAAAAACCTAAATGTCAATCTCCCACATGTCCTGAATCAAACAGTATGCCATATGTGTGGATGCACACAGAGATGGGGCCAACAACTAACTGAAATGGGACGCATGCCCAAGTGCAATTACAAGAAAAAATCAAAGAAGTGCTCTGTTATTTGAACAGCCTACTCTTTTTCAAAGGAAACAGCCCCGAAACTTGGAAATTCTCCCCCACAAACTATATATTTTTGGAATCAACACACCTTCACCAACGTAACTGTATCATGCTTTCATACATACATGCAGAATTACAGACATAGTACTCCATAGAACTCTGTGTTTGTAGATAATTTTGTGAAAAATAAAAAAAGATGATTCAAAGGTTGAAATCCTACCTAAACCCACTTGGCAAGTAAAAAAAACTCACTAAATGTCAATCTACCACATGTTCTGAATCAAACGGTATGCCATATGCGTAGATGCACACATAGATGGGGCCACTAACTAATTGAAATGGGATGCATGCCTAAGTGCAATTACAAGAAAAAAATCAAAGTGCTCTTTAATTTGAACAGCCTACACTTTTTCAAAGGAAACAGCCCAGAAACTGGAAAATACCCCCACAAGCTATATATTTTGGAATCTACACACCTTCACCTATGTAACTATGTCATGCTTTCATACATACATGCAGAGTTCCAGACACAGTACTCCATAGAACTCTGGGTTTTTAGGAGATTTTGTGAAAAATAAAATAAGATGATTCAAAGGTTGAAATCCTACCTAAACCCACTTGGCAAGTAAAACAAAACCCTAAATGTCAATCTACCACATGTCCTGAATCAAACGGTATGCCATATGCGTGGATGCACACAGAGACGGGGCCACCAACTAAATGAAATCGGACGCATGCCCAAGTGCAATTACAAGATAAAATCAAAGTGGTCTGTAATTTGAACAGCCTACTGTTTTTCAAAGGAAACAGCCCTGAGGTTTGGAAATACCCCACACAAACTAAATATTTTTAGAATCTACACACCTTCACCTTCCTAACGTTGTCATACTTTCTTACATACATGAAGAATTCCAGACACAGAACTCCATAAAACTCTGTGCTTTTAGGAGATTTTGTAAAAAATAAAATAGGATGATTCAAAGGTTGAGTTCCATTCACAAAAAGTATAGTAAAGCTGTCTCGCTGACAGCTTTACTATACCAGGTACTGTTATCTGAATGGAGATTGCAGTGCACTACCTCCACTAAACCACCAGGGGCATTGTACCTCTCTATGGGAAGACCCTGGTAAAGGAGGACGCTCCAAGACGTCACCAGGGTCTCTCTTCCCGCAATGATCACTTCCTCTTCGTGGGACCGGCTACTCCTATACGGTCACAGCTAAAAGGTACAATATCTCCCGATATTTGGATGTAAACCAAGGGGGGATTGAGGGAGCTAGGGGGGGGAGTTGAATGCTGAATGTTGAATGCTGCCCCCGATCGCCCGTAGCGCTGCTGTTTTTTTTTTTAGGGGAAGCCACAGAATGTGTACTCACGTTCTGTGGCACTGAAAGGGTTAAATATTATCATCTATCTATGAGTATATGTCTCATTTTTACTGAAATAAAATGCTGTGCTTGATGGATTTCTGCTATTGTAACAGTGAACTGTAGGTTAAATAGCTGCCTACATTTTGCTTTAGAATTACATGTATTACCTGCCAAGGCTGATGATTATAAATATTAGCACATGATCCATTTTTGAATGGTCCTTTTCCTGGAACACAGCTGTATCGGGTTGCCTTTTGCAAAGCATGAGCTCTGGCAGAAAACTGCATTATGGGTTTTGTATGTCAATTTAAAGTTGTAAAATCATAAATATTGGGGTCAATAGTGTCCAGTCTCTCCTTTCCTGTGCACAAGCAATGTCTTTGTTAAGAACAGGTGAAGATGTATTATTGTATAGATCCTGTCCGGCCACACAAAGTGAAAAGCATTCTCCCAAAATGTCTTCATGAAATATCATGGATATATGGAAGGATGGATGCTGTAAAGAAATTCTTAAATCCTGGGATTTACCACTTCGAACTGGCATTGCAAGGCTTCCATTTAATGTTATTAGAATTTCTTTTCTAGGGAAGTCAGAAGCAAACCAGCTGGCAGTACCAACCCACACTTTGTTAGTGATATTGTGAAAAGACGCCTCCTCCATTAAAGATACAAGGTTTTCTATAGTACAATATTCAATGATTATTTTTGCACTAGATTTCTTGATCACGTCTATTATACGGAATACAGCCTTTATGGAGCTGACTACAGGAAGTATCTCTTGAAATGCAATGCATCCACCACTGGTTTCAATTTCTTTAGTTAATTCTTGTGCTCGGGCCCTACTAAAGTCACTGTCAGAAAATACAATACCCACCCATGTCCAGTTAAAGTACCTAACCAACTGACCAGTAGCAAAAGCTTCAAAGTTACCATTGTAGATTGTCCTGAGGAAAGATGGGAATTGTAATTTATCACTAAGCAAAGATAAAGCTGAACCATAACTTATCTGTAAAATAATAAAAAAAAACAACTATATTATTTATCTATGAAATAAAATATTGTATAAAAAGGTATCATTTTAGTCAGTATTAACAACAAGGGAGATGCAATAAAAGTTCCTATTGTTAAAAATTGTGCTAATTTCCCCCCAACCAATTAGATTTTATTTAACATTTGAAAGCTAACATCTGATTGATTGGGGCAAAATTAGCACCATTTTTAACAATAAGAACTTTTATTGCATCTCCCTGCTAATTTTTACGTAAATTACAAGCATATACATATTACAAGCATGTACAGCAGTTTGTGGCATCAGGCAATATATGTTAAACTCCCCACCACCATCACTATTCAGGATTTGTTTCTTTATTTTGAAAAAAAAAATGGTTTTCTTTTCTTTTAAACCAGTCTGCCTCTTTGTCTAAGATGTTAACATGACAGTCTTCTAATTTGTGTCCTTTATCCATAAGCTGCAGCTCTATTGTGCTGGGCCAAAATTGTGAATTAATGAAATTTAATTATTTTACTACGCACGTAGTGGTTTGTAGAAAAGCATAGCAGTACTAATAGAATACCCTTTCCGTGAGTGAGTATTGATATATTTATTTAAAGGACTAATAATAAGATGGAGAACATTAAATATGGACATGTTACTGGCTAAAGTTGTTTGTTATTGTATAATTGGACTAATGCTTCAACTGGAGAGCACTATGCTGGATTGTCACCTGGGTGAGTCTATGGACTTTAAAATCATATGATTGTCCACTAGATGCTACTATGTTAGAAAGCTGAAATACTGTAGTTTGTTGTCTTATATTAGTATATACTTGAAGCCCACTAATGTAATTGTTGAGGATCCTATTCTCACTATGACTGAGTCCCAGATCTATGCATCTGTCTAATTTTTTTTTTTTTGTAAAAATATATTTTTAAAATGCTTGTGAAGGTTCTCATTCATCCAGGTCATGGTATATCTGTTGTATTCAATAGATCAACTGGACTTGAAATGTAGTTCTTGAAGACGTTTCGCTAGTCATCCGACTGGCTTTCTCAATTCAATCGAATGACTTGTACAAGAATCTGTGGCAATTATGTACCCTGGAAAATCCCAATTAGCAAATCACAGCCAGGTGTTAAGGGTGTGATTGGATAGTGGCTAAGAGGTGTTATAGGAACGCCCAGCGTAAGTTGTTAAAACAGCATTGTACATGCTTTAAACCGAACAACACACTGAGGCAGCAATTGGTACATCCGAAAGACCCAATACCAAAACACAAGATAAGCGACATCATATATGCAGTGCAGTGCAGTGAAGAATGCTCTGATTTGTATGTGGGGGAGACCAAACAGCAAATCGCCAACGTATGGCCCAGCACACAGAGAGCCAATTCTCGGGTCAGGACTCAGCCATGTACCTGCATCTTAAGGATAAAGGACATACCTTTGAAGATTGTAATTTTAACATATTGGCGAAGGAACGTGAATGGTTCAAGAGAGGTGTGAAGGAGGCCATTTATGTGAAAATAAAGAAACCAAGCCTAAATAGAGATGGGGGGGTTCGACACCAACTGTCTGCCATGTACAATGCTGTTTTAACACTTACGCTGGGCATTCCTATAACACCTCTAGCCATACCAATCACACCCTTAAAGGGCATGTCCACCCCCAAAACTATAATCCCCCCAACTACTGGCCCCACCATGTAGTGTAGTTTAATCCTTACCTCACATCCCAGCTCCATAGGGTTCTCCTGTAGTCCCCCCCCAAAGTCCCAAAAAATGAAACAAGGAGGCTGCAGGTCCATATAGGACACTGCCTGCTACCTGCCTCCGGAGATTCCTGCCATGCGTGGCAGCCCTTCTCCCCCTCCTCCCTCCTTCTCCCTCCCTCTCCCTCCCGTTCTACTATCCCTCCCCCTAGCGAAAATCCCCCTTAATATTGTGCTCCCCCATGTCCCCAGCCCCAACCGCATGTTTTTTTTTATTAAAAAGCTCCCCAAACTCTTACTTACCTCTCCGCTTCCTCGCTGCACTGACTGACCGGCAGCCGCGTCCGTGATGGCGCCGCTCAGCCAATCACGACGAGCGACTGCCGGTCCCGCCCTCTGCTTGCATTCTCGCAAGCAGAGGGCCGGCAGTGCGGCGGAGGATCGAGGGGAGGGAGGAAGTAAGAGTTTGGGGGGCTTTTTAAAAAACTAAAGAAGCGGTTGGGGCTGGGGGAATGGGGCATGATATTAATTTTTTATTTTGTGGGTGGACATAGCCTTTAACAACCTGGCTGTGATATGCTAATTGGGATTTTCCACGGTACACATATGCCACAGATTCTTGTACAAGTCATTCTGAATTGAGAAAGCCAGTCGGATGACTAGCGAAACGTCTTCAAGAACTAAACTTCAAGTCCAGTTGATCTAATTGAATACAACAGATATATTTTTAAAATCTTTTTTTTTTTACAGACCACGGAGCTTTGTTATGGTTGTCTCCATTAGACATGGACAAAACTGATCAGTTCATTTCCAACATTGGTTCCATAGGGGTTCTGAACCTAATTTCAGTTCTGAAGCCAATTGAATCACAATTTTTAAATTGTTATATTAAAATATGGGATCACAATTTTCTATCGTCATTTTTTAACACAATTTTTCAATCTCATTTTTGAACTTTCTATTTTCTATTATTAGATTTTAAATTATTAAGTTCTGAGTTATGATCATTTCAAAGATTATGTGAGATCCAGATTTTTAAATCCGGCCATTCTGAATCTAAATCAGGTTCATTTAGAAAATAGGATTCAACACTATGGTCATTTTTATGTGTTTTGTCAAAGCACATCGTAATAAATCTTTGTTAGCCATAGCTATCTTACAGTTCTGACTCCTTATATTCAGTTTTTCCAACATACCAAATGACACAGTCACACAATACACAGTAAATGACATGGGGGGGTTGACATGTAATCTACTGTGCTTATCCTTTCTGATTCTTACAATGTCAGTTTCATTATGTCATTCATATGCCATTCATATACCATTAGATGGCATATTTTGCAATTCCCATATTTTTGTTGCCTTTCAGAGATCTTCATCCTAACCATCCTCTTCTTCCCTGTCTCGATAAAGTTACTTTTACAAACCCTGTCCCTCAAGGACATTGCTTGCCCTATTGTTACCTCTATTGCCTATTCTTCCATTCAGATCAAGGACCATCAACAAGTTCCATATGGTAATGCCCATCTCTTTCTTTATTAAATATTATTATCATAATCTGCTGTGCCCAATCCTTCTTTTTCAAGGGGGCAATAGAGAGTGATTGTGTTTATCTGTATATAGCCCTGTTAGACTCTTAGGGAATAAACTAATTATAAAGCACTGCATGCCCTACAATATTGTAGCTCAGTATTTAAGTACCTGTGGATATCTGTACAATCCTAGAATTCTGGCTATAGGTTCCGAAGCCTTGGAAGTGAGATCACCTACTATAGCCAATGGCATAATATCTTTATTGCAGTTATAATTAGGGACCAATTCCTTTTGTCCTGATAAAATCCTTGTTGTTCCCATCAGGGATATCAGCTCATTAAAACAAGAATCATAAAGTCTAAAGCCAAGTGTTACATTGGGCAGGAGATCATTTGAGTCATTAATTTCCATAACTGCGTATACCATTCCAAGTAAGAAACGATAATGTCTAATATGAAATCTGGAAAGAGAAAAAAATTTCACACTAGGTATGTTTATATCAAAAATATTGTAGGTAGACATCTGTAGTAACTTATTAAAGAAGGAAATATATATACAGGAATCATGAAATATTACTATTTACTTCTAATCCTGGCAGTTAGGGTTGTGGGGATTTCCCTACACTACAAGAAAGATTTTGTTTCTTTTATATTAAATGCAGCGCCGATGGATCTGGATGGAGGGAGGGGGGGGGGGGGGCTGCACTGTGCATGCCTGAGTTCTCCAGGAGTATATATACAAAGCGTGTCTGGCACCAAATGTTAGATTGTTATAAAATACTATTGAATAGATTCACAGATTTGGTGCACCCCCACTAAAATATAATGCACATGAAAAACATCATAAAGACGAAGCAGTGGGTACAAATGGGCAACACAAATATATGTGTAATAAAACAATCTAATACTTTATTATAGTCAATGCGACTTCAGTGAGGTTCAAAAAAGTGCTCAGTGCCAAAAATACAAGTTAAAAACACATCCCCTTAGAACGTCATCATAATATATATATATATATATATATATATACCGGTATATATTGGGACACAGGAAGGCAAATAATGCCTCTCCCTTAGTCCCTACATAGCATAATAATCACAAATGCACATTATATAGTATAAATGTAAAGACATATAGTGATAAACAAGTTCTCCAGGAGGACAGGAAAGGAGCAGATTACACATGGATGGCTCCTATTCTTAAGTTTTCTGGACTTTGACTTAGACACGGCAGGAGAACCATATGGAGCAGAGGAGAAAGGTAAGGATTTTTCAACACTACACAGTGGGTCAAATTTTAGCTTTGGGGGTACACTCATTGCACACATACCCAAACATAAACACAAATAATTCCTACTGTGCACCAATGGGCACAGTTTTGCTTATATACTGTATATATCAGTGATAGGTGCACTCCAATAGACTTTAAACTATTTTATTTGTATGGGCTACGTGCTTCAGACTATTAAGGCCATCATCAGGATGTCAAAGAGAATGTTACGCACCCCTTGCTCTTATTCTCTCTATAATTAGTAGTACCTAGGGTGAAGGCATAAGTCCTCACCCCTGGGTACTTTCCCAGTCAGCTGTTAGATTAACATAAAGTTTCTCTCATTGCTATGATCAGTGCTGGATATAGGTGTCAGGAGCCTGTAGACACAGATCATTTGCTACCTTAAGCCCCACCCAGTATTAGCCCCAACCACTACTAACCACACCCATTACCAGCCACAGACCACACCCACTGCATAAAATATACTTTTTTTCTTGAAAACATTATTTGTGCGAACTTCCCCTTTAACTAATTATTTAATATATAACTATATTTATGCTGCTGTGACAGGTTAATATATTACTGCCCTCAAAGACTCATGCAAGTTGACATGACTGATATATGCAGTTTGCCTCAACGACTGGTATATGCAAGTTTGCCCACAGTGACTGGTATATGGAAGTTTTCCCACAATTACTAGTATATGCAAGTCTGCCCAAAGTGACTGGTATATGCAAATTTGCTTACAGTAACTGGTATATGGAAATTTGCCCATCACAGGGACTGGTATATGCAAGTGTGCCCACAATGACTGGTTTATATGCAATTTTGCCCACAGACTGGTATATGCAAGTTTGCCCACAGACTGGTATATGCAAGTGTGCCCACAATGACTGGTTTATATGCAATTTTGCCCACAGACTGGTATATGCAAGTTTGCCCACAGACTGGTATATGCAAGTTTTCCCACAGTGACTGGTATATGCAAGTTTGCCCACGGTGACTAATATTTGCAAGTTTGCCCACAGACTGGTATATGCAAGTTTTCCCATAGTGACTGGTATATGGAACTTTGCCCACAGACTGGTATATGCAAGTTTTCTCACAGTTACTGGTATATGGAACTTTGCCACAGACTGGTATATGCAAGCTTGCCCACAGACTGGTATATGCAAGTTTGCCACAGACTGGTATATGCAAGTTGCCCACAGACTGGTATATGCAAGTTTGCCCACAGACTGGTATATGCAAGCTTTCCCACAGTGACTGGTATATGGAACTTTGCCCACAGACTGATATATGCAAGATGATAGGGCTGATTTAATAAATCTGCAAATTATCATGGGCATTTTGCACATCTTATAGCATCCACCCCTAAGTCATTTCATCCTCACCCCTAAAATGAGAAGCGTATTTGAGATCTTGCCCTTGTCAGTTGTTCTGCAAGTTCCCAGGTCTCCAAAAACTTCCACTTTTGACAGTTTGACATCAGAAAAGCTGGGTAGATCATAAAGCTGGGTACACACAGTACCAATCTGTTAAAGATAACAGACAGAATGCCTAAACTTATGTCTGTTATGTGGCTACACACAGTAACAAGGGTTCTCCCTATATACACCAAACAATTGCGGCCGACTCCATACATTTTAATACTGGCGCCAACCATGACATGGGAAAATTAAACAACCATTTTCAATGCCGAACGGGCTGTAATGGCTGTTACGGGTGTACACACATTACCGAAAAAGGACCGATCCCGTTGGTAACAACAGAATTGTCTCTTTTTATCAGTAATGTGGCAGAAGTGGGCTTGCTGTAGTAAGACATTTCCAAGTCTTTAATCAGATTTCTTTGCAGAAAGCACAAAAAGGTTTATTGTTTTGTGGATAATGTGTCAGGATAGAATTTTTAAAGGGCATGTCCACCCCTAAAACTAAAATTTAAACCATATGGAGATATAGACAATATGCAATTAGAATTGTTTGTGCACTACAATTCCACTTTTTGTATGTATTATATTTTTGGTCTCTAGTTGCACTTTAATATGGATGTACAACAGCTCAATTTGTTATATATTGTGTGTAATATTTAACCCACTACTGGCTTCACTGTATAGATTTAAAAAATCCTTATCTTACATTCCTGTTCCTTATGGTTCCCCTGCAGTCCATGTCCAAAGTCCAGGAAACTGAGGAGTAGTCCTGTCTTCCTGTCCAAATGTCTCTGCCTTCTGTGTTGCCTCGAGGGATGGTGACATGCACAGAGGACCCCCCACACACACATCTCACTCCCTCCCTGCCGATCCCTCTCTTGCAATCCTTCACCTAGCATAAAAACGTTCATCTATATTGTAAGGCATACCCTCCCAACCCCAACCGCTAAGTTAGAAGTTAAAAAATCGATTCCAAACCGTACTTACAGCTCCTGGTTCCAGCGTCTCTATTACCGGCAGCCACTTCTGTGAATGGCTGCCTCTCAGCCAATCACAGCCACGGCTTCTGGTTCGGCCTCCTGCTTGTAGTTGCGACAGGCAGGGGAGCCGTACCAGAACGAGGCTGGAACCAGGAGCTGTAAGTAGAGTTTGGAATCGATTTTTAAAGTTCTAACTTAGTGGTTGGGGGTGGGAGGGTATGCCCACAATAAAGCTGAAAGTTCTATGGAGGGTGGAGATGCCATTTAAATAATACATTTTCATTGTTTTAGCATACAGTATATTCACAAAATACTTTTAGCACAAAATGGTCTACTGGGAAAGATTTCAAGTTTATTTACTTTTAATATAGAAATTAACAAAGCAAAACCTACCCACTGCATTGTAGAGGCTTCGGACTTTCCCTAAAGTGTGTTTCAGGGTATTTTGTCTCAACATGGACAGGAAAGAGTCCTCCCAAGGTGATGTCTCCAGCCAAGGAATATCCAATACCTTCTTCA
This sequence comes from Hymenochirus boettgeri, assembly GCA_019447015.1. Classification (NCBI taxonomy): domain Eukaryota; kingdom Metazoa; phylum Chordata; class Amphibia; order Anura; family Pipidae; genus Hymenochirus; species Hymenochirus boettgeri. The sequence goes on along the minus strand of CM033476.1, from coordinate 303,528,948 downwards.
CTAGGCAGTCTGCACCCTTCCAATGAAGTTTCACATACGCACACATTATACCATAACAGCATAAGAATAAATAGCAAATGACAGGAGGAACCAAACATTGTCAAGAATAGCCGTGATTCCATTAGATTTCTTTTGAACATTCACTACTTTACTATAAACAGAGTAAAACAAAACATTGATTAAACCTACTTTAAAACACTTTGCTATGTGAAAATTAGTGCTGTGTCTCCCTAAGCTGATAAATAAGCAAATTTTATCAAAAGCATGTTTTATATTAGGGCAGAATAATATTTTACCCCAAGAAGCATCAGCATTAAACTACCACTACACCTGTTCAGTTATTAACTCTTGTAAGGGTAGCAGGAAAGTGTGATAGACTGTGGTAAACTGGTGGACTGTGTCTCACACATGCATACACTTAAAAGTAAAACTTTTTTATGCACACACACACGCACACACACAAAATAAAAAATAACAAGGATAAGTCAACTCAGTTTACTAAGCGAGGAAGCTGCAATAATTGGAAAGAGCAGATGAATAGGGGACCCACTAAACTTTCCTCAATTTCTTTTACTGTGCCTCCTATGAAATGCATAATACCATCACCTGGCCTTGCTACTTACCCCACCAACCAAATGGTCATGGCCACTGAAACCTCAACAGTACAGTACACTACAGTACAACTTGTAGACTTTTTAATGAGTGTCTTCTAATCTTTTTATTTTGTAAGACCCACTATTGATATTGCTATATAAAGTTTATGCAAAGCTTTATATAGAGCTACTTATGTATAATACACAGCCGGAGAGAAAACAAAAGTAGCAATTATTTAATTAGACAGATCATTATCATTACACAAATTATTATATTTACCTCTTCTTACAGAAAAAAAACCATGATCAAAATAATTTGATGATAAATAAAAATAGATGCTTTACAATATCTATCTATCTCTCCATGTCTCTCTCTATCCATTATCTATCTATCTATCTATCTATCTATCAAGCTAGCTAGATATCCAATAGAAGGACTGTGGAAGCACTCCTTATGCTTATATTTTGTGGAAGTGCGACTAATCTGGTCAATAATTCATATAAACAAAGAAAAGCTGATCAATGCACATTCCTAGGCCCCATACAATATCATATTATCTGCACACTGGCATACATTAGAAACAAATGGTTTTAGCATACAGTACTGTGATCACATGAATGAAAAGCCTTCCAACCACATCAAGGTAGCCCCAGACTGGAAGGTCCTAACTTCTAACCTTTTGTACTTTAATTATGATTAGCAAACTTTTGCATTTCTCATACTTGCACACTGGATCAATATAGCAGGCTTTCTCACTTCCCCCCAACCGATTGGCTTTTTAAAATGAGGGAAGATCCCACCCATCCAGTGCTTTGTATTAAAGGCATTAGGCCTCCCATTAAAGGGCCTTGTTGGGGGTGCTATTACGACATGGAAGCTTTACCATGCTTCCTAAGAAATACATACAATTGGAATGTGGAAGCACTCCTTAGGCTAAATTACTGATCTGGTCAAACATTTTTACAAACATAGAAAAGATTATCAATGCACATTCCTAGACTCCATACAATATCGTATTATCTGCACACTGGCATAAATTGTAAACAATTAGTATACATTACTGTGATCAAATGAATGAAAATCCTTCCAACCATGTCAAGGTAACCCCAGTCTGGAAGGTCCTAACATAACCTTGTTTACCTTAATTACATTTTGCTTTTTCTTAAACTTTTTAATTTCTCATACTTGCAATGGGATCAGTGTAGCAGGTCATGTTGGGGGTGTTACTATCACATGGAAGATTTACGAATGTTCGAGGATTTCCAAAATCGGCCACTCTAGTTTTTCCGAATGGCCATCAACCCCGCAGCCGGATGTTCAGGGGTCCCGCTGCTCAACCCGGGACCCCCTCCTGGGTCCTTACAAGGACCATTGTGGCCCTAAAAAGGGCCCTTTGGGGCTTAAGGGGTCCTGCAGCTAAAAACAGGGAACCTCCTACCCGACACTTATACGTGCCCTTGCAGCACTGACAAGTGCCTTTGTGGGGGTTTTGCAGCTCAAAACCAGGACCTCCCTGGTCCTAAAAAGGATATTTTCAGGTCTCAGCGTCTTCTTGCCAGCGACACCAACTCCGCTGATGCTGCCAACTCCAGGCAATGTCACTGTGGCCGCCAGTAACACCACCGGCACAGATGACATCAACGTTGCAGTGTTGCCAACCTCTTGATTCGAAGACTTCTTTCAGCTTCGATGACTTCTGAGCTCCATGGAGGTTTGTTGGTCTTTTTATAGGTTTGCAAAAGGACCAAATCCAATTGTGATTGGTTAAGATTTCAATGTTTGCAATCATATGATCACACAAGTAAACACAAGTTTACATTGCTATATTTTGGAAAGTTCGTCCAAACTTTCCGAAATATTTACCCTTCATTGACTTTAATAGGTCCGTTTTCAAACTTTTGAACTTTTTTCGAAGTTCGAAAACAAACCTAACTTTATGAAGTTCTCCTTCTCTAATGAAGACATGTACCAAAGCCATTATCAATAAATCTAACTGTAATTATAGATATAATATATACATACCAGTAAAGTGACAGCTGCTAATAGATAAATATAAAGTGCTCATAGATAAAGAGAGACACTCATAGATCACACTCATATCACATGAGAGGGATACCATCAAGTTTTCGAGTGCATTTGGCCTCCCATCCAAGTTAAAAAATATCCATGTTCCCCCTTACCTCAAAGTCAAAATAGAAGATAGAAACTCTAAATAAATCCCCCACTCCAACAATGTGGGTCCCGCACCTATCCACAATATCATAAATAGGGGTAATAAAAATACATCAATAAGAATATGCCTTAAAAAAACAAATTTAGTTCATAAAAACTTCCAAAACAGAAACAGTTAATAGAGTTTGTCTCCCTTGAACAATTGTGTAAGTGCAATAAATAAAATATCAAAAGTCCATAAAGTACAATAAATCCACCATCTGTGAAGAGGAGCTGTAAACTCAACATCCAGCACAGTCTGAATCAAAAAAGATTAACAGGGTTATTCAATAAAAGTTCTTATCGTTTAAAATGGTGCTAATTTTGCCCCAACCAATCAGATGTAAGCTTACAAATGTTAAATAAGATCTGATTGGTTGGGGCAAAATTAGCACCATTTTAAACGATAAGAACTTTTATTGAATCTACCTGTAAATATATAACATATGTGCTGCTTTTCATTAGGAGCTACAGTGGAATATATCCTTAAAAATCACTCAGATACGTATGTGAGTGATTTTTAAAATCACTGCTGCTCCCCATTCATATGTCATTCTCCTTCTACTATAATAAGCACCTTCCCTGTCAAACTCTGCAATAAAAAATATCTATAGAACACACAGAACTTCTCTCAGCCCATGTAAGCGTACTGACAACTTCCTCTGCATTTAAAAGTTTATCGGGTGAGAGACGGATTTTACATGAAGGACTGAGAGAAGGATTTTTTGACAAGTTAAGGCTCATGTGTTTTATCAATCTTTTTTTATTGCAAGGTTTGACAGGTAAAGTACTGCTTTAAGCTAGGTACACACATTGCAATCTTTCCTCCTGACCGACCGTTCGAGGCTTTCGACCAGCCGGCCAGAAGGAAGGACTTCGGTCGGGGGGAAAAGCAGCCGCGTCCGACAGTTAGGCACTACTAATAGTGTGGTTTGATAGTGTGTGATGACAAACTGCCGGCGATCAGTCACGGCCGCAACAAGCGGCCAAACAATAATTCGGCTTGACCGACCCAAACACTGAAATGTCGGTCAGTCTGGCTGAATTATTGCATCATGTGTACCTAGCTTAAAGGGGAAAGAGGATGGAATGTAAAGAGACCAGGAAAATTCCAGAGGAAAGGCTGCCAGGAGGATGTCTATTAAGAAGTTAATGTCTGTTCTTTATTCATTAATCTATTTTATTGCAGGGCTGACAGGGGGTTTACCTTGTATTTAGTTTAGTTATTTAGTGAAGGGATAACATCTGGTTAGGGATTTAGTAAAGGGACTAGCCAGCAAATTACATTTTTTTAATTTATATATTATAAGAAATAATACGCGCCATTACAGTGTAATATAAGGTTTATAAAGTCAACTCGGAGTTCCCTGCCCTGTATTAAAATATATATATTGTCAGAGAACTCCTTGGTGATTTTATATACTTATATTACACTGCAAGGGGCGTATTATCCCTTATATAATAAAGTGTCCAATGCTGAAAACTGAAAACCAAGTTCATAGACCATATAGATCAATATTAAAGAATATATATATCCATTACATCAGACCCAACAATAGCCAGACAATAGATCAAACCAGCCCCCCACTCCCTTGACTGAGCAATCTACAAGGTGTTACACACTGGATATACCCCACCAAAGGATTCCACTGGTGTCTTCCTGACACTCCTGGTACCCACTACCTCCAATGGTGTGGCCCCAAGACACTGTTCGGCTGGCATCTCCTCTCTCCATCTGAGGCAGGACTGCCAGGCCCTGGAACAGATTTCACTTGCGGCATTCCTCCACTGCTAAGATCTTGACTTCCAACTTCTAAGTGCCAGGGAGGGGGGGCCCAGTATGAGCTGCGGGACCCGTTAAGCTCCAAAAGTAACTTCCAAAGGCCACAAGGGCACTTATAAGTGCTGGGGAGGGGAGTCCCGGTTTGAGCCATGGGACCGCTTAATCCCTAAAGGGCCATTCTAAGGGCCACAATGGTCCTTTTAAGGACCCGGGAGAGGGTCCCTTGTTGAGCGAATGTTCAACTGCTCAACTGCTATTTAAACCATTATTTTAGGCAGAAATTTCTGATCTATTTTACCTTAATCTGATAAACAACCCCCATGAAAAAGGCTGGTCCAAGAATAGACTTTGGTCAGCACCCCCAATATTTTCACCCTGAAAAATTCTGGAGGCAAATACAGATCATACTATAAGATCATACTATAATAATGTATGCAATGTCTTGCATAACCCATTATCACCTTCTAGATATACCATAAGTCTACTACCTAATGTTTTTTCAGTATTGCCATTCTTGGACATTTTGTCTGTGTATAAATAAATACTTCCGAAATGCTGACTTCCTGTTTGCAGGTCCCCTAATAGAGAGCGTTACGGTCTTGCCCTTGACCCAGGACCTGGTTTGATTCAGTTGCTCAGTAGAGATCTGAGCATGTTTGACCCACCCAACAGCCAATCAGTAGAAATTACTGTTAGGAACATTCCAAGGTAGTGTGCATTCTGGGAAGAAGAAGGACTATTACAAAACCTGAAATGTAAGCTCACTAAGTGAACAGCAGCGAATAGCAAGGGGTAGAAATTCAACTGGTTTTTCAAAATGGAAGAGAATATGTAGAATAATTAGGTATGGATAATATAAACTGAGAATTTAAAAATAATGATATTTTCCACAGAACTTTTCCTTTAACACAAAAAAGGATGATCTAAAACTCACATGTAAAACTGGAAGTTCAGGGGGATTGGTTGTATAAAAATAAGGATTGTGGAGTTGCAGGGTTTTACCCAGAAAACTTGTTAACGACTGGATCTTTTAGTCAGAAATAGGTGTTCATAAGAAAATTGGCTTCTTTTTCAGATATTTACCCCCAAGCCAGTGCATAATCCACTGCCCTGGAGTGTGTGCTTAAACTTATCACTTGGGTCACCTTCTAATCTTTGGTAAAGCAGGTAATATTCAATGTGCCCTTCCTTTGTCGGCCGGACAAATGATCAATTCGTCATGACCACTCAAGCTTTTTATGGCTTTACACTTACTCGTCGCTATGTTAGGGTTACACTTTGTGTGAATGTTGTCCAAATCATCCATCACCATATCTCCAAACACCTAGATGCTGGAGTATTGGGGGGATCAACACTCCCTTTAAAAAATAACTTACTTCAACTTGTGCCTGGAGAGCGTCAAATCTAATTGTTGGCTCAAATGATAACCCTTTGCTTCACTAATAAATGGGCAGCATGATGGCTCCGTGGTTAGCATTGATGCCTTGCAGCAATGAAGTCCTGAGTTTGAATTCAACCTTTGACACATCTTCAAGGAGTTTTCTTCCTGTACTTGCGTGGGTTTCCTCCATGCACTCCGGTTTTCCCCACAAAAAAAGACATACTAATAGGTTGTATGTGTCAAATAAATGTGATTGTATTTTAAGCTCTTTGGTGCAGGGCCTAAAGTAAATGTATACAGGTAATTGTAAAGCGCTACAGAAGATGTTGGTGCTATTTAAATCCAAAAGAATAATAGAAAATATTTTGTAACCTTATTTATAAATTATATTTATATAAAGTATACATATAAAGTATTTTGCAACATTGATACAGAAAAACAACATTGATACAGAAAATATTATCTCTGAAACATAGAAGATCTCTATTTTAAACAATCTACCCAAGAATTACAATGTAATTTTGTTAATTTTCAAAATGAATTCTACAAGTTGAGAATAGACCAATCCAATATAATTTCAGACTGCTCTTTGAAAGTAATAAGACCTATGAGATCTGCTGTTCATTTCTGGGTGTAATAATATAATATAACATTTTGGGAAGAAAATACAAACAAGAAGCCCAGCACTTGAAGACAATATGGCAAAGATTTCTACTGCCACCATCTGTTTACCTTTGGTACTGAGGTAAGCAGGGATAAATGTCACCCAAACACTAGCAAATACCAGCATACTGAATGTAATGAATTTTGTCTCATTAAATGTGTCTGGGAGCTTTCTAGCTAAAAAGGCAATTAATAGACTAATAGTAGCTAAGAGACCCATATACCCCAATGCACAAGCAAATAACACTGTAGACCCTTCATTACATTCTATAACTGTGATTCCTTTTTCTGCTGCCATATTGAATTCTACAAATGGAGGTGCTTTTGTCAACCAAACAATGCACAGAACTATCTGAATCATTGTACAGACAGGGACAATATACACAGGTATCCTGAGTTCCACCAGTTTGTTTAATTTACTATTTGGATTTGTAACATTAAATATTAATATAACAGTAATAGTCTTGGCTAGTATGACTGAAAGACAAATTGAAAATGTAATAACAAATATGACCTGCCGGACCATACAAGTTATCAAGTTGGGTCTACCAATGAATGATAAGGAACACAGGAAACCAAACATGAGACATATAAGAAGTAGATAGCTGAGTTCTCTGTTATTGGCCTTTACAATTGGAGTCTGGTGCTTTATTATGAACAGGGAGAACACAGAGAGTGTAACCAGACAAAACAAGATTGAAACACAAGCCAGAGAAGATCCCAACATCTCCTGGTAAGAAAGGAACTGAATGGGTTTTGGCAGACACTTCTCTTTTCTACTGTCAGGCCATTTGTCTTCTGAGCATCTTACACATTCAGTCGCATCTGAAAAAAACAAAACAAAAAAAGTTACATTATCACTGCCCATACACTCATAAAATGGCTGGACAAAAAGTCTGTAAATTACAATAATGTATAACAATATTTAGATTTACATAAATAATCTTTAACCTTTTCAAGCACTGAATCAAATTCCAGACTCATTAGATATTATTTATAAAGGTGCAACATTCCAGTTACTTCTACAACTTCTTGAATAAAAAGCTGTAATATTGAATATAACTGAAATATAACAATGGAATGCTGTTTGCTATTTGCCATTTTATCTAAATTTCAATAATAATAGAAAATCTCAGAGAATATCTAAGGGATTTCATTAGAATGAAGTTTTTAAATGAAAAGTTTATCCCATGGAATACATAGTTACAAATGCAAGGCACTGTTTTATTCAGATAATTTTGTACACCTGTCACCCAGTTAAAGGGTATCTCTACCCTAAATAAAAAAAATTGATATAATGTAGCCCATCCCTGACCGCTTTATCAGTTTAGTAAAAAAAAGATTCAGAACACTACTTACAGCCCCTCGCTCCTGCGGCGCACTAATCTGGCTCTCGGAACTAGCAAACAGGGGCCGGACCAGCAGCCACATCTCTGATTGGCTCAGAGGCAGCCAATCACAGATGCGGCTGCCATCAATAGAGAGTGCCGTGGGAACAAAGGGCTATAAGTAAACTTATTTTAGTAAACGAACATAGCAGTTAGGGATGGGCTGGTATAACCTACACTATAGCAAAATCTTTTTACACTAGGTGGATTGCCAGCCAGGGATTAATCCAGATGGTGGAAGGGAGGGGGAGAAAGGGCTCCCCTGTGCATGTCACACTACCTCCCAGAGGCTACCAAAGAGGCAGAAACCTTAGGACAGGAAGACAGCTCCCATTCTTCAGCTTCCTGGACTTTGGACATGCACTGCAGGAGAATCATAAGGAGCAGAGATGTAAGGTAAGGATTTTTTAAAACTATACAGTGGGGCCAGTCGTAGCTTTAAACTCGATGTAAATAACTTGTTTAATGTTTATTCCACTAACATTTAAGCTCTTTTTGCACTCTTAACCTCTCCAAATTAGGACTTTTTGTCTTCATCAAGGATGGGTCTTTCTGATCTTTCCAGAAAACATAAGAAAATTTTATTTAGAAACCATAAACCTATGTGGGCTAAATTTGATCATACCCAGGGGAAATGTTCAATATTCTTTTTATGTATTTGGAAAAATTTAAATATAATAAAACTGAATATAACAAACCATAAGGATTTAGGATTTCTCCATCAGAGCATGGCACACAGTCAAAACAGCAGATCTTTTGCCCTTGAAGTGTGGCCCTTCTGTGGCCCTTGAGACATGGATCACTGCAGGCTGAACGAGGCACCTGTGGGAAAATCCATTTGAAAGAAATTCTTATTAATATATATTTATAATTAGAATAAACGTAGATACACTTCATTGGACAGCAAGTTTGGTGAAATGCATTGATTGAATTCATAAAGAAATAAAGGAAGAATTAAAAAAAAAACTCTTGTGGAGTGCATCTACTATTGATCTAAGTTTGTGTATTGTATATAATGCTCTCAATGCAAAGAGGATGTGGACTAACAAAGAGTACAGCTTTTCCCTCGGTTGCATTAAACAATAATCATGAATATCCAGCCTTTTTAAGAAGACATTGAATCCATTTCAATGGCATTAAAGAATCCTTGTATCACAACATTTTCAGGCAGATCAACTGTCCTCACTGCTGCTTAAACAGATTAACTGTTGTAAAACAAATTATTATGGTCAATCAATATTTCAGCCTGATTTACCAAAATATTGGTCAATCTGTCCAAAATATCAACCCATGTGTACACAGCATTAGTCTTAGTTTTTTAGTAGATTAGTTTTATTAGTTTTTTGTGTAGATTTTTTGTGTAGACATCATTGATATTACATTTGGACTAACAGAAAATATGTCAATGCTGAATATTTCCACCGAAATATATTTTTTTTATAGATGCTCCCTTTATGTCAGTGATGCCCAACCCACGGCCCGGTCAAGAGTTATTTTGGCCCTCAAGTGGGAAGTGGCAAGGGTTGTGGTGGGAGCATGATGTGGGAATAAATAGCAGCTCAAAGGTGGGGCTACACCTGCAGCCTGGTCAGTGCATGAAGATTCTTAACGAAAATTTCTACCAATTCAATTGGGTTTGGATTTTCTAAAGTTCAATAAGTTCTGCAGAACCGCTACTAGTTTCATTTATCTCTACCTGCATCCAGTTGTCCTGAATTGCAGGATTAGTGTCACAAGTACTCTCTTAAAGCTGATTTAAAGGGACACTTAACTGAGAATTACCTTCTAGGTGGATCTATAATTTACAGGGAGGTGTGATGGACTGAGATCTGTGGATCGCAGACTTACTGGATTTTCCGGGATTCCATTTTAAGGTTTTTCTAAACCGTGTTGTGAAAAATAATGGAGCATTTGAGGATTTTTCCCTTTTTTTCTCGAATTTTAAAACAATCCAGCCACATGTACCAAATTTCCAGATGGCAGGTTTTTTTTTATCAGTGCCAACCCCCTGTTAGCCATGGCAATGAGAATTTTGGGGTTCCAAAGCTTAATAAGAACTTTGCTCAGGAAAAAGCAATCAATCCTCGAAGGCAGATTATTAAAAAAATCCTGAATATTGGAAATCTCAAAAATACTATGCGGAATGCCAAAACAGGAAGTGCATGAACTTTCCGGTACTGGACTATGTTCCTCAGACCATTTCCCAGGTCCCTGAGCCATTAACAGTAAGTTACCATTGCTATTTATAACATAAATGCAGGCAGAATTTTCAGATTATTTAACTCACATTAATGTGAGTACATTTGCAGATTCACGGATTTTCGAAAACCCACGAGTCTGCGAGCGGAAATGATTTTTGCCAGTTCGCCCATCTCCAGTTTAGCTTAGAACTCACCTGTGCAGAGTTAAACATACCATCAGGCAGGAATAAGTTATCCTACCTCCCTGTGAATTATAACTGGCGGATGTTTGAAACTGTCAGTTTAGTTCCCTGTTTAATATTGTGAGTGTGCCTTGGGGTAAATTCTGATTTGTTTTTACCCTTACATATCCCACACAAAATATCGCAAGTACGCTATTTAAATACTTGGGGGGGGGGGGGTTGCGAGGATCACTTTCACAAAATCCCCCAATGATCTTCCCAAAGACTGTGTACAAAATTAATAATATGTAAAAATAAAGAATACATAAGTGAAGATGGTGAAGATTCAAGAAAATATGAGCAAATGGGATATGTAACAGTTTTTGGCAAAGGACCAGACATTTTGGTTCTCTCTATATAATTAGAATTATTTACATGTAAATGATTGTTTCCTCCATTCCATAAAATCTTTTCTTGTTCAATAACAAGTTCCTGGCCTTTAAAAGATCCTGCATCATAATAACCAACACGGACATACTGATTACTTCCATTAGGGAACAGCTGCCAGTTCACAATGTCCACATTGATAGGAGCATCTCCATTCTCATCAAAAAATATTCTCTCTCCTCCAGAGTTGGTAAAGTTAACCCTTCTGATATAATGCAAAAGCTGGAGGGAACGTTTGTAGAATGAGGCAGAACAGATTTATGAGTTAATCGCATTCTAAAGGTAATAAACTGGGCAAAGAATTGTGTTATTTAATTTAGCTCAGTGCTATATTCGATTTTCAACTGTTCAATAAAACAAAGATAAAATGATATTATGTGAGGCCCATGTATATGCATTGATCATCTTCTCTTTTATTCTATTTTTTAGTGGTTGGGGGTTCAAATCAGTAGTCCTTCCTATATCTAATTTTAATGTTGCCTAAGAAGTGCTTCCATAATTATCAATCAATTTATTACTGAATGTTTTCTTATAACCCTTTTTTCTTACCCTTATACTAAACTTTCTTATTTTTCAATTTTGATGATTACAAGAACAACCGGATCGACCTTTGGGAGCTGCGGAAGAAGCCTACCGGAGTTAGGCGAAACGCGTCCGGCTGTTGGATAGGACTCTGTGGGCTGGCTAAGGATCCTCTGGCACCATTATTATAAGTATATGCCTTGTTTTACGTTATGCGCTTGCATTAAGGTCTACCGAGGGTCTAGATATTATGTATTGATACAGGTTTTTTCTTTCCTTGTCTCCCCACTATCAGTAAGGAGTCTGTTATTGTGGGGGGCTTTATGGTTATTAGGCCGCTTATAAGATTATACAGGATGTTATACTTTGGGCTATTTTGAGGGGACATTTAGCTCACACACTTGTGGGCTGTATTTTGTACATACATACCCTCAGATATACTGTAGTGATCCTATTACTGTGCTTACCAGTTTAATATAGGTTATTATCATTACTATGCTGAGCCACACATGAGTCCTACCCATTTTATTTTTTATGGGATGTGAGGTTTTTAACACTTATAGCACTTTTTTGCACTGTTTTCACTTTATATGCACCAGGTCACATTGTGTAGCATAGTGACATGTGGAAGGTTTTTCTGTTTTACATTTGATAAGCCATGCTGTTTTAATATATTTATATGTGCAATAAATAATGTATTTTGCATATGAGAGTGCCATGCTGTCTTTTCTGTATCTATGGTGTGTGTATATTATATTATCATCATAGAGCAACTCGTAGCTATATTCTATACTATAATACACTTTATATTTTGAGTGGATCTGTCCACTATACATACTAGTGCCCCTACAATGTGATTTTTCTTTGATTCCCTTAGGGCTGGAACACACAATTCAGTTTACTAAACCAGTCAACCACTCTTTCTGACATTTTGGCAAAAAAATCTGCCAAAATGTACTACATGACCATAAAAGAATGGATAAAATATTGTAGGTGGCTAGACATGTATTTATACAATATAATATTATATATATTATCTGCACACTGGCATACATTATAAACAAAGGGGTTTTAGTATACATTACTGTGATCACATGAATGAAAAGTCTTCCAGCCCTTTGGCTTTTAAAAATAAGGGAAAAGGCTGTCCACCAAGTGCTTTATATTGAAGGTCTCATTTTAAAAAGCCAAAGTGAGAAAGCCTGCTATATTGATCCAAAAGTTTGCTAATCTTAATTAAAGTAAAAAAGGTTAGAAGTTAGGACCTTCCAGACTGGGGTTACCTTGACGTGGTTGGAAGGCTTTTCATTCATGTGATCACAGTAATGTATACTAAAACCCCTTTGTTTATAAAGTATGCCAGTGAGCAGGTAATATGATATTGTATGGGGCCTAGGAATGTGCATTGGTTATCTTTTCTATGTTTGTATAAATGTTTGACCAGATCAGTAGCACTTCTGCATAATGTAATTGTAATTTTTCCTTATTTAGTACATAAGGAGTGCTTTCACAATCCTTCTATTGTATATATTTATACATATATATTAATATATGTGTTACTATATTACTTTCGTTTTCCTTCATTTCAATGTTTGTAAAGGTATTTATTACCTGCCAAGGATGATGATTATAAATAGTGGCACAAGATCCATTTTTGAATGGTCCTTTTCCTGGAACACAGGTGTTCATCTTGTGCAAAGCATGAGCTATGGCCCCAAAAAACTGCATTATGGGTTTGTATGTAAATTTAAAGTTGTAAACATCATAAATATTGGGATCAATAGTGTCCAGTCTCTCCTTTCCTGTGCACCAAGCAATGTCTTTGTTAAGAACAGGTGAAGAGTTATTGTATAGATCCTGTCCGGGCAAAACAGTGAAAAGCATTCTCCCAAATGTCTTATGAAAAATCATCCTGGATATATGGAAGGATGGATGCTATAGAGAAACTCCTTAAATCCTGGAATTTTACCACTTCTAAATGGTGTTGCAAGGCTTCCATTTAAGGTTATTAGAATTTCTTTTCTAGGGAAATCAGAAGTAATGGACCAGCCAGCATTACTGACCCACACTTTGTTAGTGATATTGCAAAAAGACGCCTCTTCCATTAAAGATACAAGGTTTTCTATAGTACAATATACAATGATCACTCTTGCACTAGATTTCTTGATGACGTCTATAATACGGAATACAGCCTCTATGGAGCTGACTATAGGAAGTATCTCTTGAAATGCAATGCATCCACCATTTTTTTCAATCTCTCTAGTTAACACTTGAGCTCCAGCCCTGCCCAAGTCACTGTCAGAAAATATAATACCCACCCACGTCCAGTTAAAGTACTTAACCACCTGACCAATAGCAAAAGCTTCAAAGTTAGCATTGTAGACTGTCCTGAGGAATGATGGGAATTGCAATTTGTCACTGAGCAAAGGTAGAGCAGAAGCATAACTAATCTGTAAAATAATAGTAAAAGATAATTAAGATTTTATCATTTTAGTCAGTATTTACAAGAAAAACTATTCCTAGCTTTTTTAAATTACACTCATGTGAACAGTTCATTATCTCTGTAAACCTTTCAGCAGTTTGTATAGTTATACACTTTGCTTATTATAAGATAGCACTCTAGGAGCGAACCGTTTAGCGCAAATTCAACTCCAAATACTTGCCCAGCGCCACTGGGTAAACTTCCTTACCTTCTCATGGTCCCTTAATCTCCTATACTTTATTCTCCCTAGTGCAGTCTTCCACATTGCCTTTCTCTAGTAGTTATGTTACAGCTGCATACTGCTGCATCTCTTTGCAGTTGCTGCTTTTAATATCATCAGTTTCTTTATAAATTCCTAATTTTATGTTTTACTCGTTTCATGTTGTCAGTTGTTGCACATACAAAAATAAATATATTTCATATTCATAAAAACACAAACATTTTAAAACTATAACTCATAATTATAAACTCATCAATTATTACAAGGTTTAGAACAATCTTTTAATTTATATTGCACTATTAATTAATGAATATCCCATATAGTAATAGACCAGATTCACTAAAATTCTGTGTAAATCTTAATGTACAGCTATATGGCAGGGCCTGTAATGCCCTTAACAATAAAAATATCTATGAGCACAAGTTCTGCTAATTGTGTCAACATAATCACATGTTTTAGGGCACCACTCACCTTTGAAAAAAAACTAGCCCACCTCTACACCTCTTTATAGTATTACACAAGAATGACTTAAAGGGAATCTCCACTTAAAGGGTCTCGAATTCTTCCAAACTAGTAATGATTATATAAAAAGCCTTCCATCACACCTTTAAAATAAACCATAAATCACATCTCTAGATAAAACTGGTGAGAAGCTATTGCTGGAAAGGTTCAGCAATATTACTTCCTACTTGAACACTTCCTGTTTTCAGCCATGTGACCAGCTTGTAGTCATTTGACCAGCCTCAGCCTGCATTAATAGGCACCCCTTCTTCTTTTTTCAGGTACTTCCTGTTTTCCCCAGCATTAAGTATTAACTGAGCATGCAGTCCACCCCGGGGGAGAAGCATGCTCAGTTAAGACTTAATGCTGGCAGAGATCAGGTGATGTCACTCAACCTACTGAAAGCAGGAAGTTTGAACATTCACCCCAATGTAATGTCTCACAGGTTCCAGCCAGAGATGTGATTTGTCAGCTCATTTTAAAACAAAAACTGCAGGCTTTCATTTAATCCTAACTTGTTTTGAGACCACAGTTGCCCTTTAAAAATTGTACTTATATGCTTTCACTTGAATTGAAGAATGGGAGACAAAGGACCCATGTCTTACCTCCTGTTCTTCAAATAATTCAACAGGAGTTAGGAAGGAACCCAGCAAATTTACTTTCTATCGTGCTGCTTCGCTGCTTCGACTCTCAGGTCCCAACATCGTCCATCCTCCCTTATACTATATGTGCACTGTCATTTAACATGTGTTTGGCTAAAGCATTTTCTAATGTAATGGTTGTAAGCAATAGTCCTTATATGTTCCTGATTCCTGTAATTGATTTTCCAACTCATCTTGCCAACATACCTAGCTCTGCAGTCACATAATACAGAGTAAAGTACTGAGGGGTGTTGGCATATGATGGGCTGTGCAATAGTGCATGTGATGCAGACTACACAATGAATGGCTGCTTTGACTGACAATCTGTGCATGTATGGACATTTTGTCAGGCTTTGTTAGTAATAAACACGTCTTTAACTTCCTTAACCATCCTCCTATTCTCTCTCTCAATTAAGTTAAGTTTCTACAAACCCTCAGAAACCATCAGAAACTTTGTCTGTGGGAGCTACTGATAGAGTAGCTCCCACATTCCTAAATGCAGACATGTATATGTGGGGTATAGGTAGCCCCCATTGATGTTCCATGTACCTGATAGTAATACCTAGCTTCAAAAACAAAATAAAGGTAAAATGTCAATAACCATTTCTGTGCAAGATGCATATCTTTATCTTATATTCTCCAGAAAATGTGTTAAGGTTCGTACACACCTGGCGATGAGCACCGAGCACCAAGCCCGACGAACACCCGTACCGAACAGCTGATAGTCGCGCTTGTGTATGCGTTCAGTTGGGGGTCGTTCGGCGATCCGCCTGGTGGATCACCAAGCGTCCCCCGACCGAGCGCATACACACGCGCGACTATCGCCCATTTGGGCCGTTCGTCGTTCGTGTTTGTTGGGCTCAGGGGTTGGTCGGGGGTTGGCGCACGGGAAACACCTACTCATAGGGTATGTAGGAATAAAATCCCTTCACATCACAGCTGGCAAGCATAACCTCCTCAAACAATAAAATGTCCTTACAAAAAATGCCCTTTCCTGGATGTAAAATGGTAATCCTATCATTAATGGTTTTAAAATTTCCCAACACATTTTTGATCCTATTCTAGCTTGAACACACTGAAAGAAATGTCAATTAAGACATAACAAAAAGCTTTAGTAGGTTTAAGAAAGACTAAGAAAGAAGTAGATTTTGACTAGTTTGTGGACTCTCCATTGCTTGGCTCACAATAGTTCACATGGTTCCCCAGGTTATATGGAACATTTGGTGGGCCAGACTTTGTTAACTTCCCAGTTGTGCATATAGAAATCCCAGTGTTGCCTGTACAGTAGGTGTTTAGCAAGGGTGGTTGGTTTAATTCCCAGCTTTAGTAGGTGTATGTTTTCTTCTCATATGTGCCTGTAGGAGTTGTTTTTTTTACTAGGATGCATAGCTGGTTTGGCTAATCTAGTTGTGGATATTCTGATTTGTCATTGCTAGCTCCTAACTGAATTGAAACGATTAGTCTTTAGATCATTTCTATATCTTTTTTGTATATGAAAGCCAGTTGTGGAATCTTTCCTTACATCAGCACAGTATTCATTTACCTGTGGATATCTGTATAATCCTAAAATTCTGGCTACAGGCACTGAAGCCTTTGAAGGAGAATCCCCAACTACAGCCAATGGCATAATATCTTTATTGCAGTCAAAATTGGGCACCAATTCCATCTTTCCTGATAAAATCCTTATTGCTCCCATAAGTGATATCAACTCATTGTAACAAGAGTCATAAAGTCTGAATCCCAGTGTTACATTGGGTAGGAGATCATTTGATGCATTAATTTTCATAACTGCATATACCATTGAAAGCAAGAAGCGATAAAATCTAATATGAAATCTGGAAAGAGAAAAAAACATTTTGCTAGAGATGTTTTTGTTAAAAAATATTGTAGATAGACATCTATAGTAACTAGTCCCTTATATTATATAAATAAATTTCTATTTTTACGGAGATTGCATTGAGTTTTTAGGAGCAACTAACTAGGTGGGGGTATATAGCAGTATTACACATAGGAAAGGTCCATATGTATATATGTAATTAGCACTAGTTAATTAAAATCACCATAAGAAATAACACCATACAAAGTATAATACTACTAGTTACTACTGAATTACAAAACAATTTATATACAATTAATAAACTAAACTTACTTTACTGGACACCCCTATGTTTGAATGGAAAACTCAAAATTATAGGTTAAGACACACCTTCAGGATTTCTACAGGGTCTCCATGTAGACACTAAAAGGAAGTGGAATTTTACTAACATCCAATGAGAGGTTTTGATCTTCCACTGTTAGCAAATCCAAAAATTCTCTTAGGCACTGTCCATGACAAGACAGGAAGTGTAAGGAAGTTCCTGTATTACACCGAGTTATGTGCTGTTTGTAAAACATGTGACAGTCTTAGCCAATTAGAAAAATCTTTAGACTCTCACATTTACTCCCCCTCCCCTCTCCATAGAAAGTAATGAGACAATCCAGTTTCTGTTTGCTAGACAGGAAGTGTCTGTTTATGATATTAATGACTTTGCATGTCTCTGAAACTACCCAGCATTCTTAGAGAAATGGGCAGTTTTTACCCCAATATTAATATATTAAAGGACAACTCCACCCTCATAATAACATCTTTTAGAAAGAACGGTCTCTTTAAAATATGTTGATATATCATACTTTGTCCTATGAATTCATTACTGTATGCCTGCTATGCTTCTGGATGCCTCATGGAAACTGAGCAATTTAGAAACCTGTACTGAGCAGGTACTGAGCCTGGGCATGCTCAGAAGAGGCAGATAGGGGATTAACATTCAG
Source organism: Hymenochirus boettgeri (assembly GCA_019447015.1). Taxonomy (NCBI): domain Eukaryota; kingdom Metazoa; phylum Chordata; class Amphibia; order Anura; family Pipidae; genus Hymenochirus; species Hymenochirus boettgeri. The sequence goes on along the minus strand of CM033476.1, from coordinate 303,510,945 downwards.
TCATTGGCTGTGATGTCAACTGTCAAATCCATAACTGATATTTACTAACTGGAAGAACCTGGAAGCAGAAACAGGACAGTGTGCAGGATTTCAGGTTAAGACTTATTTATTTCAGATTTCAAACTTATTACCGGGGGGTGATTTACCTGTATGTAAGTTTTCATTTTAGGGCTGGACTTGCCCTTTAAACATGAGGCTGTCAGGTACCTTCAGTTATAAGAAGGCTCTACTTCATTGTATACCCCGTGGGGAGCTTTTAGCTCCTTTATCCAAACCTCTCCATAATTTGTCAAGCTAACCAGAATCCTGTGTTTCCTATTTACCCCATAGTGACTGTAAATCTGGAACTTGCTGTGGTAATTACCAATAAGTATGAACCTAGCATGTTATTCTGGATCCTGTATAGGGTCTCAGGATGTCCAATGGAGCTGTTCAGATTGAATTGCACATTGTGGCAGGATTGCCTGGATCTGTGTTCAGATCTGCAGGTTAATACCATTTATGGTAACGTAGAACTTACCATGTGTCCCAACTCAGCATCTGCTTTGTGTGAAAGGCCTGCCAGGACAGATGAATGTTGGTCACAGTAAGAGTGGCTGCAGCCAGCAGCGCATGTGACAGACTGATCATGTGGTCCCATAGGGAACTGCATGATTGGCCGTGATTTACTAACTAACCCATTTGTCTGATACGGACGACCGAACTCGGTCACGGCTGGCCGCCCTACACCATCACATATTTCCAGCCGACTAATCCGTGGCATTTATCACCAGCTATTGGTTGATGTTTAATACTTACGTGTAAAAAGGCACGCAACCTCTGGTATATTACTTTGAAACGGCCGCATGAGTGCCTCTTCTGGTACTCGCGCTGCCGCTGCAAAGCGGGCATTAACTTTGGGCCAACCAATCAACCCATATAATGCTTCACTAATCCAATAGTCTAATAGCTATGGATGTCAGGGAAGGGCAGATGAATCACTTGCATGTTCAAACCCTTGGGTAGGAAGCACTAAAGCATGACCGTGGGCTTTTAATGTCTGTAAGTCAGGAAAATGTTTTTATTACAGGATGTATGAAAACTAACAGGGTTATTTGTTGTATTCAATTAGATCAACTGGACATGAAATGTAGTTCTTGAAGACGTTTCGCTAGTCATCCGACTGGCTTTCTCAATTCAGAATGACTTGTACAAGAATCTGTGGCAATTATGTACCCTGGAAAATCCCAATTAGCATATCACAGCCAGGTGTTAAGGGTGTGATTAGATAGTGGCTAAGAGGTGTTATAGGAACGCCCAGAGTAAGGTGTTAAAACAGCATTGTACATGGCAGACAGTTGGTGTCGAACCCCCCCACCTCTATTTAGGCTTGGTTTCTTTATTTTCACATAAATGGCCTCCTTAACACCTCTCTTGAACCAGTCACGTTCCTTCGCCAGTATGTTAACATTACAATCTTCAAAGGTATGTCCTTTATCCTTAAGATGCAGATACACGGCTGAGTCCTGACCCGAGGAATTGGCTCTTCTGTGCTGGGCCATACGTTGATGCAGTTGCTGTTTGGTCTCCCCCACATACAAATCAGAGCATTCTTCACTGCACTGCACTGCATATATGATGTCGCTTTTCTTGTGTTTTGGTATTGGGTCTTTCGGATGTACCAATTGCTGCCTCAGTGTGTTGTTCGGTTTACTCTGGGCGTTCCTATAACACCTCTTAGCCACTATCTAATCACACCCTTAACACCTGGCTGTGATATGCTAATTGGGATTTTCCAGGGTACATAATTGCCACAGATTCTTGTACAAGTCATTCTGAATTGAGAAAGCCAGTCGGATGACTAGCGAAACGTCTTCAAGAACTACATTTCAAGTCCAGTTGATCTAATTGAATACAACAGATATACCATGACCTGGATGAATGAGAACCTTCACAAGCATAACAGGGTTATTCAATAAAAGTTCTTATCGTTTAAAATTTTGCCCCAACCAATCAGATCTTATTTAACATTTAAAAGCTAACATCTGATTGGTTGGGGCAAAATTACACAATTTTAAACAATAAGAACTTTTATTGTATAACCCTGTAAGTTTTCCAGAATTCTGTGCAGTTAGGGAATGCTGGGAGTTGTAGTTTTAAACATGTGAAAAGTTAATTAAGAAGACACTAACTGCAAAACAGAGAATGCTGGGATTTGTAGTTTTCAAACATGTGAAAGGTCACAAGCTTAGGCTGTATTAGATCTAGACAGATGCCTTAGCTACAGGATATTAAGAAAAAACTTACTGCAAAGAGAGAATGCTGAGAATTGCGGTTTTCAAACATGTAAAAGTTCACAAGTTAAACATGCCTGCTCTATACCATTAGGCTGTATTATATCTAGACACATGCCTTTGCCACAGGCAATAAATAAGATACTTTGCATGTCCCCACCCATTTCTTTAAGTGAGAAATATGTGTTTATATGTTAGATTATTAAGGCAATGCTATTATAATAACTTGATTCTATGAGGTACCTTCTGTTATAAGAAGGCTCTATTTCATTTTATACTCTGTGTGGAGATTTTAGCTCCTCTGTCCACACCTCTCCCTAACATGTATATTCAATCAGTATCCTGTGCTCCCAAGTCCTAACCCCATAGTTAGTTAAATCTGGAACTTGTTGTGATAAATACTTATAAATATGAACCTTGCATGTTATTCAGGATAATGTATAGGATTTAAAGTGGCTATACATATATCCGATTTTACTTATCCAACCAAGCGCTCATACAATATTAGTTTGATCTTGCCAGAACCACCTTTCCCATTCTTCTATGCCACAGACAGACGGTTCTTGCAGGATCAGTCTGAAGTTGTGGGAGCACTCAGTTGGGAAATTAAAATCGGATATATGTATGGGCTGCTTTTGATTGCCCAAAGGTGCTGTTTAGATTGCCTGGGTAAGTTCTCAGACCTGCAGGTTTATTTCACATAGACCCTCTATATTCTAGCTGGCAGGTAGTATAGGTAAGGGAGGATATAAGTGTGTGTTTGTTCATTTAATATGATGCGATTATTTGGGGTTTTTTAGGACCTTCAGACTAATTTTATTATTGCCCCCCTGGATGTTTCCTGATGGTTCCTGTGAGCACTGCAACTGCACACAGCAAAACATACACACATAATTTACACTGTGCACCAACGGGCACACTTTTGCTAGTTTATATATATAAAAAAAAAGAAATACATATATAACTTTATCTCAAACAATCCCGGGCACTGTTCTTTAATTCCATCAATATTATTTTGACGTTTCAATGTGATGTCCCTCTGAATGTCTTCAACAAGCATCTACTTTCTCCTCACACTTCCCTTTTCTTGTTTGTTTTTTCCCCTTTTATCCATTCCTTAATCTGTCCTTCTCCTGTGCTCTGCTTAATGTAGGGTCCCTTACTAACAAATCTTCTGTTAATTATGACCTTTTTTGCTCTAGAAATATTTGCTATTTTGCCGTTTATAAAATCTGACTCCCAACATGTTCTCAGTTTCTCATTGTCTCTCTCTCCCATACATGCCAGGTCAAGGTGGAGATGTTGGATAATATGTATGACTTTATTGTATTTTATTACTGTACAGCACTGCATCTGCGTCCCCAAGTGGCACTTTATAAATAAACTATACATACATACATCCATACATACATACATAATATTATTATGCCCCTTATCTGCCTTTTCCTTCACATCATTTTAGGGTCATATGTGGTACACAGACCCGCCTCCTTGGCTCTTTCCTTTAAGCAGGCTCACATTAAACCTAAAATAAAAAAAAGCCTCCATTGGCCCCTCTGGTATAGCTAACTTTTGCCTGGTCTCTCTTTTACTGATAGCCTCTAAACTACTAGAATGTTTTATCTTTTCTTGTATCACTAATTATATTCATACTCATAATCTAATATACCTCTATGTTTGGGGACACAGTGAGACCCTTGTTGTTCCTCTTCTATACTATTCCACTGGGAGATTTAATTTATTTTATTCATCATCTGTATAGTCGTGATATATAAACCTACTTTTTAAGTCAATAACTCCTGACATCCAAGCTGATAAGTCCTGACATCCAATCTTGTATCTCCGACTGTCTCCTTGCCATCTCCTACTGAAATAAACCTGGTCCTAACTCAACTTTTTCTATTTCTGTTGACAATAACCCCATTTACCCTATTTAACCAACACATTGCATTTAATTATTAATAAAAAAATATTAATTCCTCTCTACTTTTCTAGCCAAATTAGCAATGTTGCTCTCTCCTCCAACTACTGCTATGCTTTTTTTTCTCTTATCCTATCACGCTTAGTCTATTATAACCTTATCCTTACTTCCTGCTTCCCATTTTTCTCACCTCCAGTCAATACTAAACTCTGCTGTACACATTGTTTTGTTCTCTAATAAACTTGAATTACAATCTCCCCTGTGCCACACAATACCCGGCGACTCCATATTATACAACATATTTTTTACAAAATCCTTCTCTTAATAGTTTAATCCTTTTACTCTGCTGCTCATTTTTTATATTTCTTCTCTAGTGTCCACATTTATCCCTACCCTCCAATCATTACAGAACCATTTTCAATACAGACCATCCACTTTCACGACTTCCTTCTGACTCCTCTTGTGGCTCCCATACTTGAAGAAACTTCAATCAGTAGGTTTAAATCTAATTTTATGTCCTAACTCTCTGAGCAGCTCTCAGAGCATGAGTACAGTATATTATTGTTAGATTAACACTGCTCAAGTTATCACTCTGCCACTTCTATCCATCTCTATGTATATGTATGTTACTCATCTAACTAGATTGTAAGCTCTATGGGGCAGGGACTTCTTTCCTTATGTCATATGGCTCAAGCACTTGTATACTTTTTTTTGTACATTATATTTATTTCTTTTTATACACATTTATTGTCCCCCTTGTATGACTTTTTCTATTGTAATATTGTACATTGCTGTGTCTCCAAGTGGCGCTATATAATTAGCAAATACATAGATACACACAAATGCCAGTAATATACTGCCAAAACAAAGCAAAACAATAATATGAATCTAGCCTTAATGTAAAAAATGTAAAAATAAAACCCACCTACTGCAGTGTAGAGGCTTCGGACTTTCCCTAAAGTGTGTCTCAGGGTATTTTGGCTCAATGTGGACAGGAAAGAGTCCTCCCAAGATGATGTCTCCAGCCAAGGAATAACCAATACCTTCTTCACTAGGCAGTCTGCACCCTTCCAATGACGTTTCACATACACACTCATTATACCATAACAGTATAAGAATGAAAAGCAAATGACAGGAGGAGCCAAATAATTTTAAGAATACCCGTGATTCCATGAGTTTTCTCTTGAAGTCTCTCTACTTTACTTTAAATGAGTGAACTAAATAGTAAAATATAATATTACTTATTATCTATTTTAATACACTCTAAAATATTTTTACCAAGTACCAGTAATGCATCAGAAAATGGTATTGACACATTTTTTTCATGTTTTAATCTACCAAACAGAACTTGTGATGGATAAGCATCACCACAGTCCCATTCCTGGTACAGATTATAATAATGTATTTCTTCCAAGCTGACCTTGGTAAAAATCAGGACACATTCTATATTAGAGCAGAACAATATGCTACTCTAAAAAGCCTCTACCATATCAGTACTCTTGTAGGGATTATGGGTAGCAGGACAGCAGCCTCCTGGGTAGGTTTTTCAATCTGACACAGACATCCATGTACATAAAGAATCCTGAATGTAGTTTAGTGACCACAAAAGTTTTTTACACACACACACACACACACTAACTTGGCTATAACTAGTATACTGGCTAGTTACCCAGCATTCAGTCACTATAAGGAAACAACAAGTTCACAGTTTTAACCTAAAACACAGAGTTTAAAACTGGTCAGTGCTTGTATTTTCCAAGGAATAGAGTAGGTGGTCTTTTATTAACACCTCAGATCTTCTTCCCAAAACTGCATCTTAATAAGTCAGTTGGGAAGCTGGAATAGTCTGAAAGAGAAGAGGAATGAAGGTCCCATTCAACAGTTTTAGTTGAAGCTCAAAAACAGATTTTCTCCAAAATAATACTTTTCTAAAGGAATATGGTTAAAACCTACATTCCATTTATCACCTGTCCTGTGTTTATTTTACATTCTTAAAGCCATATTTATAAAGGCGAAGTATCGCATTTTAGAAATGCCGCACCTTTAACGATCGGAAAAACGATTGTTAAACCTATTGTTAATTTTAGATTGGTTTAACGATCATTAATTTATGATCTTAAATTTAAGATACGATCTTAAATTACCGATACCAATCGTAAATCTATGATAACGAAATCGTAGATTTATGATCCCCATAGAATACCATTGCGGTAGTTTACTCGTGATCATCGTGATCATACATTAACTAACCCGCAGTACCCCTAAAAAGTGATACCGCGAGTTGATAAATATGGCCTTACATCCTCTCCATTTCTTATCACACCAACTATTGACACAAGGCTTAATCACACAGATATGTATATATTGTGTACCCCTGTCAGTGATTGTATCTAAAATCACTTGCTGAGGGAAAGAGAACTCAGGAAATAGATTGATCCCCAAACTCATATATGTTACCAATATTCTTTACCACCCTAAATCCTTCCAGTAACTGTGCCTTCTGTGGTATGTACAATAACACCATCTGGCCTTGCTACTTACTCCACCAATACAAAGAACCTCCTCCAAATGTTTTTTTTTTCTTCTTTTATGGCCTCTGAAATCTCTACTGTAAGTTTATCAACTTTCTCAGACTTGCCACTTTTTTTAGTGTCTTCTAATCTTTGTATTTGGGAAGAGACACTATATATAGCCACTTAGCAGTAAGACACAGCTGGAAGGGAAATTAAAGCTAGCAATTATTTAATTACACAGATCATTATTATTATTATTATATTTACCTGTTCTTACAGAAGTAACACACAGTCATCATAATTTGTTGATATTAAAAAGATTATAAATGTGTTATTTTAAGCACATTTCAAATATATATATATATATATTGTGACAAGGGAAACTGTCTTGCTAAAGGAGTAGTTGTAGATGGAGTGTATATACCACCCAGGCTGCAGTTATGGCTTCACTGAGGCTCCATGGGAAGTTAAAATGGAGTTCTGTAGTGAGGTGTTTAATTTACCCAGTTAGCAGGGCCCTGGAGTCTGGCTAGGAAGAGTGGGTGGGATTCTTAGCCAGTTAAGTCCACAGGTGGACTATTTAGCAGACAGCCTGGGTGTGGTTGTGTGGGGTTTGCTCTGGAGAAAATCCTGGAGGGAGTCCAGCTCTGCTAGCAGGCTCTGGTTCTATTGATTTAAGACAAGCAGTCAAATAGGGTTTTTTTGTTTTGGTAATGCAAAGACTGTCTGATTTATACTGGAAAAGACTGTTATTTTACCAGTAAAGAAACTGTGTGCTTGACGCTCAGAAGAGCTGGGATTTCTGTTCAGTTTCTTTAGTTTACCATTTAATAAACTACAGGCAGGAGCCTGCAACTGTTTATGGTTATAAAGTCTGCTGTCTCTTTCTTAAGGAATCGTGACACCACAGACACGACGATCCCACAAGTGGTAGGAGGATGCGGGCATAATAAGAGACAAAGACATTTAAAGGGAAAGTAAATAAGTGTACTGTGAACCGTTGGAGCAAAAGTCTTTATTTACAAGATGGATGAACTTGTGATGCAGCTTGCACGAGCCACTGTGGCCCAGCAGCAGACAAATACCCAGCTACAGCAGAGCATGGCTACCCAGCAAGAAACTAATCGTTTGCTGGCTGCGCAAATGACAAACCTGTCGGAGGCAATGAACACTCAATTAAGGACCCTGGTTAGGGAAGCAGAGAATGACAGACGAATGCTTACTGATGTTGTACAGCAGCTGGCTACTCAAAAACCTGAGGTGGCAAGGGTTGCCCAGGTCAACGATGGCTCGATTCGGGCAAGTAATTTTCTGCAAAAAATTACATCGCATGATGATGTCGAGGCTTTTCTAAATACATTCGAAAGGACAGCCGAAAGGGAGGCCTGGCCCAAAGCACAATGGGCGGGGCTTGTAGCGCCTTTTCTATCAGGAGATTCCCAGAAGGCATATTTTGACCTGGCTCCAGCAGATGCCCAAGACTATGAAAAACTCAGACTGGAGATACTCAGACGACTAGGAGTCACGCATGCAGTACGTGCCCAACGAGTCCACAAGTGGGCTTACCAGACTGCAAGGTCGCCTCGTGCCCAGATGTATGAACTTATACATTTAGTAAGGAAATGGTTACAGCCAGAAACCCTGACAGGGCCACAAATTGTAGAAAGGGTCACGATGGACCGGTTTCTTAGAGCTCTTCCTCAGAACTTGGCTAAGTGGGTGAGCCAAGCAGATCCAAAGTCAGCTGACAACCTTGTGGAATTGGTAGAGCGATATGTTGCTGCTGAAGATTTTGTAGCATTCCCCCCATCTCAGCGGAAATTCCCCAGGAAACCAGCATTTTCCAAGGCTATGGGGAAGTCTAGTGAGGCAAGGTATGACAAACCAGGGGTGGAGCACCCTGCCTTGGAGTGGCCGAAAAACTCTGGGAAGCCACCAGCCTCCCCTCGAGATCATGGACAGATACAGTGTTGGCGCTGCAATGAATGGGGACATATTGCTGCCAGGTGCCCTCTACAGGAAGCGGAAATGGATTGCAACTCAGCCAACTGTATATCATGGTTTGCTCATACTGTATGTACTGCAGTGACTGAAAAGCATTTGTCTCTTATAACAGTAAATGGAAAGACTGTACAAGCTTTGCTGGACTCGGGAAGTCTGGTAACTTTGCTGCATACCAGCCTGGTAAACCCAGACCAAATTAGTGAACATAATGTTGGGGTGGTATGCATCCATGGTGACTCTAAAAGCTACCCCACTGCCCTTGTTACCCTAGAAACCCCCTTTGGTAATGTCTGTCATGAAGTAGGTGTGTCTGCAGTCCTGATGCACAGTGCAATTTTAGGGCGAGATTTTCCACTGTTTTGGAAATTGTGGGAAAAACAGGTTTATTCACAAGAGATTGTGGAGGGGAGTCTGGGAAGTTCTATCATGCCATGTGACATAGACTCTGATGTTTCTGCAGTAGGGGTGACCAATGAAGAGTCTGACAGATTTCCCCTAGGCGTTTTGGCAGGTGAACCGGAGCTGCCACCTGAAACCTCTGGGGAATCGGTATTGCCAGAATTGCAGGTTTCCCGGGACAACTTTGGGACATCACAAATGAGAGATCCTACACTTTCTAGGGCCTGGGAAAATGTAAAGTTGCTTAATGGGGAGCCTCAAGAACCTGGGGCTGATAATATATTTCCTCATTTTTCTGTTAAAAGTGATTTGTTATACCGGGTTGACAAAGTCCAGGGTGAGATTGTGGAGCAGTTGATAGTTCCTCAAGCCTATAGAAGGATGGTGTTGGACTTGGCCCACAACCATGTCCTGGGGGGTCACCTGGGTCAAGAGAAAACCCAACAGCGGATTTTTCAGAGGTTCTTTTGGCCAGGAATTTATGCTGATATAAAAAAGTACTGTGTTTCTTGTCCGGAATGCCAGTTATATGCCCCTGTAGCTCACTTTCGTGGTCCACTAGTTCCATTGCCCATTATTGAGATTCCTTTTGAAAGGATAGCAATGGATCTGGTAGGACCACTGGTAAGGTCAGCTCGGGGACATCAGTATATATTAGTAGTGATGGACTATGCTACACGCTACCCCGAAGCTATACCTTTAAGAAACACTGTTGCTAAAACAATTGCTAAGGAATTATTCTACATGTTTACAAGGACTGGCATTCCCAGGGAGATCCTGACAGATCAAGGAACTCCTTTTATGTCAAAAGTCATGAGGGAGTTGTGCAACATGTTAAAAATTAGGCAGTTACGTACTTCTGTGTACCACCCTCAAACGGATGGCCTAGTAGAACGATTTAACAAAACCTTAAAAGGGATGTTAAGAAAGGTTGTTAACAAGGATGGAAAGGACTGGGATTGCCTTTTGCCATATCTTATGTTCGCTATAAGAGAGGTACCCCAGTCGTCAACAGGCTTTTCTCCTTTTGAGTTAGTGTATGGACGACATCCTAGGGGCCTGCTTGATATTGCAAAAGAGACTTGGGAACAGGAGGTAACTCCCAACAGAAGCGTCATAGAACATATCTCGCTTATGCAAGACAGAATTTCGGCAGTCATGCCCATTGTTAGGGAACATATGCAGCAAGCACAGATGGCACAGAGCCGGGTTTACAATCGCTCGGCCCGAGTTTGGACTTTTAATCGTGGGGACCGCGTGTTGGTACTCGTGCCCACGGTTGAGAGTAAATTCCTGGCCAAATGGCAGGGTCCTTATGAAATAAGGGAGAAAGTAGGGGACGTGAACTATAAGGTGTACCAGCCGGATAAGCGTAAAAAAGAACAAATTTACCACGTGAATTTAATAAAACTTTGGAAGGATAGGGAGGTTCTCTCTGCCACTTCCCAACCCCAAAGTCAGGTGGGAATTCAGGATGTAAAGGTAGCTGAGACTCTATCAATGTCTCAAAAACAGGAAGTCAGGGAGTTCCTACAGCAAAATACTGATGTCTTTTCTGAAGTGCCAGGCTGCACTACAGTAATACAACATGATATTATTACTGATTCCCAAACTAGAGTCCGTCTAAAGCCCTATCGGATCCCAGAAGCCCGAAGGCAATCAGTAGCAGAAGAAGTACAAAGAATGCTTAATTTAGGGGTCATAGAGAGGTCTAAAAGTGAATGGAGTAGCCCCATTGTGCTAGTACCCAAGCCAGATGGTTCTTTGCGCTTCTGTAATGACTTCAGAAAAGTAAATGAAGTTTCCAAATTTGATGCCTACCCCATGCCAAGAATTGATGAGCTGGTGGAAAGGTTAGGTCCTGCTAGGTATATATCAACCCTTGACTTAACCAGGGGATATTGGCAAGTACCACTTACAGGAACTGCTAAAGAGAAAACGGCATTTTCCTCCCCCCAGGGCCTTTTCCAATATGTTAGAATGCCGTTTGGTCTCCAAGGGGCCCCAGCAACGTTCCAGAGGATGATGGATCAGATTTTTGACCCTCATCAGCATTTCGCCTCTGCCTATTTAGATGATGTGGTGATTTTCAGCCGAGATTGGGAAAGTCACCTTCCAAAGGTTCAAGCTGTGCTTAACTCCATCAGAAAGGCAGGTCTTACTGCAAACCCCAAAAAATGTGCTATAGGACTAGAGGAAGCCCGATACCTGGGCTATACCATTGGTCGGGGTGTTATAAAACCTCAGATTAACAAGGTTGAAGCAATCAGGGGTTGGCCACAACCCATTAATAAAAAGCAGGTTCGGACCTTCCTTGGCATGGTGGGCTATTATCGAAGGTTCATTCAAAATTTTGCCTCCATAGCGGCTCCTTTAACTGACCTGACTAAGGGAAAGGGGTCTGTCATGATTAAATGGGGTCCTGAGGCTGAGAGGGCTTTCTTGAAATTAAAGACAGTGGTGTGTCAGAAACCAGTATTGGTTGCTCCTGATTTTAAGAAACCCTTTGTGGTACAAACAGATGCTTCTGGAGTTGGCTTGGGGGCAGTTTTATCACAACAGGTGGATAAGGAGGAACACCCAGTTGCATATTTAAGTAGGAAGTTGACCCCTGCTGAAAGGAACTATAGCATTGTGGAACGGGAGTGCCTGGCAATAAAATGGGTGCTAGAATCTCTACGATACTATTTATTGGGTCGTCACTTTGTGCTCATCACAGACCATGCTCCTCTCACCTGGATGTCACAAGCAAAAGAAAAGAATGCCAGAGTCACACGCTGGTTTCTCTCTCTCCAAAACTTTAGCTTTACAGTGGAACATCGTGCAGGCAAGATGCAAGGCAATGTGGATGCTTTGTCAAGGTCCCACTGCATGGCTGCAAGTTATGTTCGATCCCACAAGGTCGAACAGAGGGGGGGGGATATGTGACAAGGGAAACTGTCTTGCTAAAGGAGTAGTTGTAGATGGAGTGTATATACCACCCAGGCTGCAGTTATGGCTTCACTGAGGCTCCATGGGAAGTTAAAATGGAGTTCTGTAGTGAGGTGTTTAATTTACCCAGTTAGCAGGGCCCTGGAGTCTGGCTAGGAAGAGTGGGTGGGATTCTTAGCCAGTTAGTCCACAGGTGACTATTTAGCAGACAGCTGGGTGTGGTTGTGTGGGTTTGCTCTGGAGAAAATCCCGGAGGGAGTCCAGCTCTGCTAGCAGGCTCTGGTTCTATTGATTTAAGACAAGCAGTCAAATAGGGTTTTTTGTTTTGGTAATGCAAAGACTGTCTGATTTATACTGGAAAAGACTGTTATTTTACCAGTAAAGAAACTGTGTGCTTGACGCTCAGAAGAGCTGGGATTTCTGTTCAGTTTCTTTAGTTTACCATTTAATAAACTACAGGCAGGAGCCTGCAACTGTTTATGGTTATAAAGTCTGCTGTCTCTTTCTTAAGGAATCGTGACACCACAGACACGACGATCCCACAATATATATATATATATATATATATATATATATATATATATATATATAAAATAGAAATGTGTTTATAATATATTAATTATCTTTTTAATATAAATGTAAATATAGTTAAAAAGGTAATGTTAGTTTTGAAGGGTAACTCTAAAACCCCTCAAAAGCCCACTTTCATTATACTCTTAACTGTCTCAGATGCTCTCACACTGATAAATAGCTACTTACAGACAGCAGATCCCTCCCCGTATCCTACTTCCCTTCTGGGTAATGACTGTCAGTCATGACCGCAACAGTGACTTCACAGCCAATGGCTGTGTGTGAGAAGAAGCAGAGGAAGAGGGAGTTCTGGCGAGCGATCGGCTATGTGTATGTAGCTATATCTCAGAATGGGAGCATCTGAGACAGGTAAGATTATAACGGAAGTGGGCTTCTGGGGGATCATCTTTCAAAATATCTTAAGTTATTTTGGGTCTGTTGTTACTCTTTAATAATTTATTCTGTAAATTATATTGTAAACTTAGATGTTTAGGTGATTAGATAGGTCATCAATGACTCTTGGAATATTGGTGCTATAATAAGGCACCACCTACTTTATATAAGTCACCATGGAGTTTTACTATTATGCAACTTTACCCGTGGCCTTGTGCTTGTCATAGATTTTCTTTGGTGTTGATGCAATATTTTATTTTAAAAAATTTGAGATTTATTTTCTGGCCTTATTTTTTAAGTCAGTTTTATTTATATTAGCTGGATGTTTGTCTACTATTTTGGACATAGTTTAGCACTATTACCATTTTTGGCTACAGAGACTATGAACTTTATAGATTTGATACTTTTTAATGTTTTATCCACTGGTGTTTATATTTATTTAGTATTATTATGTTTGTATACTAACCACAAGGTGAAACAAGGAAACTATAATTAAAGGAATATTCTATTATTATTTTATCTTGTAGTTCAAGTAATGTGATGTAAACCCTATTCTTGTCTATCGGGAGCTCATAGCTAGATGCTATCAGAAGCAGAGGGGCTTGGAAAGAAGAAGAGCCCCAGCAGCTACAATAGCATAACTTGTTTTGCAAATAAAACATTTTAAAATATAGTTTGGCCAATCGCCAGAACTCAGTTAATCATATTAGACTTTCATTCCACTTTAATAACTGGATAACATTACAAATTAAAACACGGAGAAAAAGTCTATATTTCATACACAGTTGGCATGTAACAACAGGAAATAAATGCAAAATAGTCCTAAATACAAGATCAAATTGATTTATATTTATATTAAACAGTGTATAAAAGTGTATTTTTTAAAAAATAAAAACAACAACAATACAAAAGTTTAATACACATTAAAACTCTGTAAAGACTTAAGGAAATTTTGATAGATGGTTACAACCAAATTATTATAATTATAATGTTAATGTATTGTTATTTTTATGGATTTATACAGTGCCAAAATCTTTTGTGACACTTTACAATTACATTGATACATAAGAGGAAAACATATATGTTACAAACAAGGGTTTTGTATGTAGACCCATATGGTTTTGTATATGTAAACCCAGGCAAGACTCAGAAGACCATCCAAGGTGTACTAATAGAAAATACTCAGGGAGATTCAATAAAAGTTCTTATTGTTAAAAATGGTGCTAATTTTGCACCAACCAATCGGATATTATTTAACATTTGAAAGCTAACATCTGATTGGTTGTGGCAAATTTAGCACCATTTTTAACGATAAGAACCTTTATTGAATAACCCTGCTTATCGTTAAAAATGGGGCTAATTTTGCCCCAACCAATCTGACATTATTTAACATTTGAAAGCTAACATCTGATTGTTTGGGGCTAAATTAGCACCATTTTTAACGATAAGAACTTTTATTGAATAACCCTGATGTGTGGTTAATAAAGTAACCACACACACCATATCTTCTACTGATTCCTTCTTTAATGCAAAAGAGAAAGAGAGAACAAATAGCAGATTGAAAGAAGCCCATTACCACTACACTGTGTAAATTACATTAGGATAAATATACACATAATCTCTCTTCTAAGCACAAATCACAGCACTTTTACAGTGACATTTTGTTAATTTTCAATGTGTATTATGCAAAGTGAAAAAGAGACTATTCACAATATATTCTCAGAATGTTCTTTGAAAGTAAAAATACCTATGTGATCTGTTCATTTCTGGGTGTAATAATATAATATAACATTTTGGAAAGAAAATACAAACAAGAAGCCCAGCACTTGAAGACAATATGGCAAAGATTTCTACTGCCACCATCTGTTTACCTTTGGTACTGAGGTAAGCTGGGATAAATGTCACCCAAACAGTAGCAAATACCAGCATGCTGAATGTAATGCATTTTGTCTCATTAAATGTATCTGGAAGATTCCTAGCTAAAAAGGCAACTAATAGACTTATAGTAGCAAAGAAACCCATATACCCCAATACACAAGCAAATAACACTGTCGATCCTTCATTACATTCTATTACAATGGTTCCTATTTCAGCTGTCATATTGAATTCTACAAATGGAAGCGCTTTTGTCAACCAAACAATGCACAGAGCTATCTGAATCATTGTACAGACAGGGACAATATAAACAGGGATCCTGAGTCCCACCAGTTTGGTTAGTTTACTGTTTGGATTTGTAGCACTGAATATTAATATGACAGTAATAGTCTTGGCTAATATGACAGAAAGACAAACTGAAAATATAATAACAAATATGACCTGCCGGACCATGCAAGTTATCAAGTTGGGTCTACCAATGAATAATAAGGAACATAGGAAACCAAACATGAGCATATGGAAGTAGATAGCTGAGTTCTCGGTTATTGCCTTTACAATTGGAGTCTGGTGCTTTATATGAACAGGGAAGAACACAGAGAGTGTAACCAGCAAAACAGATTGAAACACAAGCAGAGAGGATCCCATCATCTCCTGGTAAGAAGGAACTGAATGGCTTTTAGTAGACACTTCTCTTTTCTACTGTCAGGCCATTTGTCTTCTGGGCATCTTACACATTCAGTCTCATCTAAATAAATCAGTAGAATTCTGTTATAAAATTATATGCAATCATTTATATTTTTGCAGACAGGATATATCACTGAAAAAAAAAAGGTTATTATACATGTTTTGTAAAAAAAAAAAAAAAAAAAAGATACACCTTAATAACAAATCACATAAATAACCCTGCACCTACACCAAGCACTGATCTAATATTAGATATTATTTCTAAAGGTGCAGGATTCCAGTGGTGACCACTATCAGAATATAGAATGTATAGAAAATACAACAGAATACGACATAACATATGTCCATAGACAATTGGTTTTTATCTGTATTTCAATAATAATAGAATACCTCAGAAAATATTTATTATTATTTAATTCCATCAGAATTAAATTTAGGACTAAAAGTTTGTTGAAGTATTTCCATGGAATATCGCAGATAAAATTCATTTTTTGGTACATTCGAACACCACTTATACAACATGATTAATGATTTTAATAATGTACTACAACTTTCTTTTTTTTTACTGAAGGAATTAGTTTCTGCCTTAAATGTTTTTAAAAGAAAATGTTAGTTCAGAAAGTTATAATTAGAAATCTATTTCTTTGGAATTAAAGGACTACTGAACTGGAGTGAAGGAATCAGCTACCATAAATAGTACTCGTTTACAGCTAAAAAAGGGATTGTGATCGGAACTTGGTTTGCACAAAGTTGGATGCCCCCTCTGAGCGCATCCAGTCACTACTGTACATGCTTGAGCAGGAAAATTCCAAAATGTTTTCTTGCCACAAACAAGCAACTGTACATTTGTAATATACAAACACGAGGTAAGAGTAGAAGCAACTACCACTCCTAAAATTATTTTATAAGGGACCAGGTTTCTAAAAAAAAAAAAAAAAAATCACCTTGGCTATTGAGCTGTCCTTTAATATGTTTTTTGCAGTAAAATACACTCACTCACTAAATGATGTTGATGTTGCCCAACAATTAGCTAACCTATGTACACACAGAAGCTTATAACATCTGTAAGTTATGTACAGTACATATACTTCCTTCCCATAGCTATTTTTTTTGTAATTTGTCTTTCTGATCTTTGAAGAAAATATAAAGAATCCTAATTTTTTATATGCATAATTTATATATGTGTATTCTCAGTTTATGATAATTGATAATACCCAATGCAAATGTTCAATGTTCTATTTTGTATTGGGGAAAAAATAAAATATAATAAGTTAAATATTACAAACCATAAGGATTTAGAATTTCTCCATCAGAACATGGCACACAGTCAAAACAACAGATCGTTTGCCCCAAGTGTGGCCTTCTGTGACCCTTGGGACATGGATCACTGCAGACTGATAGGACCTGAAGGAAATTCTCATTAATTATCATGCAATATTAATATATGCAAATATAAATACTCCAAAGGTGGGGGGTCAAAGTTCCCACTTATCAGCACACTGCATATGGTATTAAATGAGTTCAGCACTACTTTAATTAAGATTAGTCATGTGGTTTTCTGGGTGAGGCTATATCTGTCATAGGAAAGTCAGAGATGGGACACCCCCCCCTGTTCACAGTGTTTGCTTTCCTGGTAGATACACCCTGCTTATGTATATATATGATCATCCCCAAGATTGTCTACAAAAGAGGGATGTGTGCAAAACAAGAATTTAAAGGGTATCTGATTCTAGCATGGGTGCCAGTTCAAGAAAACAGAGTTTTACACATGGTATAATAGCAAAGGATTAGACATTGCAACTTTCTATATATCATTTAAGTATTGTTTCCTCCATTCCATAAAATCTTCTCTTGTTGAATAACAAGTTCCTGGCCTCTAAGAGATCCTGCATCATAATAACCAACACGGACATACTGATTACTTCCATTAGGGAACAGCTGCCAGTTCACAATGTCCACATTGATAGGAGCATCTCCATTCTCATCGAAATATATTCTCTCTCCTCCAGTGTTGTTAAAGTTAACTCTTCTGATATAATGTAAAAGCTGGGGAGAAAGTTTGTAAAATGTGACAGAACAGAACAATGGTCTTAAACTTGATCAAGTTCTAAAAGTAATCAACTAATCAATTGAATTATTTAATCATGTGCTAATTTGCTTATTAACCTTTATTAAATATTGACAAGCCTGTAGTTTTAATTTTTTTTTACCCTACAGCAAATCAATTAATAACATTTTTTGTATTTTTTTTTGGTTGGGCTCTTTAAAAGGCACTTTCCAAAACATCAAAGGGACACTTAACAGATTTTATGTACTGTGTTAGTAGATAAAATCTGTTTCTATTATTCACAGGGAGGTGAGAACGCTTATTCCCACCTCCCTGTGTAAATAAAACACCCAGGGATCACTGCCAACTTCCTTACCGCCGCTCTTCTAGGCTAAATCTCAACTGTCATGAGCGTGTTTTGCAAGCACCAATCTTCTGCACATGCACACCAATACAAAAGATAGGCACGCCATCGGGCAGCTCGGTTCATCTGACTGGCTTTCTCAATTCAGAATGACTTGTACAAGAATCTGTGGCAACTATTTCCCTGGAAAGTCCACTTAGCATATCACAGCCAGGTGTTAAGGGCGTGATTGCATAGTGGCTAAGAGTTGTTATAGAACGCCCAGGGTAGGTGTCAAAACAGCATTGTAGATGGCAGACAGTTGTGTCAAACCCCCCACCTCTATTTAAGCTTGGTTTCTTTATTTTCACATAATGTCCTCCTTGACACCTCTCTTGAACCAGTATGTTCCTTTGCCAATATGTTAACATTCAATCTCAAAGGTATGTCCTTTATCCTTAAGATGCAGGTACACGGCTCAGTCTTAGACACTATGCAATCACTTCCTAACACCTGGCTTTGATATGCAATTGGGATTTTCCAGGGTACATAATTGCCACAGATCCTTGTACAAGTCATTCTGAATTGAAAATCCAGTCAGATGACTAGCGAGAAATCTTTAGCACTAAACTTCAAGTCCATTTGATCTAATTGAATACAACAGATATACCATGACCTAGATGAATGAGAACCTTCACAACATACTCATCTTAGATACTTATAAATACCATTTTAGTGTCCCTTTAAACATGGATCTACCCCGCTAATCTATTTTATGTTATTCTTGCCTTTTTCAAAGATGCTTCTTAATCTACTTACACACTGCTTTGCTGTGGCTCTCTCCTCTTCTCTGCAGCTTTTCAGTCATCAGTCAAAGACCCATGATACTGATATCATGGCCAATGGCTTGCAGCCATTACTGAGGATGCCTCCTCTGCTGCTGTGCATGCATGTAAAATTATGTAGCAGCAGAAGTGGTGGTGCTCTCTTGTGTTCCTGCAATATGCCCGAAAGCAGATTTTAATGTCCAAACTCCACGAGTTTGACCATAAATCCTGCCTCTCCCTCTCTGTCAGCAACGTTAATTAGAATGTGT
Source organism: Hymenochirus boettgeri (assembly GCA_019447015.1). Classification (NCBI taxonomy): domain Eukaryota; kingdom Metazoa; phylum Chordata; class Amphibia; order Anura; family Pipidae; genus Hymenochirus; species Hymenochirus boettgeri. Next base: position 303,491,896 of record CM033476.1, on the reverse strand, counting down.
CAATTTATTGGTCAAAAAGTGTGCAGCTTTGCTGACCGCTCATCCTCCCTTATCAAAAAATTCTAATAGTGTGATTTCCTTTCTACCCAGAGCTTCCGGAGTTCCGTGGCTATAACGAGAAGGAATTCTCTACATTCTATTTACAGTCCAAAAGACTGGCTCCTGCCAAGGTGAGGTAGTCCAATAGCCTGGGTGCTACTATAAGATGGCAGAAATACAAATATGTAGGAACAGGAGATCCGTATTCGACATCCCATATATTGTACCACTACTCACGTAGTTTACTTGGTCCGGTGTCCTTGTAATTTATGTAGGAAAAACTGACTTGATGCTCAGAATTAGAATGGACGGACATAGATCCGCAATTAATACAGCTTTTCGTGATGGCAAAACTGTAAAACCTGTTGCCATGCACTTTTTGGAAGCCAAGCACCCTGCTACAGATTTTCAGTTTTGGGCGATTGACCATGTGCCCTTTTTTACGGAAAGTTGGTAATAGGTCTAAGATCCGGTTAAAACGGGGAAACATACTGGATACATTATTTAAACACGGTACACCCCAATGGACTTAATGAAAACTACTCACTAAGATAAATGAAGGTTTGTTATCTGTAGGCCAAGTCTCAGTATACTTAAAACAGGCTGCTGCAATCCAGTGGTTGGGCCTCACCACAACCCACAGTCCATGAAACTGAATGAAGAAACTGGAGAGAGCCAAATAGTAGTATTATTCCAACAGTGTCAAACCAATTTATTGGAGAAATCACACGCACAACATGTTTTGGGCCTAAAAGCGGTCCTTCCTCAGATGCATCAACAGACAGTGTGAGCCCAAAACCCTTATATACACATTTACAATATTACAAAAACATGCACCTGCTCCATCTAGTGGCCAGGTGTCTGCATAACAGAACATAGGGAAACATTACAACAATGTATCTATTTTCAAAGCAAAGACAAAGTAACAGTTCAAGAAAAGCACATATTGAAACAGGAGGAATGCAAGGTAGGGTAAGGAACTTACCCACCTTCTCCATAAGAAAATATGTGGACAAATCCATATGTAGACAATTTTCATTACCTATATGGAAAGAAGAGGAAGAAAAAATGTAATAGGTACGAAACATAATTAAAGATAATAAAGATAATAAAGTGTTAAGTGAATCCCTGATGGAAAAAGATCTTGGAGTTTTGGTGGATAACAAAAGGTAGCAAGCAGTGCCAGGCAGCAACAGCCAGAGCCAGCATGGTATTGTCTTGTATAAAGAGAGGTATGGGTTCAAGGGAGGAAAATGTAATTCTCCCTCTTTACAAAGCATTTGTAAGGCCTAATTTGGAATATGCAGTGCAATTTTGGAATCCTGTGTACAAAAAGGACATCTTTGAAATGGAAAAGGTTCAGAGAAGGGCAACTAAATTAATAAGGGGATTGGGGGAGCTTGAATATGAAAAGAGACTGGAAAAGTTACAATTATGTACGCTGGAGAAAAGGCGCTTGCATGGGGATATGATTACTGTGTATAAATTCATTAACGGACCATACAATAAATCTGGGGCATTGTTCACCAATAGAACATGTCAAAGGACACAAGGACATCCCTTAAGACTTGAAGAAAGAGGTTGAGGCTTCAAGTTCGGAAAGGATTTTTCACTGTGAGAATGGTAAAGCTATGGAACTGTCTTCCGGACGTTGTTATGACAGGTACATTGGTCAGTTTAAAAAAATTCTGGATGAGTTTCTGCAAACAAGGAATGTTGCAAGTTACTAGTATTGATACATAAAGTAGAGATGATCCACTTGGAGTCAGAAAGGATTTTTTTTTCCCTTCATAAATTTGGTGGGGTTTTTTTTTGCCTTCCTCTGGATCAACAGTTAGGCAGGAAACGAGGATATTGCTAGATGGGTTGGACTGGATGGACGGGTGTCTTTATTCAACCTCAGATACTATAAACTATAAACTATAAAAGATAACATTTAATGCTATAGTCATCATTAAGGCCCTGGGGTTCCATAGTACCCATCAAATCAATCCATCTCAATTCTTTCTGTAGTAGACTTCCTTTTATCTCCACCCCTTTGTGGTAAAGATATTTTTTGAGCACCAATCCATTTAAAGCTTGCCATAGTGTGTTTGTGAATAAAGAAATGTTGACCAACAGGTGTGTGCGTCTTTTTTTGATCAGGGTCATAGTTTCTAATGAACCTTTTATGTTCATTAATCCTACTCTTAAACTGTCTGGAAGTTTGGCCAACATACATTTTGCCACAAGGGCATTTCAATGCATTAACAACAGAATCGGTTTCACAGGTGAAGAAACCTCTGATAGGAATATTATGCCCTTTCAGAGGGTGGGTAACTGACCACCTTAAATTATACAATGGCAATTGGCACAATTAAGGCTGCAAACATTCCCTTTTTAGGTTCACCAAAAAGTCTACTCTTGTTTTTTTCACAGATTTTTAAATCTGCGTGTACTAGCCTGTCAGCTAAACTCTTAACTCTCTTGTAAGAAAAAAGAGGGGGTTCTATAAACAGTCTCACAAATTGGGCATCTTTTTGTAAAATGGACCAGTGTCTTAGGATAACTTCCTTCAGCTTCTGGCTGTTGGGTCCAAATGTGCTTACAAACGGAATCCTTCTGCTTTATTGGTATTCTTTTTAGGAAGAAGTAAACTGTTTCTTTCAACCTTAAGTACCTCATTTCTAGTTCTTTCTAGAGCCTTACGTTTATAACCCCTGTCCATAAAATTCTGGATCATTTCATCAGAGGCATGCATAAATTTATCATCAGTAGAGGTAATCCTACGGGCTCTAAGCAGTTGTCCCTTAGGGATTCCTTTAATAGTCCCTGATGTATTGTAACTTTCAGCACGCAATAAGTTATTACGCTCAGTGTTTTTTTTTTAATTATCAGTAGTTATGGATTCACCATTTTTCTGAATCAGTACATCTAAATAATGGATCTCATTTCTGTTAAATTCAGCTGTGAATTTAACTGTTTTATGTCCTTTATTGAGTGTTTCAATCATGTCAAGTAACTCTTTCTCACTAGCACCCCACACCATTTTTTTCTTACAAGAGAGGTAAGAGTTTAGCTGACAGGCTAGTACACGCAAATTTAAAACCTGTGAGAAAAACAAGAGTAGACTTTTTGGTGAACCTAAAAAGGGAATGTTTGCAGCCTTAATTGTGCCAATTGCCATTGTATAATTTAAGGTGGTCAGTTACCCACCCTTTGAAAGGGCATAATATTCCTATCAGAGGTTTCTTCACCTGTGAAACCGATTCTGTTGTTTATGCGTTGAAATGCCCTTGTGGCAAAATGTATGTTGGCCAAACTTCCAGACAGGTTAATAGTAGGATTAATGAACATAAAAGGTTCATTAGAAACTATGACCCTGATCAAAAAAAGACGCACACGCATGTTAGTCAACATTTCTTTATTCACAAACACACTATGGCAATCTTAAAATGGATGGTGCTCGAAAAAATATCTTTACCACAAAGGGGTGGGGATAGAAAGAAGTCTACTACAAAAGAATTGAGATGGATTGATTTGTTGGGTACTATGGAACCCCAGGGCCTTAATGATGCCTATAGCATTAAATGTTATCTTTAATTATCTTTAATTATGCTTTGTACCTATTCCATTTTTTCTTCCTCTTCTTTCCATATAGGTAATGAAAATTGTCTACATATGGATTTGTCCACATATTTTCGTACCTTGCATTCCTCCTGTTTCAATATGTGCTTTTCTTGAACTGATACTATGTCTTTGCTTTGGAAATAGATACATTGTAATGTTTCCCTATGTTCTGTTATGCCTGACACCTAGCCACTAGATGGAGCTGGTGCATGTTTTTGTTATAGTGTAAATGTGTATATAAGGGTTTTGGGCTCACACTCTGTTGATGCACCTGAGGAAGGACCGCTTTTAGGCCCGAAACATGTTGTGCATGTGATTTCTCCAATAAATTGGTTTGACACCGTTGGAATAATACTACTATTTGGCTCTCTCCAGTTTCTTCATTCTTTTACTCACTAAGATTTTTCTTGAATGAAAGATGATTATAGAATCTCTCTGTTGTCTCTTTGTTGAGTTTACTATCAGTGTTAGATGCCGCTTTGTGTCTTTTTCTCTCATTACTTTACTGAGTAGAGATGAGCCAATAGGAATCAAGTATTCTTTCAGTATATGATTAAAGTATAAATAGAATGTTCTAAATACCATTTTGTAGATTTTTATGGGTATCGTCTTAGATCCACCTTTGGAGGTATATTGGTATTGATATAAAATATATATAATACACAAGTGTGATATTTTATAATGGGAGCTGCAGTGGTATATATCCTTATAAAAATCACTCAGCTATGTCACTAAGTGACTCATTTCTTATATTTCTTATATCCCACTACTCCGCCCATTTCAGTGTTCATGCCTGGACAATGACCCAGCATTTTTTGCAGTGTTTAACTTCACTAAAAGAACCTGCTGGAGCTGCTTCCTGTCACTTCATAACCAATGTCTCTCTCCTGCTCCACAAAGATTTGTTTAACCACATAGATGCTGGGCTGGCCTCGTGCTTCTATATGGTCAGGGAACTCCTCGGTGGCGTAATATCCTTATATTACACTGTAAGGGGCGAATTATTCCTTATATATTACACATTAGAGATTTTTAGCACTTTTTAGAATTATAGCACTTTAAAAATAAAAATAAAATGTAACAATTTGGCAGCACTTTATACACTATTTAGCACCTTAGAAAAACTGGTTTTAAAGAGGGTTACACTAGAAACAATTGGTGTTTTTATAAGGCTAGCCTCACTTGGGGCAATTTTACTGGTTCATGACAACTTTATGGGCCTTATTTACCCAGAGGTGCAAATTGCTCCAGGCAAATGTGGCTTCTGGTATTTAATACTGGATTTACACCTGGTGGTAAATCCCAAAAGGGATTTTACCCCAGTGTCACTTTAAGACCAGCCATTAGCTGGTCTTAAATTGTGGAGTTGAAAGTGGTGCAAATCCTTTATTAAATAGATTTCGCTGGTTGGATGGGTGTCTTTTGTGAAACTGGTGCAGCCAGTGCAATTATGGGGTTAAACTTGTGCTAACCTATTGAATATTGGTTTAATCCCTATTTTTAGCACAGTACGCCTTTGTAAATCAGGCCCTATAACTTTATAAGAGATAATGTATTCTTAATTCTGAACAAAGTTTTTTTTAATAGTTTTTATATCAACTTTGAATACTAGCGCTTTTCACGTTGACATAAGTAACCACACTATGGTCAGTGATTTTATGCTTTTATATTATGTTCTCTGCTATGCACGATGTATGCTTTACTCAGATTGTTTTCTGCTATGCACTATGTATGTTTTACTCAGATTGTCTAATAAGGGTATGATTTATACCATTGCACCTGAATGATGATGTCATATGGAGGGTGGGGCATGGGATATTTAAATGTGTGCACACATGGGTTTGAATTGTTTGGCTTGAGAAAGGTCCAAGGTCAGGGACCGAAACGTTGCCTGTTTACCACTAATAAATTATGTTATAAAGTTATATATATATATATATATATATATATATATATATATATATATATAATTGTTCAAATATAAGCAGCACTCACGGGACTTGTAAATTTGAAGAAAGAACGTTTTTATTCACACGACGTGTTTCAACCCTGCTCACAGGCTGTCATCCTGATGATAGGAGATTTTGTGAAAAATAAAATTAGATGATTCAAAGGTTGAAATCCTATCTAAACCCATTTGACAAGCAAAAAATCCCACTAAATGTCAATCTCCCACATGTCCTGAATCAAACGGTATGCCATATGCATAGGTGCACACAGAGACGTGGCCACCAACTAGCTCAAATGGGACTCATGCCCAAGTGCAATTACAAGAAAAAATCAAAGTGTTCTGTTATTTGAACAGCCTATTCAACTTGGAAATACCCCACACAAACTATATATTTTTGGAATCTACACACCTTCAGCTATGTAAAGGTGTCATGCTTTCATATATTCACGAAGAATTTGAGATACTGTTATTCATAGAACTCCGTCCTTTGGGAATGTTTGTGAAAAAATAAAATGAGAGGACTCAAAGGTTGAAATCCTACCTAAACCCACTTGGCAAGTAAAAAAACCCACTAATTGTCAATCTCCCACATGTCCTGAATCAAATGGTATGTCATATTCGTGGGTACAAACAGAGATGGGGCTACCCATTTGCAATTGCAATTACAAGAAAAAAATCAAAAACCGCCACAACCCACACCCACTCCCCCTTTTAGTGGTATTTTAGTGAAAACTGGTTAGTACGGAAAGTCACACAAGTTTGTCTTTTTTTGGTACCTCTGCAAAATTTCCTACTAAAATAGGCTTAGTTTCCCTTGAAATCGGACAAATAATGATCTGCGTTTACTTTACTGATATCACAGGGGGCACTGGGAAGCTTGGAGAAGACAAAGTTTTTTGCAAATTTAAAGTTTTAGGGTAAAAAAAAAAGATGTGTGTATCACTTTAAGATTCTTTTTGTGTGCAGTTTTTTTTTTAATCATTCCCAAAGATAATCATGATATCATCTTAAGGAATGATAATGAATAAATGCACGTTTTCCAATTCTAAATCCGATCCGATTTATTGGCAAAGATCAATAATTTAGTGATCAGAAGTGATCACCAAATTTTGATCTCTGTCCCCCTAAGTAGCAAAGATTTAGAAAAAATTCTATTTGTGAATGGAACTTTGAGTTCCATTCACAAAAAGTATAGTAAAGCTGTCACACTGACAGCTTTACTAAACCAGGTACTGCACTGTGATCTGAATGGAGATCGCATTGCATTATTTCCACTAGACCACCAGGGGCAGGATTGTACCTCTCTATGGGAAGACCCCAGTGAAGGAGGAAGCTCCATGATGTCACTGGGGTCTCTCTTTCCGCATTGAACACTTTCTCTTTGTGGGACCAGCTGATGCTATATAGTCATGTCTTGAAGGTAGGATATCTTCCAACCCCCCCCTAAGATTTGGATGAAACCAAGGGGGGATTGAGGGGGCTAGCGGGGGCAGTTGAATGTTGCCCCCCCGATCACCTCTAGCATGGCCAGATTTTTTTTAAAGGGACGGCCACAGAACCTGTATTCATGTACACACACCTACTGACCCACTCTTCCATTTCTGTGGCAGACATACTTAAAGGGTAACTATAGTCAAAAATAAATTTTGATCTCACAGGTACATACAGCAAATGAGGTACCCATTCATTCATGTGGCAATCATGTTTAAAGGGTAAGTATAGTATAAAAAAACACATTTTGACCAATCATCAAAAAAGTTATTCTTTTATCCCCCAACCTGACACGAGTACACACACCAACTGACCTGCCTTTAATTCATGTGACAGCTATATTTAAAGGGTAAGTAAAAAAACAACAATGTCCTCATCATTGGTATTATTGACCTTTAAAATCACATTCCCTTCCAAAATGAGGCCTATCTGCCAAATTAAAAGTTTATACTTTCCTATACTTTCCCTTTCTAGTTGTTATTGAAATGGAATGCTTTTCTCGGGGGATTTCTGCTGCTTTAACAATGATATGAATGTTGATATAGCTAATCACACTTTGCTTTAAGGTTAAAATATTGACATACTTTTTTCCCCCTAAAAGCAACATTACTATTTGATAATTACATATATATTACCTGCCAAGGCCGATGATTATAAATTTTGGCACATGATCCATTTTTGAATGGTCCTTTTCCTGGAACACAGGTGTTCATCTGGTGCAAAGCATGAGCTATGGCGAAAACTGCATTATGGACTTTGTATGTAAATTTAAAGTTGTAAACATCATAAATATTGGGATCAATAGTGTCCAGTCTCTCCTTTCCTGTGCACCAAGCAATGTCTTTGTTAAGAACAGGTGAAGATGTATTATTGTATAGATCCTGTCCGGGCCAAACACAGTGAAAAGCATTCTCCCAAAATGTCTTCATGAAAATATCATCAGGATATGTGGAAGGATGGATGCTGTAAAGAAATTCCTTAAATCCTGGGATTTTACCACCTCGAACTGGTATTGCAAGGCTTCCATTTAATGTTATTAGAATTTCTTTTCTAGGGAAGTCAGAAGTAATGGACCAGCCGGCAGTACCAACCCACACTTTGTTAGTGATATTGTGAAAAGATGCCTCCTCCATTAAAGAGATAAGGTTTTCTATAGTACAATATACTATGATCACTCTTGCACTTGATTTCTTGATGATCTCTATTATACGGAATACAGCCTTTATGGAATTGACTGTAGGAAGTATCTCTTGAAATGCAATGCATCCACCACTGGTTTCAATCTCATTAGTTAACAAGTGTGCTCGGGCCTTACCATAGTCATTGTCAGAAAATATAATACCCACCCATGTCCAGTTAAAGTACTTAGCCAACTGACCAGTAGCAAAAGCTTCAAAGTTACCATTGTAGACTGTCCTAAGGAAGGATGGGAATTGTAATTTGTCGCTGAGCAAAGGTAGGCCGGAACCATAACTAATCTGTAAAATAATGTTTAAAAAATAAGATATTGTTATTTTAATCAGTATTAAGAACAAGGAAAATGTCTTAAAGATAAAGAAATGACATGCATATAAAAAGGTAATTGTCTCTGTATACCAGACTAACAGGGTTATTCAATAAAAGTTGTTATCGTTTAAAATGGTGCTAATTTTGCCCCAACCAATCAGGTGTTAGGTTTCAAATGGTAAATAATATCTGATTGGTTGGGGCAAAATTAGCACCATTTTAAACGATATGAACTTTTATTGAATCTCCCTGTAAGTTTGTGACATTAAATGTGTCAGGCAATAGTTGTTAAACTCACCACCATCACCACTATTCAAGCCTGGTTTATAGTTACATAGTTACATAGTAATTAAGGTTGAATAAAGACAGACGTCCATCAAGTCCAACCTATTCACTTTTTTTTTTTTTTTAACCCTACCTAACAGTTGATCCAGAGGAAGGCAAAAAACCCCAGCTAAAAAGGGGGAAAAAATTCCTTCCTGACTCCAAACGGCAATTTATGCCGTTTGGAGTCTTAAATACATAATTTCCTTAATATCTCTTTTGAACCAGTTTGCCTATTTGTCTAAGATAGTAACATGACTGTCTTCTAATATATATGTCCTTTTTTATAGGCCGCAGCTCTTTTATGCTGGACTTTTGATGTAGTTGCTGTTTTGTCTCCCTCACATACAAATTAGAGCTCTTTTCACTGCACTGAACTGCGTACATGATTTTTTTCTTGTGAATGGGTATTGGGCAATACCAGTTGCTGTCTTGCTGGGTTTAAAGTAGACAGGGATGCGGTGTTTCTTAAAAATGATTCTTAATTTTCCTGAGACCATAGCTGGGATAGAACCATGTGGGATGATTGTGTTCTAAAAAAATAACTAGTGGTGATGGGAGATGACCTCTTGAAGGAAGCAGAAAGTTTGAACCCAAGGTTTACCTATAAGAGTGGAAGAAATCTAAAATATATTTAGTGATTTAGAACCAGTAAATAAAAAAATCGACAATAAAGACATTTCTCTCCAGGCCAAAAATGGGAACATTTTCATGACTATATGGTTGCTCTGTTTAAGGATCATTAAAGGGGAAGTAGTTGCACATCCCAACAAAGAAATGCCAATCTATGTAAAAGGATATCTTACCTGTCTTTAAAATATTAAATATACTTGCTACAATGCCCATATTGCCTAGTCTTGTATCATAGGTCAGACTAAATGTTTAATTAGACATAGACTATTGGAACACAGGTGTTACATAAGAGGAGATGATGAAAGATCAAGTGTAGATTGTTACTTTGTTGAACAAGTCCATAAAGGGGAACTGTGGTCTCCAAACAAGTTAAGTTTAAATGAATCTACCTTTAAAACGAGCCATCAGCCACCTCTCTACCTGCTCCACAGCCCAAGATATACAGAAATGACTGACCAGAAAGTTAATGGGTGGGAGGCTGACATGTGACATTCCTGAGGCTTCTCCTACACAGTGCCACTGGCGAGCACAGCCTCAGACTCCCTCAGTGTGTGAGGGAGACAGGAAGTCCTCCTCTCTGCGGTGTGAAGTCCTGACAGAGAAGGTAAGGGGGTCTGAGTAACCCACGGTACCCGTGAATGGGCGGGGCTTAGACACCCGTGAGTGGGCGGCTTAGACACCTGTGAGTGGGTGGGGCCACATGGGGCTGTAAGATAATGGGCCATGGGGGGCCTGCAACTGGAGGGACCATGGGGTCCATGAGTGGGAGGGACCGGGGGGGCTGCAAAGGGGAGGAGGAGACACAGGACAGATTGACTGACAGTTTCAGAGCAGGAAGCAGGAAGTGCAGGGGACCTGGTGATGCTGCTGCCATATCACACACAAAAATGTAAATATCTTCAAAACTATGCAAAATAAACAATAGAAAAAAATTGCAAAAATTCCCAGGGTAGCAATTCCATCCCAGGTATCAATTTACCTCTATTTACCTAAAATCATTTTTGGACCACAGTTCCCCTTTAATATCTGACTGCTAGTTACAGCGGCAATTTATAAGTGCAAGGTGGTGATTATTGTTATTATATAGAGAGGAGGCTTCTACTGACAAAATCATTTTGGATTTGGGGAATGGACGCAGTATACCCAAAAGGTTTAAATTAAAAAAATGATCTTTACATGTTTTTTTTATAAATGATATAAACCCACAGAACTTTGGGGTAAGCTTTACTTGAGATGAACGAAACAGGTGAGATTTGTTCTGATATCGGCTCCGTCCATCCGATTGTTTATTAAATATCATGATCATCCTAATCTGCTGTATACTATCCTTTCTTTTTAATGCATTTAAAACCAAATCCTCCTCATGTCCAAATTCTCCATAGATGTGATTTTAATTATCCTCTATCCAGAAATCCAAAAAAAGACCATTCCCCACTGCCAAATTGTTTAATTTTGCAGTTTTTAATCTTCAAGTCCTAAGATGGCAACTCTACCATAAACAAAATGTCTTCTATATACTGTATATACTTATATCAATTCCTCCTAATGTCTAAAAATAATGATCCTTCCTAGAGAATTCTTTTTATTTTTTGAATCACCCTGTGCCTGTATGTCACAATCATAAAGGCAAACTGATAGGGAACAACAAGATTATAATCTCTTGGGGCATAAATTAATTATAAAGCACTGCATTTGTTTTGTGATATATAAGAAAAATATACATATAATCAGGGAGGTTCTTATCATTAAAAATGGTGCTAATTTTGCCCCAACCAATCAGATCTTATTTAACATTTAAAATCTAACATCTGATTGGATTGGGCAAAATTAGCACCATTTTTAACAATAAGAACTTTTATTGAATCTTCCTGAATATATACAAATACTTTCCTTAAATAATGGGTAATTTCTTCTTTTACTCTCATCAGACATTAGAAGCATGCTACACTAATGCGTTTCTGCACCCATTTTCTTTTCTACTATGACCTTCAGATTACAATATTGGTGCTTAGCATTTAATCACCTGCGGATTTCTGTACAATCCTAGAATTCTGGCAATAGGTTCTGAAGCCTTTGAAGGGAAATCACCAACTATAGCCAACGGCATAATATCTTTATTGCAGTTATAATTAGGGACCAATTCCTTCTTTCCTGATAAAATCCTTGTTGCTCCCATCAGTGATATTAACTCATTGTAACAAGAGTCATAAAGTCGGAATCCCAGTGTTACATTGGGCAGAAGATCATTTGATGCATTAATTTCCATAACTGCGTATACCATTGAAAGCAAGTAACGATAATGTCTAATATGAAATCTGGAAATAAAAAGAAAAAGAGTTCACAATAGTTTGTATTAAAAGCCCACAGACAAGAATGTATGTATGTGCAATTTTATTTATATAGTGCCACTTGGGTACACATCGCTGTACATTAAAAATCAGCTGATGTTGTACACTAGCCATCACATGTGAAGTGGTCAATCCCAAAGAGTCAATTTACAAGAGTCTATAGACTTGTAAGTGACCCTGAGATTAAGGAAATACAATTGTCACATATGTGTAAAAAATTCATGCAAAGGGGATACCCTGTAAAATTACTGGAATATACACAACAGCAATTGGCTGCCCCAGAGAGAGGTGGTAGAGAAAGGATAAAGTCAAGAAAAATTTTCTCCTACATCACCGAATTTGATAGACTTAGTGGATGTGTTATAGATGTGATAAAGAAGCACTGGCAGGTTTTGAAGGATTCATACCCAAATACAGTGGAATTATAAAACCCTCCATTAATATCTTATCGCAGGGGTAGGTCTATCTATCTATGGATCTATGGTAACATTCTCTATGTTTTAGACTAAAACAAAAAAGGGAAGCTGGTTGAACAACACAAAGGTAGGAAAGTATCCAAGCATGAATTGCACACATTGTAAATTTGTCATAAAAGGGAAGGTATTTGTACATCCTGGAACAAAGGGAGAGATTAAGCTGAAAGGCCCCTTTACATGCAACTCCAGATATGTAGTCTACACACTTATCTGTCCATGCAATCTGACATATGTTGGAGAGACTACGCAAAAGGTATAATGTAGGATCACACAACATAGGATCGGCAATGAATTTGAAAATTATGGCCCAACCAGTTGCCAGTCATTTTGCGCCAAAGGGACATAGAGCAGAGGAATTGAGGTATACGGTGTTGGGACAGATACGTATGGACATGAGCGGCGGAGATAGAGAGCTATCCATGAAAATGACAGAGGTCTGGTGGATAAATAAACTGGGTACTCTGTCTCTGAAAAGCCTCAATAGGGAACTATTCTCAAAAATATGTATATAATAAAAATATATCATGCTTATGTCAATACATATAGAACACTTAATGGTAAAGATAAATTTTGCTTATTATAAAAAGCCAGTTTTTAATACTCAATAAATAAATAAATTATTATGGTAACATGTCCAAGCTAATTAACATTATACTGCTATATACTTTTACATGCAAATAAATTAAAGGAGAATTATACTTACCGACCCCTCCCTCCTCATCTCCCTCTTGACATAAATGGATAAGTCCTAATTTCCCAGTAAGCCTTTTTACAGTACTTAAATGAAGTTTCCATCGCAGCTCCGATCCTCTTCTGTCTTCAGTTCATAATGTAACCAATCTGAAGATGCAGTTCCTGCTGGACCGACAGATTGAAAGGGGTGGAACGGACTGGAGCAGCAAGAGAAACTTTAGGTAAAACAACTGAGAAAGTACCCAAGTGTGAGAATTTAGCAGTTTTGGTTCATTAACTGGGCACTACTAATCAGAGGAGGGTAAAAAAGCTAAGCATAATTCTCCTTTAATAAAAAGTTCTTTTCTTACTGACTTTAAAGTATATGTACACTGGGATATGTGCTTTTTTAATTGGCCATTCATAGAAACTATAATTCTTCCCTACTGTCACTGCACCATTTATTTTTTGTTATTATTGATTTGTCCCCTATTTCTTAAGATATCTAGTCTAAAACAACTTGCATTTCAGATGTCAGTCAAGTGCCTTTGTATCATTAACTTTTATGTGTAGTTTTGCTGAGGCTGCAGTGGTGACAGTGAACTGCATGGTGGGAAATTACCTCTCCTAATGCTGTTTCAAAGAGATTATTGAGTATGATTGCTCTTACAGAGAGTCAGAGAGTCTGAAAGGGGGCTGGGGGACTGAGGGACTAAGCTTGAGCAAAACAAGTACTGGATTGAGGTCATGCAGCAACACAAACACATTTGAGTAAGTGCCCCATACATGTATTAATTTATAGATTTAAATGAGGCAAAGTAATTTTTTCAATGTACAATTTCTTTAACTTTGCAAATACCAAATATTTTGTAGTCAGTTTTTCAATGAAATCTTGTCAGTGGTTTCCACCAATGACTTTTTAATGGTGAATCTGGTACATCCCTACAAAGTTGGAATTTATAGAAACCATTCAGTCTTATTTATTACTATATAGCTTTTTTTGATTTTCTTACTACAAGTTTTTCTTTATTTTCTCAAAACTTACTTTATTCATGGCTGTTAGATGTACACGCTAATATAAATGATTTCTAATTTACAGCATAGCATCAGTCCTGTCTATGTGACATGTGTTTTTTCCACTTAAAGATTTACAGGGAGATTCATTTTAAAAGATGCCGTTACTTGTCATTGTGTGATCCCTCGATACAATATCAGACGTAAGCGAGATTACGTCTGTTATTGCATCGTTGGATCACATAAAGGTAAGACCTTCCCAGTTGCGCTCCTTTAAAGTGCCATACAAGACCCTGTTAAGTTTCCCCATACGAGGTAGTGCTAAACTTAACCAATGATCTGAAAATGGAGCTGTGCCCTAAAATCTATGTAAAGCACACGTTAACCTGATATTAATGTGGGTTTTAGATAGATTTGGCCAATTTTGAATCTACCTCTTAGTAATTTCATCCCTACCCCTAAAATTAGAAGCTTATTAGATCTGGTCCTTGTAAATGTTCCCAGGTGTCCAAGAGATTCCCCTTTTGTCAGTAGGACATCAGGATTGGTGAAGGCAGGAGTGGGCTTGCTGTATTTCCAAGTCTTTAATCAGATTTCTTTGTAGAAAGCACAAAATGTGTATTGTTGTCTGGATAATGTGTCATTATAGAATATTTACATAATAAATATTACTGATTTAGTATCAGGCACATGGACAAAACAATTTTAGCACAAAATATTCCAAGTTCAGCTTTTTACTGTTAATGTAATCAAAGCAAAACCCACCTACTGCATTGTAGAAGCCTTGGACTTTCCCTAAAGTGTGTTTCAGGGTATTTTGTCTCAATGTGGACAGGAAAGAGTCCTCCCAAGGTGATGTCTCCATTCAAGGAATATCCAATACCTTCTTCACTAGGCAGTCTGCACCCATCCAATGAAGTTTCACATACACACTCATTACACCATAACAGTATAGTAATAATAAAAAACAAATTACATGAGGAGCCAAACATTGTCAATCGCTGTGATTCCATCATTTTTGTCTTGAAGCATCACTACTTTAAAGAGAGTTAAACAAAATATCAGTTGAACTTTGAAAAACTTTGCTATGTGATCATTATTGTTGTATCTCCCTAACTTGTGATAATAAAGAGCAATTTATCAAAACTCCGAAAGCCATGAAATGGGTTAGCACATTACTTTTCATTCCAGCAGATGTTGGTGACAATCAGAACAAATCATTGTTCACAAACAAAATTATTTTAGGTCAGAATAAAATTTTACTCCAAGAAGCAACTGAAATAAGCTACCACTACATCTGTTCAGTTATTAACTTGTGTAGAGGTTATCGGGTAGCAGGAAAGCAGGGGTAGACTGTGGCTCACACATGCATACACTAAAAAGTTTTTTTTAGCACACACAAGATAATAAATAACAATCATAAGCCAGCTTAGCTTCAACTAGTATAGGGAAACTATGGACCTCAGCTGTTCCCTGGCTGGGAAGCTGCAGTAATCTGAAAGGGCAGAGGAACTGAGGACCCGCTCAACTATCTTCAATTTCTGTTATGATTCTTCCAATGATTTCAATAGCATCACCTGGCCTTGCTACTTACCCCACCAACACAAAGAGAACCTCTTCCAAATGGTTATGACCCTTGAAATTTCTACACTGTAGTACAGTATAACTTTTTTGGACTTGCACACTTTTTTCTGAGTGTCTTCTATTTTGAAAGACACACTATCGATATTGCTATAAAAAGTTTATGCAAAGCTTTATATAGCGACACTTATCTGCAAGACACAGCTGGAGAAAAAAATGAAAGTAGCAATTATTTAATTAGACAGATCATTATCATTACACAGATTATTATATTTATCTGTTCTTACAGAAGAAACCAATGATCAAAATATTGTGATGATAAATAAAAATCAGTGCCTCTTCACTTTTAGCAGAATATTGATGTGTCTATATATATAAAATATATACTTAGGCCTCATACATTATCAAAGGGAAAAGGCTGCCCATCCAGCGCTGGATCAATATAACAGGCTCACTCACTTTCCCCCAGCCCTTAAAAATGAGGGAAGAGGCCATCCATTCAGTGCTTTATATTAGGCATTGGACCTCCCATTAAAAGGGTGTGTTGGGGTGCTATTACCACATGGAAGCCTTTAATATAAAGCACTGGATGGACTGCCTCTTCCCTAATTTTAAAAAGCCAAATGGCTGGTGGGAAGTGAGAAAGCCTGCTATATTGATCTATTGCGCAAGTATGAAGAATGCAAAAGTTTGCTATTCATATTTGAAGAAAAAAAGGTTAGAAGTTAGGACGAGACTGGGGTTACCTTGATGTTGCTTTTCATTCATGTGATCACAGTAATGTATTCTAAAACCCCTTTGCTTATAATGTATGCCAGTGTGCAGAAAATATAATAGTGTATGATGCCAGGAATGTGCATTAATTGTCTTTTCTTTATTTTTTAAATGTTTGTATAAAAGTAAATTATTAAAGGCAATTTTTATTTAATTTAATTTAATCTAATTTTAGAATATTTAATTTTTTGATGAAATATTTTGCTAGTCGTACTATAGGAAAGACTGGTGAACCTAAAGAGGAGAGCTGAGGGATCCTGGGAGGAATGCCTGAGACTATACTCTGAAGACTGGTGTGTACTGAGGAGGAAAGATAACAAGGAGCTGCTGTCTGGTAAACGTAGCCTTGGAAAAGTTGCTAGGGTGGCTGATAAACTGTGTGAAGCTGTGAGTTACAAACTGTAATTAGTGCACTGTGTGGTACATAGGAGTTCTGCAAATTACAGAAGAGGACAAATATATATAAATATGTATGTATAGTTTATAAAGCGCCACTTGGGGACGCAGCGCTGTACAATAACAAAATACAATTAAGTCACACAAGGGGAACAAATACATAAAAAGAGATGGACACAAAACTGAACTCGAACCCGAGTTCGAGACGAACTTTATGAGTTTGGAAGAATGAACTTTTCGAACTATCACTCCCCCAATCACTCCGAATTCGAACTTTCGACCTTTTACTGAAGTTTGAAAGTTTGAAAACGGACCGAACTTTATGAAGTTCATCCATCTCTATACATAAATAGTTTAGTACATAAATATATAAATTATATAAATAAATAGAAGTACTAGAGCCTTGCCACAAGGGTTAGTTTAATATATTGGGGTTAGCTAAAAATATATTGTACCCCTGAGTGTACTTACTTGAAAGTTTACTGAATTAAAGTTTTAGCTCTTGCCCCAGTGATGACATCTTATTCCAGCAACCACATAATACACTCTGGATGGTACAACAATGGAAATGAATGTGCTGTACTTTATACACATTAACAATAATAAACTTTTGTAGCTACCCAAAAGTAATCTTTACCAAAGGAAAGGAACAATATTCATTCAAAAGAGAGAAAGAACAAGATCACAAATAGATGTGAGAATAGACTCAGTAATTCTTTGTGCTGATTTTACAATAAAGATTTTATTTAAAGTGTTTTGTTTAAAAATGCCAAACTTGCACAAATAAATGCTCTCTAATTAAATTTAGCATTAAAACCAACATGGCAGCAAATTGTAGACAATTAGGTTTCCCTTTCCTGTCATTTCTACTTGTTCCTTTGTATATTAATGTTTTGTTACCAGGTTAGTTAAGACTATTAGTTACCACTAGCGATGGGTTTCAGGTTATTTTTGAACCTAGTTCTGATTCTAAACCTTTTGGAAATTCAACTACTCGATGGGTTTATCAATTATTTGATATGGAAAATTCGATATTGAACATCTTATACATCCGATATTGAACATCTTATACTCTATATTGAACATGGAATTCAATATCGAACATCTTATACTCTATATTGAACATGGAATTCAATATCGAACATCTTATACTCTATATTGAACATGGAATTTGATATTGAACATTGTATACTCTATATTGAACATGGAATTTGATATTGAACATTGTATACTCTATATTGAACATCGAATTTGATATTGAACATTGTATACTCTATATTGAACATCGAATTCGATATTGAACATTGTATACTCTATATTGAACATCGAATTTGATATTGAACATTGTATACTCTATATTGAACATGGAATTCAATATTGAACATTGTATAATCTATATTGAACATCGAATTTGATATTGAACATTGTATACTCTATATTGAACATGGAATTCAATATTGAACATTGTATACTCTATATTGAACATCGAATTTGATATTGAACATTGTATACTCTTAAATTGAACTCGAATTCGATATGAACATTGTATACTCTAAACCTAATATGCATGAATTGATTTGAATGATTGTATAATCTATATTGTAACATCAAATTTATATTAACAGTTGTATACTCATATTGAACATCGAATCGATATTGAACATTGTATACTCTATATTGAACATGGAATTCAATATTGAACATTGTATACTCTATATTGAACATGGAATTTGATATTGAACATTGTATACTCTATATTGAACATGGAATTCAATATTGAACATTGTATACTCTATATTGAACATGGAATTCGATATTGAATATTGTATACTCTATATTGAACATCGAATTTGATATTGAACATTGTATACTCTATATTGAACATAAATTCCATATCGAGAGACATTGTATACTCTATATTGAACATGGAATTCATATTGAACATTGTATCACTCTATATTGAACATCGAATTTGATATTGAACTTGTATACTCTAATATTGAACATGAATTCAATATTGAACATTTAGTTACTCTAATATTGAACAGGAATTCGAATGGAAATTGTATACTCTATATTGAACATCAATTGATATTTAACTGTATATCTTATTGAACATCGAATTTAATATTGAACATTGTATCCTATATTGAACATGAATTTGATATTGAACATTGTATACTCTATATGAACATGGAATTCAATATTTGACCATGTAACTCTATATTGAACATCGTTATTTGATATTGAACATTGTATACTCTATATTGAACATCGAATTCGATATTGCCATTGTACACTCTCTTGAACATGGAATTCAATATTGAACATTGTATACTCTATATTGAACATCGAATTCGATATTGAACATTGTACACTCTATATTGAACATCGAATCGATATTGAACATTGTACCTCTATATTGAACTGGAATCAATATTAAACATTGTATACTCTATATTGAACATCGATTCGATATTGAACATTGTCACTCTATATTGAACATCGAAATTTATATTAGAACATTGTATACTCTATATTGAACATCGAATTGAGTTTGAACATTGTAACTCTATATTGAACATGGAATTCAATATTGAAACATTGATTAACTCTATATTGACATCAAATTTGGATATTTAACATGTACACTCTATATTGAACATCGAATTCGATATTGAACATTGTATACTCTATATTGAACATGGAATTCGATATTGAACATCGTATAATCTATATTGAACATTGAATTGATATTGACCATTGTATAATCTATTGAACGTGAATTCAATATTGAACATTGTATACTCTATATTGAACATCGAATTCAATATTGAAACATTGTACACTCTATATTGAACATCGAATTCGATATTGAACTTGTATACTCTATATTGAACATGGAATTCGATACTGTATATCTATATGAACATTGAATTGATATTGAACATTGTAAATCTATATTGAACATTGAATTCATAATTGAACATTGTATACTCTATATTGAACGTGGATTCAATATTGAAACATTGTTTACGTCTATATTGAACATCGAATTGATATTGAACATTGTATCTCTATATGACATCGAATTCGATATTGAACATTGTATACTCAAATTTGAACATCGAATTCGATATTGAACATTGTATACTCTATATTGAACATCGAATTCAATATTGAACATTGTATACTCTATATTGAACATCGAATTTGATATGAAACATTGTATAATATATTGAACATCTAATTCTATTGAATTGTACACTCATATGAACATCGAATCATATTGAACATTGTACAATCAATATATGAACATTGATTTGATATTGAATCATTGTATACTCTATATTGAACATGAATCAATATGAACATTGTATACTCTATATTGAAACGTGGAATTCAATATTGAACATTGTATACTCTATATTGAACATCGAATTGATATTGACATTGTAACTCTATATTGAAATGGAATTCAATATTGAACATTGTATACTCGATATTGAACTCAAATTCAATATGAACATTGTATACTCTATATTGAACATCAAATTCATATTGAAATTGTATACTCATATTGAACATCGAATTTGATATTGAACTTGTATAATCTATATTGAACATGAATTTGAAATCGAACATTGCATGTCTGTATTAACCATTAAATTCCATATAACATGTATACTCTATATTGAACATGGAATTCAATATGAACTTGTATACTCTATATGAACATCGAATTCAATATGAACATTGTATCTCTATATTGAACATGGAATTCGATATTGAACATTGTATACTCTATATTGAACATCGAATTCGATATTGAACATTGTATACTCTATATGAACATCGAATTGATATTACATTGTATAATCTTATTGAACATCGAATTTGATATTGAACATTGTATACTCTTATTGACATGGAATTCGATATTGAACATTGTATACTCTATATTGAACATCGAATTTGATATTAACATTGTATATCTATATTGAACATCGAATTTGATATTGAACATTGTATACTCTATATTGAACTGGAATTGATATTGAACATTGTATACCTCTATATTGAACATGAATTGATATTAACATGTATATCTATATGACATCGAATTTGATATTGACATTGTAACTCTATTGATATGAATTCAATATAACATTGTATATCTATATTGAACATCGAATTTGATATTGAACATTGTATACTCTATATTGAACATGAATTGAATATGAACATTGTATACTCTATATTGAACATCGAATGTTGATAGTGAACATTGTATACTCTACTATGAGACATGAATTTGATATTGAACATTGATTATACTCTATATTAACATGAATTCAATATTGAACATTGTACTCTATATTGAACTCGAATTTGATATTGAACAGTTGTATAGGGACCATGTTACTCTATTTAACATCGACTTGATATTGAACATTGTATACTCTATATTGAACATCGAATTTGATATTGAACATTGTATACTCTATATTGAACATCGAATTTGATATTGAACATGTTACTCTATATTGAGACATTAAATTCCATATCGAACATTGTATACCTATTTGAACTGGAATTCAATATTGAACATTGTATATCTCATATTGAACATCGTTTGATATTGAACATTGTTACTCTATATTGAACATGGAATTCAATATGAACATTGTATACTCTATATTGAACATGGAATTCTATTGAATTTGTTACTCTATATTGACACTCAATTTGATATTAACATTGTATACTCTATATTGAACATCGATTTTGATATTGAACATTGTATACTCTATATTGAACATGGATTTGATATTGAACATTGTTATAATCTATATTGAACATGGAATTCAATATTGAACATTGATACTCTATATTGAAACATCGAATTTGAATTTGAACATTGTATACTCTATATTGACACGAATTGATATTGAACATTGTAACACTCTATATTGACACATGGAATTCATATTGAACATTGTATACTCTATATTAACATCGAATTGATATTGAACATTGTATACTCTATATTGAACATCGAATTCGATATTGAACATTGTACACTCTATATGAACGGAATTCAATATTGACATTGTATACTCTATATTGACATCGAATTCGATATTGAACATTGACACTCTATTGAACATCGAATTTGATATTGAACATTGTAACTCTATATTGAACATCGATTTGATATTGAACATTGTATACTCTATATTGAACATGGAATTCAATATTGAACATTGTATATACTCTATATTGAACATCAATTTGGATATTTAACATTGTAACCTATATTGAACATCGAATTCGATATTGAACATTGTATACTCTATATTGACATGGATTCGATATTGAACATCGTATAATCTATATTGAACATTGAATTGATATTGAACATTGTATAATCTATATTGAACGTGGAATTCAATATTGAACATTGTATACTCTATATTGAACATCGAATTTGATATTGAACATTTGTACACTCTATATTGAACATCGAATTCGATATTGAACATTGTATACTCTATATTGAACATGGAATTCGATATTGAACATCGTATAACTATATTGAACATTGAATTTGATATTGAACATTGTATAATCTATATTGAACGTGGAATTCAATATTGAACATTGTATACTCTATATTGAACGTGGAATTCAATATTGAACATTGTATACTCTATATTGAACATCGAATTTGATATTGAACATTGTATACTCTATATTGAACATCGAATTCGTATTGAACTTGTATATACTCTAATTGAACATCGAATTCGATATTGAACATTGTATACTCTATATTGAACATCGAATTCAATATTGAACTTGTATACTCTATATTGAACATGCGATTTGATATTGAACATTGTACACTCTATATTGAACATCGAATCAATATTGAACATTGTACACTCTATATGAACATCGAATTCAATATTGAACATTGTACAATCTATATTGAACATTGAATTTGATATTGAACATTGTATACTCTATATTGAACTGGATTCAATATTGAAACATTGTATACTCTATATTGACGTGGAATTCAATATTGAACATTGTATACTCTATATTGAACATCGAATTTGATATTGAACATTGTATACTCTATATTGAACATGGAATTCAATATTGAACATTGTATACTCTATATTGAACATCAAATTCAATATTGAACATTGTATACTCTATATTGAACATCAAATTCAATATTGAATATTGTATACTCTATATTGAACATCGAATTTGATATTGAACATTGTATAATCTATATTGAACATTGAATTTGAAATCGAACATTGCATGCTCTGTATTGAACATTAAATTCCATATCAAACATTGTATACTCTATATTGAACATGGAATTCAATATTGAACATTGTATACTCTATATTGAACATCGAATTCAATATTGAACATTGTATACTCTATATTGAACATGGAATTCGATATTGAACATTGTATACTCTATATTGAACATCGAATTCGATATTGAACATTGTATACTCTATATTGAACATCGAATTCGATATTTAACATTGTATAATCTAATTCCATCGAATTTGATATTGCATTGTATACTCTATATTGAACATGGAATTCGATATTGAACATTGATACTCTATATTGAACATCGAATTTGTATTTAACATTGTATATCTATATTGAACATCAATTTGATATTGAACATTGTATACTCTATATGAACATGGAATTCGATATTGAACATTGTAACTCTATATTGAACATCGAATTTGAATATTAAAATTGTATATCTATATTGAACATCGAAT
The DNA here is from genome assembly GCA_019447015.1 of Hymenochirus boettgeri. Lineage (NCBI taxonomy): Eukaryota > Metazoa > Chordata > Amphibia > Anura > Pipidae > Hymenochirus > Hymenochirus boettgeri. The sequence continues at coordinate 303,468,249 of CM033476.1, read as the reverse complement.
TGATATTGAACATTGTACACTCTAATTGAACATGGAATTCAATATTGAAAACATTGTTACTCTATATTGAACATCGAATTTGATATTGAACATTGTATACTCTATATTGAACATCGAATTGATATTGAAACATTGTATACTCTATATTGAACATCGAATTTGATATTGAACATTGTAATCTCTATATTGAACATCGAATTTGATATGAACATGTATACTCTATATTGAACATGGAATTCAATATTGAACATTGTATACTCTATATGAACATCGAATTTGATATTGAACATTGTATACTCATATTGAACATCGAATTTGATATGAACTTGTATACTCTATATTGAACATCGAATTTGATATTGAACATTGATTTGATATTGAACATTGTATGCTCTATATTGAACATGCGAATTTGATATTGAACATTGTATACTCTATATTGAACCGATTTGATATGAACATTGCAATTCATTATTGAACATTGTATACTCTATATTGAACATCGAATTTGATATTGAACATTGTATACTCTATATTGAACATCGAATTTGATATTGAACATTGAATTCAATATTGAACATTGTATACTCTATATTGAACATCGAATTTGATATTGAACATTGTATACTCTATATTGAACATCGAATTTGATATTGAACATTGAATTCAATATTTATCAAATTCGATGTTCAATATAGGTATACAATGTTCATATCAATTCGATGTTCAATATATAGTAAACAATTTCATATTGAATTCAATGTTCAATATCAAATTCGATGTTCATATAGAGTATCACAAGTTCAATATCAAATTCGATGTTCAATATAGATGTATACAATGTTCAATTGAATTCAATGTTCAATATCAAATTCGATTTCAATATATAGTATACAATGTTCAATATCAAATTCATGTTCAATATAGAGTCATACAATGTTCAATATCAAATTCAATGTTCAATATCAAATTCGATGTTCAATATGAGTATACAATGTTCAATTCAATTCGATGTTCAATATAGAGTATACAATGTTCATATCAAATTCGATGTTCATATAGAGTATCCAATGTTCAATATTGAATCCCATGTTCAATATAGAGTATACAATGTTCAATTCAAATTCGTGTTCAATATAGAGTATCAATGTTCAATATCAATTCGATGTTCAATATAGGATACATGTTCATATCAATTCGATGTTCAATAAGAGTATACAATGTTCAATATCAATTCCGATGTTCATATAGATTATACAATGTTCAATTGAATTAATTCCATGTTCAATATAGAGTTACATGTTCAATATCAATTCGATTCAATATAGATTAACAATGTTAAATATCAAATTCGATGTTCAATATAGAGGCAATGTTCAATATCGAATTCCATGTTCAATAGAGTATACAATGTTCAATATCAAATTCGATGTTCACTATAGATTATACATGTTAAATATCAAATTCGATGTTCAATATAGAGTATACAATTGTTCAATATCGAATTCCATGTTCAATATAGAGTATACAATGTTCAATATCAAATTCGTGTTCATATAGATTATACAATGTTAAATATCGAATTCGATGTTCAATATAGAGTATACAATGTTCAATTCGAATTCGATGTTCAATATGAGTTATACAATGTTCAATTCGAATTCCATGTTCAATATAGAGTATACAATGTTCAATATTGAATTCGATGTTCAATATAGAGTATACAATGTTCAATATTGAATTCCATGTTCAATATAGAGTATACAATGTTTGATATGGAATTTAATGTTCATCAATGCAGTTCGATTTCAAATTCAATGTTCAATATAGATTATACAATGTTCAATATCAATTCGATGTTCAATATAGAGATACATATTCAATATTGAATTTGATGTTCATATGAGTATACCATGTTCAATATTAATTTGATGTTCATATAGAGTATACAATTGTTCAATATTGAATCCCATGTTCAATATAGAGTATACAAGTTCAATATCAAATTCGATGTTCAATATAGAGTATACAATGTTCAATATTGAATCCACTTTCAATAGAGAGTATACAATGTTCAATATTGAATTCCACGTTCAATATAGAGTATACAATGTTCAATATCAAACAATGTTCAATATAGATTGTACAATGTTCAATATTGAATCGATGTTCAATATAGAGTGTACAATGTTCAATATTGATTCGTGTTCAATATAGAGTGTACAATGTTCAATATCAAATTCGATTTCAATATAGAGTATACAATGTTCAATATTGATTCGATGTTTCAATATAGAGTATTACAATGTTTCAATATCGAATTCGATGTTCAATATAGAGTATACAATGTTCAATATCGATTCGATGTTCATATAGAGTATACAATGTTCATATCCATTCGAATGTTATAGAGTATACAATGTTCAATATTGAATTCCACGTTCAATATAGAGTATACAATGTTCAATATGAATTCCAGTTCAATATAGAGTTATACAATGTTCAATATCAAATTCAATGTTCAATATAGATTATACAATGTTCAATATCGAATTCCATGTTCAATATAGAGTATACAAGTGCAATATCGAATTCGATGTTCAATATAAGTGTACAATGTTCAATATCAATTCGATGTTCAATATAGAGTATACAATGTTCAATATTGATTCCATTCAATAGAGTATACAATGTTCAATATCAATTCAATGTTCAATATAGAGTTATACGATGTTCAATATCGAATTCCATGTTCAATATAGAGTATACAATGTTCAATATCGAATTCGATGTTCAATATAGAGTGTACAATGTTAAATATCAAATTTGATGTTCAATATAGAGTATATACAATGTTCAATATTGAATTCCATGTTCAATATAGGTATAAAGTTCTATCAAATTCGCTGTTCAATATAGAGTATACAATGTCAATATCAATTCGATGTTCAATATAGAGTAGTACAATGTTCAATATCGAATTCGATGTTCAATATAGAGTAACATGTTCATATTGAATTCCATGTTCAATATAGAGTGGTATAATGTCAATACGTACAATATCAATTCAATGTTCATATTGCAAATTCATGTTCAATATAGAGTATACAATGTTCAAATATCAAATTCCATGTTCAATATAGAGTAATACAATGTTCAATATCAAATCAATGTTCAATATCAAATTCGAGTTCACATAGATGAATACAATATTCAATTCATAAGTCGACTGTTCATATAGAGTATACAATGTTCAGTATCAAATTCCATGTTCAATATAGAGTATACATGTTCTATATTAATTCCATGTTTCAATATAGAGTATAACAATGATTCAATTTCAAATTCGATGTTTCAATATAGATATCAATGTTCTATCAAATTCCCATGTTCAATATAGAGTATACATGTTCGCTATCAAATTCCTGTTAATATAGAGTATACAATGTCGATCTGAATTCATGTTCATTGAGTATACGATTTTCATAAATTGAATTCCATGTTCAATATGAGTATCAATATTCAATATCACATCGATGTTCAATATAGAGTATACAATGTTCGATATCAAATTCCAGTTCAATAAGAGTAATACGATGTTCGATATTGAATTCAATGTTCAATAGATATACGATGTTCTATATGAATTCCTGTTCAATATAGATATAAGAATGTTCAATATCGCGATGTATACATGTTCACTATCGAATTTCCATATCAAATAATGATAAACCCATCGAGTAGTTAATTTCCAAAAGGTTAGAATCAGAAACTAGGTTCAAAAATAACCTGAAACCCATCGCTAGTGGTAACTAATAGTCTTAACTAACTGGTAACAAACATTAATATACAAAGGAAACAGTAGAAATGACAGGAAAGGAAACTAATTGTCTACAATTTGCTGCCATGTTGGTTTTAATGCTAAATTTATTAGAGAGCATTTATTTTGTGCAAGTTTGGCATTTTTAAACAAAACACTTTAAATAAAATCTTTATTGTAAAATCAGCACAAGAATTACTGAGTCTATCTCACATCTTTGTGATCTTGTTCTTTCTTCTTTTGAATGAATATTGTTCCTTGGTAAGATTACTTTTGGGTAGCTACAAAGTTTATTATTGTTATGTGTATAAAGTACAGCACATTCATTTCCATTGTTGACATCCAGAGTTATTATGTGGTTGCTGGAATAAGATGTCATCACTGGGGCAAGAGCTAAAACTTTAATTCAGTAACTTTCAAGTAAGTACCTCAGGGTACAATATATTTTTAGCTAACCCCATATATAAAAAACTACCCTTGTGGGCAAGGCTCTAGTACTTCTATTTATTTATATAATTTATATATTTATGTACTAAACTATTTATGTATAGAGATGGATGAACTTCATAAAGTTCGGTCCGTTTTCAAACTTTCAACTCAGTAAAAGGTCGAAAGTTCGAATTCGGAGTGATTGGGGAGTGATAGTTCGAAAAGTTCATTCTTCTAAACTCATAAAGTTGTCTCGAACTCGGGTTCGAGTTCAGTTTTGTGTCCATCTCTTTTTATGTATTTGTTCCCCTTGGGACTTAATTGTATTTTGTTATTGTACAGCGCTGCGTCCCCAATGGGCGCTTTATAAACTATACATACATATTTATATATATTGTCCTCTTCTGTAATTTGCAGAACTCCTATGTACCACACAGTGCACTAATTACAGTTTGTAACTCACAGCTTCACACAGTTATCAGCCATCACCACCCTAGCAACTTTTCCAAGGCTAACGTTTCCAGACAGCAGCTCCTTGTTATCTTTCCTCCTCAGTACACACCAGTCTTCAGAGTATAGTCTCAGGCATTCCCCCAGGATCCTCACTCCCTCTTTAGGTTCACCAGTCTTTCCTATAGTACGACTAGCAAAATATTTCATCAAAAAATTAATATTCTAAAATTAGATTAATTAAATTAATAAAAATTGCCTTTAAATTTACTTTTATACAACATTTAAAAATTAAGAAAAGACAATTAATGCACATTCCTGGCATCATACACTATTATATTTTCTGCACACTGGCATACAATAAGCAAGGGGTTTAGAATACATTACTGTGATCACATGAATGAAAAGCAACATCAAGGTAACCCCAGTCTCGTCCTAACTTCTAACCTTTTTTACTTCAAAATGAAAGCAAACTTTTGCATTCTTCATACTTGCGCAATAGATCAATATACCGGCTTTCTCACTTCCCACCACCATTTGGCTTTTTAAAATTAGGGAAGAGGCAGTCCATCCAGTGCTTTATATTAAAGGCTTCCATGTGGTAATAGCACCCCCAACACACCCTTTTAATGGGAGGTCCAATGCCTAATATAAAGCACTGAATGGATGGCCTCTTCCCTCATTTTAAGGGCTGGGGGAAAGTGAAGTGAGCCTGTTATATTGATCCAGCGCTGGATGGGCAGCCTTTTCCCTTTGATAATGTTGAGGCCTAAGTATATATTTTATATATATAGACCATCAATATCTGCTAAAAGTGAAGAGGCACTGATTTTTATTTATCATCACAATATTTTGATCATTGGTTTCTTCTGTAAGAACAGATAATATATAATCTGTGTAATGATAATGATCTGTTCTAATTAAATATTGCTACTTTCATTTTTTTCTCCAGCTGTGTCTTGCAGATAAGTGTCGCTATATAAAGCTTTGCATAAACTTTTTATAGCATATACGATAGTGTGTCTTTCAAAATAGAAGACACTCAAAAAAAAGTGTGCAAGTCCAAAAAAGTTATACTGTACTACAGTGTGAAATTTCAAGGGTCATAACCATTTGAAGAGGTTCTCTTGTGTTGTGGGGTAAGTAGCAAGGCCAGGTGATGCTATTGAAATCATTGGAAGAATCATAACAGAAATGAAGATAGTTGAGCGGGTCCTCAGTTCCTCTGCCCTTTCAGATTACTGCAGCTTCCAGCCAGGGAAAGCTGAGGTCCATAGTTTCCCTATACTAGTTGAAGCTAAGCTGGCTTATGATTGTTATTTATTATCTTGTGTGTGCTAAAAAAAACTTTTTTAGTGTATGCATGTGTGAGCCACAGTCTACCCCTGCTTCCTGCTACCCGATAACCTCTACACATTTAATAACTGAACAGATGTAGTGGTAGCTTATTTCAGTTGCTTCTTGGAGTAAATTTTTCTGCCTAAATAATTTTGTTTGTGAACATGATTTGTTCTGATTGTCACCAACATCTGCTGGAATGAAAGTAATGTGCTAACCCATTTCATGGCTTTCGGAGTTTTGATAAATTGCTCTTTATTATCACAAGTTAGGAGATACAACAATAATGATCACATAGCAAAGTTTTTCAAAGTTCAACTGATATTTTGTTTTAACTCTCTTTAAAGTAGTGATGCTTCAAGCAAAAAATGATGGAATCACAGCGATTGACAATGTTTGGCTCCTCAGAATTTGTTTTTTATTATTACTATACTGTTATTGGTGTAATGAGTGTGTATGTGAAACTTCATTGGATGGGTGCAGACTGCCTAGTGAAGAAGGTATTGGATATTCCTTGAATGGAGACATCACCTTGGGAGGACTCTTTCCTGTCCACATTGAGACAAAATACCCTGACCCACTTTAGGGAAAGTCCAAGGCTTCTACAATGCCGTAGGTGGGTTTTGCTTTGATTACATAAACATAAAAGCTGAACTTGGAATTTTTGTGCTAAAATTGTTTTGTCCATGTGCCTGATACTAAATCAGTATATATTTATTATGTAATATTCTATAATGACACATTATCCAGACAACAATACACACATTTGTGCTTTCTACAAAGAAATCTGATTAAAGACTTGGAAATACGCAACCCACTCCTGCCTCACACCAATCCTGATGTCCTACGACAAAAGGGGAATCTCTGGACACCTGGGAACATTTACAAGGACCAGATCTAATAAGCTTCTAATTTTAGGGGTAGGGATGAAATTACTAAGAGGTAGATTCAAAATTGGCCAAATCTATCTAAACCCACATTAATATCAGGTTAACGTGTGCTTTACATAGATTTTAGGCACAGCTCCATTTTCAGATCATGGGTTAAGTTTAAGCACTACCTCGTATGGGGAAACTTAACAGGGTCTTGTATGGCACTTTAAGGAGCGCACTGGGAAGGTCTTACCTTTATGTGATCCAACGATGCAATAACAGACGTAATCTCGCTTACGTCTGATATGGTATCGAGGGATCAACCAATGACAAGTAACGCATCTTTTAAAATGAATCTCCTGAAATCTTTAAGTGGAAAAAACACATGTCACATAGACAGGACTGATGCTATGCTGTAAATTAGAATCATTTATATTAGCGTGTACATCTACAAGCCATGAATAAAGTAAGTTTTGAGAAAATAAAGAAAACTTGTAGTAAGAAAATCAAAAAAAGCTATATAGTAAAAATAAGACTGAATGGTTCTATAAATCTCAACTTTGTAGGGATGTACCAGATTCACCATTAAAAAGTCATTGGTGGAAACCACTGACAAGATTTCATTGAAAAACTGACTACAAAATATTTGGTATTTGCAAAGTTAAAGAAATTGTACATTAAAAAATTACTTTGCCTCATTTAAATCTATAATTAATACATGTATGGGGCACTTACTCAAATTGTTTGTGTTGCTGCATGACCTCAATCCAGTACTTGTTTTGCTCAAGCTTAGTCCCTCAGTTCCCCCACCCCCTTTCCAGACTCTCTGACTCTCTGTAAGAGCAATCATACTCAATAATTCTCTTTGAACAGCATTAGGAGAGTAATTTCCCACCATCAGTTCACTGTCACCACTGCAGCCTCAGCAAAACTACACTAAAAGTTAATGATACAAAGGCACTTGCTGACATCTGAAATGCAAGTTGTTTTAGACTATATCTTAAGAAATGGGACAAAACAATAATAACAAAAATAAATGGTGCGTGACAGTAGGAAGAATTATAGTTTCTATGAATGGCCAATTAAAAAAGCACAATCCCAGTGTACATATACTTTAAAGTCAGTAAGAAAGAACTTTTTATTAAAGGAGAATATGCTTAGCTTTTTTACCCTCCTCTGATTAGTAGTGCCCTATTAATGAACCAAACTGCTAAATTCTCACACTTGGGTACTTTCTCAGTTGTTTTACCTAAAGTTTCTCTTGCTGCTCCAGTCCGTTCCACCCCTTTCAATCTGTCGGTCCAGCAGGAACGCATCTTCAGATTGGTTACATTATGAACTGAAGCCAGAAGAGGATCGGAGCTGCGATGGAAACTTCATTTAAGTACTGTAAAAAGGCTTACTGGGAAATTAGGACTTATCCATTTATGTCAAGAGGAGATGAGGAGGGAGGGGTCGGTAAGTATAATTCTCTCTTTAATTTATTTGCATGTAAAAGTATATAGCAGTATAATGTTAATTAGCTTGGACATGTTACCATAATAATTATTTATTTATGAGTATTAAAAACGGGCTTTTTATGCAATTTATCTTTACCATTAAGTGTTCTATATGTATTGACATAAGCATGATATATTTTTTATATACATATTTTTGAGAATAGTTCCCTATTGAGGCTTTTCAGAGACAGAGTACCCAGTTTATTTAACCACCAGACCTCTGTCATTTTCATGGATAGCTCTCTATCTCCGCCGTCATGTCCATACTTATCTGTCCCACAACCGTATACCTCAATTCCCTCTGCTCTATGTCCCTTGGCGCAAAATGACTGGCAACTGGTTGGCCATAATTTTCAAATTCATTGCCGATCCTATGTTGTGTGATCCTACATTATACCTTTTGCGTGTCTCTCCCACATATGTCAGATTGCATGGACAGATAAGTGTGTAGACTACATATCTGGAGTTGCATGTAAAGGGGCCTTTCACTTAATCTCTCCCTTTGTTCCAGGATGTACATACCTTCCCTTTTATGACAAATTTACAATGTGTGCATTCATGCTTGGATACTTTCCTACCTTTGTGTGTTCACCCACTTCCCTTTTTTGTTTTAGTCTAAAACATAGAGAATGTTACCATAGATCCATAGATAGATAGACCCTACCCCTGCGTATAGATATTAAGGAGGAGGTTTTTTATATTCCCTGTATTTGGGTATGAATCTTCAAAACCTGCCAGTGCTTCTTTATCACATCTATAACACTCCCCTAAGTCTATCAAATTCGGTGATGTAGGAGAAAATTTTTCTTGACTTAATCCTTTCTCTACCACCCTCGCTTGGGCAGCCAATTGCTGTTGTGTATATTCCAGTAATTTTACAGGGTATCCCCTTTGCATGAATTTTTTACACATATGTGACAATTGTATTTCCTTAATCTCAGGGTCACTTACAAGTCTATAGACTCTTGTAATTGACTCTTGGGGATTGACCACTTCACAGTGATGCTAGTGTACAACATCACTGATTTTTTAATGTACAGCGATGTGTACCAAGTGGCCATATAAATAAATTGCACATACATACATTCTTGTCTGTGGGCTTTTAATACAAACTATTGTGAACTCTTTTTCTTTTTATTTCCAGATTTCATATTAGACATTATCGTTACTTGCTTTCAATGGTATACGCATTATTGGAAATTAATGCATCAAATGATCTTCTGGCCCAATGTAACACTGGGATTCCGACTTTGGACTCTTGTTACAATGAGTTAATACACTGATGGGAGCAACAAGGATTTTATCAGGAAAGAAGGAATTGGTCCCTATTATTAACTGCAATAAAGATATTATGCCGTTGGCTATAGTTGGTGATTCCCCTTCAAAGGCTTCAGAACCTATTGCCAGAATTCTAGGATTGTACAGAAATCCGCAGGTGATTAAATGCTAAGCACCAATATTGTAATCTGAAGGTCATAGTAGAAAAGAAAATGGGTGCAGAAACGCATTAGTGTAGCATCTTCTAATGTCTGTGAGAGTAAAAAGAAGAAATTACCTTATTTAAGGAAAGTATTTGTTATATCAGGAAGATTCAATAAAAGTTCTATTGTTAAAAATGGTGCTAATTTTGCCCAATCCAATCAGATGTTAGTTTTAAATGTTAATAAGATCTGATTGGTTGGGGCAAAATTAGCACCATTTTTAATGATAAGAACCTCCCTGATTATATGTATATTTTTCTTATATATCACAAAACAAATGCAGTGCTTATAATAATTTTGCCCCAGAGATTATAATCTTGTTGTTCCCTATCAGTTTGCCTTTATGATTGTGACATACAGGCACCAGGATTCAAAAAATAAAAAGAATTCTCTAGGAAGGATCATTTATTTTAGACATTAGGAGGAATTGATAGAATATATACAGTATATAGAAGACATTTTGTTTATGGTAAATTGTGCCATCCTAGGACTTGAAGATTAAAAACTGCAAAATTAAACAATTTGGCAGTGGGAATGGTCTTTTTTTGGATTTCTGGATAGAGATAATTAAAATCACATCTATGGAGAATTGGACATGAGGAGGATTTGGTTTTAAATGCATTAAAAAGAAAGGATGTATACAGCAGATTAGGATGATCATGATATTAATAAACAATCGGATGGACGGAGCCGATATCAGAACAATCTCACCTGTTTCTTCATCTCAAGTAAACTTACCCCAAGTTCTGTGGGTTTAATATCATTTATAAAAAAACATGTAAAGATCATTTTTTTAATTTAAACCTTTTGGGTAACTGCGTCCATTCCCCAAATCCAATATGTTTGTCAGTAGAAGCCTCCTCTCTATATAATAACAATAATCACCACCTTGCCTTATAATTGCCGCTGTAACTAGCAGTCAGATATTAAAGGGGAACTGTGGTCCAAAAATGATTTTAGTAAATAGAGGTAAATTGATACCTGGGATGGATTGCTACCTGGGAATTTTTTGCAATTTTTTCTATTGTTTATTTGCATAGTTTTGAAATATTTACATTTTTGTGTGGTGATATGGCAGCACATCACCAGTTCCCCTGCACTTCCTGCTTCCTGCTCTGAACTGTCAGTCAATCTTTCCTGTGTCTCCTCCTCCCCTCTTTGCAGCCCCCCCGGTCCCCTCCCACTCATGGACCCCATGGTCCTCCAGTTGCAGGCCCCCCCATGGCCCATTATCTACAAGCCCCATGTGGCCCCACCACTCACAGGTGTCTAAGCGCCCACTCACGGTGTCTAAGCCCCCCATTCACGGTACCGTGGGTTACTCAGACCCCTTACCTTCCTGTCCAGGACTTCACACCGCAGAGAGGAGGACTTCCTGTCTCCCTCACACACTGAGGGAGTCTGAGGCTGTGCTCGCCAGTGGCACTGTGTAGGAGAAGCCTCAGGAATGTCACATGTCAGCCTCCCACCCATTAACTTTCTGTGCAGTCATTTCTGTATATCTTGGGCTGTGGAGCAGTAGAGAGGTGGCTGATGGGCTCGTTTTTAAAGGTAAATTCATTTAAACTTAACTTTTTTGGAGACCACAGTTCCCCTTTATGGACTTGTTCAACAAGTAACAATCTACCACTTGATCTTTCATCATCTCCTCTTATGTAACACCTGTGTTCCAATAGTCTATGTCTAATTAAACTTTAGTCTGACCTATGATACAAGACTAGGCAAATAGGGCATTGTGCAAGTATATTTAATATTTTAAAGACAGTAAGATACTCCTTTTACATAGATTGGCATTTCTTTGTTGGGATGTGCAACTACTTCCCCTTTAATGCTCCTTAAACAGAGCAACCATATAGTCATGAAAATGTTCCCATTTTTGGCCTGGAGAGAATGTCTTTATTGTCGATTTTTTTATTTACTGGTTCTAAATCACTAAATATTTTTAGATTTCTCCACTCTTATAGGTAACCTTGGGTTCAAACTTTCTGCTTCCTTCAAGAGGTCATCTCCCATCACCACTAGTTATTTTTTAGAACACAATCATCCCACATGGTTCTATCCCAGCTATGGTCTCAGGAAAATTAAGAATCATTTTTAAGAAAACACCGCATCCCTGTCTACTTTAAACCCAGCAGACAGCACTGGTATTGCCCAATACCCATCCTCACGAAAAAAATCATGTACGCAGTTCAGTGCAGTGAAAAGAGCTCTAATTTGTATGTGAGGGAGACAAAACAGCAACTACATCAAAGTCCAGCATAAAAAAGCTGCGGCTTAAAAAAGGACATATATATTAGAAGACAGTCATTTACTTAACTATCTTAAGACAAATAGGCAAACTGGTTCAAAAGAGATATTAAGGATTATGTATTTAAGACTCCAACGGCATAAATTGCCGTTTGGGTCGGAGGAATTTTTTCCCCCTTTTTAGCTGGGTTTTTTGCCTTCCTCTGGATCAACTGTTAGGTAGGGTTAAAAAAAAAAAAAAGTGAATAGTTGGACTTGATGGACGTCTGTCTTTATTCAACCTTAATTACTATGTAACTATGTAACTATAAACCAGGCTTGAATAGTGGTGATGTGGTGAGTTTAACACTATTGCCTGACACATTTAATGTCACAAACTTACAGGTAGATTCATAAAAGTTCAATCGTTTAAAGGTGCTAATTTTGCCCCAACAATCAGATTTATTTACCATTTGAAACCTAACATCTGATTGGTTGGGGCAAAATTAGCACCATTTAAACGATAACAACTTTTATTGATAACCCTGTTAGTCTGGTATACAGAGACAATTACCTTTTTATATGCATGTCATTTCTTTATCTTTAGACATTTTCCTTGTTCTTATACTATGATTAAAATAACAATATCTTATTTTTTAACATTATTTTACAGATTAGTTATGGTTTCCGGCCTACCTTTGCTCAGCGACAATTACAATTCCCATCCTTCCTTAGGACATTCTACAATGGTAACTTTGAAGCTTTTGCTACTGGTCAGTTGGCTAAGTACTTTAACTGACATGGGTGGGTATTATTTTTTCTGACAATGACTATGGTAAGGCCGAGCACACTTGTTAACTAATGAGATTGAAACCAGTGGTGGAGCATTGCTTTCAAGAGATACTTCCTACAGTCAATTCCATAAAGGCTGTATTCCGTATAATAGAGATCATCAAGAAATCAAGTGCAAAGTGATCATGAGTATATTGTACTATAGAAAACCTTATCTCTTTAATGGAGGAGGCATCTTTTCACAATATCACTAACAGTGTGGGTTGGTACTGCCGGCTGGTCCATTACTTCTGACTTCCTAAAAAGAAATCTAATAACATTAATGGAACCTTGCAATACCAGTTCGGGTGGTAAAATCCCAGGATTAAGGAATTTCTTACAGCATCCATCCTTCCATACTATCCTGATGATATTTTCATGAAGACATTTTGGGAGAATGCTTTTCACTGTGTTTGGCCGGACAGGATCTATCACAATAATACATCTTCACCTGTTCTTACAAAGACATTTGCTTGGTGCACAGGAAGGAGAGACTGGACCTATTGATCCCAATTATTTAGATGTTTACAACTTTAAATTTACATACAAAGTCCATAGCAGTTTTCGCCATAGCTCATGCTTTGCACCAGATGAACACCTGTGTTCCAGGAAAAGGACCATTCAAAAATGGATCTGTGCCAAAATTTATAATCATCGGCCTTGGCAGGTAATATAATGTAATTATCAAATAGTAATGTTGCTTTTAGGGGGAAAAAAGTATGTCAATATTTTAACCTTAAAGCAAAGTGTGATTAGCTATATCAACATTCATATCATTGTTAAAGCAGCAGAAATCCCCGAGAAAAGCATTCATTTCAATAACAACTAGAAAGGGAAAGTATGGAAAGTATAACTTTTAATTTGGCAGATAGGCCTCATTTGGAAGGGAATGTGATTTTAAAGGTCATAATAATACCAATGATAGACATTGTCGTTTTTTTTACTTACCCTTTAAATATAGCTGTCACATGAATTAAGGCAGGTCAGTTGGTGTGTGTACTCTTGTCAGGTTGGGGGATAAAGAATAACTTTTTTGATGATTGGTCAAATGTGTTTTTTTATACTATACTTACCCTTTAAACATGATTGCCACATGAATGAATGGGTACCTCATTTGCTGTATGTACCTGTGAGATCAAAATTTATTTTTGACTATAGTTACCCTTTAATTTTTCTGCCACAGAAATGGAAGAGTGGGGGTCAGTAGGTGTGTGTACATAATACAGGTTCTGTGGCCGTCCCTTTAAAAAAAAAATCTGGCCATGCTAGAGGTGATCGGGGGGCAACATTCAACTGCCCCCGCTAGCCCCCTCAATCCCCCCTTGGTTTCATCCAAATCTTAGGGGGGGTTGGAAGATATCCTACCTTCAAGACATGCTAAAGCATCAGCTTTCCCACAAAGAGAAAAGTGTTCAATGCGGAAAGAAGACCCCATGTCATCATGGAGCTTCTCCTTCACTGGGGTCTTCCATAGAGAGGTACAATCCTGCCCCTGGTGTCTAGTGGAATAAATGCAATGCGATCTCCATTCAGACACAGTGCAGTAACCTGTTTTAGTAAAGCTGTCAGTGTGACAGCTTCTACTAACTTTTTGTGAATGGAACTCAAAGTTCCATTCACAATAGAATTTTTTCTAAATCTTTGCTACTTAGGGGACAGAGATCAAAATTTGGTGATCACTTCTGATCACTAAATTATTGACTTTGCCAATAAATCGGATCGGATTTAGAATTGGAAAACGTGCATTTATTCATTATCATTCCTTAAGATGATATCATGATTATCTTGGGAATGATTAAAAAAAAACTGCACACAAAAGAATCTTTAAAGTGATACACACATCTTTTTTTTTTTACCTCAAACTTTAAATTGCAAAAACTTTGTCTTCTCCAAGCTTCCCAGTGCCCCCTGTTATTCAGTAAAGTAAACGCAGTATCATTATTTGTCCATTTCAAGGGAAACTAAGCCTATTTTAGTAGGAAATTTTGCAGAGGTACCAAAAAAAGCCAACTTGTGTGAACTTTCCGTACTAACCAGTTTTCACTAAAATACCACTAAAAGGGAGTGGGTGTGGGTTGTGCGGGTTTTTGATTTTTTTCTTGTAATTGCAATTGCAATGGGTAGCCCCATCTCTGTTTGTACCCACGAATATGACATACCATTTGATTCAGGACATGTGGGAGATTGACAATTAGTGGGTTTTTTTTACTTGCCAAGTGGGTTTAGGTAGGATTTCAACCTTTGAGTCCTCTCATTTTATTTTTTCACAAACATTCCCAGGACGGAGTTCTATGAATAACAGTACTTCAAATTCTTCGTGATAATGAAAGCATGACACCTTTACATAGCTGAAGGTGTGTAGATTCCAAAAATATATAGTTGTTGTGGGGGTATTTCCAAGTTGAATAGGCTGTTCAAATAACAGAACACTTTGATTTTTTCTTGTAATTGCACTTGGGCATGATTCCCATTTGAGCTAGTTGGTGGCCACGTCTCTGTGTGCACCTATGCATATGGCATACCGTTTGATTCAGGACATGTGGGAGATTGACATTTATGGGATTTTTGCTTGTCAAATGGGTTTAGATAGGATTTCAACCTTTGAATCATCTAATTTTATTTTTTCACAAAATCTCCTATCATCAGGATGTACAGCCTGTGAGCAGGGTTTGAAACACGTCGTGTTAAAAAAACGTTCTTTCTTTCTCAAATTTACAAGTCCCGTGAGTGCTGCTTATATTTGAACATTATATATATATATATATTTATATATAGTATTATATATTATAATATAACTTTATAACATAATTTATTAGTGGTAAAGGCACGTTTTCGGTCCCTGACCTTGACCTTTCTCAAGCCAAACAATTCAAACCCATGTGGCACACATTTAAATATCCCATGCCCCCCCTCCTATGACATCACATTCAGGTGCATGGTATAAATCATACCCTTATTAGACAATCTGAGTAAAACATACATAGTGCATAGCAAAAACAATCTGAGTAAAGCATACATCGTGCATAGCAGAGAACATAATATAACATAAATCACTGACCATAGTGTGGTTACTTATGTCAACGTGAAAAGCGCTAGTATTCAAAGTTGATATAAAAACTATTAAAAAAAACTTTTTCAGAATTAAGAATACATTATCTCTTATAAAGTTATAGGGCCTGATTTACAAAGCGTACTGTGCTGAAAAATAGGGATTAAACCAATATTCAATAGTTTAGCACAAGTTTAACCCCATAATTGACTGGCTGCACCAGTTTTCACAAAAGACACCCATCCAACCAGCGCAAATTCTATTTAATAAAGGATTGCACCACTTTCACACTCCAATTTAAGACCACTATGGCTGTCTTAAAGGACACTGGGGGTAAATCCCTTTTGGGATTTACCACCAGGTGTAAATCCAGTATTAAATACCAGAAGCACATTTGCCGAGCAATTTGCACCTCTGGTAAAAAGCCCATAAAGTTGTCCATGACAGTAAAATTGCCCCAAGTGAGGCTAGCCTTATAAAAAACAACCAATTGTTTCTAGTGTAAACCCTCTTAAAACAGTTTTTCTAAGGTGCTAAATAGTGTATAAGTGGCTGCAATTGTTACATTTTATTTTTATTTTTAAAGTGCTATAATTCTAAAAGTGCTAAAAATCTCTAATGTAATATATAGGAAAATTCGCCCCTTCAGTGTAATAAGATATTACGCCCCCGAGGAGTTCCCTGACCATATAGAAGCACGAGGCCACCCAGCATCTATGTGGTTAAACAAATCTCTTTGTGGAGCAGAGAGGACATTGGTTATGAAATGACAGGAAGCAGCTCCAGCAGTTCTTTTTGTGAAGTTAAACCTGCAAAAAATGCTGGGTCATTGTCCATCATAACACTGAAATGGGCGGAGTAGTGGGATATAGAAATATAAGAAATGAGTCACTTAGTGACATAGCTGATTGATTTTTATAGGATATATACCACTGCAGCTCCCTTATAAAATATCACACTTGTGTAGTATATATATTTTATATCATACCAATATACCTCCAAAGGTGGATCTAAGACGATACCCATAAAATCTACAAAATGGTATTAAACATTCTCTTTATACTTTAACATATACTGAAAGAATACTTGAATTCCTATTGCTCATCTCTACTCAGTAAAGTAATGAGAAAAAAACACAAGCGGCATCTAACACTGATAGTAAACTCACAAAAGACCAACAGAATGAGATTCTATAATCATCTTCATTCCAAAAAACTTAGTGAGTAAAAGAATGAGAAACTGGAGAGAGCCAAAGTAGTAATTATTCCAACGGTGTCAAACCAATTTATTGAGAAATCACATGCACAACATGTTTCGGGCCTAAAAGCGGTCCTTCCTCAGGTCATCACAGTGTGAGCCCCAAAAACCCTTATAATACACATTTACACTATAACAAAAACATGCACCATCTCCATCTAGTGGCTAGGTGTCAGGCATAACAGAACATAGGGAAACATTACAATGTATCATTTCCACAACAAAGACATAGTATCAGTTCAAGAAAAGCACATATTGAACACGGAGGAATGCAAGGTACGAAAATATGTGGACAAAATCCATATGTAGACAATTTTCATTACCCTATATGGAAGAGAAGAGGAAGAAAAAATGGAAAGGTACAAAGCATAATTAAAGATAATTAAAGATACCTTTAATGCTATAGGCATCATTAGGCCCTGGGGTTCCATAGTACCAACAAATCAATCCATCTCAATCTTTTGTAGTAGACTTCTTTCTATCCCCACCCCTTTGTGGTAAAGATATTTTTTCGAGCACCTCCTTGTACAGATTGCCATAGTGTGTTTGTGAATAAAGAAATGTTGACTAACTGCTGTGTGCGCTTTTTTTTTGATCAGGTCATAGTTTCTAATGAACCTTTTATGTTCATTAATCCTACTATAACCTGTCTGGAGTTTGGCCAACATACTTTTGCCACAAGGGCATTTTCAACAACGCATCAACAACAGAATCGGTTTCACAGGTGAAGAAACCTGCTGATAGGAATATATGCCCTTCAAAGGGGGGGAACTGACCACCTTAAATTATACAATGGCAATTGCACATATAAGGCTGCAACCTCCCCTTTTTAGGTTCACCAAAAAGTCTACTCTTGTTTTCTCACAGGTTTTAAATTTGTCGTGTACTAGCCTGTCAGCTAACTCTTACCGCTCCTCTTGTAAGAAAAAATATGGTGTGGGGTGCTAGTGAGAAGAGTTACTTAGACATGATTGAAACACTCATAAAGGACATAAACAGTTAATTCACAGCTGAATTAACAGAAATGAGATCCCATTATTAGATGTACTGATTCGAAAATGGTGAATCCATAACTACTGATAATAAAAAAAACACTGAGCGTAAAACTTATTGCGTGCTGAAAGTTACAATACTCAGGGACTATTAAGGTAATCCCTAAGGGACAACTGCTTAAGCCCGTAGGATTACCTCTACTGATGATAAATTTATGCTGCCTCTGATGAAATGATCCAGAATTTTATGGACAGGTTATAAACGTAAGGCTCTAGAAAGAACTAAAATGAGGTACTTTAAGGTTGAAAGAAACGTTTACCTTCTTCCTAAAAAGAATACCAATAAGCATAAGGATTCCGTTTGTAAGCACATTTGGACCAACAGCCAGAAGCTAAGGATGTATCCTAAGACACTGTCCATTTTACAAAAAGATGCCCAATTTGTGAGACTGGTTTAAAGAACCCCCTCTTTTTTCTTACAAGAGAGTTAGAGCTGACAGGCTGTACACGCAGATTTAAAAATCGTGTGAAAAAAACAAGAGTAGACTTTTGGTGAACCTAAAAAAGGGGAATGTTGCAGCCTTAATGGTTGCCAATTGCCATTGTATAATTTAAGGTGGTCAGTTACCCCACCCTCTAAAGGGCATAATATCCTATCAGAGGTTTCTTCACCTGTGAAACCGATTCTGTTGTTTAATGCATTGAATGCCCTTGTGGCAAATGTATGTTGCCCAAACTTCAGACAAGTTTAAGAGTAATTAATGAACATAAAAGGTTCATTAGAACTATGACCCTGATCAAAAAAAACGCACACACCTGTTGTCAACATTTCTTTATTCACAAACACACTATGGCAAGCTTTAAATGGATTGGTGCTCAAAAAATATCTTTACCACAAAGGGGTGGGGAGATAAAGGAAGTCTAACTACAGAAAGAATTAGATGATTGATTTGATGGGTACTATGGAACCCCAGGGCCTTAATGATGACTATAGCATTAAATGTTATCTTTTATAGTTTATAGTTTATAGTATCTGAGGTTGAATAAAGACACCCGTCATCCATTCCAATCCACCATCTAGCAATTCCTCGTTTCCCCTGCCTAACTGTTGATCCAGAGGAAGGCAAAAAAAACCCCCACACAAATTTATGAAGGGAAAAAAATCCTTTCTGACTCCAAGTGGATCATCTCTACTTTATGTATCAATACTAGTAACTTGCAACATTCCTTGTTTGGCAGAAACTCATCCATAATTTTTTTAAACTGACCAATTGACCTGTCATAACAACGTCCGAAGACAGTTCCATAGCTTTAACCATTCTCACAGTGAAAATCCTTCCGAACTTGAAGCCTCAACCTCTTTCTTCAAGTCTTAAGGGATGTCCTTGTGTCCTTGACATGTTCTATTTGGTGAACAATGCCCCGATTATTGTATGGTCCTTATGAATTTATACACCAGTAATCATATCCCCCAGCAAGCGGCCTTTTCCAGCGTACATAATTGTAACTTTTCCGTCTCTTTTCATATTCAAGCTCCCCAATCCCCTTATTAATTTAGTTTGCCCTTCTCTAAACCTTTTCATTTCAAAGATGTCCTTTTTGTACACAGGATTCCAAAATTGCACTGCATATTCCAATTAGCGCTTACAAATGCTTTGTAAAGAGGGAGAATTACATTTTCCTCCCTTGACCCATACCTCTCTTTATACAGACAATCCCATGCTGGCTCTGGCGTTGCGCCTGGCACTGCTTGCTACCTTTTGTTATCCACAAAACTCCCAAGATCTTTTTCCATCAGGGATTCACTTAACACTTTATATCTTTATATCTTTAATTATGTTTCGTACCTATTACTTTTTTCTTCCTCTTCTTTCCATATAGGTAATGAAATGTCTACATATGGATTTGTCCACCTATTTTCTTATGGAGAAGGTGGGTAAGTTCCTTACCCTACCTTGCATTCCTCCGTTTTCAATATGTGCTTTTCTTGACTGTTACTTTGTCTTTGCTTTGAAAATAGATACATTGTTGTAATGTTTCCCTATGTTCGTTATGGCAGACACCTGGCCACTAGATGGAGCAGGTGCATGTTTTTTGTAATATTGTTAAATGTGTATATAAGGGTTTTGGGCTCACACTGTCTGTTGATGCATCTGAGGAAGACCGCTTTTAGGCCCAAAACATGTTGTGCGTGGTGATTTCTCCAATAAATTGGTTTGACACTGTTGGAATAATACTACTATTTGGCTCTCTCCAGTTTCTTCATTCAGTTTCATGGACTGTGGGTTGTGGTGAGGCCCAACCACTGGATTGCTCACAGCCTGTTTTAAGTATACTGAACTTGGCCTACAGATAACAAACCTTCATTTATCTTAGTGAGTAGTTTTCATTAAGTCCATTGGGGTGTACCCGTGTTTAAATAATGTATCCATATGTTTCCTCGCCCTTTTAACGACGGATCTTAGACCTATTACCTATTACCAACTTTTCCTAAAAAAGGGCACATGGTCAATCGCCCAAAACTGAAAATCTGTAGCAGGTGCTTGGCTTCCAAAAAGTGCATGGCAACAGGTTTACAGTTTTTGCCATCACGAAAAGCTGTATTAATTGCGGCTATGTCCGTCCATTCTATTCTGAGCATCAATTCAGTTTTTTTTCCTACATAATTACAAGGACAACCGACCCAAGTAAACTACGTGAGTAGTGGTACAACATATATGGGATGTCGAATACGGATCTCCTTTTCCTACATATTTGTATTTCTGCCATCTATAGTAGCACCCGGCTATTGGACTACCTCACCTTGGCAGAGCCAGTCTTTTGGACTGTAAATAGAATGTAGAGAATTCCTTCTCGTTATAAGCCACTAGGCCACGAACTCCGGAAGCTCTGGGTAGAAAGGAAATCACACTTAGAATTTTTTGATAAGGGAGGATGATCGGTCAGTCAAAGCTGCAACTTTTTGACCAATAAATTGACACATTCTATATAAACGTTGCGACAGAGATGGGAGAGCATGGATTTATGGTCAACTCGTGGATTTTGGACATTAAAATCTGCTTTCGGCATATTGCAGAACACAAGAGAGCACCACCACTTCTGCTGCTACATAATTTTTACATGCATGCACAGCAGCAGAGGAGGCATCCTCAGTAATGTCTGCAAGCCATTGGCCATGATATCAGTATCATGGGTCTTTGACTGATGACTGAAAGCTGCAGAGAAGAGGAGAAGAGCCACAGCAAAGCAGTGGTGTAAGTAATTAGAAGACATCTTTGAAAAAGGCAAGAATAACATAAAATAGATTAGTGGGTATCCATGTTTTAAAGGGACACTAAAATGGTATTTATAAGTATCTAAGATGATATGATTGTGAAGTGTTCTCATTCATCTAGGTCATGGTATATCTTGTTGTATTCAATTAGATCAAATGGCTTGAAGTTAGTGCTTAAAGATTTCTCGCTAGTCATACCTGACTGGATTTCTCACTTCAGAATGGACTTGTACAAGGATCTGTGGCAATTATGTTACCCTGGAAAATCCCAATTAGCATATCAAAGCCAGGTGTTAAGGACGTGGATTGCATAGTGTCTAGACTGAGCCTTGTACCTGCATCTTAAAGATAAGGACATACCTTTGAAGATTGTAATGTTAACATATTGGCAAAGGAACATGACTGTTCAAGAGAGGTGTCAAGGAGGACATTTATGTGAAAATAAGAAACCAAGCTTAAATAGAGGTGGGGGTTTGACACCAACTGTCTGCCATCTACAATGCTGTTTTGACCACCTACCCTGGGCGTTCCTCATAACAACTCTTAGCCACTATGCAATCACGCCCTAACACCTGGCTGTGATATGCTAATTGGGACTTTCCATGGAAATAGTTGCCACAGATTCTTGTACAAGTCATTCTGATTGAGAAATCCAGTCAGATGAACCGACTGCCCGATGGCGTGCCTACTTTTGTATTGGGTGCATGTGCATAAGATTGGTGCTTGTCCAAAAACAACGCTCATGACATTTTAATTTAGCTAGAAGAGCGGCGGTAAGGTAAGTTAGGCTGATCCTGGGTGTTTTATTATACCAGGAGAGGTGGGAATAAGCGTTCCTCCCTCCCTGTGAATATGAAACAATTTTATCTACTTAACACAGTACACTAAATTCTGTTAAGTGTCCCTTGATGTTTTGTGAAAGTGCCTTTTAAAGAGCCAAACCAAAAAAAATACAAAACCTTGTTATTAATTGATTGCTGTAGGGAAAAAAAATTAAACTACAGGCTTGTCAATATTTAATAAAGGTTAATAAGCAACTATAGCACATGATTAAATAATTCATTGATTAGTTGATTACTTTTAGAACTTGATCAGTTTAAGCCATTGTTCTGTTCTGTCACTTTTACAAACTTTCTCCCCGCTTTTACATTATATCAGAAGAGTTAACTTTACCAACACCTGGAGGAGAGAGAATATATTTCGATGAGAATGGAGATGCTCCTATCAATGTGACATTGTGAACTGGCAGCTGTTCCCTAATGGAAGTAATCAGAATGTCCGTGTTGGTTTTATGATGCAGGATCTCTTAGAGGCCAGGAACTTGTTATTCAACAAGAGAAGATTTTATGAATGGAGGAAACAATCACTTAAATGTAAATAATAGAAAGTTGCAATGTCTAATCCTTTGCTATTAACCATGTTAAAAACTCCTGTTTTCTTGAACTGGCACCCCATGCCTAGAATCAGATACCCTTTAAATTCTGTGTTTTTCACACATCCCTCTTTTGATGACATCTTGGGGATGAATCATAATATACTATCAGGTGGTGTATCTACCCAGAAAGCAACAACTGTGACCACAGGGGGGGTTCCCCATCCTCTGAGCTGTTCCTATGACAGATTAGCCTCCACCAGAAAACCACCATAGTACCTAATGCTTAATTAAAGTATGTGAACTCATTTAATCCATAATGCCATTTTGCTGATAAGTGGGCAACTTTGAACCCCCCCACACCTTTGGATATTATATTTGCATATATGTAATATTGCATGATATCTCAATGAGAATTTCTTCATGCCTCTATCAGTCTGCAGTGATCCCATGCCCAAGGGTCACAAAGAAGGCCACACTTGAGGGCAAACGATCTGTTGTTTTGACTGGTGCCTGTTCTGATGGAGAAATTCTAAATCCTTATGGTTTGTAATATTTAACTTTATTATAATTTTATTTTTTTCCCCATACAAATAGAACATGGAACATTTTGCATTGGTATTATCAATTATCAATGAAACTGAGAATACCATAATAAATTATGCATATAAAAATATCAGGATCTCTTTATTTTTCTTCAAGATCAGAAAGACAATTACAAAAAAAAATAGCTATGGGAAGAAGTATATGTACTGTACATACCTTACAGACGGTATAAGCTCTGTGTGTTACATATGGTTAGCAATTGTTGGTCCACATCAACATCATTTAGTGAGTGAGTTGTTTATTCTGGCAAAAACAATATTAAAGGACAGCTCACAGCCAAGGTGATTTTTTTTTTTTTTTTTTATGAAAACCTGGTCCCTTATAAAATACATTTTTTTAGGAGTGGTAAGTTGCTTCTACTCTTACCTCGTGTTTTGTTATTTACAACATGTACAAGTTGCTTGTGTTGTGGGCAAGAACCATTTTGGAATTTGTTCCTTGCTAGCAAGTGTCCTAGTAGTGAACTGGATGCGCTCAGGAGGGGGCATCCAACTTTTGTGCAACCAGTTCGCATCAAACAATCCCTTTTTATAGTCTGTAAACGAGTACTATTTTGGTAGCTTGATTCTTCCGCCATTTCGTAGTCCTTTATTCCAAAGAAATAGATTTCTAATATAACTTTCGTGAACTAACCACTGTTTCTTTTAAAAACATTTCAGGTTAAACAGAAACATTATTTCCTTCAGTAAAAAAAAGAAAGTTGTAAGTACATAATTAAATCACATTATCATGTTGGTATTAGGTGGTGTTCGAAATGTCACCAAAAATGAATTTTAATCCTTCGCTATCTTCCATGGAATTACTTCAACAACTTTTAGTCCTAATTTAATCTGAGGAATTAATCAATAATAATATTTTCTGAGTGTTTCTATTATTATTGAAATACAGATAAAAACAATTGTCTTGAATATTGTTATTTGTCATATTCTATTTGTATTTTCTAATACATCTCTAATTTGCGGATGGTCACCACTGAATCCTGCACTTTAGAAAATAATATCTAATATTAGATCAGGCTTGGTGTGGTGCAGGGTTTATTTATTGATTTGTTTTAAGGTGTATCGTTTTTTTTTTTTTTTTTTTTTTACAAACATTATCATAACCTTTTTTTTTTTCAGTGATATATCCTGGTTCGGCAAAAATATAAATGATGAACTATATTTTATACAGAATTCTATCTCTGATTTATTTTAGATGGACGACCAATGTGTAAGATGCCCAGAAGACAAATGGCCTGACAGTAGAAAAGAGAAATGTCTCAAAACCCATTCAGTTTCCTTTCTACCAGGAGATGTGGGATCCTCTCTGGCTTGTTTCAATCTTGTTTGCCTGGTTACACTCTCTGTGTTCTCCCCTGTTCATAATAAGCACCAGACTCCAATTGAAAGGCAATAACAGAGAACTCAGCTATCTACTTCTTATTTCCTCATGTTTGGTTTCCTATGTTCCTTATATTCATTGGTAGACCCAACTTTGATAACTTGCATGGTCCGGCAGGTCATATTTGTTTATTATATTTTCATTTTGTCTTTCTTCATTGCCAAGACTATCACTGTATATAATGATATTAATGCTACAATCCAAACAGTAAACTACCAAACTGGTGGGACTCAGGATCCCTGTTTATATTGTCCCTGTCTGTACAATGAATTCAGATAGCTCTGTGCATTGTTTGGTTGCCAAAGCACCTCCATTTGTAGAATTCAATATGGCACTGAAATGGAACCATTGTTATTGAATGTAATGAAGATCACAGTGTTATTTGCTTGTGTATTGGGGTATATGGGTCTTTAGCTACTATTAGTCTTTTAGTTGCCTTTTAGCTAGGAAGCTCCCAGACACATTTAAGTGAGACAAAATTCATTACATTCAGTATGTTGGTATTGCTAGGTTTGGTGTGACATTTATCCCAGCTTACCTACTCAGTACCAAAGGTAAACAGATGGTGGCAGTAGAAATCTTTGCCATATTGTCTTCAAGTGCTGGGCTTCTTGTTTGTATTTTCTTTCCAAAATGTTATATTATATTATTACACACCCCAACTGAACAATCACTGCTGTATTTTTACTTTCAAAAGAACCATCTGAAGAATATTATTGTGAATAGCTCTTTTTCACTTTGCATAATACACATTTAAAATTAACAAAATGTCAACGTAAAGTTGCTGTGATTTGTGGCTTAGAAGAGAGATTGATGTTCTATTTTATCCTAATTTATTTTACACAGTGTGTGGTAAATGGGCTTCCTTTCAATCTGCTATTGTTCTCTCTTCTCGTCTCTTTTGCTTAAAGAAGTAACAGTAAAGATTGGTGTGTGTGGTATACTTTATTAACCACACATCAGGGTTATTCATAAAAGTTCTTATCGTTAAAAATGTGCTATTTAAGCCCCAAACAATCAGATGTTATCTTCAACATGTTAAATAATTGTCAATTGGTTGGGGCAAAGTTAGCCCATTTTTAACGAAAGCAGGGTTATTCAATAAAGTTCTTATCGTTAAAACTGGTGCTCAAATTTGCCACAACCATCAGATTGTTGACTTTTCAAATGTTAATATAATCTCGATTGGTTGGTGCAAAATTAGCACCATTTTTAACAATAAGAACTTGTTATTGAATCCCCTGAGTATTTCTAATTAGTACACCCGTGGATGTCTTCTCTAGTCTTGCCGGGTTTTACATAAATACAAAAAACCAATGGGTCTACTACAAAACCCCTTGTTTGTAACATCTATGTTTCTCTCTTATGTATCCAAGGTAATTGTACAGTGTCACAAAAGATTTGGCAACTGTATAATCCATAAAATAACAATACAACTTAACATTTATAATTATAATAATTCTGGTTGTGAACCATCTACTCAAATTCCTAATTCTTACAGGTTTTAATGTGTATTAACCTTTTTGTATTGTTGTTGTTTTATTTTTTAAAAAATACCACTTTTATAACACTGTTTAATATAAATATAAATCAATTTGAATCTTGTATTTAGGACTATTTTGCATTTATTTCCCTGTTTGTTACATGCAACTGTGTATGAAATCATAGATTTTCTCCGTGTTAATTGTAATGTATCCATTATTAAATGTGGAAGTGAAAGTCTAATATGATTAACCTGAGTCTGGCATTTGGCCAAACAATATTTTCAAAATGTTTTTAATTTTGCAAACAAGTATGCTATTGTAGCTGTGGCTTGGGGCTCTTCTCTTCATTCCTCAGCCTCTGCTTCTGACTGCGATGCTATCTATGGCTCCCGATGGACAAGAATGGGTTTTACATCACATTACTTAACTACAAGATAAAATAAATAATACTATTCCTTTAATTATAGTTTCCCTCCCCTTGTTTTCACACCTTGTGTGTTAGTATCAAACATAATAATATAAATGAGGGGGTTTTTAAATACATAAAAACACCATTGGTAAATAAACATTAAAAAGTACAAATCGATAAATGTTCATAGTCCTCTGTATCCAAAAAATGTGTAATAGTGCTAAACTAATTCCCAAAATAGTAACAAACTCCCAGCTGATTATAAATACAACTGACTAAAAATAAGCCAGAAATATAATCTCAAATTTTTTAAAGTAAAATATTGCATCACAACCAAAAGAAAATCTATGACAAGCACACTGTCGCCACGGGTAAAGTTGCATAATAGTAACAACTCCATGTCACTTATATAAAGTAGTGGTGCCCTATTTAGCACCAATATTCCAAGAGTCATTGCTGACCTATCTAATCACCTAACATCTAAGTTTAGCAATATAATTTACAGATAAATTTTAAGAGTACACAGACCCCAAATAACTTAAGATATTTGAAAGATGATCCCCCAGAAAGCCCACTTCCGTTATATCCTCGTCTCAGATGCTCCCATTGAAGAGTATACCTACATATCACATAGCCGATCGCTCGCCAGACACTCCCTCTTCCTCTGCTTCTCTTCTCCACTACAAGCCTTGGCTGTGAAGTCACTGTTGCGGTCATGACGACAGTCTTACCCAGAGGGAAGTAGGGATCGGGAGGGATTCTGCTTGTCTGTACGTAGCGATTTATCAGTGTGAGAGCATCTGAGACGTGTAAGAGTATAAAGAAGTGGGTCTTTTGAAGGGGTTTTAGAATGTTACCCTTCAAAACTAACATTAAACCTCTTTTTAACTATATTTACATTTATATTAAAAAGATAATTAAATATTTATATTATAAAACACATTTCTGATTTTATATAAGTAATATATCTTATATCATTATATATAATATATATATATTTTTGATCGTCGTGTCTCGTGGTTGTCACTATTCCTTAAGACAGAGACAGCGGAGACTTTATAACCATAACAGATTGCAGCTCCTGCCTGAGTTTATTAATGGTAGTAAAGACACTGAACAGAAATCCCGCTCTTCTCGAGCGTCAAGACACAACAATGTACTCCTCTTGTCACTGGTAAAAATACAGTCTTTTCCATCTCATAAATCAACAGTCTTTTGCATTACCAAAACAAAAAAAACCCTATTTGTGACTGCTTTGTCTTAACTCAATAGACAGACCAGACCTGCTAAAACATTGTATACTCTATATTGAACATCGAATTTGATATTGAACATTGTATACTCTATATTGAACATGGAATTCGATATGAAATGCAGAAAACAATCAGAACTTTGGCCCCATCAACTTCTATTTTGTTCATTTTAGAATGTTTGAAATTTTTTAAAAAGTCTATCTAGTAAAGACACCTATATGGCCCTATTCACACAGAGCACTCTTTTATGGGGTTAAAATCAAGGTAACTGATTTAATATCCATTAGCACGACTTTAACCCCTTCATTGCAACAAGATCTGCGCAACTTATAGTGCGACCATTTAACTCCAGCTAATAGTGTTTAAATAGCATATTGAACCCCAGAAGGGAGATTTACCCAGAGTGATTGCAGCTCTAGGTTGTTCTCCATGATAGTCTATATCATACTGTTCTCTTCCTCTGGTTCCTCCCTATGATATACTGCTTAGTGTTCATTTCTGGGTGTAATAATATGATATAACATTTTGGAAAGAAAATACAAACAAGAAGCCCAGCACTTGAAGACAATATGGCAAAGATTTCCACTGCCACCATCTGTTTACCTTTAGTACTGAGGTAAGCTGGGATAAATGTCACCCAAACACTAGCAAATACCAACATACTGAATGTAATGAATTTTGTCTCACTAAATGTGTCTGGAAGTTTTCTAGCTATAAAAGCTACTAATAGACTAATAGTAGCTAAGAGACCCATATACCCCAACACACAAGCAAACAGAACTTTAGATCCTTCATTACATTCAATAACAATGGTTCCTATTTCTGCTGCCATATTGAATTCTACAAATGGAGGTGCTTTGGCCAACCAAACAATGCACAGAACTATCTGAATCATTGTACAGACAGGAACAATATAAACAGGGATCCTGAGACCCACCAGTTTGGTTAGTTTACTGTTTGGATTTGTAGCATTAAATATCATTATAACAGTAATAGTCTTGGCAAGTATGACAGAAAGACAAATTGAAAATATAATAGCAAAAATGACTTGCTGGACCATGCAACATATTAAGTTGGGTCTACCAATGAATAATAAGGAACACAGGAAACCAAACATGAGGGAGATGAGGAGTAGATAGCTGAGTTCTCTGTTATTGGCCTTTACAATTGGAGTCTGGTGCTTTATTATAAACAGGTAGAACACAGAGAGTGTAACCAGGCAAAACAAGATTGAAACACAAGCCAGAGAGGATCCCAACATCTCCTGGTAAGAAAGGAACTGAATGGGTTTTTGCAGACATTTCTGTTTTCTACTGTCAGGCCATTTGTCTTCTGGACATCTGATGCATTTGGTGTCATCTAATAAAAACAGAAATAATCTACTATATTCACATAATAGTACCGTCATTTATATTAATATTTAAATATAGTTTATTATATCATTAATGTCAATAACTCTGGGGCAAGAAGATAAGTTTGTATAAGAAAAGTTTGTATAAGAAAATCCATATTACACCTACTGTACTGTACTGTAGTTAAGCAGATGCTTTAATAATACAGTGAAAATATGAAAAACATTCCTATTTGCTGGTTTGAGACTGATGAAAGCTGTAAAATACAAACCATGGGGATTTAGAATCTCTCCTTCAGAACACGGCACACAGTCAAAACAGCAGATCATTTTCCTTCGAAGTGCAGCTCTTCTGTATCCTCTGGGACATGGATCACTGCAGACTGAGAGAGGGACCTAAAGGAAATTTCACTAGAAATGTATTCACATTGATTAAGCTTGTAGCTGGAAACCTATTCTGCCTTGACCAAACCCACATGCCCCAGGCCATACTGAACCCTGTCTCATTATATCTGCCCTTCCATGCTTAGATCTTCAGACAATCAATATAAAAATTGCCATTAAGACTTACATTGGCATATCCAAGGCACCATATAGTACTAATGCCCCCCCCCCCCAAACCCCACCCCAAATTTTTACCCAAATAAGGTTATTTCTATCATATTGGCTGCAATATCGATCAGTTTATCAAAAAAAACTAAGATTAGGAAAATATCTGTTGTATTCAATTAGATCAACTGGACTTGAAATGTAGTTCTTGAAGACGCTTCGCTAGTCATCCGACTGGCTTTCTCAATTCAGAATGACTTGTACAAGAATCTGTGGCAATTATGTACCCTGGAAAATCCCAATTAGCATATTGGTTGCTTCACAAGCATATTTCTAAGATTAGGAAAGTTTCTCTCTATCCCATCTTCCAGAACCTATTTTCTGCATATTTCAAGCTGAAATCTACAAAAGATTAATGGCATAAGGTGGGAAATTTCAATTGGTTCAATTGGATTCTCAATAGTTCTGGACAATCATAAATCTGATTAGAAAACCATCAGCTAGTGTATGGCTATCTTAAGAAAAAATGTTAGGTCATGACTTTTTACCCACACTCAATAAGCCATTGCAGATGTATTGAAAGATCAATAGATAGATAGCCACAGAGAGACAGCCAGATGGGAAGAGATAGATACAGTGAACTCTGACACTGCAAGCAGAAAAATTGAACTGAGGTGCACACTTTCCCTTTGGATTTCTCTGTTTATTAATGAATCACAGAACAACATTTTGGGATCACTGTGTCCACTTCATCAGTTGCCACTGTGTGCGCCTAGGCCCAAACTGAATATATTGCACTCTGACAGTAACTGGAATATAAACGTTGAAAAAAACTTTCCACATGCCCCAAAAATGTCAAGTTATTTTCTTGATAATTATACTTACTAGATCCTTTTTTCCATTCCATAAGATTTTTTCAGGGTGAATATTGAGTTCGCTGTCTTTTAGAGTTTGTGCATGAAAACTTCCAATAGAAACAAACTGATTACTTCCATTAGGGAACAGCTGCCAGTTCACAATGTCCACATTGATAGGAGCATCTCCATTCTCATCGAAATATATTCTCTCTCCTCCAGCATTGTTAAAATTAACTCTTTTGATGTAATATAGAAGCTGGAAGAGAAAATCAATAGAATTTATTTCTGCACTTTAAACATCACCAGCTATTTTTATGTTGGATTATTTTTAGGAGTTGAAAAGGGGGTGTAACTGTTGTGTGTTCCCAGTAGGAATGTCTAAAACAAGCAAGTTTAAATCTGAGATCTGATTATCGAATTTTGGGACAGTTCCGAAAGTTCGAAAACCTGAAAAAGTTATAGGTGACGTGCTGAAAGTTTTAAAGTAAACATTGTTTAATTTCTTGTCTAAAATTAATATCAACTGTGTTCTAATTGCATAGGGACCTGGGAAATGGCCTTAGTGACACATGAAATTGCCTTAGGGATATGTACCAATGCAGAGAAATGTAAAATATAAAACTGTAGTTAACTATCCCAAACAATTTACTTTCAGAAGAAGCTATTATATGATTGTGTTCAGTATAAATTTTTGGAGGTCTCAGTGATTCACAAAATAGGATTATCGAATATTTTGACTTTCGGAACTTTGACCAATTAAAAATATCAAAACATCAATAAACCCATTGAAAAAAGTTCAAACAGTATCAGTTTTGGGAAATGTCCAAATGTTACATGGAATTGCAAAACCATCAGTTTTAAAACAAAAATTAACCTGAAATTCATCCTGCTGCACAGAGGTCCACATTGCTAATGTACAGTATAAGACATTCACCTATGCAATGACATTTACAGTAGAGGGGTATGATGTGGGTACATTCACACAAGGATTTGAGGAAGTGCAGCCAGCCATCTTTCGTCTTCTACCAGCAGACCACAAACACAGCAATTCAAACTCTTCTATTCAGAATGACACCCACAAGCATTTTTGGGTTTGTAAGCCTAGAGTATCTGTCATGACAAATAAGTTTTTACTAACTGGTGTTATTTTTTATTTTTTTTGCTTTATTTTTATTTAATTAGCGATAAGTGATAAGGCAACTTTGGTTACACTGTTGGTTACAAAATACTACATAGTATCAATATTTTCCACTGCTGTCTTTTGATATTTTAAGATTCAGTTAAAAAAATACAGAAACAGACCCAGTATCACTAATGCTGAAATAGTGTCTTAATAAATATACCCCTTACATAGGCAGTCAAGTAATGTTTATATATATATGTAACTTTACATATTGTATGATGATTGAAACAGGGAGCAAGAGGTAGACACATGTCCATTAAATTATATATATTATGCTTGTTCCTAAATGTAGAGTCCCACACCTGACCTATACCTGTGGCTTAAGTATTCATAAGTTACTAAAACCAAACCTGCAAACTGGACACCCATCATATCTGTGGATATGATGATCTATTTTGAAGATTGGTTTCTATAAGCTTGCTACTATCACTTTACCTGCAGCTTGCTCCCATATAATGTGGGTTACTTAAGCTGTATTTATAAAGCCATGGGAAATAACAGTATTGCATGATGTCATTTTTTTTATGATGTGTTCTTCCATTAACGATGTATATTGTTAAATAATGTCTGTTAGTGTAAAATAACAATAGAAGTGTAAAACAATGCCCAAAGTCTAAATTATCCCTATGATTGGAAAATTCCGGGGGGTATTTTCTGGACTTCTGCTTTATAAGGCCCTTCCCAGAGGAAAGAAGACAAATTTTTAGGTTCACCGCAGACTATATCGAGGGAAAACTACACCGGTACACGTGGAAGGTGGATTGTAGACAACAGCAAACCTTTTGCCAAATATCTGGGAATGAACTGCTGTTTGTGAATCAAGTAAACAGCACTCATATACATCACTTTTAGTAACCAGCAGTAATATTTATTTAAACAGTATGTCTGGGAAAATGGCCAACGTGGGAAACGGCCAATAAAAAAAGAAGGAACAAAGACAGCTACATAGGATTGGTACCCCAAGAGAAAACAGGTAAACCAGATAATTAACTTATCCTCTTACCCTCTTACAGAGACCAACATGACCTTATAAATTAAGAGATTAGCCTTTGTTCCAGTTTATAAATTCAATCTCTTTAAACGAAAAATAGATTTGAAATTTATTAGATGTTTCAAACTCAAGGTAAGTTTTAAAAAACAAGGAGGGGTAGTGAGCAGGGCCGTTTTTAGGCATAGGCCACCTAGGCAAAGAACTAGGGCACCTATGTTGATCCAGGGTGCCTATTCTTCTCCCTAGCATCTATCTCCCTGTCAGCTGTTATTTGTTGTGTTAGACCTGCTCTCTTTGTTAAGCTGTAACCTGCAACATTGTATCTAGTACAGAGCCCGAACTCCACACACTCTACATAGCAACAAATGTTGCAATTTGCAAATGAACTGAAGGTGAAGGAAGGAGGCGGGAGGATGAGCCCAGCTAATAGTACTGAGGGGAACAGTTCTAAAATGCCAGGTAAAAGCTGATGCAGACTTTATAACAGTGGCCCTGTGACTAGCAGCCATGAGATCCCTATCCCTGCCTCTTTCTTCCTTCCACCCAACTCTCCAATTAGAAGTTAGAGTGTGTGAGGAGCGAACAATTAAATCAATTTAAAAATTCTAATTTCAATAGAATTCTCGAATTTTCATAATTTTGCTCATATGTTCTGAGTTTTGAAATTTTTAAAAATTCTGTCTGATCTAAACAAAGTTTATTTTGCATAAATAAATATTGTTTATTGATGTTTGAGACAGATCCCACATTTACCTTATTTAATTAATTGCCATTTTCTGAACTATTTCCATTGCCAAGTATTTATATTATATATACATATATTACCTGCCAAGGCTGGTGACTATAAACATTGGCACATGATCCATTTTTGAATGGTCCTTTTCCTGGAACACAGGTGTTCATTTGGTGCAAAGCATGAGCTATGGCATAAACTGCATTATAAACTTTGTATGTAATTTTAAAATGGTAAACATCATAAATATTGGGATCAATAGTGTCCAGTCTCTCCTTTCCTGTGCACCAAGCAATGTCTTTGGTAAGACCAGGTGAAGATGTATTATTGTATAGATCCTGTCCAGGCCAAACACAGTGAAAAGCATTCTCCCAAAATGTCTTCATGAAAATATCATCTGGATATATGGAAGGATGGATGCTGTAAAGAAAGTCCTTTAATCCTGGGATTTTACCTGTTGTGTCTGCTATTCCAAGGCTTCCATTTAGGGTTATTAGAATCTCTTTTCTAGGAAAATCAGAAGAAATGGACCAGCTGGTGCTGCCAATCCACACTCTGTTAGTGATGTTGTGAAAAGACGCCTCTTCCATTAAAGAGACCAGGTTTTGTATAGTGCAGTACACAACAATAACGGTTGCTTTAGATTTCTTGATGACGTCTATAATCCGGAATACAGCCCCTATGGAGCTGACTATAGGAAGTATCTCTTGAAATGCAATGCATCCACCATTATTTCCAATCTCCCTCAATAACACCTGAGCTCCAGCCCTGCCCAAGTCACTGTCAGAAAATATGATACCCACCCATGTCCAGTTAAAATATTTTAATATCCAACTTATAGCAAAAGCTTCATAAATAAAATTATAGTTTGTTCTAAGAAACGATGGGAACTGTATTTTATCACTCAGTAAAGGCAGACCTGAGGCATAACTAATCTGTAAAGTAATAATAAAATATCAATCAGAATCAAACAAGCTAAACTATGATTCCCCAATTTAGAGCATGCTCAGTAGGAAGAATTGAATGTCTCCCAAATGACAGTACTGAACATGTCTCATATCATTAGAGATGGATATGTGAAAAGAGAAGATAGGGCACTAGTATAGATACACTTGGATTAGATAGAGCTATAAGGTGCTAGGTAGGGATTAAATGCCATAGATATGGAATACAGAAGAAAAACATCCCTAAAACACAATCCTGCACACTCACATTAGTATATAGTACAAAATCACAATAGAAAAAAGCTTTAAGATTTAAAAACAATTAAAAGATTTTATATATATACACTCCTCTAATGTAACACTGCCATAAGTACATCAAAATCACATGTAGGTAAGGTAAGTATGTGAGAACTGGGGATCCTGTGAGTAAAATACAGTAGGGTGAAAGTCAGCTACTTATCTGTCTTAACGTTAGCAGTCAGAATGTCAGCAGACAGGCAGGTACATCAGTCTTCCACTTCTTCTCTCAGATGTCTTGCAATTGAGAAACTGTTACCTAATATTTGCGGTGGGGACAAGGAACTTAGACTTCTACAATGAGAATCATACTGGATTTACACCTTGAAAGCTTTCAAACCTCCTGGTCTCAATGAGGACCTTGATTTTATGCCTTATATCTAAATCTTTAAGATGCTTTTATCTATTGCTGGGGGCTCCCAGCGTCCGTTTATATTTGCCACCCATTCATCATGCAACCTATTTTGCATTGTGTGGGGGGGGGGGAATTCTTGTTGTTTAGTTCTCAAAGATATATACGATATTCAAGATAATGGGTTCCCTCCTTTAAGGAACATGGGTGGCCTTTTTCTACTTTTTGTACATCCGTTGTAATCTTTAACATCCGTTACTCTCATTCTTTATTTAAAGATAACTATACTATAATATATTTTGTCATTAAGGTTATCTATATAGTGTGTTATCTTCTGATATATGTCTAATGTTGCTACTAATGTTAAATTTGTTTTTTTGGACCAGTACAGATCACATTATAGCTGATGAGTATGTTTAACCAGCCTATAGATTATTGATCTGGACTATTGACAGCCCGTTATAGTCTGCCTGTGGTTCATTTACCCAGCACTAGCTAAATACTGACAGACTACCAGCTGATTACCGAATCACCTATGAGCACTGACAGCCGGTTTGTAGATTACGGACCTAATACATCCGTAGATCTCTGACTACATATGTCAACATGCACGCAGACCTCTGATCCAGGAGACCCGTAAAGTACCGACAGCTTGTAATTATCAATAGTCTGTCTATATATATTCTTTAACTTTATTCACATAGCTTTGCCACGCTATGAAACTCTTAGTATTCCAGATATAATTAGCACTCTGACCTTAGATGACTACCAACTTTTGTGGACATTTGAATTAACTTAGCTCTCAGCGACTTGATTTGATCCTCTCTACATACTGTTTGACTCACTACACTATAGCATGGCTCATTGATAGCTTTAAATGTATCGGACTGATTGGATTCTTGCTTTGTTACATTTCAATCATGTATTTTTTTACATATACTCTAGCGCCATCTGACGTTTAGTGGTACTGCAATACTCTATTTAAATGACTCCGATAGCCACTGACTTCAGCTGCAGCAAGAAGCCGACATCATCGGCAAGTGCGTCCGGCCCACCTCATGTCCTGCCACATCTTCGCTTGAACTGTTTGGGATTGCTCCTTTATTCTCGGTTTCTCCACATACTGTTGGTTTTCAGCTTACCTGTACCTGCCTGTCTGCTGACATTCTGACTGCTACCTTTAAGACAGACAAGTAGCTGACTTCCCCCCCTACTGTATTTTACTCACAGGATCTCCAGTTCTCCTTACCTACATGTGATTTTGATGTACCTATGGTAGTGGTATATTAGACGAATGTATAAATATAAAATCTTTTAATTGTTTTTAATTCTTTCTGAGCTTTTTTCTATTGTGATTTTGTACTATATATCCCTGTGCTTATTAAAGGATTTTTATTTACCATATATACTTGAGTATAAGTTGATCTGACCTATTTTTACCTGAAAATTTTGTAAAAGCTGATTGACTCGAATATAAGCCAAGTATAGAAATTAGTTGCCCTTTAAATGGACAGCAGAATTCCCATACATGAATCCCATACAGTAATAGCCAAATCCAGTACCAGTAACCCCCAATTCCTTGGCACTCCAGATGTTTGGAAACTCCCAGCATGCTTTGTTGCTTGTTGGATTTCGGGACTTCGGAGCCTATTTTCTATAATTATCGAACATTCGAAGATTATTGAAAATAACCTTGAACGTTCGATAATCCTCGAATATACAATCAGAATCTGAAATGTAGTCTCTGATTGTATCCTCAAGGAATATCGAACATTCAAGGCTATTTTCAAAAATTGTTATAAATAGCCTTGAACATTCGATGTTAATTGAAAATTCGTTCCGTTTTCGGATTTTCGGATCTTCTGGATTTTCCGGAGATCCGAGAATCTGAAATTGAACAAAACTGGTGAGTTTCGGCCATCTCTACATATCATGTGACTGCAAATCATATAATGTATTGTCCACAATACAACTCTAGGACTGTATAGTATTCTCTGTTTCCCCTCACTGTATCATAACATTTATAATAACCTGCTATATGTGATTTTGAGTGTCCAACCCCACTGTAGTTCCCCCATCACTTATTATCTGCTGCTGGCTACTCTACACACAAAAGTTATGAGACAAATATAGAATGCACAACCAAAAATACACAAAAAAGAATTAAATGTACGGAGCATTAACTAAACAATTTCTTGTTTTTTGTGACAATCTATGTCACTAAGTAGGAGTGGCCTTTGAATATATATTTATAGAATTTTTATATATACATAAATTAGATTGTAAAATCTTAATGTTTCACATCAATGTAGTTAATTACCTGCGGATATTTGTACAACCCTAATATCCTGGCTATGGGCACCGATGTCTTTGAAGGCAAATCACCAACTATTGCTGAGAGCCTAAGGTCTTTATTGCAGTTAAAATTGGGCACCAATTCCTTCTTTCCAGATAAAATCCATGTTGTCCCCATCAGTGATCGAACCTCATTGTAACAAGAATCATAAAGTCTAAAACCCAGAGTTACATTGGGCAGGAGACCATTGGATGCATTGATTTCCATAATTGCGTACACGATTGCAAGTAGGTAGCGATAATATCTGATATGAAACCTAGAAATAAATACATACAAATATTTCAAAATGATAACTGTATCCAAGATACTTAGACGGGTACACACCAGCCAATATTTTCGGCTGACCGACCGATTCCTGGCACTTTCGGTCGATCGGCTGAAAATATTGGCTGGTGTGGGGCGGGCAGCCACGACCAACATTGATCTTTCGTTCGACCAAATCGGCCGAACGAACGATCGGACGCATCGGTAAATTTCGATCGATCATGTGGTTCCCTATGGGACCGCATTATCGATCGCTCGTACCGAGCACTCGGTCGGGACAAAAAGTCCCTCCACGTGTACCCAGCCTTAAACTCTTGGCTGTGGCCAATAATCTTTCGTGGTTGCAGCTGTTGGATAACAAACACTTAACAATGTCTGTAATCTATGGCATTGTTCATGCTGCGTGTCATCTTCTGATCGATCTATGATCATATCCCCATAGCACAAAACAGGGTGTTCAGCTACTGCTAAGCAAACTTTTCTGTATGGGGATTGCAACCTTGTTTAGAGAAATCATCTAGAGTAAAGCTCACTCTAAACAACATGTACGTGTGTATCTTACTATTATTTTCTGTCTTGTTGCTGCTTTCCTCTGGAAACCTATTCCTCCAAATTAGTAAGTTTCTATCTTACCTTTAATCCTATCCCTAGCCAGCACAACAAATGAACAATTCATTATTTGTTACAAGAAATTTCTACTCCACCATATTAACCTACTTACCGAAACTGCAAGCTGAGCAGGGACATCATTCCTAACATATAAAGGCAATTTCATTCCAAGGCAGTGCACAAAATTCAACATGTGGTGTAGAACGTTCTATTCTCTGACAAACCAGAATAAGGGTTCTTGTGTAGTAAACAAACAAAGCTTACCTAACACAATGAAGAGGTTTTGGATGTTCCCTAAAGTTTGTTTCAGGCAATTGTGTTTCAGTGTGGGTGGAAAAAAGTCCTCCTAATGTGATGTCTCCAGCCAAAGAATAACCAGTAACTTCTTCACTTGACAGTCTGCACCCTTCCAATGAAGCGTCACATAGACTAATATTATGCCGTAGCAGCATTAAGATCAACAGCAGATAAGAGTCAGGGATTATCATGAATAGCTGGGATTCCATTTACTCTATGAGACATAGTACTTTATTGTAAAGGGAATACAATTAAATAAGAAACATACAATATGTTGTATTTTGTATTAATATTTTGCTACATGCAAAAGTTTTACAAAGTAATCAGACACAGTGTTCCTTGAACACCGATCACTCTAATGTGGTGCAATCTCTCTACCTACAAGCCGCCGGACAATGTAGATGTAAAGATGGAGATGCATCCATTTCTCTTACCTAGCAACTTTTATTGTGACATGAAGTGCGCAACAGTTAAGGGAAAACACACAATACATCTGATGAAGAGGTATTTTTTCCAGAAATATTGTGCAATTGTCACAATATGAGTTGTTTAATAGTAGGAAATATCTTCCTGTTTCATATATATTGGGAAGAGTATTTATTGTCAAAATATTATATTGCAGAGTTACTACATTAGTTGCAGCTCGGTTATTTAACTGTAAGGCAGCCATTATTGTCTTTTAATATATACAGGAAAGTCAACAAGAAAATAAGCTTTCATGTTGTAATATTGTGGGAAGAAACCTCGATTATAAATTAAGTCAGCAACTTAATTAAAGACACAGAATACAGGAGCCACGTGCATCTAATTCAGTTGTAAATAATGACTACTGTACATGAAAGGACAATTTTCCAAGCTCTGCCTTTATCCAATCAGAAAAAGTGTTTATTTCAGAGTATGGCCTCTCATTGGTTATGCCCTGAGAGGAACGGGGTGGAGCAGCAACACTACAGTTGTCCATTTAAGTAAAAAGAATAGCACCCAGAAATAGCAACCTGGAATATGTAGTGCTATATAAGAAATAAATTACATACAAATGCATATATATTCCAATCAAGCATTCACTATAGGAACCACACATCCCTGTAACTAAACACAAAATATCCCTTACAATAAACCACTGTATTTCCTTTCCCCATTTAAGTATCTGACATTGGTGGTGAGAAATAAAAACAATTTATCCTCAAATTTATTCTGTCACCAGCCCACCACCCTGTTAATCACTGCCTTGTGTGAGTCAGATGCACTTACCTAGTTAACAATGGACAATCCTTTGATAATCACTAATAGAAATGAACACAAGTTAACTATGAAACCGCTATGAAGTGGAACAGGCTCAAGTGATTTCTAATTTTCATATTTTTGTAGATTCAATATATATGTTTATATCTTGGCTTTACATTTGTCTACAAGGCATATTTGGAAGATAAACGAAACGTGTAATTACTAATAATTAAATAATGTAATTAAAGTAATGAAATCATCTCTCCCAGGTAATTATAATTACCTTTTTTTACAGCGTCAACCCATAATTTTGGGATTAGTTTAAAATAATGTGTTAGTATATGTTCGAAACCAGCGAGCTTTGTTCTAATTTCCGAAAAAGTTTAAAATCCGAAAAAGTATCCAAAGAAGTAAAGGAAAAAGGAAAAGTATGGAAACTTACTGTAGATGACTCAGGCACCTGGGAAATGGCCAGGCCACACAAAAATCATCCAAACATACAATAAAAACAGATTTTCCAGTATTTTTAAGTTTCCAGTCTTACTTTTAAGGAATCAGATCCGGATCCCATCTCAAGTTACTATTCTTGGCTTAAACAAAAACAACACAAATATTTTATGTGTGGTTTAATATTATATGTTTATGATCTAAACAGGCAATCAATGGTGCAATTTACAATCCCTATTAAGAATGAATGCAGGTTTGGAACTGTGATTTAAGCGTACGGGTCGTACATCCAACATATTGCAAGAGAAACTTTGCAAGAGACACTGCTTAAATTGATTATACGGGAACATATTAGGGCTATTAAAAAGGGAGATGACACTAGCCCTATAGCTAGACACGTCAAGATAATCTAAACTGCTTGCTAGTACAGGTTATGCAGAGAATTAATCAAGATTTAAGAAATAAACATTCTCTGGCTAGACTGGTACGTAGTGAGGCCAAATGGATTTTTCATTTAAATACTAGACATCCATTCTATATGAACTTGATGTTTGATGTTAATTGTTTTACAGGACACCCTCCCAAAATATTTTAATTCCTTTTATAAATTTACATGCTAAGTATTGTATTCTATAATGGAAAGTAAGGGTTAATTAGGAATAAATTACTGTGTACTTATTTTAGACAAGATGGGAAGAGCAGTGGTTTCTTTTCTTCGTTTTTATGTATTATTAAATATTTAACATGACATATATAAGGTTACTTTATATTCAGTTTTCGACACATTTGTAATTTTTAATACATATGTATTTTGTTTGTACTGTGTATATGAGAAGTACCGTATATTGATAGACTGCCATTAAGTATCGATCTTTAGGATTTATTTTAATATGCCAGTTTTTCCTCATTTAAATATCAACATAAGGAATTGCAGCTGTATCACAAGTGGGTGTGAATGTGTGTGGGGATAGGAAATCACATCAATCACGTCACTTATTTACCGATTTAAACTTGTTTGAATAGATCCTTGCTTATGATTAAGGACCCAGGTGGTCCAAAACGCATAAAGTGCATGGTTCAATAGATGTCATTTGGAAGAGACACAGACTTGGATGTGTGTGTGTTCCAGCTAGTGTGACTACCCAATGTTATTATTTGTTTGGTATTATAATGGTGGGCATGTAAGAAACTGGATGTAGGAGCACAGAGATTGTGTGGGAGTCACTAAAAACAGTGTGGGGCCACTAAGGGACAGGTGGGGGCACTAAGGTACAGGATTGGGACACTGAGGAAAATAATTGGGCCACTGAGAGAAGATAGGACACTGAGGGACAGGATAGTGATCTCTAAGAGAGGATGGGGGGACACTGACAAACAGGCTAGGGGATCACTCTGAGAATCTGGATTGGAAGCTGTAAAATAAATAGATGGGAGTAATTGAGAGACTGGATATAGAGGCATTGGAGTGACTGGATGGTGGAGAACTTAGCAAGGTACACAAAGGCAGATAGTCTGACTATCGTTGGTCATGATGAAAGTAGCCACTAGCAATGTTTTGATGTGAACAATCATGTGGTCCTCGGAAGACCATTAGATGGGCCATTATTTACAGCCATATGTTATGGAAGTAAAAACAATTAAATATTATTTGGTCATGGTCACTAAACCTTTGTACACACATTAATGATAAAAGGACACTTTGGTTACCCCCAAAAATAATCTAATGCATTCGTTATCCCCCAAAAGTACATTTTTGGATTTTCAGAACAAAACTTCCGAGTTTCGAACATCTCCAGTATGAAGTATGGGCCACGAATAATCATCCTAAACTTTATATAGGGAGAGGGTTTGTTACTATGTGTGTGTAGCCACATCTGTGAAAGATGACTTTCACAAACATTGGTATTGTGTGTAACCAGCATTAGTGACACACTACTCCTCTTTGGACCACACGATCGGTCGCACCAAAATGGGTAATAAGCATTTGAGAAATGTGGCCCAGTCCATATAGGATCATATTCTGTAGTAAGTAGTTATCAAAGATTTATGGGAAATAGATCTTGTCAAAGCAGCTTGATTTTTTTTTAATGCGGAATGGAGTAAGAATGAAAGCATAGCAGTAGATTAGGTATACTTTTGTTGGTTAATCATACAATCCTGTGGCCCTTCTAATGTTTTGTAAAACTACAACACACCACATCTCCTTACAAATACTCCGCAGAAAGAGAATGCTGGAAGTTGTAGTTTCCAAACAATTATCCCTGCCATACAATAATCATAATATTTGAAACAAAGAAGGAAAGTATGGGAGTGCTGACAGGATAAACAATGGTGGAGGTGCACTCTACCCAACTGTGGGTGCAGACGCCTCTGTAGGTTCTTCCCTTAGGAACCAGTGGCTTCGCAGGAAAAAAGAGTAGCTGAGGGTCGCACTCCAAATCATTAAGAAATTTTTATTATGAACCACACATATTCACGTCACAACGTTTCGGGGGGATACCCCCTTCTTCAGGTGATCTTATGTCACTTGGGACACCAAGTTCCTCTCATAATGATGTTGCAGCTTCTTAACTCCTCCCCGCTCAAAGCACAGCATCGGGCACACTCAGCTCCTCCCTTATAGATGCTTCTTCATGATTGGCTAAAACACCAATCTGTCTCCTGACCTGTGGGTGGTGATTGGCTGCCTATCTCCAGTCCTTTCCTGACTCTCTCTGGCAGCCACTGGACATGTTACCATGGAAACCCTACTCACAAGATAGAAATGTGGGACTTTTGGGTCACGTACAGAAATTCCTGCTGGACCCGGATTCAGTACTCAAAAAGAAGACAAATCCGGGAAACACAGGATGTCTGGAATCCCTATCATTTTCCCACCATACATGTAGAAGCTAGTCAGTAAATCCTGTAACATTTGGCCAATTATTGGCCTTGCATATGGCTACCTTTATTTGTATCACACAATGCTAGGTGGCAACAGCTGAAGCTAGCCAAAAGTGCTATGTGGCTATGTAGCTGCTCACATATACATGATATTAAAAACTTATGTTACCACTGCACTCTAGTCTTTGAAATTTTTGTCTGTAAATGTCCTGATGAAATGTTGAATTAAAATTTCAAAGACTGGAATGCAATGGTAACATGTTTTTTGCAAGCGGAGTTATCCACCTGAAAAATAAGATAATTATTTATGAAGCTCTGGTTAGACCTCAGTTTAAATACAGTTGTGGAATTGAATGCAAAAAGTGGACATCTTGAAACTGTAAAGGGTTTGGAGAAGGCAACAGATAAAATAAGTTTATTTACACTTGAGCATTTAATTACTATGATCATAAAAAACAGTTATAGAGCATACAGTAAATATCAGAGGATTATTTATATAAATATAAATAAATGAATATGCATAAATAATAAAGGGCAAGTTTACTGACTATAAAGCTGCTTACACCCTAAGCCCCAAGTCTGCAATAATTACCGTGTTCCACAACATACTTAAAGACAGATATTTTTCATAGTGTTCAGGGGCTCTTCAATTTTCCTCCTGGTTGTTGCAGTTAGAAGCCATCCCTGATGGATAAAGTGACATTCAGAAACTGCTGCTCTCAGAGCTGCCCTATCTGTGCCTGTGTGATATTATTAAGAGCTAATATCAGCAGAAGGGGCTGTCTTCAGGAACATAGTATTGTGGTCTTGGGGTTTGCGGGGGGGGGGGGGGTGCTTGAACTTCCAGTGGATTTCTGGTTGGGTTGAACTTTCCCTTTAATTATGATTAGAGAAAAACTTTCATATTCACATTCAGAAAGGTGACTTAAAGTAGATGTGGTAATGTCAGGTTCATTGGCTAGTTTTTAAAGTGGGCTTGAGGAGTTTCAAAGGAGAATATGAAAGGTTGATGGTAGTAACACATAAGGTCGTTGGTCAGCTTGTCTTTTTAAGCCTATTCTATACCACCCAAACATCATTTATATAAATCTTATGGGGGTCCAGAAATCCCCATTGAGCTGCTATCTTAAAGTTTCTTACATACCAAGTTGGTATATTTACCATTTTGTGTAGACACACATATTTACCAGTCTATGTGGGCACATATATTTATAAGTCATCGTGGGAGGCAACTTATATTTACCAGGTATT
Source organism: Hymenochirus boettgeri (assembly GCA_019447015.1). NCBI lineage: Eukaryota > Metazoa > Chordata > Amphibia > Anura > Pipidae > Hymenochirus > Hymenochirus boettgeri. Next base: position 303,423,639 of record CM033476.1, on the reverse strand, counting down.
AATACATAGGGCCATATTTATAAAGGCGCAATATTGCTTTTTAACGATACCACACGGGTTAACGATCGCTAAAATGATCATTAATTTACCAATCGTAAATCTATGAGCGCGATCGTAAATTTCAGTTCCCGCATAAACCATTGCAGTACTTTATTACCGCATGGTATTCCACGCCCGAACATTTGTTAAATAACGAGCCAATCTGATTGTACTGCGCATGGGGATTGGTTGGGTCTGTGTGTGCGGTCCCCCCAGCATGTGTGCCGACAGATACCAATGTGATCTGTCAGCACACATGCTGTGGAAATCGCATGTGTATAGCCACCTTAAGCTTGCAGCAGATTGCTTTACATTACTAACAGTAACATGTGCTTGATGTGTTTTATATTTTAAAACTTTGAATGAAAATTATTTATATTTAAGTCTGTGTATGACCATTTAATTTAAAGAGATTAAAGTCCAGTAACAATAGAAATCATGTATTAAATTAACATGCTACTAATAATGCTGTAAAAATAGGAAAACTTTTTTTTAACGTTTAAGCCATTTACAAGCTCAAATTAAGGAGTAGGAGGGGAAAAAAATCACAAGTTTAATGGACTACAAGGTTGATCAGCCTAAAAAAATTGGTTTTATGGATGAAACTACTTGTTCTGCTGTGGTCCAAATTAATGTTGACATTTCAACCATCAAAATGAGAAAATTTGAAGAATATCTATTTTGGCATTCAAAATTTTGTGAACAGATATTTCCATGTGCATGCTGGTGGAGCAAACCACAGCAGGTTCCTGCATCATCCCTTAAGGAGTTCTATGTTTTCTTTCTTTAATATACTGCTTAGTGTTCATTTCTGGGTGTAATAATATTATATAACATTTTGGGAAGAAAATACAAACAAGAAGCCCAGCACTTGAAGACAATATGGCAAAGATCTCTACTGCCACCATCTGTTTACCTTTGGTACTGAGGTAAGCTGGGATAAATGTCACCCAAACACTAGCAAATACCAACATACTGAATGTAATGAATTTTGTCTCATTAAATGTGTCTGGGAGCTTCCTAGCTAAAAAGGCAACTAATAGACTAATAGTAGCTAAGAGACCCATATACCCCAATACACAAGCAAATAACACTGTAGATCCTTCATTACATACAATAACAATGGTTCCTATTTCAGCTGCCATATTGAATTCTACAAATGGAGGTGCTTTGGCCAACCAAATAATGCACAGAGCTATCTGAATTATTGTACAGACAGGGACAATATAAACAGGGATCCTGAGTCCCACCAGTTTCTTTAATTTACTGTTAGGATTTGTAGCATTAAATATCATTATTACAGTGATAGTCTTGGCTAGTATGACTGAAAGACAAATTGAAAATATAATAGCAAATATGACCTGCCGGACCATGCAAGTTATCAAATTGGGTCTACCAATGAATGATAAGGAACATAGGAAACCAAACATGAGGGAGATGAGGAGTAGATAGCTGAGTTCTCTGTTATTGGCCTTTACAATTGGAGTCTGGTGCTTTATTATGAACAAGGAGAACACAGAGAGTGTAACCAGGCAAAACAAGATTGAAACACAAGCCAGAGAGGATCCCAACATCTCCTGGTAAGAAAGAAACTGAATGGGTTTTTGCAGACATTTCTCTTTTCTACTGTCAGGCCATTTGTCTTCTGGGCATTTGAGGCATTCTGTGTCATCTGAAACAACAGAATCTGTTATATAGCTACAGTATCATTAATATTCAATAGTTTGTATTGTAACTGATTATTCTCTAATAACTAAAGGTACTTTAGATAAGTAGACACATAAGAAGACACCATTGTATGCTGTTACCATGCAGGTGCACTTATAATGTATTCATCCTCATAAAGAGAATAATCACAGTAATCCTGTTAAGATAGGAATCACAAATAGGCATGGGTGGCACTCCAAACTGTAAATTTTATTTAATACAGACCAAACATCTCACAACGTTTCGGGGGGTACGTGCCCCCTTCCTCAGCTGTTAAGATCCCTATACCTAGATTCTACATTTAACTAAAGGGCTCAGTGGGGCATCAAAATAAAAATAATATGTTCAGGTGTTTACTGCATTAGTAAATAGAAATGGAAAATACTGTAATATGGCACTAATCATTGAAAGCCGTAGAATGCCAGAAAAGTATCCAACAGCTAATAAGAAAATTTTTTAGGATCATCCAAATAATTTTGCCACAATGTTGGGGAAACACAGTTCTCATAGATGCCGTTGTATAGTAATGGACAAAACCACTCACTTTCAAAGTCAATGGGAGAAGAAATTCCACAATTAACAAAATTGCCATAATAATCACATACAGAGTGCATGATAAATTAGGAAATACAATGGGGAACTTGTTGCCAAAACATTTTTTTTAAATCGTTAACATTTCTGGTCTTATAGAAAACGTATAGCTGGAAAAGAGAGGCAATTTATTCTAGCTGACTAGTAGGCTGACTATTGGATTTGTAACACGTTTTGCCCATCTTTGTACAGCATTGTCTGTCTTTCCCTAACACACTCCTTCCTGCTAACAAATGGCTGGTAGGAGAGAGAACAGTCATTATTTACAGCCAATGGGTTGGCACATGAAAAGAATCTGTGACTGTTAATTGCATCCCTGCTCACCAGCATATAATTGTTTTGCAGGTCATTACAATGTTAAAAAATTGTGGACCTGCAATTTTGCTACTAAACACAAGTACATAGCTCTCCTGAGTCCCAGACCATTATTCCTCCTCTACCAAACAATATATTTGGCACTATACATATTCCGCATGTAAACCTGTGTGTTTGTGTGTGAAAGCATGTTTGCTTTTAGAAGAAAATATATTACAAACCATAGGGATTTAGAACCTCTCCTTCCGAACACAGCACACAGCCAAAACAGCAAACCTTTTGCCCTAAAAGTGCAACTCTTCTGTGGCCTCTGGGACATGGATCAGTGCAGATTGAGAGAGGGACCTGTAGGAAATTTGAAAGAAATTCTCATTTAGCAACACACACAAACACACACACACACATACACACACACACACACAAATACACATACACACACACACATACATATATATATATTGTGTATATATAGATATAGATATAGATATAGATATATATATATATATATATATATATAGAGAGAGAGAGAGAGAGAGAGAGAGAGAGAGAGAGATATATATTTATGTCAATTTATTATTAACAATAATAATAAAATATTACTAGATAGTAATTTGTCTGTCAATAATTTAGGGATGTAACTAAAACTCACTGGGTCTCAAAAATATGAATGGGTCTCTCTCTCCCCAGCTACATCAAATGGCATCTCCACACTTTTTAACCAGATATTTCATCATAACTTGTTTTCCATTCTGGAATCTTCCTTATCCATCTGCTAACAGAGCTTTTTATAAGCTTGAGCATGTGCAGAGGAGGTAACTCCCAATCTTTGGTTGTAATGTCAGCATTCACAGCCTTGATTGACAATTCACAGCCTTGATTGACTATTCACAGCCATGATTGACTGCATGGAAAGAGGAGCCAACTTACTCTGCCAGAATGGTTACAATAATTAAACTTAAATATCTGGATAATAATACATTGCCGTATGGGTAACCAGCTTTATACTGACGACATCCTGTAATATTGCCCCTTTAATGAAATTAAACATGATATTATATAATATAATTATGATTATATAGTTATATAATCAAAATATTAGAAAGTAGTATAATAACAAGTATAAGATTTTTTAACCACACTTAGCTGCACCATCACAGGGAACCATGTTGTACACACACACACACACAAAAAATGGGTTGGGATTTGGTGACACTGGGCACATGTAGCCCACCAAGGAACCTAACACCAGATTGCAACTGCACACACAAATTGCCCAGCATAGGTTAACACCTTTCCTTTAGACCCCTTTTACCTGCAGGTATTTTAACAGATCTTACCATCTCTATAATGGCAATAAACTGCCCAATCACCCCTTATCCCTTGCAAATCTTTGGAAGACAAGATGGAATTTGGATCCAGAGCTTGTAACAACAAGAAACCACCGCCTCCCTTTCTGCACGGGGTACTTTTTGTTGGCAGGAATATGGAGACTGGAGATCAAAGCTGTTAAGAGGCAATGAGGTATACTGCACTAACAAAAAAGGACAGAGAAAAATTACCCTATACTTCTGCAAGTGTGAGCATACAGAAAAAAAATGAAGATCGGAAGGAAACCTAGCACACTATCTACATCACAGCTCGCACGTATTTCTTTTACAACACTCCACTTACATTCAAATATTTTGGTGCAATGCCTCAGGAAATAGGGATGGCCGGTTCGCGGATCCGAACCCGGATCCGCCGCGGATTTATCCCGTTCGCGAACGGCGGATTTTTCCGGATTTTCTGCCTTCCGAACTTCCGAACCGCGGATTTCTCGTATTTTCGAAAAATACGGGAAATCACGTAATTTCGCAAATTTTCGAAAATACGCTTTTTCTCGTAATTTTGAAAATACGAGAAATCTCGTAATTTCAAGGATATTTTTCCTTTTAGCGGGTCCGCTCGCGGATTTTCGAATTTTCGAATTTTTTCGAAAATTCGCGGATCCTCAAGGGGACCGGATTTTGCGAAGTTCGGACATCTCTATCAGGGAGTATGGCTCTATCTTTTCCCATAACTATGTATATAAAAGGCAGCACTCAGATCATAGTTGCAATCCATAAAGCGTTTTATTTATGATCAACAGAGCAACGTTTCGAGAGCTGACACTCTCTTCTACAGGCTCACACACGGTTATCAACTGGTTATATCAATTTAACATCCATTTATACCCAATAGCAGGAAATTACATCACTTCACTCCACCGCCAACTTCAAACTCTCACATTATTTTACCCTTCACATGTGTGTCTATCCATGACACTACAAAGGTTATAATAACCTAAATCCTTTTAAGAGAGCAATATATTTGATGTAAACATTTACCTAGTCCCCAAAAGTCCAAGGGAAATGCCAACATCTAAAAAAAGGCAGACCTTTTATAAAAACAAATAAATGTCATTGTCTCTATTGAGACCATGTGGTGTGAGGGTGTTTAACTTCTTTGTACAAAGTAAACAGGTGCTACACCCTCTTAGTGCACATCTCCGATCCAGAATAGGTGAGTGATTTACAAATTTATCCCACTCACTTGTCGGGAAGATTGGTCCGGGTCCATCTTAGCCCTGAACCCTTCGCCGCTCAAATTGTCGTGTCTCCCACACCAACGGAGGATCCGACTACAAAACACCAGATAAGGCACCAATCAAAGGTACTAATAAACACAACTCACCACATTCTCAGGGTGGCCCAGGTGTATGCAGCCCCAGGCACGTCACTAGCACACATCAAGTATATGCAGGTAAGTAAAGATTCTGACGTACAAAGACTAGAACAAACAGCAATCAGAGCACCATTCTCATATGAAGAAGCTTTTATTTCAGTAAAATCGCTTAACGCGTTCCGGACCAGTTGGGTCCTTAATCATAAACATAAGACTCACAACACACCACATACCCTTAAATACACCCATAGTGACGTAACATCCTCCCCCACTTGTAAGCATGCCCACAACATTACGGCAGATAGATCTCTTATGTTAAGAAAAACCGTAGTAAACATGATACATAAACTTTACAAATCAATGTGGGAATGCCTAAGTTTAAAATAGTATCAATAGATACAAATGTAACAACATCTCTCCAAGCTTGGAAACATATACATAGTTGCAGAAGACAAGCAGGTACACTGCACTGTATGTGGCTTCTGACTAGATCAACTACCAGGGGAAATATATTTTAATATATCAAGGGAAACATATTTTAATATATCCTAGCTACTTAAAAATGTAATATTTAATATATTTTAAAAGATAGAATATACATTAATATTTCGTAGGTGGAAGACCGTAAAGCAGATAATATCAAAGACAGAATTCATACCACTGGGGTGCCTGGTATTCAGATGGAAAATCCATTTGGCTTCACAATATAGCAGGCTCGGACAGCGATCCTTGTTTCTAGGATTTTGAGTAACTTTTTGTATGCCTTGTCCTGCCATATACTGAATATCACCCCCATTACATATTTTAAAACGTCTGGCTACCGGGCTTGTATCATCCGCTATTTTAATTGCTCTATATGTGATTTCAGCATCCTAGACGTACATCCAACATATTGCAATGAGCATTTGGTAAAAGTCAGCAAATATACCACATATTCCGAAACACAGTTAATATATTGTATTGATAGTTAGTATATCTCTTTCTAGAAACACTACTAATAAAGGAGTTTCCGTTCTTCGTAGTACTGCATGTAATGCATCTGGTATGTCTGCATCTGTAAGACCGACTCAGCCTGCATCAGTTACCCCATGTCTGTACATACTGGGGGACAACATATCCCTTAATGTACATGCTCTTTAAGGTACAAATCTGAACGGTATATCTAGAACCTTTTCTAGGTCCTTATCCATCCTAAGAATAGGTAAATGCGTTTTGATTATTTTCACAATGTCCTGAAACTGGGGACTATATCTAGATACAAACGTAATACCCTTATCGCTATTAATATCGTTTTTAACCTTATTTTTACCATTAGCATTTTATTATAGTTGTAGACATTGCTTCTCCGATTTCCTGAGGTACTTTTCAATCCATTATTATAAACAGGATGAAGATTAATATTGGTATTAAAGTGCTCAGTATCTACTTTCTTACCATCTTTGTCTTTAAAAATCAGTGACCTTCTATCTTTATCTCTAGCCTTAAGAAAGGCACGTTCAATATCCAACAGGTTATAGCCATGATTATCCTGTGATTTTTCTACACAATCCTGTTCATCCGAACATATACATCTTAAGCGTAAACATTGTCCATAAGGTATGCCTTTAATACATTGTCTAGGGTGGTTAGATTTAGCATGCAGCAAGGTATTTTTTGTAGTTAGCTTTCGGAAAATAGAGGTGTGAATTTGCATATCTCTAATACATATAGATACATTTAAGAATGCCATAATCCAATGTGAACTTTAGATTATATTCATTATTCATTATTATTATATCTGGGTGTTCGTTAAAACTAATGTTGATTAATAGATACAAAGCATTGAGTTTAGAAAGAATGAAGAAAGAGGTGGAGAAACTTAATGGTATAGCAGTGGAATTAAAAGACACAAGTGAATTTTATGACCTTAATAGGCAATTGAAAAATAGATTGAATTCATTTGAGAATGAGATTATACTTATTAAAAACAGAAAGTATAATAGTGACTGCCATGATTATGAAACAGAAAATGTATACAATAGACAATATTTTTTAAAAGAATATAGGCAGCCTAGTGAAACATATATTCCAAAGAGTAACAAGAAATCTATTTTAAAAAAAGACTAAGGCAGTCAGTTTCTTATCAGATACAAGTGGTGATGATTATCTATCAGATACTGCCTCCTCCTCTTTCTCTACTTCTGTATCCTACAGTGATGCCATGAGACAACAGAGAGCTACAGAAGTTTTCTCAAAATCTCCTTCCTCTATATATATTTATAAGAAAAGAACAATATTAATTAATACAAGGGTTGGTTCATATAGGGGACATAGAAAACCTTGTGAACGTGAAAATATGGATGATAGAACCCAATCCCCTCCTAAAAAGTACGAAGGGGAAGGAAGAGAAAAAAGAGGAAGTTCCAGATACGACCTCAGGGAGAGAAAGATATGGGGTCGCTATGTTACGTATTAAATCTATCACATAAGACTCTTACTGATGCTGAACTTAATGCTTTGGAAAAAGGATTGTTATTCTCTACCACTAAAGACTTTAATTTGTTTGAAACTGTCATTGATATTAAGTTTGTACGTAAGATTATTCTTAAAAAATATAATGAGACACAAGGTGAAACTGAAGATAATATGAAATATGAAATGAGGGAAATCGTCTTACTACCCCTATAAGTTCAGATCTGAGGCAATAGACAAATTCCAGGAACTGAGCTTACTTATGGTGTCTTCCAAATTAAGCAAATATAGACTTCCTAAGAATCTGTCTAAAAGCGAATTTGATGCCCTTAAATTGCATAGGATGAAACTATTATCATCCGTAATGCGGATAAAGGGGGCTCAGTGGTGGTCTTAAATAAAATAGATTATTATAATAAGGCTATCTGGCAGCTTAGTGATACTGACACTTATTGTGTGTTAGTGGAAGACCCCACCGGTACCTTCTGCAAGGAATTGGAAGATATTGTACATGAAGGATCAGCAATTGGTATAATTAGGGAGTCTATGCTTACAACCTTATTACCAAGTTCTCCTATCAATCCTGTATTTCATCATCTACCTAAAGTAAATAAGGAGGGGACACCTTGCCTAAAGTGAGAACCATTATAGCGGGGATTGGGTCTCTAAATAAGGGTCTTTCCTTACTCATTGATGTATTGTTGCAACCTCTTGTGTTTAGGTTCAAATTGAGACACGACCCATGTCCTACAGAGATTAGATCAATTGTTGTGGCACCCTTTCTATGATCTAGTTACCATTGATGAGACATCTTTCTATTCAAGTATACCCCATCAATTGGGATTAGACACTATACGTTACCATCTAGATCGCTATAGCAATTACTCTACAGAATGGAAAGTTTTTCAACTCCACCAAATATCTTTTAACATGGAACTTCTTTATGTTTAATCAGAAATACTACTTACAGGTGTGTGGGGCCACTATGGGGGCAAAATTTGCCCCCACATATGTGAATCTCTATATGGGTTGGTCGGAAGAAACCCACCTTCATGCGATACCCCACACACATCCACTATTGGACAGACTTAGCGGTTATTGGAGATATATATTGACAACCTCCTTTAGGTATGGGTTTGGACGAAAGAAAAATTCATTACTCTTATTGAATTCTTGAACAATAATGAATACATGGGTTAATGGAGAGAAAGAGGTGGCATTCTTAGATTTATCTATATATATTAAGGATATTCAAATTCACACCTTTAAAAGAGCATGTACATTAAGGGATATGTTGTCCCACAGTATGTACAGACATGGGGTAAAATATTTCCAAAGCAACTGGTGCAGGCTGAGTGGGTCTTACAGATGTGGACATACCAGATGCATTACATGCAGTACTATGAAGGTCAGAAACTCCTTTATTAGTAGTGTTTGTAAAAGGAATATACTATACATATATCTCCCCCCTTCCACCGCAGAGATTCCATTTAACCTCTAGTGTCATTCATATAGGAAAGAGATATAAATTCAACTTGGAATGTAACAGTAAATATTTAATAGTAACTTTGTCTCTACACACATTAGATATATTCTGGGCCCTCTAATGGTATGTTTGCTATGGTGATCCCTAGACCACAGATCTCGATTGATCTCTGCTTCCACCAAAGTAGTTCAACTTAACCTCTTGTGCCATACATATAAGAAAAGCAACTTAAAAGAAATAAAAAATGAAGGCAGTCAACTATCCTCTACGATACTTCAATCAGGTCAAAATAAATAGAAAATTCTTCCAAACTGTGTGAAAGTTTAATCAGACAAGTCATTAAATGTATGCAGTCTTCGATGGACCACAAGTTCAAAGAAATATGTCCACATTTGTAGCGTGTGCACCAGGCCTTAAGTGTTTAAAATACATTTATTGTAAAATGATTGGGCTGTAACTCTGATTATCCATTAAATGAACAAGTCCATGGCTTGAATTTAGCAATATAATGACTTGACTTTCCAGCTACATGCTTTTTGCTCTGTTTCTCAAGAAACAAGCTTTCTGATCAGCATTGACAAGAGTATCGGCCAAGATTTTTTGAGTGTTCCTCACACAATACACTATTAATAAGTTTTTTTAGTTCCTTTGTATTTCCTGTGGGGTCACAAAGGTTCCATGGAGGGAGAATTTAAATACATAAAACATAAAAATTTGAAAATTCAAAACAAATACGCACAGGGAATCCACTGATTGGAATGGGAAGTTACATGACAATCCTTCTTAAACATTTCTCTGCAATTGGCCAAACATAAGTGCTAATTGCACTATGTAACTGTCAGCCAGGAAAAATATGAGCCCTATCATTTTATTTCCCGTCTGACAGACTTTCAATTGATTTATTGATTGGTAGGTTTGTCAGTGGGAATATCGGTCTGCAATCAGCTTGTGTGTACCAGGCATTGGGGTGTTTTCTGTATATTGGTGACAGTTTAAATGAAATTAAATATCAGTCAATGTGTGACCATCACTGATCTATCACACACAGGGTCTCAGTTAAAGATACATTCCCCCCTTCCACCACAGAGATTCCATTTAACCTCTAGTGTCATTTATATAGGAAAGAGATATAAGGAAATTCAACTCGGAATGTGACCGTAAATATTTAATAGTAACTACGTCTCTACACACAACAGATATATATTATTTAGAGTGACCTGTCAATTATATAATCAAATAAGCAACTTTAAAGGGAGTATTTAATTGTGTAGTTTGTGTTGGTATCTAGACGTTTAACACATTCACAATGACACCTCATTTTTTTTATATGAAACTCAACTAAAAGACACATTTTGTGATTTCTAAGGTACATTGTTTAAAGGACATTAACAGCATTTACTCACCTTATATCTTTCTTCTACTTCTTGACTTTTTAACCTGTCTTTTCTAAATTGTAGACTTAATCTATTTTCCAGTCTTACTTCCTCATCAATGAAGGAATCTCATCACACTTGGTCCTCATGGTCAAATCATTTTTTGTTATCTCACAATCGAAACTTAACCTACCTGTAATGGGTTAGCATAATTTTAACATAGATTTTTCTGCCCTGTGCTCCTATGAACATTCCCCCAATAATCTTCCAAAAGATTTTGTACATGATCACGGATGTGTATAAAGAAGAATTCATAGGGCATCTAGCATAGGGTGTTGATTCAAGGTTGTGTATACGAGAGATCAGGAAAAAAAATCAGACATTGTATTTCTTTAAATAATAGGAAATAATTACATTTAAGTGATGTTTTCCTTCATTCCATAAAATCTTTTCTTGTTCAATAACAAGTTTACGAACTTTAAGAGATCCTGAATTATATTCACCAACAGAGACATACTGATTACTTCCATTAGGATACATCTGCCAGTTCACAATGTCCACACTGATTGGAGCATCTCCATTCTCATCAAAATATATTCTCTCTCCCCCAGTATTGATAAAGTTAACTCTTTTGATATAATGTAAAAGCTGGGGGGGGAAGTTTGTAGAATGAGACAAAACAGATCAATGGCTTAAACTTAAAATTATAAAGGTAATATACTGAGCTATAAATTAATGAATTGTGTTGGTGCTTTTTTTGTTTATTGACCTTTACTAAGCTTGTGAAGGTTCTCATTCATCCAGGTCATAGTATATCTGTTGTATTCAATTGGATCAACTGGACTTGAAGTTTAGTTCTTGAAGACGTTTCGCTAGTCATCCGACTGGTTTCTCAATTCAGAATGACTTGCACAAGAATCTGTGGCAATTATGTACCCTGGAAAATCCCAGCTCTATGTTGCAGGGTTCTGATGAGAAGTAGATTGAAAGAAAAGAACAGGTATACCAACAGTGAAGGGGAAAAGCAAGACAGGAGAAAGAACATGGTCATCCCATATGTAGCAGGGGTCTCCAAGAAATTAAGAAGAATTTTCAAAAAACACTGTATCCCTGTCTGCTTTAAACCAAACAACACACTGAGGCAGCAATTGGTACATCTGAAAGACCCAATACCGAAACACAAGATAAGCAACATCATATACGCAGTGCAGTGTAGTGAAGAATGCTCTGATTTGTATGTGGGGGAGACCAAACAGCAACTGCATCAACGTATGGCCCAGCACAGAAGAGCCGATTCCTCGGGTCAGGACTCAGCCGTGTACCTGCATCTTAAGGATAAAGGACATACCTTTGAAGATTGTAATGTTAACATATTGGCAAAGGAACTTGACTGGTTCAAGAGAGGTGTCAAGGAGGCCATTTATGTGAAAATAAAGAAACTAAGCCTAAAAAGAGGTGGGGGGGCTTGACACCAACTGTCTGCCATGTACAATGCTGTTTTGACACCTTACCCTGGGGGTTCCTATAACACCTCTTAGCCACTATGCAATCACGCCCTTAACACCTGGCTGTGATATGCTAATTGGGATTTTCCAGGGTACATAATTGCCACAGATTCTTGTACAAGTCATTTGGAATAGAGAAAGCCAGTCAGATAGCTAGCGAAACGTCTTCAAGAACTAAACTTCAAGTCCAGTTGATCTAATTGAATACAACAGATAGACCTTTACTACGGAAAATATTTACAAGCCTGTAGCTATGTTATAAGCCTGTAGCTATGTTCACCTCACCTATGTATTAAAATAATTAATTATGTAAAAAAATAATTAATTAATATGAGTAAAACAATTAATTACTGAATATGTTATAAACCCTCAAAATAAGTACACACATCAAAGATTTATAGCAGATGGAAGACATTCCATTGGAAGCAGTGGGAATAAACCACTATCACCTGCCTATACTAAAGTGTAGAAGCCAAAGGAAATTTGCATTTGTGACCGGAAGTTTAAAGTCAGCAAGATTGGATGTTTTATGGCTACAGATGACTGGTCGTAGCTATATTATGTGTACACAGCTTTATTGCTACCTTTTATTGGGTTCTTTAAATGCTATAATCTATCTCTGCCTTTAAGTGTATATACCTAAATGTTATTGAAATTATGTGCTTAGAGGATTTCTGCTGTTGTAACTGTTATATGCAGGTTTAAATGGTATCTCCACCCCCAAAACAAAAACTTCAGATAAGGTAGGGAATCCCCCTAAACGCTAGATTAAAACACTTAAATCAGCCCCTATATGTTATTCCCTCACTTATAGTCTCTTCTGCTTTTTTCCTTGCATGAAACAGTAGAAGGAGCCAGATCGACAGCCACTACTGTGATAGGCTGAGACTCAGCCAATCACTGACGTGGTTGCCGGTCTGGCCCCCTCTGCTGTTTTTGTGTGCAGCAGAGAGAACCAAGGGATCGAGGGTGGGTAAGTACAGAGGAGCAAGAAGTGGCAGATACGGATTACACACAGACAGACTTTCATCAGGCCCTGCAGGACAACCATAAGGAGTAGAGGAGAAAGGGATCTTTTAAGACTGCACATTAGGGACAATAGTGAGGCAAATTTTAGTTGGGGGTGGACATGCCCTTTAAGAATTAAGTGAAGTCATTTTTGTCCTTTAGTTCTTTAATGCAATATTCATATTTGTGAATTACATATATATTACCTGCCAAGGCAGATGATTATAAATATTGGCACATGATCCATTTTCGAATGGTCCTTTTCCTGAAACACAGGTGTTCATCTGGTGCAAAGCATGAGCTATGGCGAAAACTGCATTATGGGCTTTGTATGTAAATTTAAAGTTGTAAACATCATAAATATTGGGGTCAATAGTGTCCAGTCTCTCCTTTCCTGTGCACCAAGCAATGTCTTTGTTAAGAACAGGTGAAGATGTATTATTGTATAGATCCTGTCCAGGCCAAACACAGTGAAAAGCATTCTCCCAAAATGTCTTCATGAAAATATCATCTGGATATATGGAAGGATGGATGCTGTAAAGAAATTCCTTAAATCCTGGGATTTTACCACTTTGAATTGATATTGCAAGGCTTCCATTTAATGTTATTAGAATATCTTTTCTAGGGAAGTCAGAAGTAATGGACCAACCAGTAGTACTGATCCACACTCTATTGGTAATATTGTGAAAAGACGCCTCTTCCATTAAAGATACAAGGTTTTCTATGGTGCAATATACAATGATTACTCTTGCACTAGATTTCTTGATGACGTCTATAATACGGAATACAGCCTCTATGGAGCTGACTACAGGAAGGATCTCTTGAAATGCAATGCATCCACCACTTGTTTCAATCTCTCTTATTAACTCTCTTGCTCCGGCCCTGCTAAAGTCATTGTCAGAAAATATAAAACCCACCCATGTCCAGTTAAAGTACTTAACCAACTGACCAATAGCAAAACCTTCAATATTACCATTGCTGATTGTCCTGAGAAAGGATGGGAATTGTAATTTGTCACTGAGCAAAGGTAGACCGGAACCATAACTAATCTGTAAAATTGCAATAAAAGATACATTTTTAAGCAAATTACAAGGTAATTGTCTTCATACACCAAACTAGGTCTGCGATTGATAACCTTACAACTGATGTCCATATCTGTAAATAGTTTGTATGTTCTCCCTTTGCTTATTTTAAAATAATTATAGAAGGGCACTCTTCTTAATACTGGATCCATTGACTCACCCAACCTTACTTGCATTGCATATACAAGAGTATATTAACAAGGTGTTCACTGATGTTCTAAAGTGCATACAACCATCTCAGATGGGGTTGGATACACTGTAAGTTGTAACAATAGTGCATAATTATGTATAGTATAAAGTATCAAAATCTCTATCATGTCAAAAATTATGTATTTAGCTGGTATTAATCTTAGTAGGTCTAAAATTAAAGGGGAACTGTGGTCTCCAAACAAGTTATAAAGAAATGACTGACCAGAAAGTAAATCAGTGGGAGGCTGACATGTGATATTCCTAAGGCTTCTCCTGCACAGTGCAGCCTCTGACTCCCTCAGTGTTTGAGGGAGACAGGAAGTCCCTCCCCCTCCCTGCTGTGTGAAGGACCTGCAGCTACAGAGAAGGTAAGGGAATCTACAGCCCTTCTCTCTCACTATGTGAAAATAGAGTTCTCACTCTGCCTGAAAAGGCTGTTTCCACAGAGTTTTCGAGGGGGTTGGGGGGTGTCAGAGTGGCCCACAACACCTTTGAGAGGGTGGTGCTTAGGCACTCATGAGCGGGCGGGGCCACGGCACCCACAAGTGGATGAGGCCATGGTACCTGCAAGTGGGTGGGGCCATGACATCCACGAGTGGGTGGGGCCACATGGGTCTGTAAGGAGATGGGCCAAGGGGGTCCTGCAACTGGAGGGACCATGGGGGGCTGCAAAGGGGAGGAGATATGGGGCAGATTGACTGACAGGTTTCAGAGCAGGAAGTGCATGGGGCCTGGTGATGCTGCTGCCATATCACACACAAAAATGTAAATATCTCCACAACTATCATATATAATAAAACTTAAGTGTGCGTTCCTGTGTCCGTGTGTGTGTGTCACTGCAGTTCCTATGGACTCACCACTAGAGGGAGAGTCTCTGCAGTTCCCATGGACTCACCACTAGAGGGAGAGTCTCTGCAGTTCCTATGGACTCACCACTAGAGGAAGAGTCTCTGCAGTTCCTATGGACTCACCACTAGAGGGAGAGTGTCTGCAGTTCCTGTTGACTCCCCACTAGAGGGAGAAACACAGAAAACACACAGAGGGAGAACAGCATTAAACAGACTGCAGGTAAGGTTGCTTGGGACAGGGGCCCCTGGATTTGGGACAGAGGGGCCCCTGGATTTGGGACGAGGGGAGCCCTGGATTTGGGACAGATGGGGGGCCCTTGGATTTGGGACAGGGGGGGGGGGCTGTATTTGGTACAGAGGGGGAGCCCTGGATTTGGGACAGAAGGGGGGCTGGATTTGGGACAGAGGGGGGCCTCTGGATTTTGGACAGAGGGGGCCCCTGGCCTTGGACAAAGGGGGGACTCTGGCCTTGGGACACTAAGAGGGTACTCTGGCCTTGGGACATGGAGGAGGACTATGGCCTTGGGACACTAAGGGGGCACTCTGTGCTTCTAGCACCCGTTATTGTAGCGGGCTTAATGTCTAGTGTAAAATAAACAATGAAAATAAATTGCAAAAATTCTCAGGAGAGCAATTCCTATCAATTTGCCTAAAGTCATTTTTGGACCACAGTTACCCTTTAAATCATTTGATACTATGTAGCCTATATTAATATAACATGTATAAATAGATTAGAGAAATAAATAGTCCTACTTGTCACAGGGAATTATATATGTCTATGTCATAAGGTATATACCATATATATATATATATATATATATATATATATATATATGATACTGACTTTAAGGTCTTATCATTTATTTATTACATTGTCACTAACCCAACATAACATGAAACTGTAGTAATATCAATATGATATATACTGTACTTAAAGGGCAAGTCCAGCCTTAAAATGAAAACTTACATAGAGGTAAATCACCCTCAAAACCCTAAATGGTAATAGTTTGAAATCTGAAATATATAAGTCTAACCTGAAATCCTGCACAATATCCTGTTGCCCCTTTTTCTACTTCCTGGTTCTTCCAGTTAATAGCTGTTAGTTATGGATTTGACAGTTGACACCACAGCCAATGACTGAATGCTAATCCCCTATCTGCTTCTTCTGAGCATGCCCAGGCTCATTACAGGCTCAGTACAGGTTTCTAAATTGCTCAGTTTCCATGGGGCATCCAGAAGCATAGCAGGCATACAGTAATGAATTCATAGGACATATTTTAAAGAGGCCATTCTTTCTAAAATATGTTCTTATGAGGGTGGAGTTGTCCTTTAAGATCATGCACATGTTCACTTTAATAAGAATTAAGAAGAATTAAGATTTTTTATTACAATTAACACTATTTTAAATTGATTATGTATTTGGTTATATACGTTTTTTTCATAGATATAGGGGGATCGATGGTACAAGGAGGGCACTTGGTCTATGCCCTCCAATCCCTAATAGTCGTAGTTGTTCACCCATTTAATCCTTTGGAAGACAACCACACAGGATCTATGGTGTTTTTTCAATCTGGCAGGGAAAGGAGTGCATTAGAATTTACCATGTTTGGATCTGAATCGGTTAAACAAGAACCATTTTTGTGTGTGATGCATACATCCCCTTGCTTGCATGGGTTTCCTCTGGAAACTTTGGAATCTACCTAAACCATGAAAGACAAACTGATAGGGCACTTAGATTGTAAACTCTTCAAACTTAAACTAATTAGAAAGCACTGCATTTGTTCAGTGCTATATAAGAAGTAAATAAATACAAAATATATCTTTGAGCAATTGGTGATTTCTGCTTATACTCCCATATACCCCACAAATGCCTTTTCTGCCTTTTTAAGTGAACTTTTGTGTGTTCTGACATATTATTCACGTTACAATTGTGTAGCTTAGTATTTAATTACCTGCGGATATCTGTACAATCCTAGAATTCTGGCTATAGGTTCTGAATTCTTTGAAGGGTCATCACCAACTATAGCCAATGGCATAATATCTTTATTGCAGTTAAAATTGGCAACCAATTCTTTTTTTCCTGATAAAATTCTTGTTGTTCCCATTAGTGATTTCAACGGATTAAAACAAGAGTCATAAAGTCTGAATCCCAGTGTTACATTGGGCAGGAGATCATTAGATTTATTAATTTCCATAACTGCATATACCATGGCAAGTAGAAAGCGGTAAAATCTAAAATGAAACCTGAAAATAGGAAAATATTTTGCAAGAGATATGTTGTAATCAAAAATATTGTAGCCAGGTTTCTGTAGTAAACAGTTAAAAGGAGGGAATGCTTGTGAAGGTTGTCATTCATCCAGGTCATGGTATATCTGTGGTATTGAATTAGATTAACTGAGCTTGAAGTTTAGTTCTTCAAGACGTCTTGCTAGTCATGTGACTAGCTTTCTCAATTCAGAATGACTTGTACAAGAATCTGTGGCAATTATGTACCCTGGAAAGTCCCAATTAGCATATCACAGGCAGGTGTTAAGGGCATGATTGCATAGTGGCTAAGAGGTGTTATAGGAACTGGAGAGCCCATAGCACATCCATGTTTTTGCTTATAGAACTTATCCCTGTATTTAAAATAGGTGGAATTCAGGCACAAGTCCAGTAAGGAACACACCTGTTCTGAATTGAGAAAGCCAGTTGGATGACTAGCGAAACGTCTTCAAGAACTAAACTTCAAGTCCAGTTGATCTAATTAAATACAACAGATAAAAGGAGGAAATATATACAGGAATTATGAAATTGTGCATCCACATATATCAGAGGTTAAATAATTAATTAATTTAATATTTATACTTGTCCATGGTTGGTAGGCATATGTATTTAACTATATATATGGATACTGGGCTTAGGTCACAGAATTGTGCTATTTTATACAAGGTTGAAACCAGGTAAAGGTAGAAACTACCATTTATCCTTAGTTTTAGAACAACACGTTTTTTTTTTTGACGGTTTATACTAGGATGAGGGAAAAATTACCATATATGCCAAGAGATGATTTTTTACAAATATTTTAAAAAAGCCATCTGTAGTAACTAGTTTATAGAAGGAAATATATACTGTATATACTTGATTATAAGTCGACCCAAGTATAAGCCGATGTACTTATTTTTACCTGAAAAACAAGTAAAACTGATTGACTTATGACCACTACTGCCTTCTGATTCAGTTTCGTTTTTAGGCTTTTGCTGACCTTTAAATTGACCGTAACTAATTGGTGCCAATATAATAAGCCAAATCCACTAACTCCCAATTTCTTGGCACTCCAAAAGTTTGGAAACTATAACTCCCAGCATGCTTTGGTTGCTGGGAGTTGTAGTTTCTAAACATCTGGATTGGCAAGGTTCAACAAACTGCCCAAATCAAGACACCCCCCCCCATAGAAGAAGAGGCACTTTGTCTTACCTGCTCCACTGACAGGAGAGTCAGTTCTTCCTTTTTCAGTCCCTCACATCTTCTATTATGGTATGTCTGGGCTGAGAGGAAGCATAACTTACATTCCGACGTTCCTGCAACTTCATGGACGCTCGCAACTATGTGCACGCTTGCGCTCCTGACTGTTCTGGTTTGCCAAAAGGAAGGAAAGTAATGCCTGTGACCCGAGCATAGGCCGAGGTTAGCTTTTAGGGATCATTTTAAAAAAGTAAAAACCTCAGCATATACTCGAGTATATTCAGTACACAGGAATCACAAACATGTAAAGTCTTCAAATATTGGAGGTTAGACCACATATATGATCCATTTTAAAGTTAAAATTCTGTTAGAATACTATTATAATATTAATTTTAAGGGCATGTCCACCCCCCAATATTAAATGTAACCCACTACTGGCCCCACTGTGTAGTTTATAAAAATCCTTACCTTACATCTCTGCTCCTTATGGTTCTCCTGCAGTGCCTTTGAATGTCCAGAAAACTGAAGTGTAAAAGTCAGTGCAAGGACTGAGGCATGCTCAGGGGAGTCCTTCCCTCCTCCCCCCTCCCACTATCTGGATCCATCCTCTGCAGCCATGGCACCTAGGGTGAAAAGCTTTCAGCTCAAGGTAGGTACCCCGTGGCCACTGCCAAAATATTACTTTAAAAAAAATTTAGATCGATACTTACAGCCCCTTCTCTTCCACGGTGTCTCCATTGAAAGCAGCTGCATCTTTAAAAAAATATCTAGCAGACGGCTTATTTTTCTTATTATCTCTTAAGGCTTTATTGATATTCAACAAGTGGCTATCAATTCACAAACAGAGAGTAATTACATATTAATTGCAATTGATTCCCCAGTGAGTGTTGAAAGGTTTGGTTTGTTAACACCACTTTATAGGACAGAAATGTATTACATGCATACATAGCAACCTGGTTTTCTCCTAGGAACCCAAGTTGCCTTGTATGATAACAATCATACAACAAATGAATAAATTAAACAACAAATGAATAAATTACAGGATCATAATCTAAAATGTATGTTTGCAAATGCGAGAAGCCTGGCTGACAAAATGGGTGAATTGGAAATGATGGCATTGAATGAAAAGTATGATGTAATAGGTATAGCAGAAACGTGGTTGAACAGTTCTCACGACTGGGCTGTAAATATAGAAGGATATGCCTTGTTTAGGCAGGACAGAAAAAAAAGGAAAGGGGGAGGAGTATGTGTTTATGTTAAAAAAGAATTGAAGCCAAATTTAAAAGAAGAGATAACTGGTGATATGGATGATAAAGTGGAGGCAATATGGGTGGAATTAGGCAACAGGAAAGGGGGTAATGTCAATGTTGGTGTCTGCGATAAGCCGCCAAATGCTAGCAGAGAGGAGGTGAGTCAACTTCATATGCAGTTGGCAAGGGCTGCAAGTTTGGAGAGTGAGCTCATTATGGGGGACTTCAATTACCCTGACATTGATTGGTGTGGTGGAACTGCCATCACAGAAAAAGGCGATGAGTTCCTGAATTTGCCGATAATTTTCTCTCACAGGTGGTTGAGGTTCCTACTAGAAAAGGAGCTCTGATGGATCTGGTAATATCTAACATTGTGGAGCGCATTATAGATATAAAGGTAACTGGAGGCTTAGGGAATAGTGACCATGAAATAGTGGCATTTGGACTTTGTTATCGAAAGGAAAAGTGCGCTGGGTTAACAAAGACATTTAATTTCAGGAAAGCAAATTTTCCCAGGTTAAAAGCAGCTCTTCAGAATGTCAACTGGGATAATGTATTATCAGGTAAAGGTACTGAACAGAAGTGGAGTGTGTTCAAGGGGATTTTAAGCCAGTTCACATCTAAATTTATACCCTTGGGAAATAAATGTAAAAAAAATAAATCCGCGCCCATGTGGCTGAATTCTGATGTAAAGAGGCAAATGGTAAGGAAGAAAAAGGCATTTAAAACCTTTAAGGCCGAGGGAACGGAAAGGGCCTTTAGGGATTATAAAAACTGTAACAAGGAGTGTAGGAAAGCAATCAAACTAGCTAAAATTAATAATGAAGTTAGGATATCTGAAGAAAGCATCACTAAACCTAAACATTTTTTAAAGTATATTAATAGTAAGAAGATGAGGACTGAGAATGTGGCACCATTAATTAATAGGGATAAGTTAGTTACGGAGGATGGCGATAAAGCAAATGTCTTGAATAATTTTTTTTCCTCTGTATACACTATAGAAGATCCAAGTACAGATATCATAGAGTATAGTAGCAATAAAGGTATACAAGATTCAAGTGCACTTTGGTTAACCGAGGATATGGTACAGAAAGAACTAAATAAGGTTAATATTAATAAATCTCCTGTACCGGATAAAATACATCCTCGGGTACTTAAGGAGCTAAGTTCAGTTTTATCTAGGCCATTGTTTCTTATTTTTGCTGATTCCCTCATGTCCGGTGGTGTGCCACTGGATTGGAGAAAGGCTGATGTTATTCCAATATTCAAAAAGGGTAGTCGTTCACAGCTGGGTAATTACAGGCCTGTAAGTTTAACTTCAGTGGTGGGGAAGATCCTGGAAAGTTTATTAAGGGAACATGTTCTAGAGTATGTTTCAAGGACTGACATTATAAGTAGTAACCAGCATGGATTTAGGAGGAATAGATCTTGTCAAACTAACTTGCTTGGCTTTTATGAGGAAGTAAGTAGAAATTTAGACTCTGGTATAGCAGTAGATGTAGTTTACTTGGATTTTGCAAAGGCTTTTGATACAGTCCCCCATAGGCGACTAATGAATAAGCTAAGGTCTGTTGGTCTGGGGAGTCACATTTGTACATGGATAGAAAATTGGTTAATAGGATGCAGAGAGTAGTTGTTAATGGGGCTTCATCATTATGGACTAAAGTGCTAAGTGGGGTGCCACAGGGTTCTGTGTTGGGGCCGCTTCTATTTAATCTATTTATTAATGATTTGGAAGTGGGTATTGTCAGCAAGGTTTCTGTGTTTGCTGACGACACAAAACTTTGTCGACCATTAAAAACTTCAGAGGATGTGCAATCGTTGCAAGGGGATCTAGATAGATTATCACATTGGGCTGCTAAGTGGCAGATGAAATTCAATGTTGATAAATGTAAGGTGATGCATTTTGGACTTAAAAATACTTGTGCTACTTATACTATAAATGGCTCTGTGTTAAGTGAATCCCTGTTGGAAAGGGATCTTGGAGTTTTGGTGGATAACAAACTTAAAGGTAGCAAGCAGTGCCAGGCGGCAACAGCCAGAGCCAGCATGGTATTGTCTTGTATAAAGCGAGGTATGGATTCAAGGGAGGAAAATGTAATTCTCCCTCTTTACAAAGCATTGGTAAGGCCTCATTTGGAATATACAGTGCAATTTTGGAATCCTGTGTACAAAAAGGACATCTTTGAAATGGAAAGGGTTCAGAGAAGGGCAACTAAATTAATAAGCGGATTGGGGGAGCTTGAATATGAAGAGAGACTGGAAAAGTTACAATTATGTACGCTGGAGAAAAGGTGCTTGCGTGGGGATATGATTACTGTGTATAAATACATTAACGGGCCATACAATAAACTATCTGGGGCATTGTTCACCAATAGAACATGTCAAAGGACACGAGGACATCCCTTAAGACTTGAAGAAAAAAGGTTTAGGCTTCAAGCTCGGAAAGGGTTTTTCACTGTGAGAACTGTGAGAAGCTATGGAACTGTCTTCCAGTGGACGTTGTTATGGCAGGTTCATTGGTCATTTTCAAAAAAAGCTGGATGAGTTTCTGCAAACAAGGAATGTTACAAGCTACTGGTATTGATACATAAAGTACAGTTGATCCATGGAAATTTCCGATTGCCACTTGGAGTCAGGAAGGAATTTTTTCCCCCTTCATAAATTTGGTGGGTTTTTTTTGCCTTCCTCTGGATCAACAGTTAGGCAGGAAATGAGGATATTGCTAGATGGGTTGGACTGGATGGACGTATGTCTTTATTCAACCTCAAATACTATACTATACTATACTAACTGGATCTTTTTTAACTTATAAAACTTTCAGGTTTCCCCTTTTAAAATTAGTGATTGGTCTCTCTGGTAAAGTTTCATTTAAGTTAACATTAAAAGTATGTTCCATTTAAAGGATAACAATCGTGTGTATAATTTTGTTTTGAAAAAACATTAAAATGAAAAGTAGTTGGGACAGGGATATAGGACTGGTAATTCCTACCTCCCAATATTGTTTCTGTGAGGAGCACCAGCCCAAAGAAAATGAATTCTGCCAGTCTTCCTCCTGGCTTCAACCCTATCTTTATAATACAGGAATAGTCCAGGACTAACCTAGCAAATAAAAACTCTACATGCCGAAGCTCCTCAATGAAATGATATTGTGAGGTAAGAACAATCAATCCGACGATGCCACTTAAACAATCATATGAATCTAGCCATACTATAGAACATATCAAAGCAAAACTTACCCACTACATTGTAGAGGCTTCGGACTTTCCCTAAAGTGTGTTTCAGGGTGTGTTGTCTCAATGTGGACAGGAAAGAGTCCTCCCAAGGTGATGTCTCCAGCCAAGGAATATCCAATACCTTCTTCACTAGGCAGTCTGCACCCTTCCAATGAAGTTTCACATACACACTCATTATACCATAGCAGTAAAAGAATGAAACACCAATGACATGAGGAGACAACTACAAGCCGTAATTCCATGAAATTTCTCTTGAAATTTTCTTTACTTTAAATGAGTGAACTAAGAGTGTAAAATAAAACATTAATTTAATGTAAGCAGAATTTTGTAAGTGTAAACATATTTTATCATCACAGTCACATTCCTGTAATAGATTATCACAAGCAAGCTATGTACCAAGTTAATAACGGCTCTTTAAGACTTAAACTTTAATGCCAGCAGATACGTGTTCCCAAGACCATTTCCTATGTCCCTGGGCCATTCACTGTATGTTCCCATTGCTATTTATATCATAAATACAGGCAGAATCTGCGACGGAACGGATTTTTGCAAGTTCTCTAGCAAGTTGCCATCTCCCACTCAGTTTTCTTCAAAAGCTTTAACAGCTTTAGTTAAAGCTCAATAAATGGTTTTCCCCCAAAATTATATTTTCCCTGGAGCTACAGAAAATTGAGTAAATCATTCACCCTATCAGTTACCTGCCTGTGTTTATTTTATACTCATCCTCTTCATTTAATATCACACCAGCTATTTCCAAAATGCTTTAACATTGAAAACATTGTGTGGCTAAAATTATCAGCTTGGTGAAAGAGACCCCAGGAAATAGAATGTCCCCCAAATAAATGTTTATTTTTCAATATCCTGCTACCATCCTAAAACCCTTCCTGTAACTGTGTCTCCTGTGGTGTGTGCAATAGCACTATCTGGCCTTGATACTTACCCCACCAACACAAAGAACCTTTACCAAAGGGCTCTAAATCCTCTACACTATAGCGTAGAACATTGTCAGACCTGCCCACGTCTTTAACAGTGTCTTCTAATCTTTATATTTGGGAAGATCTGCTATATAAAGCTTTTTATCTATTAGAAATAACAGGAGGTAAAATGAAAGTAGCAATTATTTAATTAAGCAAATCATTATCATTATAACAATCATTATATTTACCTTAACTTACACAAGCAACACAAAATAATTGGTTGATTATATATTTATATTAGAAATGTGTTAATGATGACATGTTAATGATCTTTCTATTATAAATGAAAATATTGTTATAAATGTAAGGCTTATGTTATAATTGATTTTTCAAATTCGATTCTTGCAAACAGTGCTTAGATGCGTTATCGAAGACTTGTTAAAACTTTTGTATTATAGGTACCGTAATACTGTAATACTACACCTCGTACTTTATATACTGTAAGGATATGATAATAAGTATATTAGAAGTCCCCATGAAGGTTTACTACAGTAATTGTGGTTTTGATCTGCAATATTTTGTGATTGTGCCGTATTCTGCATTTCACCACTGCAGTTTTAAAACTGATCTTATAAACAATAAATGGTCTACATGATCCATTTCATTTGTTGTAAACTGGTTCTGACATTTCCTTGCAGTAAAAAAGACCTGGACAGTAGCACTGCAGCCTACTAGTAATTTACACTGATTGCACCGACTTTCTTTTCTGAATCACTGTTCTCAGCTGCAGAACGACGTCTTCTTGGCCAAATGCCTAATATTTTCTCTCTTCAATCTATAACCCATTATAATAGTTATTTTTTTAATTTCTGTATGTACTCCTTGGTCCCATTCTATTCTGTTTACTGTATTCACATGTATTCCATTATGCATTGATGTAAGTTTCATTGCTGTACATACAGTAGTACATATCAGTGCTAGCAGATGCTTTAATAATACAGTGAAAATATGAAAAACATTCCTATTTGCTGGTTTGAGACTGATGAAAGCTGTAAAATACAAACCATGGGGATTTAGAATCTCTCCTTCAGAACACGGCACACAGTCAAAACAGCAGATCATTTTCCTTCGAAGTGCAGCTCTTCTGTATCCTCTGGGACATGGATCACTGCAGACTGAGAGAGGGACCTAAAGGAAATTTCACTAGAAATGTATTCACATTGATTAAGCTTGTAGCTGGAAACCTATTCTGCCTTGACCAAACCCACATGCCCCAGGCCATACTGAACCCTGTCTCATTATATCTGCCCTTCCATGCTTAGATCTTCAGACAATCAATATAAAAATTGCCATTAAGACTTACATTGGCATATCCAAGGCACCATATAGTACTAATGCCCCCCCCCCCCAAACCCCACCCCAAATTTTTACCCAAATAAGGTTATTTCTATCATATTGGCTGCAATATCGATCAGTTTATCAAAAAAAACTAAGATTAGGAAAATATCTGTTGTATTCAATTAGATCAACTGGACTTGAAATGTAGTTCTTGAAGACGCTTCGCTAGTCATCCGACTGGCTTTCTCAATTCAGAATGACTTGTACAAGAATCTGTGGCAATTATGTACCCTGGAAAATCCCAATTAGCATATTGGTTGCTTCACAAGCATATTTCTAAGATTAGGAAAGTTTCTCTCTATCCCATCTTCCAGAACCTATTTTCTGCATATTTCAAGCTGAAATCTACAAAAGATTAATGGCATAAGGTGGGAAATTTCAATTGGTTCAATTGGATTCTCAATAGTTCTGGACAATCATAAATCTGATTAGAAAACCATCAGCTAGTGTATGGCTATCTTAAGAAAAAATGTTAGGTCATGACTTTTTACCCACACTCAATAAGCCATTGCAGATGTATTGAAAGATCAATAGATAGATAGCCACAGAGAGACAGCCAGATGGGAAGAGATAGATACAGTGAACTCTGACACTGCAAGCAGAAAAATTGAACTGAGGTGCACACTTTCCCTTTGGATTTCTCTGTTTATTAATGAATCACAGAACAACATTTTGGGATCACTGTGTCCACTTCATCAGTTGCCACTGTGTGCGCCTAGGCCCAAACTGAATATATTGCACTCTGACAGTAACTGGAATATAAACGTTGAAAAAAACTTTCCACATGCCCCAAAAATGTCAAGTTATTTTCTTGATAATTATACTTACTAGATCCTTTTTTCCATTCCATAAGATTTTTTCAGGGTGAATATTGAGTTCGCTGTCTTTTAGAGTTTGTGCATGAAAACTTCCAATAGAAACAAACTGATTACTTCCATTAGGGAACAGCTGCCAGTTCACAATGTCCACATTGATAGGAGCATCTCCATTCTCATCGAAATATATTCTCTCTCCTCCAGCATTGTTAAAATTAACTCTTTTGATGTAATATAGAAGCTGGAAGAGAAAATCAATAGAATTTATTTCTGCACTTTAAACATCACCAGCTATTTTTATGTTGGATTATTTTTAGGAGTTGAAAAGGGGGTGTAACTGTTGTGTGTTCCCAGTAGGAATGTCTAAAACAAGCAAGTTTAAATCTGAGATCTGATTATCGAATTTTGGGACAGTTCCGAAAGTTCGAAAACCTGAAAAAGTTATAGGTGACGTGCTGAAAGTTTTAAAGTAAACATTGTTTAATTTCTTGTCTAAAATTAATATCAACTGTGTTCTAATTGCATAGGGACCTGGGAAATGGCCTTAGTGACACATGAAATTGCCTTAGGGATATGTACCAATGCAGAGAAATGTAAAATATAAAACTGTAGTTAACTATCCCAAACAATTTACTTTCAGAAGAAGCTATTATATGATTGTGTTCAGTATAAATTTTTGGAGGTCTCAGTGATTCACAAAATAGGATTATCGAATATTTTGACTTTCGGAACTTTGACCAATTAAAAATATCAAAACATCAATAAACCCATTGAAAAAAGTTCAAACAGTATCAGTTTTGGGAAATGTCCAAATGTTACATGGAATTGCAAAACCATCAGTTTTAAAACAAAAATTAACCTGAAATTCATCCTGCTGCACAGAGGTCCACATTGCTAATGTACAGTATAAGACATTCACCTATGCAATGACATTTACAGTAGAGGGGTATGATGTGGGTACATTCACACAAGGATTTGAGGAAGTGCAGCCAGCCATCTTTCGTCTTCTACCAGCAGACCACAAACACAGCAATTCAAACTCTTCTATTCAGAATGACACCCACAAGCATTTTTGGGTTTGTAAGCCTAGAGTATCTGTCATGACAAATAAGTTTTTACTAACTGGTGTTATTTTTTATTTTTTTTGCTTTATTTTTATTTAATTAGCGATAAGTGATAAGGCAACTTTGGTTACACTGTTGGTTACAAAATACTACATAGTATCAATATTTTCCACTGCTGTCTTTTGATATTTTAAGATTCAGTTAAAAAAATACAGAAACAGACCCAGTATCACTAATGCTGAAATAGTGTCTTAATAAATATACCCCTTACATAGGCAGTCAAGTAATGTTTATATATATATGTAACTTTACATATTGTATGATGATTGAAACAGGGAGCAAGAGGTAGACACATGTCCATTAAATTATATATATTATGCTTGTTCCTAAATGTAGAGTCCCACACCTGACCTATACCTGTGGCTTAAGTATTCATAAGTTACTAAAACCAAACCTGCAAACTGGACACCCATCATATCTGTGGATATGATGATCTATTTTGAAGATTGGTTTCTATAAGCTTGCTACTATCACTTTACCTGCAGCTTGCTCCCATATAATGTGGGTTACTTAAGCTGTATTTATAAAGCCATGGGAAATAACAGTATTGCATGATGTCATTTTTTTTATGATGTGTTCTTCCATTAACGATGTATATTGTTAAATAATGTCTGTTAGTGTAAAATAACAATAGAAGTGTAAAACAATGCCCAAAGTCTAAATTATCCCTATGATTGGAAAATTCCGGGGGGTATTTTCTGGACTTCTGCTTTATAAGGCCCTTCCCAGAGGAAAGAAGACAAATTTTTAGGTTCACCGCAGACTATATCGAGGGAAAACTACACCGGTACACGTGGAAGGTGGATTGTAGACAACAGCAAACCTTTTGCCAAATATCTGGGAATGAACTGCTGTTTGTGAATCAAGTAAACAGCACTCATATACATCACTTTTAGTAACCAGCAGTAATATTTATTTAAACAGTATGTCTGGGAAAATGGCCAACGTGGGAAACGGCCAATAAAAAAAGAAGGAACAAAGACAGCTACATAGGATTGGTACCCCAAGAGAAAACAGGTAAACCAGATAATTAACTTATCCTCTTACCCTCTTACAGAGACCAACATGACCTTATAAATTAAGAGATTAGCCTTTGTTCCAGTTTATAAATTCAATCTCTTTAAACGAAAAATAGATTTGAAATTTATTAGATGTTTCAAACTCAAGGTAAGTTTTAAAAAACAAGGAGGGGTAGTGAGCAGGGCCGTTTTTAGGCATAGGCCACCTAGGCAAAGAACTAGGGCACCTATGTTGATCCAGGGTGCCTATTCTTCTCCCTAGCATCTATCTCCCTGTCAGCTGTTATTTGTTGTGTTAGACCTGCTCTCTTTGTTAAGCTGTAACCTGCAACATTGTATCTAGTACAGAGCCCGAACTCCACACACTCTACATAGCAACAAATGTTGCAATTTGCAAATGAACTGAAGGTGAAGGAAGGAGGCGGGAGGATGAGCCCAGCTAATAGTACTGAGGGGAACAGTTCTAAAATGCCAGGTAAAAGCTGATGCAGACTTTATAACAGTGGCCCTGTGACTAGCAGCCATGAGATCCCTATCCCTGCCTCTTTCTTCCTTCCACCCAACTCTCCAATTAGAAGTTAGAGTGTGTGAGGAGCGAACAATTAAATCAATTTAAAAATTCTAATTTCAATAGAATTCTCGAATTTTCATAATTTTGCTCATATGTTCTGAGTTTTGAAATTTTTAAAAATTCTGTCTGATCTAAACAAAGTTTATTTTGCATAAATAAATATTGTTTATTGATGTTTGAGACAGATCCCACATTTACCTTATTTAATTAATTGCCATTTTCTGAACTATTTCCATTGCCAAGTATTTATATTATATATACATATATTACCTGCCAAGGCTGGTGACTATAAACATTGGCACATGATCCATTTTTGAATGGTCCTTTTCCTGGAACACAGGTGTTCATTTGGTGCAAAGCATGAGCTATGGCATAAACTGCATTATAAACTTTGTATGTAATTTTAAAATGGTAAACATCATAAATATTGGGATCAATAGTGTCCAGTCTCTCCTTTCCTGTGCACCAAGCAATGTCTTTGGTAAGACCAGGTGAAGATGTATTATTGTATAGATCCTGTCCAGGCCAAACACAGTGAAAAGCATTCTCCCAAAATGTCTTCATGAAAATATCATCTGGATATATGGAAGGATGGATGCTGTAAAGAAAGTCCTTTAATCCTGGGATTTTACCTGTTGTGTCTGCTATTCCAAGGCTTCCATTTAGGGTTATTAGAATCTCTTTTCTAGGAAAATCAGAAGAAATGGACCAGCTGGTGCTGCCAATCCACACTCTGTTAGTGATGTTGTGAAAAGACGCCTCTTCCATTAAAGAGACCAGGTTTTGTATAGTGCAGTACACAACAATAACGGTTGCTTTAGATTTCTTGATGACGTCTATAATCCGGAATACAGCCCCTATGGAGCTGACTATAGGAAGTATCTCTTGAAATGCAATGCATCCACCATTATTTCCAATCTCCCTCAATAACACCTGAGCTCCAGCCCTGCCCAAGTCACTGTCAGAAAATATGATACCCACCCATGTCCAGTTAAAATATTTTAATATCCAACTTATAGCAAAAGCTTCATAAATAAAATTATAGTTTGTTCTAAGAAACGATGGGAACTGTATTTTATCACTCAGTAAAGGCAGACCTGAGGCATAACTAATCTGTAAAGTAATAATAAAATATCAATCAGAATCAAACAAGCTAAACTATGATTCCCCAATTTAGAGCATGCTCAGTAGGAAGAATTGAATGTCTCCCAAATGACAGTACTGAACATGTCTCATATCATTAGAGATGGATATGTGAAAAGAGAAGATAGGGCACTAGTATAGATACACTTGGATTAGATAGAGCTATAAGGTGCTAGGTAGGGATTAAATGCCATAGATATGGAATACAGAAGAAAAACATCCCTAAAACACAATCCTGCACACTCACATTAGTATATAGTACAAAATCACAATAGAAAAAAGCTTTAAGATTTAAAAACAATTAAAAGATTTTATATATATACACTCCTCTAATGTAACACTGCCATAAGTACATCAAAATCACATGTAGGTAAGGTAAGTATGTGAGAACTGGGGATCCTGTGAGTAAAATACAGTAGGGTGAAAGTCAGCTACTTATCTGTCTTAACGTTAGCAGTCAGAATGTCAGCAGACAGGCAGGTACATCAGTCTTCCACTTCTTCTCTCAGATGTCTTGCAATTGAGAAACTGTTACCTAATATTTGCGGTGGGGACAAGGAACTTAGACTTCTACAATGAGAATCATACTGGATTTACACCTTGAAAGCTTTCAAACCTCCTGGTCTCAATGAGGACCTTGATTTTATGCCTTATATCTAAATCTTTAAGATGCTTTTATCTATTGCTGGGGGCTCCCAGCGTCCGTTTATATTTGCCACCCATTCATCATGCAACCTATTTTGCATTGTGTGGGGGGGGGGGAATTCTTGTTGTTTAGTTCTCAAAGATATATACGATATTCAAGATAATGGGTTCCCTCCTTTAAGGAACATGGGTGGCCTTTTTCTACTTTTTGTACATCCGTTGTAATCTTTAACATCCGTTACTCTCATTCTTTATTTAAAGATAACTATACTATAATATATTTTGTCATTAAGGTTATCTATATAGTGTGTTATCTTCTGATATATGTCTAATGTTGCTACTAATGTTAAATTTGTTTTTTTGGACCAGTACAGATCACATTATAGCTGATGAGTATGTTTAACCAGCCTATAGATTATTGATCTGGACTATTGACAGCCCGTTATAGTCTGCCTGTGGTTCATTTACCCAGCACTAGCTAAATACTGACAGACTACCAGCTGATTACCGAATCACCTATGAGCACTGACAGCCGGTTTGTAGATTACGGACCTAATACATCCGTAGATCTCTGACTACATATGTCAACATGCACGCAGACCTCTGATCCAGGAGACCCGTAAAGTACCGACAGCTTGTAATTATCAATAGTCTGTCTATATATATTCTTTAACTTTATTCACATAGCTTTGCCACGCTATGAAACTCTTAGTATTCCAGATATAATTAGCACTCTGACCTTAGATGACTACCAACTTTTGTGGACATTTGAATTAACTTAGCTCTCAGCGACTTGATTTGATCCTCTCTACATACTGTTTGACTCACTACACTATAGCATGGCTCATTGATAGCTTTAAATGTATCGGACTGATTGGATTCTTGCTTTGTTACATTTCAATCATGTATTTTTTTACATATACTCTAGCGCCATCTGACGTTTAGTGGTACTGCAATACTCTATTTAAATGACTCCGATAGCCACTGACTTCAGCTGCAGCAAGAAGCCGACATCATCGGCAAGTGCGTCCGGCCCACCTCATGTCCTGCCACATCTTCGCTTGAACTGTTTGGGATTGCTCCTTTATTCTCGGTTTCTCCACATACTGTTGGTTTTCAGCTTACCTGTACCTGCCTGTCTGCTGACATTCTGACTGCTACCTTTAAGACAGACAAGTAGCTGACTTCCCCCCCTACTGTATTTTACTCACAGGATCTCCAGTTCTCCTTACCTAC
Source organism: Hymenochirus boettgeri (assembly GCA_019447015.1). Lineage (NCBI taxonomy): Eukaryota > Metazoa > Chordata > Amphibia > Anura > Pipidae > Hymenochirus > Hymenochirus boettgeri. The sequence goes on along the minus strand of CM033476.1, from coordinate 303,391,544 downwards.
ATGTGATTTTGATGTACCTATGGTAGTGGTATATTAGACGAATGTATAAATATAAAATCTTTTAATTGTTTTTAATTCTTTCTGAGCTTTTTTCTATTGTGATTTTGTACTATATATCCCTGTGCTTATTAAAGGATTTTTATTTACCATATATACTTGAGTATAAGTTGATCTGACCTATTTTTACCTGAAAATTTTGTAAAAGCTGATTGACTCGAATATAAGCCAAGTATAGAAATTAGTTGCCCTTTAAATGGACAGCAGAATTCCCATACATGAATCCCATACAGTAATAGCCAAATCCAGTACCAGTAACCCCCAATTCCTTGGCACTCCAGATGTTTGGAAACTCCCAGCATGCTTTGTTGCTTGTTGGATTTCGGGACTTCGGAGCCTATTTTCTATAATTATCGAACATTCGAAGATTATTGAAAATAACCTTGAACGTTCGATAATCCTCGAATATACAATCAGAATCTGAAATGTAGTCTCTGATTGTATCCTCAAGGAATATCGAACATTCAAGGCTATTTTCAAAAATTGTTATAAATAGCCTTGAACATTCGATGTTAATTGAAAATTCGTTCCGTTTTCGGATTTTCGGATCTTCTGGATTTTCCGGAGATCCGAGAATCTGAAATTGAACAAAACTGGTGAGTTTCGGCCATCTCTACATATCATGTGACTGCAAATCATATAATGTATTGTCCACAATACAACTCTAGGACTGTATAGTATTCTCTGTTTCCCCTCACTGTATCATAACATTTATAATAACCTGCTATATGTGATTTTGAGTGTCCAACCCCACTGTAGTTCCCCCATCACTTATTATCTGCTGCTGGCTACTCTACACACAAAAGTTATGAGACAAATATAGAATGCACAACCAAAAATACACAAAAAAGAATTAAATGTACGGAGCATTAACTAAACAATTTCTTGTTTTTTGTGACAATCTATGTCACTAAGTAGGAGTGGCCTTTGAATATATATTTATAGAATTTTTATATATACATAAATTAGATTGTAAAATCTTAATGTTTCACATCAATGTAGTTAATTACCTGCGGATATTTGTACAACCCTAATATCCTGGCTATGGGCACCGATGTCTTTGAAGGCAAATCACCAACTATTGCTGAGAGCCTAAGGTCTTTATTGCAGTTAAAATTGGGCACCAATTCCTTCTTTCCAGATAAAATCCATGTTGTCCCCATCAGTGATCGAACCTCATTGTAACAAGAATCATAAAGTCTAAAACCCAGAGTTACATTGGGCAGGAGACCATTGGATGCATTGATTTCCATAATTGCGTACACGATTGCAAGTAGGTAGCGATAATATCTGATATGAAACCTAGAAATAAATACATACAAATATTTCAAAATGATAACTGTATCCAAGATACTTAGACGGGTACACACCAGCCAATATTTTCGGCTGACCGACCGATTCCTGGCACTTTCGGTCGATCGGCTGAAAATATTGGCTGGTGTGGGGCGGGCAGCCACGACCAACATTGATCTTTCGTTCGACCAAATCGGCCGAACGAACGATCGGACGCATCGGTAAATTTCGATCGATCATGTGGTTCCCTATGGGACCGCATTATCGATCGCTCGTACCGAGCACTCGGTCGGGACAAAAAGTCCCTCCACGTGTACCCAGCCTTAAACTCTTGGCTGTGGCCAATAATCTTTCGTGGTTGCAGCTGTTGGATAACAAACACTTAACAATGTCTGTAATCTATGGCATTGTTCATGCTGCGTGTCATCTTCTGATCGATCTATGATCATATCCCCATAGCACAAAACAGGGTGTTCAGCTACTGCTAAGCAAACTTTTCTGTATGGGGATTGCAACCTTGTTTAGAGAAATCATCTAGAGTAAAGCTCACTCTAAACAACATGTACGTGTGTATCTTACTATTATTTTCTGTCTTGTTGCTGCTTTCCTCTGGAAACCTATTCCTCCAAATTAGTAAGTTTCTATCTTACCTTTAATCCTATCCCTAGCCAGCACAACAAATGAACAATTCATTATTTGTTACAAGAAATTTCTACTCCACCATATTAACCTACTTACCGAAACTGCAAGCTGAGCAGGGACATCATTCCTAACATATAAAGGCAATTTCATTCCAAGGCAGTGCACAAAATTCAACATGTGGTGTAGAACGTTCTATTCTCTGACAAACCAGAATAAGGGTTCTTGTGTAGTAAACAAACAAAGCTTACCTAACACAATGAAGAGGTTTTGGATGTTCCCTAAAGTTTGTTTCAGGCAATTGTGTTTCAGTGTGGGTGGAAAAAAGTCCTCCTAATGTGATGTCTCCAGCCAAAGAATAACCAGTAACTTCTTCACTTGACAGTCTGCACCCTTCCAATGAAGCGTCACATAGACTAATATTATGCCGTAGCAGCATTAAGATCAACAGCAGATAAGAGTCAGGGATTATCATGAATAGCTGGGATTCCATTTACTCTATGAGACATAGTACTTTATTGTAAAGGGAATACAATTAAATAAGAAACATACAATATGTTGTATTTTGTATTAATATTTTGCTACATGCAAAAGTTTTACAAAGTAATCAGACACAGTGTTCCTTGAACACCGATCACTCTAATGTGGTGCAATCTCTCTACCTACAAGCCGCCGGACAATGTAGATGTAAAGATGGAGATGCATCCATTTCTCTTACCTAGCAACTTTTATTGTGACATGAAGTGCGCAACAGTTAAGGGAAAACACACAATACATCTGATGAAGAGGTATTTTTTCCAGAAATATTGTGCAATTGTCACAATATGAGTTGTTTAATAGTAGGAAATATCTTCCTGTTTCATATATATTGGGAAGAGTATTTATTGTCAAAATATTATATTGCAGAGTTACTACATTAGTTGCAGCTCGGTTATTTAACTGTAAGGCAGCCATTATTGTCTTTTAATATATACAGGAAAGTCAACAAGAAAATAAGCTTTCATGTTGTAATATTGTGGGAAGAAACCTCGATTATAAATTAAGTCAGCAACTTAATTAAAGACACAGAATACAGGAGCCACGTGCATCTAATTCAGTTGTAAATAATGACTACTGTACATGAAAGGACAATTTTCCAAGCTCTGCCTTTATCCAATCAGAAAAAGTGTTTATTTCAGAGTATGGCCTCTCATTGGTTATGCCCTGAGAGGAACGGGGTGGAGCAGCAACACTACAGTTGTCCATTTAAGTAAAAAGAATAGCACCCAGAAATAGCAACCTGGAATATGTAGTGCTATATAAGAAATAAATTACATACAAATGCATATATATTCCAATCAAGCATTCACTATAGGAACCACACATCCCTGTAACTAAACACAAAATATCCCTTACAATAAACCACTGTATTTCCTTTCCCCATTTAAGTATCTGACATTGGTGGTGAGAAATAAAAACAATTTATCCTCAAATTTATTCTGTCACCAGCCCACCACCCTGTTAATCACTGCCTTGTGTGAGTCAGATGCACTTACCTAGTTAACAATGGACAATCCTTTGATAATCACTAATAGAAATGAACACAAGTTAACTATGAAACCGCTATGAAGTGGAACAGGCTCAAGTGATTTCTAATTTTCATATTTTTGTAGATTCAATATATATGTTTATATCTTGGCTTTACATTTGTCTACAAGGCATATTTGGAAGATAAACGAAACGTGTAATTACTAATAATTAAATAATGTAATTAAAGTAATGAAATCATCTCTCCCAGGTAATTATAATTACCTTTTTTTACAGCGTCAACCCATAATTTTGGGATTAGTTTAAAATAATGTGTTAGTATATGTTCGAAACCAGCGAGCTTTGTTCTAATTTCCGAAAAAGTTTAAAATCCGAAAAAGTATCCAAAGAAGTAAAGGAAAAAGGAAAAGTATGGAAACTTACTGTAGATGACTCAGGCACCTGGGAAATGGCCAGGCCACACAAAAATCATCCAAACATACAATAAAAACAGATTTTCCAGTATTTTTAAGTTTCCAGTCTTACTTTTAAGGAATCAGATCCGGATCCCATCTCAAGTTACTATTCTTGGCTTAAACAAAAACAACACAAATATTTTATGTGTGGTTTAATATTATATGTTTATGATCTAAACAGGCAATCAATGGTGCAATTTACAATCCCTATTAAGAATGAATGCAGGTTTGGAACTGTGATTTAAGCGTACGGGTCGTACATCCAACATATTGCAAGAGAAACTTTGCAAGAGACACTGCTTAAATTGATTATACGGGAACATATTAGGGCTATTAAAAAGGGAGATGACACTAGCCCTATAGCTAGACACGTCAAGATAATCTAAACTGCTTGCTAGTACAGGTTATGCAGAGAATTAATCAAGATTTAAGAAATAAACATTCTCTGGCTAGACTGGTACGTAGTGAGGCCAAATGGATTTTTCATTTAAATACTAGACATCCATTCTATATGAACTTGATGTTTGATGTTAATTGTTTTACAGGACACCCTCCCAAAATATTTTAATTCCTTTTATAAATTTACATGCTAAGTATTGTATTCTATAATGGAAAGTAAGGGTTAATTAGGAATAAATTACTGTGTACTTATTTTAGACAAGATGGGAAGAGCAGTGGTTTCTTTTCTTCGTTTTTATGTATTATTAAATATTTAACATGACATATATAAGGTTACTTTATATTCAGTTTTCGACACATTTGTAATTTTTAATACATATGTATTTTGTTTGTACTGTGTATATGAGAAGTACCGTATATTGATAGACTGCCATTAAGTATCGATCTTTAGGATTTATTTTAATATGCCAGTTTTTCCTCATTTAAATATCAACATAAGGAATTGCAGCTGTATCACAAGTGGGTGTGAATGTGTGTGGGGATAGGAAATCACATCAATCACGTCACTTATTTACCGATTTAAACTTGTTTGAATAGATCCTTGCTTATGATTAAGGACCCAGGTGGTCCAAAACGCATAAAGTGCATGGTTCAATAGATGTCATTTGGAAGAGACACAGACTTGGATGTGTGTGTGTTCCAGCTAGTGTGACTACCCAATGTTATTATTTGTTTGGTATTATAATGGTGGGCATGTAAGAAACTGGATGTAGGAGCACAGAGATTGTGTGGGAGTCACTAAAAACAGTGTGGGGCCACTAAGGGACAGGTGGGGGCACTAAGGTACAGGATTGGGACACTGAGGAAAATAATTGGGCCACTGAGAGAAGATAGGACACTGAGGGACAGGATAGTGATCTCTAAGAGAGGATGGGGGGACACTGACAAACAGGCTAGGGGATCACTCTGAGAATCTGGATTGGAAGCTGTAAAATAAATAGATGGGAGTAATTGAGAGACTGGATATAGAGGCATTGGAGTGACTGGATGGTGGAGAACTTAGCAAGGTACACAAAGGCAGATAGTCTGACTATCGTTGGTCATGATGAAAGTAGCCACTAGCAATGTTTTGATGTGAACAATCATGTGGTCCTCGGAAGACCATTAGATGGGCCATTATTTACAGCCATATGTTATGGAAGTAAAAACAATTAAATATTATTTGGTCATGGTCACTAAACCTTTGTACACACATTAATGATAAAAGGACACTTTGGTTACCCCCAAAAATAATCTAATGCATTCGTTATCCCCCAAAAGTACATTTTTGGATTTTCAGAACAAAACTTCCGAGTTTCGAACATCTCCAGTATGAAGTATGGGCCACGAATAATCATCCTAAACTTTATATAGGGAGAGGGTTTGTTACTATGTGTGTGTAGCCACATCTGTGAAAGATGACTTTCACAAACATTGGTATTGTGTGTAACCAGCATTAGTGACACACTACTCCTCTTTGGACCACACGATCGGTCGCACCAAAATGGGTAATAAGCATTTGAGAAATGTGGCCCAGTCCATATAGGATCATATTCTGTAGTAAGTAGTTATCAAAGATTTATGGGAAATAGATCTTGTCAAAGCAGCTTGATTTTTTTTTAATGCGGAATGGAGTAAGAATGAAAGCATAGCAGTAGATTAGGTATACTTTTGTTGGTTAATCATACAATCCTGTGGCCCTTCTAATGTTTTGTAAAACTACAACACACCACATCTCCTTACAAATACTCCGCAGAAAGAGAATGCTGGAAGTTGTAGTTTCCAAACAATTATCCCTGCCATACAATAATCATAATATTTGAAACAAAGAAGGAAAGTATGGGAGTGCTGACAGGATAAACAATGGTGGAGGTGCACTCTACCCAACTGTGGGTGCAGACGCCTCTGTAGGTTCTTCCCTTAGGAACCAGTGGCTTCGCAGGAAAAAAGAGTAGCTGAGGGTCGCACTCCAAATCATTAAGAAATTTTTATTATGAACCACACATATTCACGTCACAACGTTTCGGGGGGATACCCCCTTCTTCAGGTGATCTTATGTCACTTGGGACACCAAGTTCCTCTCATAATGATGTTGCAGCTTCTTAACTCCTCCCCGCTCAAAGCACAGCATCGGGCACACTCAGCTCCTCCCTTATAGATGCTTCTTCATGATTGGCTAAAACACCAATCTGTCTCCTGACCTGTGGGTGGTGATTGGCTGCCTATCTCCAGTCCTTTCCTGACTCTCTCTGGCAGCCACTGGACATGTTACCATGGAAACCCTACTCACAAGATAGAAATGTGGGACTTTTGGGTCACGTACAGAAATTCCTGCTGGACCCGGATTCAGTACTCAAAAAGAAGACAAATCCGGGAAACACAGGATGTCTGGAATCCCTATCATTTTCCCACCATACATGTAGAAGCTAGTCAGTAAATCCTGTAACATTTGGCCAATTATTGGCCTTGCATATGGCTACCTTTATTTGTATCACACAATGCTAGGTGGCAACAGCTGAAGCTAGCCAAAAGTGCTATGTGGCTATGTAGCTGCTCACATATACATGATATTAAAAACTTATGTTACCACTGCACTCTAGTCTTTGAAATTTTTGTCTGTAAATGTCCTGATGAAATGTTGAATTAAAATTTCAAAGACTGGAATGCAATGGTAACATGTTTTTTGCAAGCGGAGTTATCCACCTGAAAAATAAGATAATTATTTATGAAGCTCTGGTTAGACCTCAGTTTAAATACAGTTGTGGAATTGAATGCAAAAAGTGGACATCTTGAAACTGTAAAGGGTTTGGAGAAGGCAACAGATAAAATAAGTTTATTTACACTTGAGCATTTAATTACTATGATCATAAAAAACAGTTATAGAGCATACAGTAAATATCAGAGGATTATTTATATAAATATAAATAAATGAATATGCATAAATAATAAAGGGCAAGTTTACTGACTATAAAGCTGCTTACACCCTAAGCCCCAAGTCTGCAATAATTACCGTGTTCCACAACATACTTAAAGACAGATATTTTTCATAGTGTTCAGGGGCTCTTCAATTTTCCTCCTGGTTGTTGCAGTTAGAAGCCATCCCTGATGGATAAAGTGACATTCAGAAACTGCTGCTCTCAGAGCTGCCCTATCTGTGCCTGTGTGATATTATTAAGAGCTAATATCAGCAGAAGGGGCTGTCTTCAGGAACATAGTATTGTGGTCTTGGGGTTTGCGGGGGGGGGGGGGGTGCTTGAACTTCCAGTGGATTTCTGGTTGGGTTGAACTTTCCCTTTAATTATGATTAGAGAAAAACTTTCATATTCACATTCAGAAAGGTGACTTAAAGTAGATGTGGTAATGTCAGGTTCATTGGCTAGTTTTTAAAGTGGGCTTGAGGAGTTTCAAAGGAGAATATGAAAGGTTGATGGTAGTAACACATAAGGTCGTTGGTCAGCTTGTCTTTTTAAGCCTATTCTATACCACCCAAACATCATTTATATAAATCTTATGGGGGTCCAGAAATCCCCATTGAGCTGCTATCTTAAAGTTTCTTACATACCAAGTTGGTATATTTACCATTTTGTGTAGACACACATATTTACCAGTCTATGTGGGCACATATATTTATAAGTCATCGTGGGAGGCAACTTATATTTACCAGGTATTAATACATAGGGCCATATTTATAAAGGCGCAATATTGCTTTTTAACGATACCACACGGGTTAACGATCGCTAAAATGATCATTAATTTACCAATCGTAAATCTATGAGCGCGATCGTAAATTTCAGTTCCCGCATAAACCATTGCAGTACTTTATTACCGCATGGTATTCCACGCCCGAACATTTGTTAAATAACGAGCCAATCTGATTGTACTGCGCATGGGGATTGGTTGGGTCTGTGTGTGCGGTCCCCCCAGCATGTGTGCCGACAGATACCAATGTGATCTGTCAGCACACATGCTGTGGAAATCGCATGTGTATAGCCACCTTAAGCTTGCAGCAGATTGCTTTACATTACTAACAGTAACATGTGCTTGATGTGTTTTATATTTTAAAACTTTGAATGAAAATTATTTATATTTAAGTCTGTGTATGACCATTTAATTTAAAGAGATTAAAGTCCAGTAACAATAGAAATCATGTATTAAATTAACATGCTACTAATAATGCTGTAAAAATAGGAAAACTTTTTTTTAACGTTTAAGCCATTTACAAGCTCAAATTAAGGAGTAGGAGGGGAAAAAAATCACAAGTTTAATGGACTACAAGGTTGATCAGCCTAAAAAAATTGGTTTTATGGATGAAACTACTTGTTCTGCTGTGGTCCAAATTAATGTTGACATTTCAACCATCAAAATGAGAAAATTTGAAGAATATCTATTTTGGCATTCAAAATTTTGTGAACAGATATTTCCATGTGCATGCTGGTGGAGCAAACCACAGCAGGTTCCTGCATCATCCCTTAAGGAGTTCTATGTTTTCTTTCTTTAATATACTGCTTAGTGTTCATTTCTGGGTGTAATAATATTATATAACATTTTGGGAAGAAAATACAAACAAGAAGCCCAGCACTTGAAGACAATATGGCAAAGATCTCTACTGCCACCATCTGTTTACCTTTGGTACTGAGGTAAGCTGGGATAAATGTCACCCAAACACTAGCAAATACCAACATACTGAATGTAATGAATTTTGTCTCATTAAATGTGTCTGGGAGCTTCCTAGCTAAAAAGGCAACTAATAGACTAATAGTAGCTAAGAGACCCATATACCCCAATACACAAGCAAATAACACTGTAGATCCTTCATTACATACAATAACAATGGTTCCTATTTCAGCTGCCATATTGAATTCTACAAATGGAGGTGCTTTGGCCAACCAAATAATGCACAGAGCTATCTGAATTATTGTACAGACAGGGACAATATAAACAGGGATCCTGAGTCCCACCAGTTTCTTTAATTTACTGTTAGGATTTGTAGCATTAAATATCATTATTACAGTGATAGTCTTGGCTAGTATGACTGAAAGACAAATTGAAAATATAATAGCAAATATGACCTGCCGGACCATGCAAGTTATCAAATTGGGTCTACCAATGAATGATAAGGAACATAGGAAACCAAACATGAGGGAGATGAGGAGTAGATAGCTGAGTTCTCTGTTATTGGCCTTTACAATTGGAGTCTGGTGCTTTATTATGAACAAGGAGAACACAGAGAGTGTAACCAGGCAAAACAAGATTGAAACACAAGCCAGAGAGGATCCCAACATCTCCTGGTAAGAAAGAAACTGAATGGGTTTTTGCAGACATTTCTCTTTTCTACTGTCAGGCCATTTGTCTTCTGGGCATTTGAGGCATTCTGTGTCATCTGAAACAACAGAATCTGTTATATAGCTACAGTATCATTAATATTCAATAGTTTGTATTGTAACTGATTATTCTCTAATAACTAAAGGTACTTTAGATAAGTAGACACATAAGAAGACACCATTGTATGCTGTTACCATGCAGGTGCACTTATAATGTATTCATCCTCATAAAGAGAATAATCACAGTAATCCTGTTAAGATAGGAATCACAAATAGGCATGGGTGGCACTCCAAACTGTAAATTTTATTTAATACAGACCAAACATCTCACAACGTTTCGGGGGGTACGTGCCCCCTTCCTCAGCTGTTAAGATCCCTATACCTAGATTCTACATTTAACTAAAGGGCTCAGTGGGGCATCAAAATAAAAATAATATGTTCAGGTGTTTACTGCATTAGTAAATAGAAATGGAAAATACTGTAATATGGCACTAATCATTGAAAGCCGTAGAATGCCAGAAAAGTATCCAACAGCTAATAAGAAAATTTTTTAGGATCATCCAAATAATTTTGCCACAATGTTGGGGAAACACAGTTCTCATAGATGCCGTTGTATAGTAATGGACAAAACCACTCACTTTCAAAGTCAATGGGAGAAGAAATTCCACAATTAACAAAATTGCCATAATAATCACATACAGAGTGCATGATAAATTAGGAAATACAATGGGGAACTTGTTGCCAAAACATTTTTTTTAAATCGTTAACATTTCTGGTCTTATAGAAAACGTATAGCTGGAAAAGAGAGGCAATTTATTCTAGCTGACTAGTAGGCTGACTATTGGATTTGTAACACGTTTTGCCCATCTTTGTACAGCATTGTCTGTCTTTCCCTAACACACTCCTTCCTGCTAACAAATGGCTGGTAGGAGAGAGAACAGTCATTATTTACAGCCAATGGGTTGGCACATGAAAAGAATCTGTGACTGTTAATTGCATCCCTGCTCACCAGCATATAATTGTTTTGCAGGTCATTACAATGTTAAAAAATTGTGGACCTGCAATTTTGCTACTAAACACAAGTACATAGCTCTCCTGAGTCCCAGACCATTATTCCTCCTCTACCAAACAATATATTTGGCACTATACATATTCCGCATGTAAACCTGTGTGTTTGTGTGTGAAAGCATGTTTGCTTTTAGAAGAAAATATATTACAAACCATAGGGATTTAGAACCTCTCCTTCCGAACACAGCACACAGCCAAAACAGCAAACCTTTTGCCCTAAAAGTGCAACTCTTCTGTGGCCTCTGGGACATGGATCAGTGCAGATTGAGAGAGGGACCTGTAGGAAATTTGAAAGAAATTCTCATTTAGCAACACACACAAACACACACACACACATACACACACACACACACAAATACACATACACACACACACATACATATATATATATTGTGTATATATAGATATAGATATAGATATAGATATATATATATATATATATATATATAGAGAGAGAGAGAGAGAGAGAGAGAGAGAGAGAGAGATATATATTTATGTCAATTTATTATTAACAATAATAATAAAATATTACTAGATAGTAATTTGTCTGTCAATAATTTAGGGATGTAACTAAAACTCACTGGGTCTCAAAAATATGAATGGGTCTCTCTCTCCCCAGCTACATCAAATGGCATCTCCACACTTTTTAACCAGATATTTCATCATAACTTGTTTTCCATTCTGGAATCTTCCTTATCCATCTGCTAACAGAGCTTTTTATAAGCTTGAGCATGTGCAGAGGAGGTAACTCCCAATCTTTGGTTGTAATGTCAGCATTCACAGCCTTGATTGACAATTCACAGCCTTGATTGACTATTCACAGCCATGATTGACTGCATGGAAAGAGGAGCCAACTTACTCTGCCAGAATGGTTACAATAATTAAACTTAAATATCTGGATAATAATACATTGCCGTATGGGTAACCAGCTTTATACTGACGACATCCTGTAATATTGCCCCTTTAATGAAATTAAACATGATATTATATAATATAATTATGATTATATAGTTATATAATCAAAATATTAGAAAGTAGTATAATAACAAGTATAAGATTTTTTAACCACACTTAGCTGCACCATCACAGGGAACCATGTTGTACACACACACACACACAAAAAATGGGTTGGGATTTGGTGACACTGGGCACATGTAGCCCACCAAGGAACCTAACACCAGATTGCAACTGCACACACAAATTGCCCAGCATAGGTTAACACCTTTCCTTTAGACCCCTTTTACCTGCAGGTATTTTAACAGATCTTACCATCTCTATAATGGCAATAAACTGCCCAATCACCCCTTATCCCTTGCAAATCTTTGGAAGACAAGATGGAATTTGGATCCAGAGCTTGTAACAACAAGAAACCACCGCCTCCCTTTCTGCACGGGGTACTTTTTGTTGGCAGGAATATGGAGACTGGAGATCAAAGCTGTTAAGAGGCAATGAGGTATACTGCACTAACAAAAAAGGACAGAGAAAAATTACCCTATACTTCTGCAAGTGTGAGCATACAGAAAAAAAATGAAGATCGGAAGGAAACCTAGCACACTATCTACATCACAGCTCGCACGTATTTCTTTTACAACACTCCACTTACATTCAAATATTTTGGTGCAATGCCTCAGGAAATAGGGATGGCCGGTTCGCGGATCCGAACCCGGATCCGCCGCGGATTTATCCCGTTCGCGAACGGCGGATTTTTCCGGATTTTCTGCCTTCCGAACTTCCGAACCGCGGATTTCTCGTATTTTCGAAAAATACGGGAAATCACGTAATTTCGCAAATTTTCGAAAATACGCTTTTTCTCGTAATTTTGAAAATACGAGAAATCTCGTAATTTCAAGGATATTTTTCCTTTTAGCGGGTCCGCTCGCGGATTTTCGAATTTTCGAATTTTTTCGAAAATTCGCGGATCCTCAAGGGGACCGGATTTTGCGAAGTTCGGACATCTCTATCAGGGAGTATGGCTCTATCTTTTCCCATAACTATGTATATAAAAGGCAGCACTCAGATCATAGTTGCAATCCATAAAGCGTTTTATTTATGATCAACAGAGCAACGTTTCGAGAGCTGACACTCTCTTCTACAGGCTCACACACGGTTATCAACTGGTTATATCAATTTAACATCCATTTATACCCAATAGCAGGAAATTACATCACTTCACTCCACCGCCAACTTCAAACTCTCACATTATTTTACCCTTCACATGTGTGTCTATCCATGACACTACAAAGGTTATAATAACCTAAATCCTTTTAAGAGAGCAATATATTTGATGTAAACATTTACCTAGTCCCCAAAAGTCCAAGGGAAATGCCAACATCTAAAAAAAGGCAGACCTTTTATAAAAACAAATAAATGTCATTGTCTCTATTGAGACCATGTGGTGTGAGGGTGTTTAACTTCTTTGTACAAAGTAAACAGGTGCTACACCCTCTTAGTGCACATCTCCGATCCAGAATAGGTGAGTGATTTACAAATTTATCCCACTCACTTGTCGGGAAGATTGGTCCGGGTCCATCTTAGCCCTGAACCCTTCGCCGCTCAAATTGTCGTGTCTCCCACACCAACGGAGGATCCGACTACAAAACACCAGATAAGGCACCAATCAAAGGTACTAATAAACACAACTCACCACATTCTCAGGGTGGCCCAGGTGTATGCAGCCCCAGGCACGTCACTAGCACACATCAAGTATATGCAGGTAAGTAAAGATTCTGACGTACAAAGACTAGAACAAACAGCAATCAGAGCACCATTCTCATATGAAGAAGCTTTTATTTCAGTAAAATCGCTTAACGCGTTCCGGACCAGTTGGGTCCTTAATCATAAACATAAGACTCACAACACACCACATACCCTTAAATACACCCATAGTGACGTAACATCCTCCCCCACTTGTAAGCATGCCCACAACATTACGGCAGATAGATCTCTTATGTTAAGAAAAACCGTAGTAAACATGATACATAAACTTTACAAATCAATGTGGGAATGCCTAAGTTTAAAATAGTATCAATAGATACAAATGTAACAACATCTCTCCAAGCTTGGAAACATATACATAGTTGCAGAAGACAAGCAGGTACACTGCACTGTATGTGGCTTCTGACTAGATCAACTACCAGGGGAAATATATTTTAATATATCAAGGGAAACATATTTTAATATATCCTAGCTACTTAAAAATGTAATATTTAATATATTTTAAAAGATAGAATATACATTAATATTTCGTAGGTGGAAGACCGTAAAGCAGATAATATCAAAGACAGAATTCATACCACTGGGGTGCCTGGTATTCAGATGGAAAATCCATTTGGCTTCACAATATAGCAGGCTCGGACAGCGATCCTTGTTTCTAGGATTTTGAGTAACTTTTTGTATGCCTTGTCCTGCCATATACTGAATATCACCCCCATTACATATTTTAAAACGTCTGGCTACCGGGCTTGTATCATCCGCTATTTTAATTGCTCTATATGTGATTTCAGCATCCTAGACGTACATCCAACATATTGCAATGAGCATTTGGTAAAAGTCAGCAAATATACCACATATTCCGAAACACAGTTAATATATTGTATTGATAGTTAGTATATCTCTTTCTAGAAACACTACTAATAAAGGAGTTTCCGTTCTTCGTAGTACTGCATGTAATGCATCTGGTATGTCTGCATCTGTAAGACCGACTCAGCCTGCATCAGTTACCCCATGTCTGTACATACTGGGGGACAACATATCCCTTAATGTACATGCTCTTTAAGGTACAAATCTGAACGGTATATCTAGAACCTTTTCTAGGTCCTTATCCATCCTAAGAATAGGTAAATGCGTTTTGATTATTTTCACAATGTCCTGAAACTGGGGACTATATCTAGATACAAACGTAATACCCTTATCGCTATTAATATCGTTTTTAACCTTATTTTTACCATTAGCATTTTATTATAGTTGTAGACATTGCTTCTCCGATTTCCTGAGGTACTTTTCAATCCATTATTATAAACAGGATGAAGATTAATATTGGTATTAAAGTGCTCAGTATCTACTTTCTTACCATCTTTGTCTTTAAAAATCAGTGACCTTCTATCTTTATCTCTAGCCTTAAGAAAGGCACGTTCAATATCCAACAGGTTATAGCCATGATTATCCTGTGATTTTTCTACACAATCCTGTTCATCCGAACATATACATCTTAAGCGTAAACATTGTCCATAAGGTATGCCTTTAATACATTGTCTAGGGTGGTTAGATTTAGCATGCAGCAAGGTATTTTTTGTAGTTAGCTTTCGGAAAATAGAGGTGTGAATTTGCATATCTCTAATACATATAGATACATTTAAGAATGCCATAATCCAATGTGAACTTTAGATTATATTCATTATTCATTATTATTATATCTGGGTGTTCGTTAAAACTAATGTTGATTAATAGATACAAAGCATTGAGTTTAGAAAGAATGAAGAAAGAGGTGGAGAAACTTAATGGTATAGCAGTGGAATTAAAAGACACAAGTGAATTTTATGACCTTAATAGGCAATTGAAAAATAGATTGAATTCATTTGAGAATGAGATTATACTTATTAAAAACAGAAAGTATAATAGTGACTGCCATGATTATGAAACAGAAAATGTATACAATAGACAATATTTTTTAAAAGAATATAGGCAGCCTAGTGAAACATATATTCCAAAGAGTAACAAGAAATCTATTTTAAAAAAAGACTAAGGCAGTCAGTTTCTTATCAGATACAAGTGGTGATGATTATCTATCAGATACTGCCTCCTCCTCTTTCTCTACTTCTGTATCCTACAGTGATGCCATGAGACAACAGAGAGCTACAGAAGTTTTCTCAAAATCTCCTTCCTCTATATATATTTATAAGAAAAGAACAATATTAATTAATACAAGGGTTGGTTCATATAGGGGACATAGAAAACCTTGTGAACGTGAAAATATGGATGATAGAACCCAATCCCCTCCTAAAAAGTACGAAGGGGAAGGAAGAGAAAAAAGAGGAAGTTCCAGATACGACCTCAGGGAGAGAAAGATATGGGGTCGCTATGTTACGTATTAAATCTATCACATAAGACTCTTACTGATGCTGAACTTAATGCTTTGGAAAAAGGATTGTTATTCTCTACCACTAAAGACTTTAATTTGTTTGAAACTGTCATTGATATTAAGTTTGTACGTAAGATTATTCTTAAAAAATATAATGAGACACAAGGTGAAACTGAAGATAATATGAAATATGAAATGAGGGAAATCGTCTTACTACCCCTATAAGTTCAGATCTGAGGCAATAGACAAATTCCAGGAACTGAGCTTACTTATGGTGTCTTCCAAATTAAGCAAATATAGACTTCCTAAGAATCTGTCTAAAAGCGAATTTGATGCCCTTAAATTGCATAGGATGAAACTATTATCATCCGTAATGCGGATAAAGGGGGCTCAGTGGTGGTCTTAAATAAAATAGATTATTATAATAAGGCTATCTGGCAGCTTAGTGATACTGACACTTATTGTGTGTTAGTGGAAGACCCCACCGGTACCTTCTGCAAGGAATTGGAAGATATTGTACATGAAGGATCAGCAATTGGTATAATTAGGGAGTCTATGCTTACAACCTTATTACCAAGTTCTCCTATCAATCCTGTATTTCATCATCTACCTAAAGTAAATAAGGAGGGGACACCTTGCCTAAAGTGAGAACCATTATAGCGGGGATTGGGTCTCTAAATAAGGGTCTTTCCTTACTCATTGATGTATTGTTGCAACCTCTTGTGTTTAGGTTCAAATTGAGACACGACCCATGTCCTACAGAGATTAGATCAATTGTTGTGGCACCCTTTCTATGATCTAGTTACCATTGATGAGACATCTTTCTATTCAAGTATACCCCATCAATTGGGATTAGACACTATACGTTACCATCTAGATCGCTATAGCAATTACTCTACAGAATGGAAAGTTTTTCAACTCCACCAAATATCTTTTAACATGGAACTTCTTTATGTTTAATCAGAAATACTACTTACAGGTGTGTGGGGCCACTATGGGGGCAAAATTTGCCCCCACATATGTGAATCTCTATATGGGTTGGTCGGAAGAAACCCACCTTCATGCGATACCCCACACACATCCACTATTGGACAGACTTAGCGGTTATTGGAGATATATATTGACAACCTCCTTTAGGTATGGGTTTGGACGAAAGAAAAATTCATTACTCTTATTGAATTCTTGAACAATAATGAATACATGGGTTAATGGAGAGAAAGAGGTGGCATTCTTAGATTTATCTATATATATTAAGGATATTCAAATTCACACCTTTAAAAGAGCATGTACATTAAGGGATATGTTGTCCCACAGTATGTACAGACATGGGGTAAAATATTTCCAAAGCAACTGGTGCAGGCTGAGTGGGTCTTACAGATGTGGACATACCAGATGCATTACATGCAGTACTATGAAGGTCAGAAACTCCTTTATTAGTAGTGTTTGTAAAAGGAATATACTATACATATATCTCCCCCCTTCCACCGCAGAGATTCCATTTAACCTCTAGTGTCATTCATATAGGAAAGAGATATAAATTCAACTTGGAATGTAACAGTAAATATTTAATAGTAACTTTGTCTCTACACACATTAGATATATTCTGGGCCCTCTAATGGTATGTTTGCTATGGTGATCCCTAGACCACAGATCTCGATTGATCTCTGCTTCCACCAAAGTAGTTCAACTTAACCTCTTGTGCCATACATATAAGAAAAGCAACTTAAAAGAAATAAAAAATGAAGGCAGTCAACTATCCTCTACGATACTTCAATCAGGTCAAAATAAATAGAAAATTCTTCCAAACTGTGTGAAAGTTTAATCAGACAAGTCATTAAATGTATGCAGTCTTCGATGGACCACAAGTTCAAAGAAATATGTCCACATTTGTAGCGTGTGCACCAGGCCTTAAGTGTTTAAAATACATTTATTGTAAAATGATTGGGCTGTAACTCTGATTATCCATTAAATGAACAAGTCCATGGCTTGAATTTAGCAATATAATGACTTGACTTTCCAGCTACATGCTTTTTGCTCTGTTTCTCAAGAAACAAGCTTTCTGATCAGCATTGACAAGAGTATCGGCCAAGATTTTTTGAGTGTTCCTCACACAATACACTATTAATAAGTTTTTTTAGTTCCTTTGTATTTCCTGTGGGGTCACAAAGGTTCCATGGAGGGAGAATTTAAATACATAAAACATAAAAATTTGAAAATTCAAAACAAATACGCACAGGGAATCCACTGATTGGAATGGGAAGTTACATGACAATCCTTCTTAAACATTTCTCTGCAATTGGCCAAACATAAGTGCTAATTGCACTATGTAACTGTCAGCCAGGAAAAATATGAGCCCTATCATTTTATTTCCCGTCTGACAGACTTTCAATTGATTTATTGATTGGTAGGTTTGTCAGTGGGAATATCGGTCTGCAATCAGCTTGTGTGTACCAGGCATTGGGGTGTTTTCTGTATATTGGTGACAGTTTAAATGAAATTAAATATCAGTCAATGTGTGACCATCACTGATCTATCACACACAGGGTCTCAGTTAAAGATACATTCCCCCCTTCCACCACAGAGATTCCATTTAACCTCTAGTGTCATTTATATAGGAAAGAGATATAAGGAAATTCAACTCGGAATGTGACCGTAAATATTTAATAGTAACTACGTCTCTACACACAACAGATATATATTATTTAGAGTGACCTGTCAATTATATAATCAAATAAGCAACTTTAAAGGGAGTATTTAATTGTGTAGTTTGTGTTGGTATCTAGACGTTTAACACATTCACAATGACACCTCATTTTTTTTATATGAAACTCAACTAAAAGACACATTTTGTGATTTCTAAGGTACATTGTTTAAAGGACATTAACAGCATTTACTCACCTTATATCTTTCTTCTACTTCTTGACTTTTTAACCTGTCTTTTCTAAATTGTAGACTTAATCTATTTTCCAGTCTTACTTCCTCATCAATGAAGGAATCTCATCACACTTGGTCCTCATGGTCAAATCATTTTTTGTTATCTCACAATCGAAACTTAACCTACCTGTAATGGGTTAGCATAATTTTAACATAGATTTTTCTGCCCTGTGCTCCTATGAACATTCCCCCAATAATCTTCCAAAAGATTTTGTACATGATCACGGATGTGTATAAAGAAGAATTCATAGGGCATCTAGCATAGGGTGTTGATTCAAGGTTGTGTATACGAGAGATCAGGAAAAAAAATCAGACATTGTATTTCTTTAAATAATAGGAAATAATTACATTTAAGTGATGTTTTCCTTCATTCCATAAAATCTTTTCTTGTTCAATAACAAGTTTACGAACTTTAAGAGATCCTGAATTATATTCACCAACAGAGACATACTGATTACTTCCATTAGGATACATCTGCCAGTTCACAATGTCCACACTGATTGGAGCATCTCCATTCTCATCAAAATATATTCTCTCTCCCCCAGTATTGATAAAGTTAACTCTTTTGATATAATGTAAAAGCTGGGGGGGGAAGTTTGTAGAATGAGACAAAACAGATCAATGGCTTAAACTTAAAATTATAAAGGTAATATACTGAGCTATAAATTAATGAATTGTGTTGGTGCTTTTTTTGTTTATTGACCTTTACTAAGCTTGTGAAGGTTCTCATTCATCCAGGTCATAGTATATCTGTTGTATTCAATTGGATCAACTGGACTTGAAGTTTAGTTCTTGAAGACGTTTCGCTAGTCATCCGACTGGTTTCTCAATTCAGAATGACTTGCACAAGAATCTGTGGCAATTATGTACCCTGGAAAATCCCAGCTCTATGTTGCAGGGTTCTGATGAGAAGTAGATTGAAAGAAAAGAACAGGTATACCAACAGTGAAGGGGAAAAGCAAGACAGGAGAAAGAACATGGTCATCCCATATGTAGCAGGGGTCTCCAAGAAATTAAGAAGAATTTTCAAAAAACACTGTATCCCTGTCTGCTTTAAACCAAACAACACACTGAGGCAGCAATTGGTACATCTGAAAGACCCAATACCGAAACACAAGATAAGCAACATCATATACGCAGTGCAGTGTAGTGAAGAATGCTCTGATTTGTATGTGGGGGAGACCAAACAGCAACTGCATCAACGTATGGCCCAGCACAGAAGAGCCGATTCCTCGGGTCAGGACTCAGCCGTGTACCTGCATCTTAAGGATAAAGGACATACCTTTGAAGATTGTAATGTTAACATATTGGCAAAGGAACTTGACTGGTTCAAGAGAGGTGTCAAGGAGGCCATTTATGTGAAAATAAAGAAACTAAGCCTAAAAAGAGGTGGGGGGGCTTGACACCAACTGTCTGCCATGTACAATGCTGTTTTGACACCTTACCCTGGGGGTTCCTATAACACCTCTTAGCCACTATGCAATCACGCCCTTAACACCTGGCTGTGATATGCTAATTGGGATTTTCCAGGGTACATAATTGCCACAGATTCTTGTACAAGTCATTTGGAATAGAGAAAGCCAGTCAGATAGCTAGCGAAACGTCTTCAAGAACTAAACTTCAAGTCCAGTTGATCTAATTGAATACAACAGATAGACCTTTACTACGGAAAATATTTACAAGCCTGTAGCTATGTTATAAGCCTGTAGCTATGTTCACCTCACCTATGTATTAAAATAATTAATTATGTAAAAAAATAATTAATTAATATGAGTAAAACAATTAATTACTGAATATGTTATAAACCCTCAAAATAAGTACACACATCAAAGATTTATAGCAGATGGAAGACATTCCATTGGAAGCAGTGGGAATAAACCACTATCACCTGCCTATACTAAAGTGTAGAAGCCAAAGGAAATTTGCATTTGTGACCGGAAGTTTAAAGTCAGCAAGATTGGATGTTTTATGGCTACAGATGACTGGTCGTAGCTATATTATGTGTACACAGCTTTATTGCTACCTTTTATTGGGTTCTTTAAATGCTATAATCTATCTCTGCCTTTAAGTGTATATACCTAAATGTTATTGAAATTATGTGCTTAGAGGATTTCTGCTGTTGTAACTGTTATATGCAGGTTTAAATGGTATCTCCACCCCCAAAACAAAAACTTCAGATAAGGTAGGGAATCCCCCTAAACGCTAGATTAAAACACTTAAATCAGCCCCTATATGTTATTCCCTCACTTATAGTCTCTTCTGCTTTTTTCCTTGCATGAAACAGTAGAAGGAGCCAGATCGACAGCCACTACTGTGATAGGCTGAGACTCAGCCAATCACTGACGTGGTTGCCGGTCTGGCCCCCTCTGCTGTTTTTGTGTGCAGCAGAGAGAACCAAGGGATCGAGGGTGGGTAAGTACAGAGGAGCAAGAAGTGGCAGATACGGATTACACACAGACAGACTTTCATCAGGCCCTGCAGGACAACCATAAGGAGTAGAGGAGAAAGGGATCTTTTAAGACTGCACATTAGGGACAATAGTGAGGCAAATTTTAGTTGGGGGTGGACATGCCCTTTAAGAATTAAGTGAAGTCATTTTTGTCCTTTAGTTCTTTAATGCAATATTCATATTTGTGAATTACATATATATTACCTGCCAAGGCAGATGATTATAAATATTGGCACATGATCCATTTTCGAATGGTCCTTTTCCTGAAACACAGGTGTTCATCTGGTGCAAAGCATGAGCTATGGCGAAAACTGCATTATGGGCTTTGTATGTAAATTTAAAGTTGTAAACATCATAAATATTGGGGTCAATAGTGTCCAGTCTCTCCTTTCCTGTGCACCAAGCAATGTCTTTGTTAAGAACAGGTGAAGATGTATTATTGTATAGATCCTGTCCAGGCCAAACACAGTGAAAAGCATTCTCCCAAAATGTCTTCATGAAAATATCATCTGGATATATGGAAGGATGGATGCTGTAAAGAAATTCCTTAAATCCTGGGATTTTACCACTTTGAATTGATATTGCAAGGCTTCCATTTAATGTTATTAGAATATCTTTTCTAGGGAAGTCAGAAGTAATGGACCAACCAGTAGTACTGATCCACACTCTATTGGTAATATTGTGAAAAGACGCCTCTTCCATTAAAGATACAAGGTTTTCTATGGTGCAATATACAATGATTACTCTTGCACTAGATTTCTTGATGACGTCTATAATACGGAATACAGCCTCTATGGAGCTGACTACAGGAAGGATCTCTTGAAATGCAATGCATCCACCACTTGTTTCAATCTCTCTTATTAACTCTCTTGCTCCGGCCCTGCTAAAGTCATTGTCAGAAAATATAAAACCCACCCATGTCCAGTTAAAGTACTTAACCAACTGACCAATAGCAAAACCTTCAATATTACCATTGCTGATTGTCCTGAGAAAGGATGGGAATTGTAATTTGTCACTGAGCAAAGGTAGACCGGAACCATAACTAATCTGTAAAATTGCAATAAAAGATACATTTTTAAGCAAATTACAAGGTAATTGTCTTCATACACCAAACTAGGTCTGCGATTGATAACCTTACAACTGATGTCCATATCTGTAAATAGTTTGTATGTTCTCCCTTTGCTTATTTTAAAATAATTATAGAAGGGCACTCTTCTTAATACTGGATCCATTGACTCACCCAACCTTACTTGCATTGCATATACAAGAGTATATTAACAAGGTGTTCACTGATGTTCTAAAGTGCATACAACCATCTCAGATGGGGTTGGATACACTGTAAGTTGTAACAATAGTGCATAATTATGTATAGTATAAAGTATCAAAATCTCTATCATGTCAAAAATTATGTATTTAGCTGGTATTAATCTTAGTAGGTCTAAAATTAAAGGGGAACTGTGGTCTCCAAACAAGTTATAAAGAAATGACTGACCAGAAAGTAAATCAGTGGGAGGCTGACATGTGATATTCCTAAGGCTTCTCCTGCACAGTGCAGCCTCTGACTCCCTCAGTGTTTGAGGGAGACAGGAAGTCCCTCCCCCTCCCTGCTGTGTGAAGGACCTGCAGCTACAGAGAAGGTAAGGGAATCTACAGCCCTTCTCTCTCACTATGTGAAAATAGAGTTCTCACTCTGCCTGAAAAGGCTGTTTCCACAGAGTTTTCGAGGGGGTTGGGGGGTGTCAGAGTGGCCCACAACACCTTTGAGAGGGTGGTGCTTAGGCACTCATGAGCGGGCGGGGCCACGGCACCCACAAGTGGATGAGGCCATGGTACCTGCAAGTGGGTGGGGCCATGACATCCACGAGTGGGTGGGGCCACATGGGTCTGTAAGGAGATGGGCCAAGGGGGTCCTGCAACTGGAGGGACCATGGGGGGCTGCAAAGGGGAGGAGATATGGGGCAGATTGACTGACAGGTTTCAGAGCAGGAAGTGCATGGGGCCTGGTGATGCTGCTGCCATATCACACACAAAAATGTAAATATCTCCACAACTATCATATATAATAAAACTTAAGTGTGCGTTCCTGTGTCCGTGTGTGTGTGTCACTGCAGTTCCTATGGACTCACCACTAGAGGGAGAGTCTCTGCAGTTCCCATGGACTCACCACTAGAGGGAGAGTCTCTGCAGTTCCTATGGACTCACCACTAGAGGAAGAGTCTCTGCAGTTCCTATGGACTCACCACTAGAGGGAGAGTGTCTGCAGTTCCTGTTGACTCCCCACTAGAGGGAGAAACACAGAAAACACACAGAGGGAGAACAGCATTAAACAGACTGCAGGTAAGGTTGCTTGGGACAGGGGCCCCTGGATTTGGGACAGAGGGGCCCCTGGATTTGGGACGAGGGGAGCCCTGGATTTGGGACAGATGGGGGGCCCTTGGATTTGGGACAGGGGGGGGGGGCTGTATTTGGTACAGAGGGGGAGCCCTGGATTTGGGACAGAAGGGGGGCTGGATTTGGGACAGAGGGGGGCCTCTGGATTTTGGACAGAGGGGGCCCCTGGCCTTGGACAAAGGGGGGACTCTGGCCTTGGGACACTAAGAGGGTACTCTGGCCTTGGGACATGGAGGAGGACTATGGCCTTGGGACACTAAGGGGGCACTCTGTGCTTCTAGCACCCGTTATTGTAGCGGGCTTAATGTCTAGTGTAAAATAAACAATGAAAATAAATTGCAAAAATTCTCAGGAGAGCAATTCCTATCAATTTGCCTAAAGTCATTTTTGGACCACAGTTACCCTTTAAATCATTTGATACTATGTAGCCTATATTAATATAACATGTATAAATAGATTAGAGAAATAAATAGTCCTACTTGTCACAGGGAATTATATATGTCTATGTCATAAGGTATATACCATATATATATATATATATATATATATATATATATATATGATACTGACTTTAAGGTCTTATCATTTATTTATTACATTGTCACTAACCCAACATAACATGAAACTGTAGTAATATCAATATGATATATACTGTACTTAAAGGGCAAGTCCAGCCTTAAAATGAAAACTTACATAGAGGTAAATCACCCTCAAAACCCTAAATGGTAATAGTTTGAAATCTGAAATATATAAGTCTAACCTGAAATCCTGCACAATATCCTGTTGCCCCTTTTTCTACTTCCTGGTTCTTCCAGTTAATAGCTGTTAGTTATGGATTTGACAGTTGACACCACAGCCAATGACTGAATGCTAATCCCCTATCTGCTTCTTCTGAGCATGCCCAGGCTCATTACAGGCTCAGTACAGGTTTCTAAATTGCTCAGTTTCCATGGGGCATCCAGAAGCATAGCAGGCATACAGTAATGAATTCATAGGACATATTTTAAAGAGGCCATTCTTTCTAAAATATGTTCTTATGAGGGTGGAGTTGTCCTTTAAGATCATGCACATGTTCACTTTAATAAGAATTAAGAAGAATTAAGATTTTTTATTACAATTAACACTATTTTAAATTGATTATGTATTTGGTTATATACGTTTTTTTCATAGATATAGGGGGATCGATGGTACAAGGAGGGCACTTGGTCTATGCCCTCCAATCCCTAATAGTCGTAGTTGTTCACCCATTTAATCCTTTGGAAGACAACCACACAGGATCTATGGTGTTTTTTCAATCTGGCAGGGAAAGGAGTGCATTAGAATTTACCATGTTTGGATCTGAATCGGTTAAACAAGAACCATTTTTGTGTGTGATGCATACATCCCCTTGCTTGCATGGGTTTCCTCTGGAAACTTTGGAATCTACCTAAACCATGAAAGACAAACTGATAGGGCACTTAGATTGTAAACTCTTCAAACTTAAACTAATTAGAAAGCACTGCATTTGTTCAGTGCTATATAAGAAGTAAATAAATACAAAATATATCTTTGAGCAATTGGTGATTTCTGCTTATACTCCCATATACCCCACAAATGCCTTTTCTGCCTTTTTAAGTGAACTTTTGTGTGTTCTGACATATTATTCACGTTACAATTGTGTAGCTTAGTATTTAATTACCTGCGGATATCTGTACAATCCTAGAATTCTGGCTATAGGTTCTGAATTCTTTGAAGGGTCATCACCAACTATAGCCAATGGCATAATATCTTTATTGCAGTTAAAATTGGCAACCAATTCTTTTTTTCCTGATAAAATTCTTGTTGTTCCCATTAGTGATTTCAACGGATTAAAACAAGAGTCATAAAGTCTGAATCCCAGTGTTACATTGGGCAGGAGATCATTAGATTTATTAATTTCCATAACTGCATATACCATGGCAAGTAGAAAGCGGTAAAATCTAAAATGAAACCTGAAAATAGGAAAATATTTTGCAAGAGATATGTTGTAATCAAAAATATTGTAGCCAGGTTTCTGTAGTAAACAGTTAAAAGGAGGGAATGCTTGTGAAGGTTGTCATTCATCCAGGTCATGGTATATCTGTGGTATTGAATTAGATTAACTGAGCTTGAAGTTTAGTTCTTCAAGACGTCTTGCTAGTCATGTGACTAGCTTTCTCAATTCAGAATGACTTGTACAAGAATCTGTGGCAATTATGTACCCTGGAAAGTCCCAATTAGCATATCACAGGCAGGTGTTAAGGGCATGATTGCATAGTGGCTAAGAGGTGTTATAGGAACTGGAGAGCCCATAGCACATCCATGTTTTTGCTTATAGAACTTATCCCTGTATTTAAAATAGGTGGAATTCAGGCACAAGTCCAGTAAGGAACACACCTGTTCTGAATTGAGAAAGCCAGTTGGATGACTAGCGAAACGTCTTCAAGAACTAAACTTCAAGTCCAGTTGATCTAATTAAATACAACAGATAAAAGGAGGAAATATATACAGGAATTATGAAATTGTGCATCCACATATATCAGAGGTTAAATAATTAATTAATTTAATATTTATACTTGTCCATGGTTGGTAGGCATATGTATTTAACTATATATATGGATACTGGGCTTAGGTCACAGAATTGTGCTATTTTATACAAGGTTGAAACCAGGTAAAGGTAGAAACTACCATTTATCCTTAGTTTTAGAACAACACGTTTTTTTTTTTGACGGTTTATACTAGGATGAGGGAAAAATTACCATATATGCCAAGAGATGATTTTTTACAAATATTTTAAAAAAGCCATCTGTAGTAACTAGTTTATAGAAGGAAATATATACTGTATATACTTGATTATAAGTCGACCCAAGTATAAGCCGATGTACTTATTTTTACCTGAAAAACAAGTAAAACTGATTGACTTATGACCACTACTGCCTTCTGATTCAGTTTCGTTTTTAGGCTTTTGCTGACCTTTAAATTGACCGTAACTAATTGGTGCCAATATAATAAGCCAAATCCACTAACTCCCAATTTCTTGGCACTCCAAAAGTTTGGAAACTATAACTCCCAGCATGCTTTGGTTGCTGGGAGTTGTAGTTTCTAAACATCTGGATTGGCAAGGTTCAACAAACTGCCCAAATCAAGACACCCCCCCCCATAGAAGAAGAGGCACTTTGTCTTACCTGCTCCACTGACAGGAGAGTCAGTTCTTCCTTTTTCAGTCCCTCACATCTTCTATTATGGTATGTCTGGGCTGAGAGGAAGCATAACTTACATTCCGACGTTCCTGCAACTTCATGGACGCTCGCAACTATGTGCACGCTTGCGCTCCTGACTGTTCTGGTTTGCCAAAAGGAAGGAAAGTAATGCCTGTGACCCGAGCATAGGCCGAGGTTAGCTTTTAGGGATCATTTTAAAAAAGTAAAAACCTCAGCATATACTCGAGTATATTCAGTACACAGGAATCACAAACATGTAAAGTCTTCAAATATTGGAGGTTAGACCACATATATGATCCATTTTAAAGTTAAAATTCTGTTAGAATACTATTATAATATTAATTTTAAGGGCATGTCCACCCCCCAATATTAAATGTAACCCACTACTGGCCCCACTGTGTAGTTTATAAAAATCCTTACCTTACATCTCTGCTCCTTATGGTTCTCCTGCAGTGCCTTTGAATGTCCAGAAAACTGAAGTGTAAAAGTCAGTGCAAGGACTGAGGCATGCTCAGGGGAGTCCTTCCCTCCTCCCCCCTCCCACTATCTGGATCCATCCTCTGCAGCCATGGCACCTAGGGTGAAAAGCTTTCAGCTCAAGGTAGGTACCCCGTGGCCACTGCCAAAATATTACTTTAAAAAAAATTTAGATCGATACTTACAGCCCCTTCTCTTCCACGGTGTCTCCATTGAAAGCAGCTGCATCTTTAAAAAAATATCTAGCAGACGGCTTATTTTTCTTATTATCTCTTAAGGCTTTATTGATATTCAACAAGTGGCTATCAATTCACAAACAGAGAGTAATTACATATTAATTGCAATTGATTCCCCAGTGAGTGTTGAAAGGTTTGGTTTGTTAACACCACTTTATAGGACAGAAATGTATTACATGCATACATAGCAACCTGGTTTTCTCCTAGGAACCCAAGTTGCCTTGTATGATAACAATCATACAACAAATGAATAAATTAAACAACAAATGAATAAATTACAGGATCATAATCTAAAATGTATGTTTGCAAATGCGAGAAGCCTGGCTGACAAAATGGGTGAATTGGAAATGATGGCATTGAATGAAAAGTATGATGTAATAGGTATAGCAGAAACGTGGTTGAACAGTTCTCACGACTGGGCTGTAAATATAGAAGGATATGCCTTGTTTAGGCAGGACAGAAAAAAAAGGAAAGGGGGAGGAGTATGTGTTTATGTTAAAAAAGAATTGAAGCCAAATTTAAAAGAAGAGATAACTGGTGATATGGATGATAAAGTGGAGGCAATATGGGTGGAATTAGGCAACAGGAAAGGGGGTAATGTCAATGTTGGTGTCTGCGATAAGCCGCCAAATGCTAGCAGAGAGGAGGTGAGTCAACTTCATATGCAGTTGGCAAGGGCTGCAAGTTTGGAGAGTGAGCTCATTATGGGGGACTTCAATTACCCTGACATTGATTGGTGTGGTGGAACTGCCATCACAGAAAAAGGCGATGAGTTCCTGAATTTGCCGATAATTTTCTCTCACAGGTGGTTGAGGTTCCTACTAGAAAAGGAGCTCTGATGGATCTGGTAATATCTAACATTGTGGAGCGCATTATAGATATAAAGGTAACTGGAGGCTTAGGGAATAGTGACCATGAAATAGTGGCATTTGGACTTTGTTATCGAAAGGAAAAGTGCGCTGGGTTAACAAAGACATTTAATTTCAGGAAAGCAAATTTTCCCAGGTTAAAAGCAGCTCTTCAGAATGTCAACTGGGATAATGTATTATCAGGTAAAGGTACTGAACAGAAGTGGAGTGTGTTCAAGGGGATTTTAAGCCAGTTCACATCTAAATTTATACCCTTGGGAAATAAATGTAAAAAAAATAAATCCGCGCCCATGTGGCTGAATTCTGATGTAAAGAGGCAAATGGTAAGGAAGAAAAAGGCATTTAAAACCTTTAAGGCCGAGGGAACGGAAAGGGCCTTTAGGGATTATAAAAACTGTAACAAGGAGTGTAGGAAAGCAATCAAACTAGCTAAAATTAATAATGAAGTTAGGATATCTGAAGAAAGCATCACTAAACCTAAACATTTTTTAAAGTATATTAATAGTAAGAAGATGAGGACTGAGAATGTGGCACCATTAATTAATAGGGATAAGTTAGTTACGGAGGATGGCGATAAAGCAAATGTCTTGAATAATTTTTTTTCCTCTGTATACACTATAGAAGATCCAAGTACAGATATCATAGAGTATAGTAGCAATAAAGGTATACAAGATTCAAGTGCACTTTGGTTAACCGAGGATATGGTACAGAAAGAACTAAATAAGGTTAATATTAATAAATCTCCTGTACCGGATAAAATACATCCTCGGGTACTTAAGGAGCTAAGTTCAGTTTTATCTAGGCCATTGTTTCTTATTTTTGCTGATTCCCTCATGTCCGGTGGTGTGCCACTGGATTGGAGAAAGGCTGATGTTATTCCAATATTCAAAAAGGGTAGTCGTTCACAGCTGGGTAATTACAGGCCTGTAAGTTTAACTTCAGTGGTGGGGAAGATCCTGGAAAGTTTATTAAGGGAACATGTTCTAGAGTATGTTTCAAGGACTGACATTATAAGTAGTAACCAGCATGGATTTAGGAGGAATAGATCTTGTCAAACTAACTTGCTTGGCTTTTATGAGGAAGTAAGTAGAAATTTAGACTCTGGTATAGCAGTAGATGTAGTTTACTTGGATTTTGCAAAGGCTTTTGATACAGTCCCCCATAGGCGACTAATGAATAAGCTAAGGTCTGTTGGTCTGGGGAGTCACATTTGTACATGGATAGAAAATTGGTTAATAGGATGCAGAGAGTAGTTGTTAATGGGGCTTCATCATTATGGACTAAAGTGCTAAGTGGGGTGCCACAGGGTTCTGTGTTGGGGCCGCTTCTATTTAATCTATTTATTAATGATTTGGAAGTGGGTATTGTCAGCAAGGTTTCTGTGTTTGCTGACGACACAAAACTTTGTCGACCATTAAAAACTTCAGAGGATGTGCAATCGTTGCAAGGGGATCTAGATAGATTATCACATTGGGCTGCTAAGTGGCAGATGAAATTCAATGTTGATAAATGTAAGGTGATGCATTTTGGACTTAAAAATACTTGTGCTACTTATACTATAAATGGCTCTGTGTTAAGTGAATCCCTGTTGGAAAGGGATCTTGGAGTTTTGGTGGATAACAAACTTAAAGGTAGCAAGCAGTGCCAGGCGGCAACAGCCAGAGCCAGCATGGTATTGTCTTGTATAAAGCGAGGTATGGATTCAAGGGAGGAAAATGTAATTCTCCCTCTTTACAAAGCATTGGTAAGGCCTCATTTGGAATATACAGTGCAATTTTGGAATCCTGTGTACAAAAAGGACATCTTTGAAATGGAAAGGGTTCAGAGAAGGGCAACTAAATTAATAAGCGGATTGGGGGAGCTTGAATATGAAGAGAGACTGGAAAAGTTACAATTATGTACGCTGGAGAAAAGGTGCTTGCGTGGGGATATGATTACTGTGTATAAATACATTAACGGGCCATACAATAAACTATCTGGGGCATTGTTCACCAATAGAACATGTCAAAGGACACGAGGACATCCCTTAAGACTTGAAGAAAAAAGGTTTAGGCTTCAAGCTCGGAAAGGGTTTTTCACTGTGAGAACTGTGAGAAGCTATGGAACTGTCTTCCAGTGGACGTTGTTATGGCAGGTTCATTGGTCATTTTCAAAAAAAGCTGGATGAGTTTCTGCAAACAAGGAATGTTACAAGCTACTGGTATTGATACATAAAGTACAGTTGATCCATGGAAATTTCCGATTGCCACTTGGAGTCAGGAAGGAATTTTTTCCCCCTTCATAAATTTGGTGGGTTTTTTTTGCCTTCCTCTGGATCAACAGTTAGGCAGGAAATGAGGATATTGCTAGATGGGTTGGACTGGATGGACGTATGTCTTTATTCAACCTCAAATACTATACTATACTATACTAACTGGATCTTTTTTAACTTATAAAACTTTCAGGTTTCCCCTTTTAAAATTAGTGATTGGTCTCTCTGGTAAAGTTTCATTTAAGTTAACATTAAAAGTATGTTCCATTTAAAGGATAACAATCGTGTGTATAATTTTGTTTTGAAAAAACATTAAAATGAAAAGTAGTTGGGACAGGGATATAGGACTGGTAATTCCTACCTCCCAATATTGTTTCTGTGAGGAGCACCAGCCCAAAGAAAATGAATTCTGCCAGTCTTCCTCCTGGCTTCAACCCTATCTTTATAATACAGGAATAGTCCAGGACTAACCTAGCAAATAAAAACTCTACATGCCGAAGCTCCTCAATGAAATGATATTGTGAGGTAAGAACAATCAATCCGACGATGCCACTTAAACAATCATATGAATCTAGCCATACTATAGAACATATCAAAGCAAAACTTACCCACTACATTGTAGAGGCTTCGGACTTTCCCTAAAGTGTGTTTCAGGGTGTGTTGTCTCAATGTGGACAGGAAAGAGTCCTCCCAAGGTGATGTCTCCAGCCAAGGAATATCCAATACCTTCTTCACTAGGCAGTCTGCACCCTTCCAATGAAGTTTCACATACACACTCATTATACCATAGCAGTAAAAGAATGAAACACCAATGACATGAGGAGACAACTACAAGCCGTAATTCCATGAAATTTCTCTTGAAATTTTCTTTACTTTAAATGAGTGAACTAAGAGTGTAAAATAAAACATTAATTTAATGTAAGCAGAATTTTGTAAGTGTAAACATATTTTATCATCACAGTCACATTCCTGTAATAGATTATCACAAGCAAGCTATGTACCAAGTTAATAACGGCTCTTTAAGACTTAAACTTTAATGCCAGCAGATACGTGTTCCCAAGACCATTTCCTATGTCCCTGGGCCATTCACTGTATGTTCCCATTGCTATTTATATCATAAATACAGGCAGAATCTGCGACGGAACGGATTTTTGCAAGTTCTCTAGCAAGTTGCCATCTCCCACTCAGTTTTCTTCAAAAGCTTTAACAGCTTTAGTTAAAGCTCAATAAATGGTTTTCCCCCAAAATTATATTTTCCCTGGAGCTACAGAAAATTGAGTAAATCATTCACCCTATCAGTTACCTGCCTGTGTTTATTTTATACTCATCCTCTTCATTTAATATCACACCAGCTATTTCCAAAATGCTTTAACATTGAAAACATTGTGTGGCTAAAATTATCAGCTTGGTGAAAGAGACCCCAGGAAATAGAATGTCCCCCAAATAAATGTTTATTTTTCAATATCCTGCTACCATCCTAAAACCCTTCCTGTAACTGTGTCTCCTGTGGTGTGTGCAATAGCACTATCTGGCCTTGATACTTACCCCACCAACACAAAGAACCTTTACCAAAGGGCTCTAAATCCTCTACACTATAGCGTAGAACATTGTCAGACCTGCCCACGTCTTTAACAGTGTCTTCTAATCTTTATATTTGGGAAGATCTGCTATATAAAGCTTTTTATCTATTAGAAATAACAGGAGGTAAAATGAAAGTAGCAATTATTTAATTAAGCAAATCATTATCATTATAACAATCATTATATTTACCTTAACTTACACAAGCAACACAAAATAATTGGTTGATTATATATTTATATTAGAAATGTGTTAATGATGACATGTTAATGATCTTTCTATTATAAATGAAAATATTGTTATAAATGTAAGGCTTATGTTATAATTGATTTTTCAAATTCGATTCTTGCAAACAGTGCTTAGATGCGTTATCGAAGACTTGTTAAAACTTTTGTATTATAGGTACCGTAATACTGTAATACTACACCTCGTACTTTATATACTGTAAGGATATGATAATAAGTATATTAGAAGTCCCCATGAAGGTTTACTACAGTAATTGTGGTTTTGATCTGCAATATTTTGTGATTGTGCCGTATTCTGCATTTCACCACTGCAGTTTTAAAACTGATCTTATAAACAATAAATGGTCTACATGATCCATTTCATTTGTTGTAAACTGGTTCTGACATTTCCTTGCAGTAAAAAAGACCTGGACAGTAGCACTGCAGCCTACTAGTAATTTACACTGATTGCACCGACTTTCTTTTCTGAATCACTGTTCTCAGCTGCAGAACGACGTCTTCTTGGCCAAATGCCTAATATTTTCTCTCTTCAATCTATAACCCATTATAATAGTTATTTTTTTAATTTCTGTATGTACTCCTTGGTCCCATTCTATTCTGTTTACTGTATTCACATGTATTCCATTATGCATTGATGTAAGTTTCATTGCTGTACATACAGTAGTACATATCAGTGCTCTCTGCAGTACTATGTCCTTCTTGCTCAGTGTAATGCAAACAGGGTCTCACCATAGTTTTATAAAAAGACAGAGTAACATTTCCTCTCTTGAATTTATATGCCTATAGTCCGTAATACATGTGTGATATTTTATAATGGGAGCTGCAGTGGTATATATCCTTATAAAAATCACTCAGCTATGTCACTAAAGTGGCTCATTTCTTATATTTCCTATATCCCACTGCTCCTCAGTGTTCATGCCTGGACAATGGGCGTTTTTTCAGTGTTTAACTTCACTAATGGAACCTGCTGGAGCTGCTTCATAACCAATATCTCTCTCCTCCTCCACAAAGATTTGGTTAACCTGGGCTGGGATGTTCCTTCCTACTGGGTTTAAGTTACAGAAGGTAGCTTGGGGGGGGGGGGTTCAAATTAAGGTGGGAATAGGGACAAGGCTAGAATTTAAAATTAGAATGGGGTGAAGGAATTAGATACTTATGTATTATAAGAAATAATGTGCCACTTTACATTATAATATTAGGATATTACACTGAAAGGGGCTCATTATCCCTTATATAATATATATATATATCCTAATATTATATATATATATTATATATAATATATAATGAAGGAAAAAGATGTCACTCACGGGTCTCGAAAACAGCTTTTATTGTACAATCACATCAATCAAAGATGTGATTGTACAATAAAAAGCGTTTTTCGTCAAAAGACCCGTGAGTGACATCTTTTTCTTCATATATGCTATTTTTGATGGACACCCGGCTGCTGTTTAAATGAAAGGTGTGCTTACCTGTTTGTTGCATTTCTCTCTCCTCTCTCTCTCTCCTATATATTTATAATATATATATAATATAGAGAGAGAGAGAGAGAGAGAGAGAGAGAGAGAGAGATTTTTTTTTATTTCTGTATGTACTTCTTGTTCCCATTCCATCATGTATTCACATGAATTCCATCATGTAATCGTGCTACAAACAGGCAGGTTGACCTACTAAACATCCAATGCAGTCCTGCTGGTAATAGTAATGCTCTTCAATGGTCCAGTAACAAGGCAGTATTCAAAGCAAACAGTGGTCATTAAATTTAATATTAAAGTACCATTGTCAACCATTGTCCTACCTTGTTCCTGTATTATTATCGCTGGACACAGTTTTGTGTCATTAGCAGGGCCGGCCTTTGATACGGGCAACCTGTGTGACCGCACAGGTTGCATTACCAGGAGGGGGCGCCAGTCGGTTGTCTTAAGTCACGGACCTGTAGGTCAAAGTTGTATATCAGTGCCACAGCACCCCCTGTTATTGTCCTGCAGATCAAACATATGTATCAGCAGCACCCCACAGACAAAGCCCCAACACATGTAAGCCTTCTGTATGCTGTGCTGTCCTGTCTGTGCATTTAGTGTGTTACGTGTAATGATGTACGCACGATATATACAAGCACACACTACAGATACTGAAAGAAAGTACAGTAAGCGCAGGTGGCAGACTTGATTTGAAGCAGGCCAAGGCAAGCAGCATTCAGCAGTGTATTATGTGCACCCAGGGGGGTGTTTTGGAGGGGGTTCTAGGTGCCAGTAGCAAATCTTGCACAGGGTGCTATTTAACCTAAGGCCGACCCTGGTCATTAGCTAAAATGGACAAGAACTTTCTATAGTTACTTTTGAAACATTTACAGGCCGATGCACAAAAGAAAATGTATATCTTATCTAACTGTGATCACATAATTGCATTTATATTTAAACAGGTTTTGTTTTAAGATATATTGCAGATTATAATTTTTTTAATTATTATTGATTAAATTCCAGGTACATGTCTAACACAATGCTACAATTATAGGGAACCAAGGGAAATCTCATCTTGTGTGACAGAGCAAAGAAGCAGACCAAACAATTGTATATTATAATATATATATAATATCTATATAATACATAAGGCTCTGGCATTTCAATGGGGAGGTGCAGTGGGGAGAATCTATATAATCGGTCACCAGTGATGTCACTGAGTGACTTCCTGTATTCCACTGCCCCTCCCCATTTCTCTCTCCCTTCCTGTATTAGTAATGTAGATAACAAGCCCATTTTTGTACACTGACTGACTGACTGAATTACTGTGCTGATAAAGAGGAGCAATCGGACGAGTCAATTATGACTCACAGGAATGTGCTTGCTCCTCTTTATCAGCACAGTAATTCAGTCAGTCAGTGTAACAAATTGGAACAGCACAGGGTGAGAGACAATGTTTATTGTCTTCTTTTAGTTTGAGATAGAAACGGCAGTTAACTATTTGTATGTAGAAAAATGAGCTTGTTATCTACATTACTAATGGAGGGAGAAACAGGGAGGGGGAGTGTCTGTGCTGGATTTTTCTTCTTTTTTAACCTTATGTATTATACAGAATAATACGCTACATACAGAATAATATACGGATATTACTTCACCTCGGAGTTCCCTGACCTCTATAAAAGCACTCGGCCTAATGGCCTCATACTTTTATATAGTCAGGGAACTCCTCAGTGGCGTAATATCCTTATATTACACTGTAGGTAATGTATTATACCTTATTTCTCTATATTAAGTATATGGATGTTAGTAATGCAAGTGTATTTGCAAATTGTCCAATGAAATCTGCTGTGAATTGTATGTCAACTTTAACTTTCAATAATAAATTGAAAGACAGAGGGAAGCCATGCATGGATTTATTAGAAATAGATTGTGTCAGACAAATGTACTTTTACATTTTATAAATGGGTGAGTATGAAGATAGATTCTGGCATAGCAGAAGATCTAATATACTTGGATTTTGCATTTGATACTGTGCGACCAATGTATTAACTGAGATTTGTTGGCCTAGAAAAAAAGCATTGCTCTACAGAGAATAGAGGTCAATGGAGTAACATCTACATGGGGTAAATTTCTAAGTGACATGAAGCAGATGAGATAAATGTTGATGTTGTAAGGTGATGCATTTGGTATCCTTGTGCCACCTACACCATAAAAAACTCTTTGCTAAGTAAAACACTAATGGAAAAAGATTTGGGGGTGCTGGTAGATAACAGAATAAACTGTAGCAAACAATGCCAGGCGTAGAGCTAACAAGGTATTGTCTTGTATAAAGAGGGGAACAGATAAAAGGGAGAAAATATAATTTGTACCCTTTACATGGCACTGGTAAGGCCTCATTTGGGATATGCGGTGCAGTTTTGGATTCCCATTTACAAAAGGGACAATACTATGTATTAACAGTATTACAAGTATTAGAAAAAGAAAAATAGAAGTCAGCATGGCGTTTCGCTAATTGTTAACTTTAATTTTTATTTTGTCATGGAACTCATAGTTACAATGTATGGGATGTTGAATAACAAACCTTGACAGGGTCCTGCATGATTAATAGGCATACCCTGAAGGTTTTCTATTCTTCATCAGCCATTTTTTCTGTGGTTTCTTTCTTTTATGTACTGCTTAGCATTTATTTCAGGGTGTAATAAAATTATATAACACTTTGGAAAGAAAATACAAACAAGAAGCCCAGCACTTGAAGACAATATGGCAAAGATTTCTACTGCCACCATCTGTTTACCTTTGGTACTGAGGTAAGCTGGAATAAATGTCACCCAAACACTAGCAAATACCAACATACTGAATGTAATTAATTTTGTCTCATTAAATGTGTCTGGGAGATTCCTAGCTAAAAAGGCAACTAATAGACTAATAGTAGCTAAGAGACCCATATACCCCAATACACAAGCAAATAACACTGTAGATCCTTCATTACATACAATAACTATTGTTCCTATTTCAGCTGCCGTATTGAATTCTACAAATGGAGGTGCTTTGGCTAACCAAACAATGCACAGAGCTATCTGAATCATTGTACAGACAGGGACAATATAGACAGGGATCCTGAATCCCACCAGTTTGGTTAGTTTACTGTTTGGATTTGTAGCACTGAATATTAATATGACAGTAATAGTCTTTGCTAGTATAATTGAAATACAAACTGAAAATATAATAGCAAATATGACCTGCCGTATCATGCAAGAAATCAAGTTGGGTCTACCAATGAATGCTAAAGAACATAGGAAGCCAAACATGAGTGAGATAAGGAGAAAATAGCTGAGTTCTCTGTTATTGGCCTTTACAATTGGGGTCTGGTGCTTTATTATGAACAGGGAGAACACAGAGAGTGTAACCAGGCAAAACAAGATTGAAACACAAGCCAGAGAGGATCCCAACATCTCCTGGTAAGAAAGGAACTGGATGGGTTTTGACAGACACTTCTCTTTTCTACTGTCAGGCCATTTGTCTTCTGGACATTTGAGGCAATCTGTTTCATCTGAAACAACAGAATGTGTTACATAGCTACAGTATCATCAATATTCAAAATATGTGGAATAGTTTATATTGTAACAGATTATTCTCTAATAACAAGTTTATTAGAGATAAGTGGACAAATTAATCAGAATACACAATTGTATAATGATATAGTGCAGGTGCACATATTATTTATTCATCCTCATGTTAGGGGCCATATACCAACAGTAGATTCTACTCTGAGTTGGCATTTGACTAAAAGGCTCATTGGGACATTGTTATAAAGTTTAAGGGGGGGGGCACATTGCACCAAAAGCTGCTAATGTGTAATTGCGCCAGTGATGATATATGCCAGGCATTTAAAAGTTTTGCATTAGAGTGCCGCTATGGTCATATAAAATCAATTGCGGCGACTGAGTGGTTAACTTCCTCGTTGCCCTTGCAGTCACCTCAATGAAGGGGTTAAGGTTGTACTAACCAATATAACTTTGGTAAGCATGACTTTAACTCCAGAGTAAAAGCAATCCGCCTCTTTGAGCTACAAAAATTAGTAAATACAAATGGTAAATACTGCACTATTTCATCAATCACTAAAAACTGCAGAATATTCTCCATCTAATAAGAACCTTTTTAGGGTCCTCCAAATACTTTTGCCACAATGTTGGGGGAACACAGTCTCATGTATGCCGTAGTATAGTAATGGACAAAACCACTCGCGGTGGAAGGAGAAATTCCACAATTAAAATGCTTTAGTATTTCAAAAGACAATTGCCATAATAATCACAAAGAAATGGTGTTAAAGGTTAGAAAATGGCATGGGGAACTTGTTGAAAAAATATTTTAAAAAATATCATTAACAATTCTGGCTGGAAAAGAGTGAGGCAATTTAAGCTAGAAGACTGGCTAGCAGACTGGCTATTGGAATTCACACACTAGTTTTGTCCATTTATATACAGCATTATTTGTCCTTCTCTTATATATTCCTACATAATAACAAATGGCTGGTAGGAGAGGGAAAAGTAATGTTTATAGTCCGGGGGCTGGCACATAAAAAATGTGATGGGCTACTGTAGTTCTGCTCTTAGGATGTAATTGTTGTGCAGATCATTACAATATTAAAAAAAACTAGTGAACCTGGCATTTGTCACTAAACACAAATTCATATCTCTATTGTAGCATTAAATTTTCACTTGGAATTAAGGGTTCTAGACTAAGGTTGGGTTTCGGTTTGAAGTTCTGATGGAACTTTCAGAATCACTCTATTTTCGAGATTAGATTTTTCACGTTTCTGGTACATATTGACACTACAATGGGGACAACAAAAAACAGGTTTTGCAGGAAATTTCTGGTATAGATTGATTTTAAAGGTTGTGGGCATTGATATGTTCCCCACAACATTGCCCAGTTTTTCAAAACTTTTGGAACTGGACTCCCTATTGAATTCTATTGGTTTTGTTTTTTTAATTTTCAAAACGTTTCGAAAATCTGAAAAACGGTCTTGTTCATCTCTAGTCTGGACCAAACCATAAAAAGTCCCAGACCATTATTCCTCCACTACCAAACAATATTTATATGACACTATACATATTCCGCATGCAGATTTATGTGTTTGTATGTAAAGCATGTGTAACAAAAAATATTACAAACCATAGGGATTTAGAATTTCTCCTACTGAACACAGCACACAGTCAAAACAGCAAACCTTTTTCCCTAAAATTGCAACTCTTCTGTGGCCTCTGGGACATGGATCAGTGCAGATAGAGAGAGGGACCTGTAGGAAATTCCATTTGAATAAAATTCTCATTTATTAACATACACACAAGCACACACACGTATATACTGTATATATATCTTTAAATGTACGTATTGGATCTCAGCACTTCTAGGTAAGTACTGTATAACATCCACAGTAGATGCATGTACTAGTCCAACCTTTACAACCTCAACTAACAGCTGATCCAGAGGAAGAAAGAAAATAATATCCCCTGAGTTTCCATTTAAAGCATAGGGAGAATGCTCAGGACTGCACTTTTCCCTCATCCACGGCAGACTCCCCTATACTTTAATACAGGGAGCTGACGAATGACTCTGAGGCTGATGGTGAACGTCCGTCTGCCTCTCGATCATTCGGAAAACTAGCAACACACAGTTACAAGAAAGGGACGATACCATTGGATCGGCCCTTTCTCGTTACTGTGTCTATCCAGCTTCATTTAGAGTCACCAGTCAGATGTTAACTTTACATTATATTAAATAAACATGAGCGACTTTTATGGAAGGTTTAATTATGTTCATTGTTTTGGTATTTAGAGCTTTTATCCTTTTTTACAATCTTTTTTGATTTATAGATTAGCTTCAACTAGATTAAACTAGATTTCTAAGGTACATTGTTTTATATCTTTCTCCTATCTTCAAAGTTGTATTTTCCTTTTTCCTTTTCCCCCTGTCTTTCATAAATTGTAGATTTCATCTATTTTTCTTACTTACTTACTCATGAATGAAGGAATCTCATCACACTGTTGTCAGAAATCTTTTGTTATCTCACAATCCAAGCTTAACCTACCTGTAATTGGTTAGCATGATTTTAACATGGATTTTTCTGCCCTGTGCACCTCTGAACACTCCCCCAATAATCTTCCCAAAGATTATGTACATAACGAGGAATGTGTATGAAGAAGAATGCATAGGGTATCTACCATAAGGTGTTGATTCAAGGTTGTGTATACGTGACTTTAGAAAAAATCAGACATTGCATCTCTTTAAATAAAAGGAATTAATTACATTTAGGTGATTGTTTCCTTCATTCCATAAAATATTTTCTTGGTCGATAACAAATTCCCTAATTTTAAGAGATGCTGTATCAATATGACCAACACGGACATACTGATTACTTCCATTAGGATACATCTGCCAGTTTACAATGTCCACACTGATAGGAGCATCTCCATTCTCATCAAAAAATATTCTCTCTCCTCCAGTGTTGGTGAAGTTAACTCTTCTGATATAATGTAAAAGCTGGAGGGAAAGTTTATAGAATGAGTCAGAACAGACGAATGGCTTAAACTTGAAAATTCTAAAGGTAATGCACTGTGATGATGAATTAATGAACTGTGTTAGTGCCTCATATGCTTATTGACCTTTATTAAATGAGATATTAACAATCCTGTAGCTATGTACAGCTCACATGTGTATAAAAATTAGAGTAAAACAATTACTGATTATTTTATAAGCCCTTAAGATAAGAACACACCGCAAAGATTTATAGCAGATGGAAGAAATTCCATTGGAAGAAGTGGGCACTATCGACTCCCTAAACTAAAGTGTATATAAAATTGGAATAGCAAGATTGTATGTTTCATTGCTACATGTGACTGGACTAATCAGTATTATGTGTACACAGCTTTATTACTACTTTATATTGGGTCCTTAAAAAATGATCATATACTTCTTCCTTTAAGTATATATGCCTAATTGTTATTTATATTAAATGCTTGGGGGATTTCTGCTGTTATAACTGTGATCTGAAAGTTTAGGGTTTAGGGTTTTTTGGTCATTTAATTCTTTAATGCAATTTTTATATTTGTTAATTGCATATAAATTACCTGCCAGGGCCGATGATTGTAAATATTAGCACATGATCCATTTTTGAATGGTCCTTTTCCTGAAACACAGGTGTTCATCTGGTGCAAAGCATGAGCTATGGCAAAAACTGCATTATGGACTTTGTATGTAAATTTAAAGTTGTAAACATCATAAATATTGGGATCAATAGTGTCCATTCTCTCCTTTCCGGTGCACCAACAATGTCTTTGTTAAGAACAGGTGAAGATGTATTATTGTATAGATCCTGTCCGGGCCAAACACAGTGAAAAGCATTCTCCCAAATGTCTTCATGAAAATATCATCTGGATATATGGAAGGATGGATGCTGTAAAGAAATTCCGTGGTAGAGTCCTGGAATACATACGACAATGGGGGTCCTGGTAAAAGAGTGCAAAGGGGGGGTTAATATAGTAGAGGCGCATTACGAATTGATAGTGCAAGGCTTCCATTTAATGTTATTAGAATTTCTTTTTTAGGGAAGTCAGAAGTAATAGACCAGCCGGTAGTACTGATCCACACTTTGTTAGTTATATTCTGATAAGACGCCTCTTCCATTAAAGATACAAGGTTTTCTATGGTACAATATACAATGATCACTTTTGCACTAGATTTCTTGATGACGTTTATAATACGGAATACAGCCTCTATGGAGCTGACTATAGGAAGTATCTCTTGAAATGCAATGCATCCACCACTGGTTTCAATCTTTCTGGTTAACTCTTGAACTCCTGCCCTGCTAAAGTCATTGTCAGAAAATACAATACCCACCCATGTCCAGTTAAAGTACCTAACCAACTGACCAATAGCAAAAGCTTCAACATTATTATTGCTCACTGTCCTGAGGAAGGATGGGAATTGTAATTTGTCACTAAGTAAAGGAAGCCCGGAACCATAACTAATCTGTAATAAAAGATAAATAAGGTTTTATAATTTTAGCCAGTATTAATAATAAGGAATTCTTATTTTTAAGTAAATTACAAACAGGTAATTGTCTTAATACACCAGGTGGCCTTACAGATGGAGATAATGGTCCTTCCAATACACAAGTAGAGATGGACTAGAACTTGAACCCGAGTTCAAGCCGAACTATTCGAGTTCGAATGGACTCAGACTTCTCGAATTATCCCGGACCCGGATTTTTAATATTTTCCGAACTTTCGATAATTATCGAATGTTTAACCATTCGAGGAATCGAATATGCAAGTAAAACGTCTATTATGACTATAAGCGAGCATCAAATCCATGTGTAAAAGGTCTATTATACCTATTCATGAGTAAATAACGAATCCGCGAGTAAAATGTCTATTATACCTATTCGTGAGTAAATATCGAATCCACAAGTAAAATATCCATTATACCTATACGCGAGCATTGAATTCACGAGTAAAATGTTCATTATACCTAGACGCGAGCATCCAATCCGCGAGTAAAATGTCTACTATACCTAGGCGCGAGCATCGAATACGCTAGTAATATATCTATATAACAATAAGTGAGCATCGAACACGCAAGTAAAATGTCTATTATACCTAGGTGCGAGCATCGAGTCCGCAAGTCGTTCATGGGATAATTATCAAATGTTTGAGCTCGAAAGTAGCGCGCGTGAGAGTAAAATCCAGTTTTCAAAAGTCCTGGATATGCGAACGTGTTCCCTAGACCATTTCCCAGGTCCCACAGCCATTTACATTAAGTTACCATTGATATTTTAATTGTATTTCATTAGAACTTTTCGAACTATTTGACTCCCGTTGACTTTAATGGGTCTGTTTTCAAAAGTTCGGCCATCTCTATACACGAAAAGCAAGCAGAAGTGGACAAGGTAGACATAGCCCTTAAAATCACCAACCCCAATCTTTGTTAAATATCATAATATCATGATCATTCTAATCTTCTGTGTCCTGCCATTCCATTTTACTGCATTAAAAACCAAATCTATTTTTTAATTCAGTTTTACTAACTGTTTTCTTTTAGCATCCTCAATCCAGGAAGTTTTTCTTTTAGCTTGAACTTTAAAGATTTGTTCTATTGAGCTATTCCAGCAGATCCTTAACAATTGGACCACCAGAATTTCTCAGACAAATTCCCTGTTGGATATCTCAGTTTTTAATCTTTTAACCATCAACCTGTTTTCTAGTGTTGGTAGGTCTAGCATTAAATGCTTTATCCAATACGATCACCACTATTGGATAAGGATGTCATTGACAAAGCAAAAGCAATAAACAACATAAATGAAAAAGTCAGTTGACTCCATTACATTGGCAACATCCTCTTTCTTCCCCAATTCCAAATGTAGACATGTGTACATGGGAGCATAGGTAGCCTCCAACACCACTCCATGTACCTGCCAGTAGAACCCATCATCATCCCCTTTTGATTGCATGGGTTTACTCTGGGCACTATATGCCAAAATCATAAGTCAAACTGAGGGCACGTAGATTGTAAATTCTTTGATACACATAGAGCATAAACTAATTATAAAGCACTATATAAGAAGAAAATAAATACAAATAATTTCCTTGAGAAATGGGGCATTTCTTCTTATACTCTCATGATGAGAAGTGTATACCCCAACAATGCATTTCAGCCTTTTTAAGAGCACCTGTTTTGTGTTCTGCAATGACATTCATGTTACAATATTGCAGCTTAAAAGTACCTGTGGATATCTGTACAATCCTAGAATTCTTGCTATAGGTTCTGAAGCCTTAGAAGGGTCATCACCAACTATAGCCAATGGCATAATATCTTTATTGCAGTTATAATTAGGGACCAATTCCTTCTTTCCTGATAAAATCCTTGTAGTTCCCATTAGTGATTTCAATGTATTAAAACAAGAGTCATAAAGTCTGAATCCCAGTGTTACATTGGGCAGGAGATCATTTGATTCTTTAATTTCCATAACTGCGTATACCATTGCAAGTAGAAAGCGATAATGTCTAATATGAAATCTGGAAATAGGAAAATATTTTGCAAGAGATATGTTTTTATCAAAGATATTCTAGACAGGTGTCTTTAGTAGCTAGTTAAAGAATGAAATGTATGCAATGTATATACAATTGTGCATCCTAACATATAAAGGTTAAATCACACATTTGATTAATTTAAAATTTATACTTGTCCATGGTTGGCAGGGTAATGCTTGTATGTAGATATGGATGCACAAATGTACTGGGTTTACGTCACAGAGCTGTACTAATTTATACCAGGTTGAAACCAAGATGAGGTGGAAACTACCATATAACTCCAGCCTAAAAAATGTTGTTAGGAGCATTACCCCCCAAAACCCCACATTTTAATCTTACTTTTCTCTGATGCTCTCAAGCTGAGTTACATGTACTTACTCATAGCTTTTCCTTTCACTATTTGAAAAGTTACCTAACTATTAATCATACAACAAAACATTAGTGTTCTTATGAACACATAAATATTTATATATATATATATATATAGTCCAGACCAAATGGTAGGCACACAGTAAAACGGGTATGAAGGGATTAGACACCCTGGTGCTACTAAAGATAAGTAATACAGTCCATGTGAAGCTTAGTGCACTCAGGGTAATTTTTCAAAGATTATTTATTGTGCAAATAGCATAACAGCAACGTTTCGGCTCTTTTCTAGAGCCTTTTTCAAGCCAGTGCTCAATGGAAAAGACTGGCA
Organism: Hymenochirus boettgeri; assembly: GCA_019447015.1. NCBI lineage: Eukaryota > Metazoa > Chordata > Amphibia > Anura > Pipidae > Hymenochirus > Hymenochirus boettgeri. The sequence continues at coordinate 303,346,773 of CM033476.1, read as the reverse complement.
CTCACTAACTAAATGCAATTGCCAGGGTGCTCCCGAGGGATCCAATAATACAACTAACACACTGAATCAGGGCACTCCTTGGTCTTGCAAAAAAGTGGGTTTATTCACATCACAACAATGGCAACGTTTCGGTCCATGGCTTGATAAAGGTCCAAGACCAGGGACCGAAACGTTGCCATTGTTGTGATGTGAATAAACCCACTTTTTTGCGAGACCAAGGAGTGCCCTGATTCAATGTGTTAGTTTTATATATATATATATATACACTCATTATATATAATATACATAACCTAATAGCGGGAGTCTCGCACTCACTGCTCATGAGTAAAATTCGCCCTGGTGCATCTGGTAGGAGAATAGATGTACTATAGCAAAGCAGAGCACTTGGGGGTCTTGTATCAAAGTAATGTCTATTGCTTGAACATCAACGTGTTTTGGCTAACACCTGTAGCCGTCCTCAGTATGTATATATATATATAATTTAAATAGAACGCAGTTACATCGTGTTACACTAGCGCTGTTGGTCTACAGCGCTAGTGTAGACCAACAAGGATCCTTGTAATAAAATTACCATCACTAAAAGTCCAAGTGAGTGCTCTGTTTCTACACATATACATGATTTCCTGTTCAGATGCACCCTGGCTACGGTAAAGATGGTCGAGTGAGAGTGCAACTATTGGGGAGTGATATATATATATATATATATATATATTATATATATATATATATATATATATATATATATATAGGATGTGCAGTAGTTTTGTTCTAAAACTGAACTGTTGAATTAAAAAAAATTTGCTGGCTACACTTTCTCCAATTTGTTGAGGAAGTCAAAGTTTGTGCTATATATTTATAAATCGTATGCTAAAGAAGTAATGAATATATAGTAGTATTTAACAAAAAAAGTGCTAACAGGCAAAAAATAAATATTAATTAGATATTAATATTAGTTTAGCTACTTACTTCCCAGCAGCAACTTTTACTTCTTTCCAGTCCTGCCCACTCACCACAGCTGGTTACTCAAGAGATGTGCTGCTTATGACAAAGCATGTCCTCCTATTCCCCTGGGTTGTTAATGAGGGGGTGGGATGGGTCAAACTGTTGAGGTGGCACTTGTAGCTAGTGGTATCCAACAACCGGATAATCGTAAATGCGTGAAGGTTCTGTCATAAATGTACGACCGCATTGTACATTTATGGCTGCTCTCGTATATTAAAGGGCATGTCCACCCCTTTTTATAACTTCTTTCTGTAGTGTAGGGCTTCCTCCCCAACCCCAAACGCCATATTAGTTTCACACAAAACACCCCCGATTTGTACTTACATCACCTCTTTCCCCCGTCGATGAGTCACAGCCCTCTGCTTGCATGAAACTGCAAGCAGGGGTCCGGACCAGCAGCCGTGTCCGTGATTGGCCGAGAGGCAGAGTCCTATATGGACTCTGCAGAGCTCATGGTGGGCAGTTTTTTGGACTTTAGGGGGAGATTACTGGACAACCATTTGGAGCTGGGATGTGAGGTAAGAATTTTTCTACACTTATAGTGGGGCCAGTAGTAAATTAAATTGTAGTTTTGGGGGTGGACATGCCCTTTAACTATAACCCGTGTTATTGTAAACTTGGCCCCTTGACACTAAACAAAACAAGGTTTTTTTAGAAATGTCAGAAAATATACAAAGCTATTTGTGAGCGTGACCATAAACCACTACTAATACACTATAAATATTTACAATAAATAACTTTTCACATATAGAAGTTTGACTTGGCAGACATCAAAAATGTGTTTTCATATAGTTGGACCTTAAGGGGAATTGTATTGGGAGCGCTAATAGACTAGTCTAAAATTCATGTTAAACTGATATTACATCGAGTTACATGGATTTTAGACTATATATAGCAATATAAAATCTCACTGTATATGTTTGTGATGCCTAAACATTTCCTCCAAAAGTAATATTTTTGACCCAAAACCTTTCCGGGTTCCTTCTATGCAGAAAGGGAATACTGCATTATGTGAACCCAGAAGGAAGAGGAGCACAGTAAGTGTCACATCTCCCCGATAATTTCTAAAATGTAGCTTAGGGGAATCATCCCCCAAATTGGTGTGTTTTATCTTCTTCTATGTGATTCCTACAGAGTTAGTAACCATTTTAATGGCATTAGAACTTTGGTAAATTCAGTTTATCCCCACCTGTACAAGAAGCATATTTCAGATCTGGCCCATGTCAGTGATTATACTTCCCTGGTCACTAATATTATTGTTTGTCTTCCCTTTGGACATAAGAGTTAATACACTGTAGCAGGAAGATGTAGGCTTGATACAGTGAAACATTTCTTTGATCTATGTGTCAGGAAAGAATGTTTAATTTATTAATCATATTATACGGAATTACTTCCATAATTGTATATCGGGATCATATAAAGACGTTTAAAGCCCCATACAACTCATTGTTAAATTCCACACTACAAGGTAATTTAACACATATGCAGGGTTATTCAATAAAAGTTCTTATCGTTAAAAATGGTGCTAATTTTGCCCCAACCAATCAAATGTAAGCTTACAAATGTTAAATAATGTCTGATTGGTTTGGGCAAAATTAGCACCATTTTAAACGATAAGAACTTTTATTGAATCTCCCTGATGAAATTGTATTGGGAGTGCTCTGCTATTTCTAAAAACGCTTGTGAAGGTTCTCATTCATCCAGGTCATGGTATATCTGTTGTATTCAATTATAAATTATTATTCAAGTCCAGTTGAACTAATTGAATACAACAGATATATTTCTAAAAAACATTTGAAAATGGCGCAATGCGCTAAAATAAGGGTAAAACCCACGTGAACCCAATATTACATCTGGTTATTGTGGGTTTAACCCTTATTTTAGGGATATTTTGTATTTTACTGATGTTTTATACATTGCATACAAAACATCTGGAAACACTGGTAATATGGCACAATCATGTGTATCTAACCATAATATAGAAAATTTAAAAGTAAAACCTACCCACTGCATTGTAGAGGCTTCGGACTTTCCCTAAAGTGTGTTTCAGGGTATTTTGTCTCAATGTGGACTGAAAAGAGTCCTCCCAAGGTGATGTCTCCAGCCAAGGAATAACCAATACCGTCTTCACTAGGCAGTCTGCACCCTTCCAATGAAGTTTTACATACACAAACATTATACCATAGCAGTATAAGGATGAAAAGCAAATGACAAGAGGAGCCAAAAATTAGCCGTGATTCCATGAGATTTCTCTTGAATAATCACTACTTTACTTTAAATGAGTTAACTATGAGAGTAAAATAAAATATTAGTTTAACCTACTTTGAAACACTCTATTTTATAATTATTAATGTTATCTCTCCGAAAAAGACCTAGAAATAGATCAGCAAAGTGTATTTTCCTCACATGTAAGAAAATGCGATTTGTAAAGATCCTTTCCGTACCAGTTACGGATTAGAAAATGAAATGTTAAATCTTAAGTCTGAGTACACATGGGCTTAGATTTGTCCTAACCAACGTTCACCACTAGTGAGCGGTCGACCAAGACACTGTCAGTCGCGGCTGGCCGTTCACTGCGACTAATTGTGCGCTCCCATAGGGAAACGCATGATCACCCATGATTTAAAAAAATGCCTTATTATCCATTCGTCCAATTGGGACAAACAGGTGACTGGGATTGATTGCGGTCACTATACAATATTTCCAGTTACATTCCTGTAACAGATTATCACACATTATTTCTTTCCAGCTGACCCATCTGACAATAATCTTTTTTTCCACAAGCATCTATTATATTACATTAGAAGATTATTTTACCCCAAGAAGCCTCTTTAATTAGTTACTACATCTGTTCACTTACAACCTTTTGGTTGTAGGCTTCTGGGATAGACTGTGACAAAATCACAAACCCCCCCAACTAAAAACAAGTCCAAAAGGCAGTTACCTGACTGCAAAATGTTTTTTTTTCTGACACACACTAACTCAGCACCTAGCAAAATTTCCCTCTCTTGTCATTACAAATAAACAACAGTTTCACAGTCAAACAGACTTTCAAACTAGTTGTAGCTTCTTTATTTCCCAAATACAAAGACAGATTGAGCATTGTACTTTGTATTTTACTAAGACCTCAGTCGTGCCCCTCAAAACGGCATCTTAAAAAATCAACTTACTTAGCGTGGAAGCTACATTCACCTGAAAGAGAAGAGAAATGGAATTCTCAACTATCCCCCAAACCCCTAAAAGCTGTAATTAAAGGTCAATAATGATTCCCCCCAAAATCAGTCATCTGCCCTGTGTTTATTTTATACTTACTTATATCCTTTATCCTCACTTATATCCTTATACACTTTACTTATATCCACTTCATTACTTATCACATCAGCTATTTCCCAAAGGCTTTAACACACAAAAATGTATACATTGTGTGCCTAAAATCATCTTGGGGAAAGAGATCTTAGAAAATAGAATGAAGCCTAAATATAGGTTTTTGTTTTTAATCAATACCCTGTTTCTGTAACCTTGCTTCCTGTGTTATGTACAACAGCACAATCTGACCTTGATACTTACCCCCCACCAACACAAAGAACCTCTACCAAAGGGCTTTGAATCATCTACAGTATAGTGTTTCACACCTGCCCACGCCTTTACTAGTGCCTTCTAATCTTTATATTTGGAAAGATCTGCTATATAAAGCTTTTTATCTATAAGAAATAACTGGAGGGAAAATGAAAGTAGCAATTATTTAATCAAGCAAATCATGATCATTATAAAGATTATTATATTTACCTTTACTTACAAAAGAAACACATTTGGATGATAACCAAAAATCTGTGCTTCACTATTTTTAGCGATAGATAGATAGATGAAATATATTTAGAATAGTAACATAGTAATTGAGGTTGAAAAAATACATATTTCCATCAAGTTCACCCTCCTTTTTAACTCTACCTAACAGTTGATCCAGAGGAAGGTAGAAACCCCAGCTAAAAAAAAGAGGGGGGGATTCTTTCCTGACTCCAAATGGCAATCAGGAAGTATCCCTGGATCAACCAGAACTAGAGTATAAGTATCAATACCAGTAATTCTCAGTATTTTTTAGTTTTAGAAACTTATCTAGCTAAAGCTATTCAGTGAACTTGCCATTACCACATCTCCTGGAAGACAGTTCCACAGTTTCACCGTTGTGAAGCTTTTCCTAAAATGAAGATGAAACTTCTTTTCATAATCATAAAGGATGTCCAAGTGTCCTGTAGACACCTATTTATCATCCTCTGAAAAAGAGGGCATGTAACCCCCAAAGCATTGTGATATGTGTTTAATTTTTACTTGAAGTTGCAGTTCCTGAGGGAGGACTATTGAGGTGTCTGCACCCATCCATTGGGTTAGAGTGCACTTACCCTTGTTTGTTCCAGTGCTTCCACAGTCCTTCTATTGAAGAACATTTAATCACCACCTCAAAGCCCTATAATGACTTAGCCCTGTTTTTCTCTTCTCAGCAGACCTTGGGAGCAAACAGAACAAATGATCTTCCTTAAGCATGCAGAACAACATTGCACCAAGAATCCTCTCAAGATACCATCATATCAACCCACTTATTAACTCTTGTTGGAGTTATGGGTAGCAGGAAATCAGTCTCCTCATGTAGACTAAGGCTCACACATATACCAAAAAAGTACACACACACACAAATATAAAACCACACCCTTAAGTCACCTCAAGGATAACTAAGATTTTCCCTCTCTTGTAGTTTGTACTTTTAACTAAACCTTAATTAATCAGTTTACTTAGCTGGGCCTCTGCAATAATCTGAAAGGGCAGAGGAGTGGATGGCCCACTCAACTTTTCTCAATCTCTACTAGTGTGCCTACTGCAGTACTGTACGTACAACAGCACCATCTGGCCTTCTACTTACCCCACAAACAAAGAGAATCTCATCCAAACGTTTTTTTGTTAATGATATCTGAAACCTTTAGAGTATTTTGTTGTATGTGCACACTTTTCGCTAAGTGGCTTCTAATCTTTTTCATTTGTAAAGCCCACTATCGATATTGCTATTAAAAGTTTAAATAAAACCACTTATTTATAAGACACAACTGGAAAGAAAATAAAAGTAACAATTGTTTAATTTGATATATCACTTTCATTACACAGACTATAATTAATTTATCTTGAAAGTCATATTCATATGAAAGGCACTTAGATATGTGATCAGTGACTCACTGAAAGCTGTTTATTATACTGTATATTACAAGTATGAGAAAAAGGACAATATAGGTCAATCTGGTGATTTACTGCTTGCGAACTTGTGGTTTTTCCATTATTGTCACGGAAATCTCATAACTACTTAGCAGGTTCCTGCATCGATAATAGGAATACCTTGAGGGTTATCTATAATTCATCACCCATTGTTTCTGTGGTTTCTTCCTTTTATATAATGCTTGGTGTTCATTTCTGGGTGGAATAATATGATATAACATTTTGGGAAGAAAATACAAACAAGAATCCCAGCACTTGAAGACAATATGGCAAAGATCTCTACTGCCACCATCTGTTTACCTTTGGTACTGAGGTAAGCTGGAATAAAAGTCACCCAAACACTAGCAAATACCAACATACTGAATGTAATGAATTTTGTCTCATTAAATGTGTCTGGGAGTTTCCTAGCTAAAAAGGCAACTAATAGACTAATAGCAGCTAATAGACCCATATACCCCAATACACAAGCAAATAATTCTCTAAACCCTTCATTACATTCAATAATAATGGTTCCTATTTCAGCTGCCATATTGATTTTTACAAATGGAGGTCCTTTTGTCAACCAAATAATGCACAGAGCTATTTGAATCATTGTACAAACAGGGACAATATAAACAGGTATCCTGAGTCCCGCTAGTTTCTTTAATTTACTGTTAGGATTTGTAGCATTAAATATCATTATTACAGTAATAGTCTTTGCTAGTATAATTGAAAGGCAAACTGAAAAAATAATAGCAAATATGACCTGCCGTATCATGCAAGAAATCAGGTTGGGTCTACCAATGAATAATAAGGAACACAGGAAACCAAGCATGAGACATATAAGAAGTAGATAGCTGAGTTCTCTGTTATTGGCCTTTACAATTGGAGTCTGGTGCTTTATTATGAACAGGGAGAACACAGAGAGTGTAACCAGACAAACCAAGATTGAAACACAAGCCAGAGAGGATCCCAACATCTCCTGGTAAGAAAGGAACTGAATGGGTTTTGGCAGACACTTCTCTCTTCTACTGTCAGGCCATTTGTCTTCTGGGCATTTGAGGCAATCTGTGTCATCTGAAACAACAGAATCTGTTATATAGCTACAGTATCATCAATATTCAAAATATGTGGAATAGTTTGTACTGAAACTGATTATTTCATAATAACAAGGTTATTAGAGATGAGTGGATAAATTAATTAGAAGACACCATTGTATACGGATACCGTGTATGTCCATATATTATGTATTCATCCTCATTGAGAGTTACAAAGTACAGTAATCCTGTTAAGGGCCCTATACCTACATTATTTTCTGAATTGGCATTAGATTAAAATGCTCATTGGGCATTGTTTTAAAGTTCAGAGGAGCGATGCACCAAGAGCCGCTATTGGCTCCCCAGTGCAATTTTGCCGGTGATGTTATATGCTGATAGTGGCTCTCTGTGCTTTGCATTTTGGTACTTTTACCGCCAGCCATTAGCTGGCGGTAAAAGTAGAGTGCCACTATCGGCATATAACATCAATTGCTGTGACATGGTTAACTCCACATTAGCCACACAGCGAACTCAATGAAGGGGTTAAAGTTACGCTAACCAATATCACATCGATTAGCGTGAATTTAACTCCAGAGTAAAAGCAGTGCGCCAATTTTGTAAATAAATCATTAATAAGTCTGGGAGAGGCAATTTAAGCTAGTATACTGGTTAGCGTACTGGCTATTGAAATTTACACATTATTGCTCCAGGTTATAGGCATTGATATATGTTCTCCAGACTGTTTTCCTGCTCCCTATGCCTTTTGTATAAAGTTAATTTAGTATTAGATGTAACCATTTTAATTTTCTAAACTTCGAACTTGACTTCCTATTGACTTCTATAAGGTTCGTTTTCGTATTTTCAAAACTTTGTACAAATCCAAAAACTGGGATAAAACTTTGCAGTTTAGTTTATCTCTATTGTAGACTAAACCCTTTAAACATTCCCAAACTGTTATCCCTTCATTACTAAACAATATTTATATGACACAAAACATATTCCGCATGCAGACCTATGTGTTTGTGTGTGAAAGTATGTGTGATTTAAAAAATAAATATTACAAACCAAAGGGATTTAGAATCTCTCCTTCCGAACACAGCACACAGTCAAAACAGCAAACCTTTTGCCCTAAAAGTGCAACTCTTCTGTGGCCTCTGGGACATGGATCAGTGCAGATTGAGAGAGGGACCTGTAGGAAATTCCATTTAAATGAAATTCTTATTTATTAACACGCACACACACACACATACACTTGCAAAAGTGTGCCCGTTTGTGCACAGTTGGAATTATGTATGTTTAGCTATGTGTGGATACAGTAGATATATAATCTTTACAAACCATATAATATTTCAGGCTTTGTACAATAAAGAAAAATAAACAAAGGCAAGAGGTTAAAAAGAAATGAGAATCAGTTAATAAAGAAATCAGTCTGACTATCTGGTTCGTTGGCCAATGTAATGTTTGACTGAAATGTAATCGGGCATGTAGGTAAATTTTTAATGATAACTCTGTCTTTATTTTATGTAATGTAGTATAAAAGTTGCTTTGAGCTCCCACCCAAATGATCTTCTTATGATCTTTAAATGATCTTGAGAAAGGACCTTTGTCCGAAAAATGTAGCACTCATGTTTCTGCAATAAACTTGATTTGCCTTTTCCACAGCAGCAGTACTGTGACTTCATACTGTATGCCTACACCTTCTTTATTTAGTTTTTGGAAAAATATAAGCCATATTATTTTAATTCCCTACTGACAGACTTTGAATACGTTTATCTATTGGTAGGTTTGTTTGTGGGAATATCATCTGTAATCGACCAGTGTGTACCAGGCATTGGGGTGTTTTCTGTATATTGGTGACAGTTGCCATGAAATAAAGCATCAGTCTTTCCACATGGGGACCACCACTGATGTATCAAGCACAGGGCTCTGACACAGATACAGCAGCCCTCATCCACCACAGAGATTCCATTTAACCTTTAGTGTCATTCATTAGAAGGAAATTCAACTTTAATAATAAAAATTTAATAGTAACTACGTCTCTACACACATTAGATGAATCTTATTTAGAGCAACCTGTCAGATGTCAGAAGTATAATGTGCGTACAGAGCTTTACATTGTATTTAATAAACATATGAGCAACTTAATGGAAGTATTTAATTGTGTACACTGTGTTAAAGGGTATGTCCATCCCCCAAACCAAATTTTGTTATCTGTTAGGAAATGGCTATAAACCTCGACCTTGCTAGGTTTATAGCACTAGCAGGTTCCCTGAAATGTACTTATCAGACTTTGTTCTCCCATTGCCTTCTGCTTAACTTCTGTGCCTTTTCCAAGCGGGAGGGGCTCAACCGGCATCCGCTCCAGTGATTGGCTAAGGCACAATGCACGGAAAAGGCTTGGAAGTTAAGCAGAAGGCAGAGAGGGAACTGAGGCTGTTAAGTATCTTTTGGGGGACCTCTCAGTGCTATAAACCTCACAATGTCGAGGTTTATAGCCATATCCTACCAGATTTCAAAATTTAGTTTGGGGGGTGGACATACCCTTTAATATCTAGAGCTCTAATCCTTTTAAAAACCTTTTACACTTTTACAAAGATACCTTCTCACTTTATTATATGTGTTTGTCTTTATCCTCTTCCTGTTTTCTATCATTTCTAACATGTAGATTTCATCTATTTTCCAGTCTTACTTCCTCATCAAGAACTCTCATCGCATTTGTACTGCCAGAAACCTTTTATCTCACAATCCTACCGGTAATGGTTTAGCATGAATTTAACATGGATATTTCTGAACATTCTCCTAATAATATTCCAAAAGATTATGTACATGATGTGGGATGTGTATAAAGAAAATAACATATTGTATCTAGCATGGGGTGTTGATTCAAGAGTTATGTATACGAGATATCAGGAAAAATCAGACATTGCATTTCTTTAACTTAAAGGGATTAGTTACATTTAAGTGATTGTTTCCTTTATTCCATAAAATCTTGTCTTGTTGAATAACAAGTTCCCGACCTTTAAGAGATCCTGAATGAGAATGACCAACACGGACATACTGATTACTTCCATTAGGGAACAGCTGCCAGTTCACAATGTCCAAATTGAGAGGAGCATCTCCATTCTCATCGAAATATATTCTCTCTCCTCCAGTGTTGGTAAAGTTAACTCTTCTGATATAATGTAAAAGCTGGAGGGAAAGTTTGTAGAATGAGACAGAACACATGGATGGCTTAAACTTAATCAAATTCTAAAGGCAATGTACAGAGTAATGAATTAGTGAATTGTGATAGAGCTTTATTTGCTTATTAAGATAAATATTTGCTTAAAAAAATAAGCATGTAGTCTGTGTATTCAATTTAGAGTAAAAATGAATTACTGCATATTTTATAAAACCTTGAGATAAGTACACATATCAAATGTTTATAACAGATGGAAGAACTTCCATTGGAAGCAGTGGGCACTGGCCACTATTAACTCCCTATACTAATGAAATTTCCACTTGTAGATAAAATTGGAGGTTTTAAGTCAGCAAGATTGGATGTTTTATGGCTACACATGACATGTGAATATGTTTGAATAAAGTTATTGAAATTGAGAACGTCACGTACGTGTATTCTTCGATTGTGTGCACAGCGTGGGTTGCAAACTAGTAGCAACAGGTCTGGGGCTAACAGAACCAGGACCACAGAGGTATAGCGGTGAGCATACTTCTATTATATGTCTCTCATATTGTGCTATATACATTTCCCGTTGTAGATTTACATAACAGCAGGATCCGGGGGAGTTTTGCACCTGGAACACCACACCTGGATCACCACTCTAGCAGTGTGAGTGTTTGTAATCTAAGAGATGGCCATAGAAATATTGGGAGTTGGAGCCCTATGATAGTTATAAATTGTATTTCAAGTCATTTAATGCAATGTTTACACACTATTTGTGAATTACATTAATATTACCTGCCAAGGCTGGTGGTTATAAATTTTAGCACATGATCCATTTTTGAATGGACCTTTTCCTGGAACACAGGTGTTCATCTGGTGCAAAGCATGAGCTATTAGCGGAAGTGCTACTGATCTGGTCAAAACATTTATACAAACATAGACAAGATAATCAATGCACATTGCAGAGGACCTCCCATTAAAGGGGCGTGTTGGGGGTGCTATTACCACATGGAGGAATGAGAAATGCAAAAGTTTGCTAATCGTAATTGAAGTAAAAGAAAAAAAAAAAAATCTTTAAAAAGCGAAAAATTAACCTTAAAAAAGCGAACTTTCCAAACTATTTACTCCCTGTTGACTTTAATGGGTCCGTTTTCGGACTTTCGAACTTTCAAACTTTTTTTTACAGAGGGGAAAAAATATTCAAGACATTTGTTTTATCACCATCCTCCATAACTAACTTATCCCCATTAATTAATGGTGCCACATTTTTAGTCCTCATCTTCTTACTATTAATATACTTAGTGATGCTTTGTTCAGCTATCATAACTTCATTATTAATTTTAGCTAGTTTGATTGCTTTCTTACACTCCTTGTTACAGTTTTTATAATCCCTAAAGGCCCTTTCCGTTCCCTCTGATTTAAAGGTTTTAAATGCCTTTTTCTTCTTTCCATTTGCCATTTGCCATTTGTTCATAACATTGATCCGTAGTTCTATGTATCCATTTTATATTGAAAGCTTTTTTAATTCTAATAATAGCACGCCTCATAATCCATAAAAGTATTTGTCTTTCATTTAATCTCTTTAACATCCCTCTAAATATTATTATAAAAAACACAAATTGTTTATTATCGATTAGACCTTGCTGGTCCAAGTCCACAATCTATCTATCCATCTTAATTCCTTTGTAATAATATATTCTCAAAATCTACTTCTCATATACTTAAATGAACTTTTCCCATACAACCGTACTTTGTTATAGTTCTCTCCACCGCCAACATTTTTACATCATTAGCCCTCACACTTAAATCCTCATTTTCTGACTCATTTTGCCTGCATACCTACCTCCACAATGTTGTTTGACATGTGATGAAATGAATAATCTTAATAATAAGCTTTTTCTTCCATTAGAATATGGGTCTCCGATCAAGAGGTGCTAGTGTTCATTTAAAAATACGGTAACGTCAGCCCCAATCTGTATTAAATATCATGATCATCCTAATCTAATGTGTACTTTTATTTCATTTTACCATTGAAAACATTTTTTAATTCAAAGTTTAAACTTGCCCTCTCCTAGCTGTATTCTTTGAGTATCTTCAATCCAGAAAGTTTTTCAGCTTGAACTTAAAAGATTTCTTTTGTAGAGCTATTTCAATGGATCCTTAACAATTGGCCTACCAAAATTTCTCAGACAAACCCACTGTTAGATTTCTATATCTTGCAGTTTTTAATTATTCAGCCATCAGCCTATTTCCTAGTGTTGATATTAGGTCTAGCAATAAACTTTTTCAGAATATGTTAGGATCATCATTACAGCATACGAATGGCATTGACAAAGCAAAACCACTAAAAAACATTACTAAAAAAGTTAATTGACTCTATTACGTTGGCAACATCCTCTTTCTTCCACAACATGTGTACATGAGGGCATATGTATAACCCAACACCGCCCTCTGTATGTCTTAAACAATACCAATTTCTGTGTTTAATGCATTCCCCCTTTCCTCTCTTAAACTCTTTAAACATAAACTAATTAGAAAGCACTGCATTTGTTCAGCACTATATAAGAAGAAAATAAATACAATTAAAACAAATGGTTTCCTTGGTGAGTCATTTCTCCTTATACTCTCATAAAGGGGGGTGTATACCCCATTAAAGGATTTTAAAGTGCACCTATTTTGGTATCTGCAATGACATTCATGTTACAATATTTGCGATTGGTACTTAATTACCTGCGGATATCTGTACAATCCTAGAATTCTGGCTATAGGTTCTGAATTCTTTGAAGGGTCATCACCAACTATAGCCAATGGCATAATATCTTTATTGCAGTTAAAATTGGACACCAATTCCTTTTTTCCTGATAAAATCCTTGTTGCTCCCGTTAGTGATTTTAATGTATTGAAACAAGAGTCATAAAGTGTGAATCCCAGTGTTACATTGGGCAGGAGATCGTTTGATTCATTAATTTCCATAACTGCGTATACCATGGCAAGTAAAAAACGATAATATCTAATATGAAATCTGGAAATAGAAAAATATTTTTATATATAAGAGATCTCTGTAGGCTAAGAAATAATAAAAAAAATAAGAAAGGAGGGGGACACCACACAGAATCAAACTGCAAAAGTAACCTGGATTTATTGTAGGCTAAGCACAACTCCTTCTATGTCCCTTTACACTTCCACGATTCTTCACACTAGGAGGGGAATGACATCACTGTTAACACATTCCCCTCCTTCTCAGTTGCGAGCCTGTTTAGAGCAATGTACTGCATGCTTCGCTAAAGTGAGTCACTCTCCCCCTCCCTTCCAGGAAGCATCAAAGCTGTGGCTAACCAACAAGTCGATAAAACAGAACGGACAAGGAGGGATAGTGACCAAACGATATAAAACACACTTAATATTTCTCAATATCTATATGCTTGCTGCCACCACATTCCGAGATCAAAAGAATGACCTGCTAAATCTATATTTGGGGTTATCCACACACCCTAAATCATACAATCCTGTAAGAAAAAGGTTATCCACACCTATTACTTCTATACACAGTTTTTATATATATATATATATATATATACTCTTCTATAGTAACGTAACTTTGAAGACACAGGTTCATTTTGGGATATACTCAGAATAGAACAATTAGCCTTTAAATGATTTTAGATCATTTATTAAAAGATTACAAGAGTGCATAAAAAATATACAGAAAACTAAGTTAACTTACTGAACATAAAAGTTAACACTCAGTTGAGAGTAAATGAGGTACAAGAAAGAATACTTAGAGATAAATGGCATCTGAAAAGTCCATGAGCAGTCAAAAAAACTTTTAAATCCAATATGGAAAAAGTGACAAATTCATAGTCCCTGATAGAAGCCAATATATGGTCCATCCGATTGGCTAGATGTTCCATAAGATGTTATGACGAACTCCTGGGCTGAGTCCATACTCCCAATTTATCCTTTTTCCTGAAAATGGGAGTGGTCTAAACTCTAGAGGGGTGGGCTTGGTTCTGCCCCTGAAAAGTGTTTCCTATTTTTGGAGGCAACTTTAAAACTCCAATTACCCTCTAGGATATACTGCGCGTACTGTACACGCCACATTCAAATTAATAACATGATTGTCATTAACTAATTTTACACAATAGAATGATACCAAACATTACATACTTTGGAGTTTGTAGGCCTAAGAAGGATAATATCTCGAGTTTCTGAAGGAATATCATCCCCTACAAGGTATCTATAAATGCAGATTTAATTCTTGTATAAACTGAGAATACTTGTGAAAATATGAACTCATTGTATACCCTGAATTACTAAGAAATATGAATGGCTTTTGAACTGCCATTTGGTTTTGGCTCACAACAGACTTTTTTGGCTCACAACAGACTTTTCTGGCTCACAACAGACTTAGCTGTAGCAAACAATGCCAGGTAGCAACAGCTAGAGCTAGCAAGATATTGTCTTGTATAAAGAGGGGGATGGAATCAAGAGAGAAAAATATTATTCTCCCTCTTTACAAGGCACTGGTAAGGCCACATTTGGAATATGCGGTGCAGTTTTGGAATCCCATATACAAGAGAGACATCTTGGAAATTGAGGCAGTTCAGAGAAGGGCAACTAAATTAATAAGGGGAATGGAGGGGCTTGAATATGCAGGCAGATTAGACAAGTTAGGGCTGTTTACATTGGAGAAGCGGCGGTTGCGTGGGGACATGATAACCTTATACAAATATATTAATGGCCCATACAGTGAACTCTCTGGTGCATTGTTCACTAATAGGTCATATCAGAGGACTCGTGGACATCCTTTAAGGTTGGAAGAAAAGAAGTTTCATCTTCAAGTTAGGAGAGGTTTCTTTACAGTGAGAACGGTGAAACTGTGGAACTGTCTTCCAGCAGATGTGGTAATGGCAAGTTCATTAAATAGCTTTAAAAAAGGCCTGGATAAGTTTCTAAAACTAAAAAATATTGAGAATTACTGGTATTAATGCATATAGATCTGGTTGATCCAGGGATACTTTCCGATTGCCGTTTGGAGTCAGGAAGGAATTTCCCCCCCCATTTTTAGCTGGGGTTTTTTGCCTTCCTCTGGATCAACTGTTAGGTAGGGGTAAAAAAAAAAGGGAATAGGTTGGACTTGATGGACGAATGTCTTTATTCAACCTTAATTACTATGTTACTATGTTACTAAACTAGAAGACCACATGCTGTTCTCCTGCCATGATGTCTGCTGTGGCAGTGAGGTTTTACACCTTTGCCTCTTTGAAGCCAGATCACCTGCCAGCTAAGCAAATATAAGAAAACTTAGTATTTTCCAAATAGTCAGGCAGGGATTTTAACCCTGTGATTGCCTGACAGTTAAACAATGTGGGAGCTGCCATACTGCTTGACCATTCCATAAAGTGAGATAATTTGAAAATTAAGAGTGCAATTTCAGATATTGTCAATGGGAGTTTACATTGCACTCCTGTTCGTCATGAACCAAGAGTTTGGTGCATAACAAAAGGGTAATTGTCCCAGGGAAACGTATGGATCTGTTTGAACTGGGACCCTATGAGTTACAGTATTGCATATAAAGCCTGTATAAGACATACACTGATACATTCTCCAGGAACAGCTATTTATCCATTGCTACATGGTTTCAAACTTGTTATATTGGTGTTATATGAGCCTTTACCCATAGGATTCAAGGACTGGTTGTCCTGTGATTCCTATTTTTGATTATGGTGCTGCGTGTTACTGTTTTTATGTGGCCTTATAAAATGTGGGAATAGTGCAATAAAAGACATACATGTGTGCAATTAAAGTGTATACAATAGTGCTTTATTGGTACTTTTAAAAGTAACCTTTACATTTTCGAGGAATTCTACAAGTGCTAGATGGGACACTTCAGTTGGGCCTTAACTCTGTTATCTGTATATATATGAATTTTGTTTGTCCCAAGCACTACCTATAAATAGGTAGTTGGAACCTCAATGTTTAATTGCCTGAAATAATTAATTACCCAGATCCGGTTCTGCTGTTGTTCTTTTAAATAAAGGTAAATTCTAGCCTAAGAAATTGAAACATTTGCAGAAGCATTATCTTTCTCCGATGCTCCCAAGGTAATTTATTAAAACTTACACACAGCTGATCTCTCAACGCATTCTCCTGGTCTTTCTGGTAATGACTGTCAGTCATGCCTGACAGCCATTACTGAATAAGCTTTTGGAAACGTGCTCTGCTCTTGAGCAAACGCGTAACCAGCTTGCACCAGGAAAGGAGGAGACGGGACTTCCGTTGAGGGGTAGGCTGTTTGTTAGTATCTATAACTCAGCGTGGAAGTGTCAGAAAAAGGTAAGATTAAAACACTCGTAGGGTTTTGGGGGGTAATGCTGTTAAAAATGTTTTTTTTAGGCTGGAGTTGCCCTTTAAGGAAAAAAAATGACCATATATTCCAAGAGATGATTTTTCAAAAATATTACAGATAGCCGTCTGTAGTAACTAGGTAACCAAGGATAGATAGATATATATATATATATTAAGCAAGCAATTCTTTACTTTTGTTTAATGGCATTTGATTATGGCTTAATATATGCAACAGGAACTAGCAAGCCAATGTGCCTAGAAATTTAACTTGGGCAGCTATTTAAATAATTTTAAAACAAAACCTATGAAACAACAAATACTCTTGGGCTTTTCATAATCATAAAGTAAAGACTTGTGGTCATGTGTGGCAGAAGCACATGGGGGCTGATGAACGAATGGCCAGTAAACACCAGTACTAAATAATAATTGTCTGCATTAACTGTTGGGTAGGGTTAAAAAGGGTGTAAAGGTTGGGCTAGATAGACATATGTCTTTATTCAACCTCAATTACTATATTACATTGTAGCTGGAAAACAAGCACCTTTTAAATTGAGGTGTTACCTCTACCTTCCAAGTTTCTGCAATGCAGATTCATGCTTAATGAATAATGCATTATGAGAACCCATAAGGAAGAGGACCATGGTAAGTGTTACATCTCCACAATAATTTAATATGAAGCCTAGAATTAACCTTATCAAAGTGGCATATCTTCTTCTATATGATTCCTACAGAGTTTAGACGACCCTTTCATGGGCATTAGAAGTCTGGTCACTTCAGTTTATCCCCACCCCTACAAGAAGCATATTAGAGATCTGGCCCATGTCAGTGATTATACTGTCCAGGTCACCAATATTTTTTGTCCTACCTTCTGATAATTGGACATAAGAATTTATACACTGTAGCAGGAAGATGAAGGCTTGATGCAGTGAGACATTTCTTGTCTTTGATCAGATTTCTATGTGTCAGGAAAGAATGTTTAAATAATAAAGTGTCACAAAATAACATATTTATGGAGAAAACATTCATGGAGATGCAAAATTACGTGATCACATAAGGTTAGAAGCCAAGAGTTGTGCGAGTTTAAAGCACCATACAACTTTGTGTTCTACAAGGTAGTGCAAAGCATAACACATAGGAAATTGTATTTGGTGCACTTTGCTATTTCCTAATACATTTGAAAATGTCTCAATGCCCTAAAATCAGAGGAAGACCCATGTTAACAAGATATAATATTGGGTTATTGTGAGTTTCACCTTTATATTTATTAAATCTCCCTGATTGTGCATTTTACACTGGAAACACTGGTAATACGTCACCTTAACAACTATGTGAATCTAACAATAATATAGAAAATGGCAATGCAAAACCTACCCACTGCATTGTAGAGGCTTCGGACTTTCCATGAAGTGTGTTTCAGGGTATTTTGTCTCAATGTGGATTGATAAAAGGCCTCCCAAGGTGATGTCTCCAGCCAAGGAATAGCCAACACCTTCTTCACTAGGCAGTCTGCACCCTTCCAATGAAGTTTCACATACACACTCATTGCACAATAGCAGTATTAGAATGAAAAGCCAATGACACGACGAGACAAATATTAGCCGTGATTCCATTAGATTTCTCTTGGAAATTTACTTTACTTTAAATGAGTGAACTAAGAGAGTAAAATAAAACATTAGTTTAACCTACTTTGAAACTTTCTATTATACAATTATAGTGTTATCAGTGACACAGCATGGTGGCTCAGTGGTTAGCACTGACGCCTTGCAGTGCTGAAATCCTGAGTTCGATTCCCCTCTTGGACACATCTGCAATAGGTAGTATGTGTCAAATAAATGTGCTTAGATTGTAAGCTCTTTGGGGCAGGGCCTGATGTGAATGTATACATGTAATTGTAAAGCGCTATGGAAGATGTTGGCGCCATATAAAATCCACAATAATAATATGTTGAACCTTAAAGTGTAAGTATACAGAAAAATTACTTTGCACCATCTTAATCTATAAATAAATAAGGTATGTGTTGCTGCATGCCTTCAATACAATACTTGTTTTGCTCAGGCTCTGACCTGACTATTTTCCCACATACCAACTGTCAAAACTGCATACAGCATACAGCACACCAACTGTCAAACCATTGCAGCTACAGAACAAGCATCCATTTCATTACAGCTTTACAGCAGAAACAGCAGATTGTCAATAAGGATTTCCCTCCTACAATCACATTTTTCTCGAAGCTACAGGAAATTCAGTAAATCATTCACCTCATCAATCAACTGAACTGTGTTCATTTTATACTCTTACTTCCATCCTGCTCATTTCTTATCACACCCGCTATTTCCAAAAGGCTGTAGCATTGTATACATTGTGTTCCTAAAATTATCAGCTTAGGGAAAGAGATCTCATAAAATAGAATGTCCCTCAAATAAATATTTCTTCATCAATATCCTGTTACCATCCTAAATCATTCCTGTAACTGTGCCACCTGTGGTATGTACAATAGCACTATCTGGCCTTGCTACTTACCCCACCAACACAAAGACCCTCTTCCAAAGGACTCTGAATCCTGTACACTATAGTGTTCAACATTTCAGACCTGCCCACGTCTTTAATAGTGTCTTAGAATCTTTATATTTGGAAAGATCTGCTATATAAAGCTTTTTATCTACAAGACATAACCAGAGGGAAATGAAAGGAGCAATTATTTAATTAACCAAATCATTATCATTATAACGATGATGTTCACCTTTACCTACACAAGTAACACAATAATTGGACCAAAAATCTGTGCTTCACTTTTTTAACATTTTATATATAATATAAATATAATATAAAATGTGTTTTAAAGATAAGGTGATATAATAATTTATTTTAAAAATTATATTCTTGTAAACCATTCTGAGGTATGTCATCTATGACTTTTGTATTATAGGTACTGTAATACTGTAATAAATCACCTCCTACTTTATATAAGGAAATTAGTATATTAGAAGTGGAGGTTTAGTACGTGCGTAACTTTACCTGTGGCCTTGTGCTTTTATTTGGTCATGGATAGAGAAGGACCAGAACCCAGTTCCGAAGTGAATTTCACGGATCTGCCAGAACTCGGATTTTGAACTTTTCCAAACCGCAGTACTATTTTGTTATCGTAGATTTACGATCAGTATCGGAAACTTATGATCGTATCTTAAATGTACGATCGTTAAACCGATTGGAAATTAACAATTAGTTTAACGATTGTTTTAACGATCGCTAAAGGCACAGTATCGCTAAAAAGTGATCACGTACCTTTACAATACGGCCCTTAAAATCATACATTCTAGAAATTTGGACATTTTTAAAAATATTACCCCAAAACAGGAAGCTCCTGAATTTACCGGTACTGTACTGTGTTTTTTATTTAAGATTTTGTGATTTGATACCTTGATTTTGGAAGGATTTTGAATACTCGGATATTTATTTGAAAATCCGCTAATCTGCAAGCAGGATGGATTTCAGTGAGTTCGGCCATCTCTAGCCAATGTAACCACTGGAGTTGTAAAACTGGTTTGAAAACAATATACGGTCTACATTTTTTGCAAACTGGTTCTGAAATTTTTCAATATGAAGTAAAAAGTCAGTTTGAGTTCAGGGAATTCCATGCAGTTAAAAGGACCTGAACTGCAGCACTGCATCTTACTAGTAATTTTAAACTTATTGCAGTGATTTTCTCTTAATTAATTATCAACTGCAGAAGGACATATCTTCTTGGCCAAATGCCTAACAGACATTAGCTTTATCAAAAGCAATAGATCAGTATCGAAGCAAAACCTGGTTCCAAAGTGGATTTCATTGACCTGCTGGAAATCAGATTTGGAGGATCTCTTACTTTTTCGGATTTTTCTGAACCGCAGATTTGAAATTTCAAAATTTTCTGAAAATACTATGTGGCATGCCAAAACAGGAAGCGCATGAAGCAGGCATCCCACCCCTCCTGGGCGACCCAAACCTACCCGAGATTCCGCCTCCGGAACGCCTCTAGCTAAAAAGGCAACTAATAGACTAATAGTAGCTAAGAGACCCATATACCCCAATACACAGGCAAATAACACTGTAGATCCTTCATTACATTCTATAACTATGGTTCCTATTTCAGCTGCCATATTGAATTCTACAAATGGAGGTGCTTTGGACAACCAAACTATGCACAGAGCTATATAAAGTTTGTAGGTAGGCACACTCAATATGGTATTCAAACAATACTCATTTATTAAGGTGCTGAAAACAACAAATGCCAAATACACACAACATTTCGGGGGGGTCCAACCCCCTTCCTCAGGTGTAACCAGTGACCACAGAGTGCAAAGTATATATAGGAAGTGACATCATAAGCACAATTAGTTAAGTCCGCCTTCTTAATGAGGTCAAATTCAAAGTGAACTTGTGCAATATATAAAGTGCTAAGTGCTTACAATACATGGTAGTACATATAAATTACAATATAGAGTTTCATAATAAAGTGCATCATAATAAAAAACTATTCATTCTGAACAAAAAAAAAAAAAAAAAAAAAAAAAAAGTAAAAAAACGTTGTGTCATTATAAATTCCTAGTAAAAAAGTTTAAAAGTGTTTAAAAATAATTGCTATTCAGTTGTAATAAATAATTATAAATACATATATATTTGAGTGTGTGTACATTCAATATCAAATATCACTCTATTATACAATTATATAACGAACAGAGGATGATGGTTCTTTACGTGAGTCCCATTTTCAATTCTAGTATACTTCCACTAGATGGTGGAAGAGTTCCTGAAAAGATAAATAATGTTGCTAGTGGAATGTAACTTTATAGGAACCAACTACTAAATAAGTAACAATGTTACATGGTTAAAGTGTTAACTTAATCTGATCCTTAACATTTGGCTATAAGGTAGCCCCCGTATACAACCTTTAGGGTGAAAATTCTCTGCATGTAGGAGATTGTTACGATCTGTAGGCTTTACATATAGATCAGTTGTCAATTGTCCATCAGTTATAGACACCATAACATCCAAAATGTTAAGATTAATCTGATTATAGGTGAGAGTAAATTTGAGAGTAGACCGCTATAATGGATAGGATCCTGCACACCTAAACTCAAAATAAAGTCAATAATCTCTCAGTGCTGTCAATGCTTCATATGATATAAATATGGTGTGACATGTGGTGTAAAATATATCCATAATAAAATCTAAACTAGCATAGCTGTAAATACCACGTGTCTATTAATATATACTATTATATAGATGATTGAAGTAAAATTCTAAAACAATGTAAGATATTAAGCAATGGTAAAATGGTCTGACAAGATATCAAAGTGTCATATATATGAATATCGAAAGATAAATAAATAGTCAAAGTACATATAAATATAATTACATCTAACCTCCATACCACAACAGATGTCATAAAAGATATTATATAAAGAAAGATATCTAATAAAAAGATGTCGAACAAGAGAGAAGAGGGACTGGTACAGCATATAAATCAACCTGATAGGATTATCATTTTGGTAAAAAACATGTGAGTCCTAAGTTCATATTAACTTTGGGTTGTACTGCATCTAATTTGTATATCCACATGGCTTCTCTGTGTAGCAGACTGTTGTTTCTGTTTACATGGGTGTTCTTATAAAATATATTCATAAGTCTTTTCATCAATCCAGTTGGCAGCCAGTGCTGTTTGTAACAAGGTTTTGAGTTGTGATATAATCCTCCATGTTGGATCTTGGTCTATACACATATATGCTCCTGATGATGATAAGTGTTCTCTCATACCATTGCTGTAAAAGGTGTAATCCATTATAACTATGGACCCACCTTTATCGGCGGGTTTTATGATAATCGAGGGGTCTAGTTGTAAAGATTTCAAAGCCTGTTTCTCAGCTTTAGTGAGGTTGGACTGTATTTTTTTGCCGGTATGTTGATTACAGTTCATCCTCATCAATTGAATAAATTGATCTATACCTCGAAAAGACCCTTGTGGTTTGTATTTACTTTTGCATTTGAAAGGAGAACTGGTTATCACAGGATGATGTTTAAAATGTTCCTTCAGTTTAAGTGATCTATCAAGTTTAAATAGATCAATTACAAAGTTAAACTTGTCAAAGTTTTGTGTAGGTTGGAACGATAGACCTTTGTTCAACAACATGGTTTCACTCACCCTTAGTTGACGTGTAGATAAATTAAAGATCAGATTCTCCGTGTTATGGGGAGATTGAGGCGTTTTATGCCTCCTCCCTCGTCGGATCTTACTGAAGATTCCTCCGGTACGGAGACGGACACCACAGGTATGATCCTAAAAAAATGATTACTAGATCTGCTGCAGCAAAACAACCTTTTTTAGGAGAGGCCACAGGATCCTACAATGCAATACCAGGAGAAAAAAAATTACCGGTAGGTCCGTTATTGCATCACGGTATTGCGTAAAGGTAGGCTGCCCCCGGGCAGTTGTGCGAGTTTAAAGCCCTATACAACTACATGTTAAGTTTCATACTACAAGGTACAGCAAATTTAACACATAGGAAATTGTATCGGATGCACTGTGCTATTTCCACAAACATTTGGAAATGGCGCAATGCCCTACAATAAGAGTAATATTACATCGGGTAAACATGGGTTTTACCCTTATTTTGTGGGTATTGAATCTCCCTGATTGTGCATTTTACTGATGTTTTTTAGCAGTTGTATACAATGTATACAAAACACGTGGAAACACTAGTAATATGCCACCTTAACAATTATGTGAATCTAACAATAATATAGAAAATGACAACGCAAAACCTACCTACTGCATTGAAGAGGCTTCGGACTTTCTCTAAAGTGTGTTTCAGGGTATTTTGTCTCAATGTGGATTGATAAAAGTCCTCCCAAGATGATGTCTCCAGCCAAGGAATATCCAATACCTTCTTCACTAGGCAGTCTGCACCCTTCCAATGAAGTTTCACATACACACTCATTATACCATAACATATAGGAATAAAAAAATCAATGACAACGAGAGAACAAATATTAGCTGTGATTCCATTAAATTTCTCTTGGAAATTCACTTTACTTTAAATCGAGAACTAAGAGAGCAAAACAGGCTGAATATAGTTCGTTTAACCTACTTTTAAATTCCAATTTTACAGCTCCTGTCCATACTAGTATGCATTTAGATAGAAATTGTATGTTTGAACCTAAAGGGACCAACATACTGAAAAAATGACTTGCCTCATCTGAATCTATAATTGAATGCAGGAAGTGAGTGCACTACTGGATGGCTGTGTTGAGACTGCAGCCTCAATCCAGCACACATTTTGTTTAGGAGCAAGCATCTCCTCCCCTCGTTTTAACCACTACTCCACACTTAAATCGACCCTGACTTTTTTTCCCCACAAACCAACTGTCAAAACTCTGTCACCATTCCAGCTACAGTAAAACTGCTCACAGAAGAATAGTTTAGAGCAAGGAACTTGATTGACAGCTGAAATATAAATAAAAATAAATGTATATAGAAGTTTTAGATTGGATATCTAAAGAAATAGGGGTCAGATCAACAAAAAAAAATATATAGTGGTGGTTGGGAAGAATTATAGTTTCCAGTTATGGTCAATTTAAAATAACCTATTTTTCGGTATAGATGCCCTTTATTAAGGCTGGGTACACATGGGGCACTATTTGTCCTGACAAATCACTGTCTGTCGAGGAAAAAGTAGCCATGGCTGGCTGTTCGCCACAACTGGTTTTGCCCCCCGCCTATAACATACAATATTTCCAGTAACATTCCTGTAACAGATTATCGAACAATTTTTATTTTCAATGACCCAGGTGACACTAAAAAAAAACCAGCCTGCCGTAGGATAGACGTTGGTCCTTCATTAAAACATCCCCCCTCAAAAAAAGTCCAGTTAACTGACTGCAAACAGTGCTTTTTCAGACACACACTAACTCAGCTTTAACTAGCAAAATATCCCTCTGTTCTGGTTTGGGTATTTAGTACCTAGTCGATAAAAACAACAGTTTCACAATTTTAAATAAAAAGTCTCTAACAGACTTTTAAAATAGTTGTAGCTTCTTTATTCCTCAAACACAAAGACTGAGCATTGTACTTTGTATTTTACTAAGTGATTTTACCTCTGACTTTTCCCTCTAATTTATTTATTTTTTTAATTAAATCAACTTACTTAGCTTGAAAGCTACATTAGGGCAAGTCCACACTGCAACGCACACGCAATTTTTCCGTTAGAGATACGAAATCGCATGCAATTTCAATTTAAAATGGTGATCGCATGCGATGCAAAAAAAATGCATGCGCAAACACAAAATAAATCACGGCAGTGTGGCCTAGCCCTTAATCTGAAAGAGAAGAGAAATAGACACTCAAATTTCCCCATATGTAGTTAAAGATCAATAAGGATAGTAGCAATTCATTATCATTATAACGATTAATATATTTACCTTTGCAAACGCAATAATTGGATGATAAGCAAAAATCTGTGTTTCATTATTTTTATATTTTTAGCAATATACTGTATATATATTAGAGATGGACGAAAGTGTCAAGTTTCCTTCCGTTTTTGAATTTACGGATCTCAGGAAAATCCGAAAATCCGGAAACGGGACATACATTCGGGACTTCGGAGCCCATTTTCGCTAATTATCAAACATTCAAGGCTATTTTTCGAAAATAGCCTCGAATGTTCCATCAATTCTCGAAAAAAATAATCGGAAACTAATTTTGAGGTTTTGTCAAAGCGTATTTTCGCCTGGAATTACGAAAGTTCGAGGCTATTTTCCATAATCCTTTGCAATGTTCGGTAATTTATAAAGTAGTCTCCAAAGATCCAAACCCGAAGAATCCATCCGGTTTCAGATGAACACTCGGAAACATGGGTTCCGATGATGGATCCGGGTCCAAGACGGACCAAATCCCATCAAAGCTTATATATTTATCACATCAGGTAGTCACTAGGGATGGACCGGATCACAGATCTGAATCTGGTTTCGTGGCAGATCTCCGGGATCTGCAAATCCGGATTTTGCTTTGCCGATTTTCTGAAAAATGTTTGATTTTTTCAAAATTCCTGAATTTTCAAGGATTTTTATGTCCTAAATTCACCAATGGCAGCTAATTTTTTTTATCAGTGCCAACTCCCTGGGTATGAAATGCAGCTAGACAGGTACCATTTTGTCAGTGTATTAAAGTGAGTTTAGTGGTAAACTGACAGTGTAGGAAACTTGTGACATTTTAGGTGGTGTTCCAAAAAACATGGCATTTACATGGTGCACCACCAGCAACTCAACAATGAATAAAGGTACATAAAGAATCTTTATCTTTCGCTAGGATTCTCTGTGCATAGAGACAGTGAATCCTGGGGTCAGGGGGCTTTGCACTTTGAAGCCAACATGGGCTATGAGTTGTACTGGCAACAACATGGAAGCCTTCTGTGTTACAAAATCTATTACATGTACTAAAGGCAACTTACTAGAGAAGAATCTTACAATGTATCTTATAATGATGCAAAAAACAAAAGAATGTCTTATCTGACCAAGTTACCCTGATGCTTTAAACTCCTTTCCGAGATTACTGCATCACTGGATCTTGATCAGGGAAGGCCTCCATAGAAAAGGTATTAAGATTGTTGCACAAATCGTAACCTAGCCTACGCCACACTTTTCCCAAAAAGGTTTAAAATAACGCAGCCAGCGCTAAATTGATCAAAGACAATCACTAACCTGATAATACATCTGGTAGAGCGGGCTTTGCATCAGGTTTTGTTTTAAGACATATTGCAGCTCATAAACATATTTTTATTATTGATTAAAATCTAGACACACATCTAACACAATCACAATGCTTCACTTCATTGAACACTTGAACACTTTGTAAACAATTTTACACACACACACACACTGTAACACATTCACACTTATGACCTTATTAGTCAGTGGAATTGACAAAAAAACAGTAATTTCAAATTAACTGAAGAACTATCTTGAGTAGAAATGGAGGCAAAACTAAGATTAGTCAATTAAAATAAATTATATTTCTGCAGTTCAAAAAGTAAAGGAAGCCAATGGCAATCTCAACAATTACACTCTGTAGAAGGAATATTGATGTCAGTGATGCAAGTTTATTTGCGGATTGTCCTTGTATCGATTTATGAGAAATATATCATGTCAGACAAATGGGTGAGTAAAACGTTAGATTTTGATATAGCAGTGAATGTAGCATTCTTTGATTTTGCTAAAGCTTTGGATACTGTGCCACATTGGCAACTAATGTATAAACTGAGGACTCTTGGCCTAGAAAAAAACATTTGTACATGAATGGAGAATTGGCTGTTGGATCACGTACAGAATGTGGTGGTCAATGGAGCTACATCTATGTGGGCTAAAGTGGAGTGCCTCAGGGTTCTGTACTGGGGCTTCTTCTTTTTAATCTGTTTATAAATGACTTAGAACAGAGCAATCTGAATCTGGTTTCGTGGCGGATCTCCGGGATCTGCAAATCCGGATTTTGCTTTGCGGATTTTCTGAAAAATGTTTGATTTTTTCAAAATTCCTGAATTTTCAAGGATTTTTATGTCCTAAATTCACCAATGGCAGCTAATTTTTTTTATCAGTGCCAACTCCCTGGGTATGAAATGCAGCTAGACAGGTACCATTTTGTCAGTGTATTAAAGTGAGTTTAGTGGTAAACTGACAGTGTAGGAGTTGTTTTTTTCCAGGTATCCTGTTGTAGTTCTATAACACCAAGTACATTTTATAATTGTGCATGCTCTGTAATATATGGGACAATATATAACACTATAACTAAAGATATTTACGTATTTTGCAGAGACATTTGTACTTGTGTAATGGGTCAGTCTTTATTAATATCATTGTATTTGTGTGACTTTAGCTACATTTATCATGGAAGCACTGTTGCCTATACTGCTGTTTAATAACATGGAGAAAGTTATTTAAAGGAAAACTAAACTTACATTTTTAAAACCTAATGTGAAAGTTTTTCTGCCCAGAACACCTATACAATGCAAGATTCTTCTCTAGTGCATTGCATTATTACATGTGAGTAATAGATACTGTAAGTAAGGTTTCCATGTTGTTGCCAGTACAACCCACAGCTCATGAAGTCATCAAAGAACCACGCCCCCTGACCCCAGTATTCACTGTCTCTATGCACAGAGTGTTTCCTATACAGATGTCTCCAAACCAATATGGAATCCCTGATAAGACTTTGAAAGCTGCATGTTACCCTGCAGTTTATTTACCAGTCAGTGTGAGTTGCTGGAAAATACACTGTTGGGTAACAAGCAGCTTTCAAAGTCTTATCAGGGATTCCATATTCCATTTTTTTTATTATTCTTTTGCTAGCAAAAGATAAAGCTTCCAAATGTAGCAGGATCCTTTGCTTATTCAGTGTTGGCGCAGGGTAAGGCACCAGGTTTAAAAATACACGGTTCAGAAGGTCACACAGGTTAAGAAATCCCAAGCCATAATGCATAGGGATACATGGCTGAGAGGGAGGGGGAGCAGTATTGCTAGGCTGATTTTGTAAATAAGCAAGGGCAGTGATAGGCTAGAGGTTAAGGACAGGGATAGGCTAGGGATAGCAAACAATGTTGCAATTAAAATAGGAGAAGGGAATATAAGGGAGGAAAAGGGGAGGGTCAGGCGCAGTGAAGCAGAGGAGACAGAAGAAGTTACAAGAAGAAAAAGAAAACCAGCAAGAAGAAAGAAAAGTGGCTAAAGGGGTGCCCAGCAGAGCTGTAACACACGCACTCACCGGGCTGAAACACACCTTCTGGGCTTCCCCTGAGAGCCATGGAGAACATCGACCGGCTGCTGCAGGAGCTGAGAGCGAAGGCCGCGATGAGAGGAGATGACTGGCTACGAAGAGAGCTGCAGAGGATCGACTCACCGCCGAAAACCATCGCGGGCCGGAACAGGAGGAGAGCACGTCCACCGACACGGCCCCGGCGACAGGAAGGAGGAGGAGCACCAGCGGAAGGCCCATCCAATCCCGGCATCCAGGAACAGCACGAGATCCCACGAGAAGAGGACAGAGAGACGTGACGTCAGCAACAGGCGCCAGGGAGAAGGGGCGTCGGGAGCAGGCACCGACGAGCAGTTCCGCCAACGGAAGGCTGTCAGGCCAGGGATTCAGTGGGACCACAGGGACATGGGCCTCTGGCTGAAGCTCATGTGCCCCAGCCGTCCATGCATACCCCCCTTTCAGGGAGCTGCTGGGGGAGGGTGGCAGCCTCCTCCCTTATCAGTACAAACAAAAAAGGGTTTCTGCTGGTCCTTCAATGAGGGACACTGCAAATTCGGTCAGGCTTGTAAATTCAAACACGAATGTCCGCAATGCGGAGGGTCCCACAGTTTCACTAGATGCTACAAAAAAGGTAGACAAACAGGCAGACACACAGAGGTCGCTGGAAAAGGGGAAGACACCAGTGAACGTGCGCGCGATGGCCCCTTTCCTAAACATTTATAAGGACAGGCAAGCAGCCATGCTGCTTGAACGGGGATTTAGCCGGGGTTTTTTCATCCCGTACAAAGCCTTGCAAAACCCAATAATATCAAGGAACCTGAGATCAGCACTACAATACCCAGCCATAGTAGACAATAAATTAAACAAAGAAGTTCAAGCAGGGAGAATGGCAGGCCCCCTTTAACTCGACACCGTTCCATAACCTAAGGGTATCCCCGCTGGGCTTGGTCACCAAGAAAGAGGTACGAAAATACCGCCTCATACATCATTTGTCTTACCCCAGAGGGGGTTTGGTAAATGATGACATCGAAAAATAATTATGTAAAGTAACTTTACAAGGCAGTCGCACTGCTGTGACAAGCGGGACAGGGAGCACTGATGGCAAAGGCAGACATTGAGTCTGCCTTTCGCCTTCTGCCAGTTCACCCCGAATGTTTCCACCTGTTTGGCTGCAAATGGAGAGGAAGGTATTACGTCGACAAATGCCTGCCTATGGGCTGTTATATTTCATGCTCCCAAGTTTTAGCACATTTTTAGAATGGGTAGTACGTCTAGAGGCAGGAATCGAGTCAGTAATACACTATCTCGAGGACTTCCTATTTATTGGGCTACCTGGGACCTTGTAATTGGCTCTTACAAACCATGAAGCAGATATCAGATAGATTTGGTATACCACTAGCAACAGAAAAAACAGAGGGCCCAACTACTTAACTAAGCTTCCTAGGGATTGAATTGGACTCCGTCAAAATGGAATTCAGATTGCCCACACAAAAAGTAAAAAAACACTTGTCCTATAGGCACAACACTGCAGGAGCCTGCCTTTGCGCCATGTACAGTCTCTGCTGGGAAGGTTAAACTTTGCTTGTAGAGTCATGCCAATGGGCAGAATATTTTCCCGGAGACTATCACTGGAGACAAAAGGTATCTCACGCCCACACCATTTTGTTCGGATTAGACAGGCAGTTAGGGAGCACTTAGCAGTGTGGGCTTCCTTTCTAAAAAATTACAATGGCAGGACATTATGGCAACAGTAAGAAGTATCCAAAGCAGACCTGCAACTGTTCACCGATGCGTCAGGTAGCCACGGGTATGGGGCATTCTTCAGGGGACAATGGAGCGCGGAAGTATGGCCGGACTCCTGGAAAGAATTAGGAGTAACAAAGAACTTGTCATTTCTGGAGCTGTTCCCCATACTCGTGGCGATAGAATTGTGGCAAAAACAGCTAAAAAATAGAAGGGTAATGTTTAATTGCGATAACCTTAGTGTGGTGCAGGCCCTCAACACACTATCATCTATTAAGACACTTAGTCCTACGCTGCCTACAAAATAACAGTAATCAAGGCAAAACACATTCCAGGGGCACAAAATAACATAGCAGATGCATTGTCTCGTTGTCAGTGGGACAGGTTCCAGAAGATGGCCCCAGGAGCAGAACCACTCAACCGTCCATGCCCCCCATTAATATGGGATTTAGCGGCTTGGGACTTGAGGAATTAATTAAAAGATCCATGGCCCGCACTACCTGGAAAAGATATGCAAAAACATGGTCAGAATGGGGGTTCATAAAAGAGAAGTGGTGTCAATCACAGAGGGAGAACGACAGACAAACCTTACTCTCGTGGATAGTGGACATGTATAAGCAGGGAGTGTCAGGAGCTGTAGCGACAAACAAAATGGCAGGTCTGTCTTTCCTGTTCAAAATGCAGGGTACAACTGACTGGACAAAGGACACGTTAGTCAAGCAAGCCTTGAAAGGGTATAGGAAGGGGACACTGAAGGAAGACAAGAGCAGGCCCATCACATTCGCAATTCTGAAATCACTGCTGAATAAGCTCAAAGAAATCTGCTTTTCAGAATTTGAGGAGCGATTGTTTAGGGCAGCTTTCACAATGGCATTCTTCGGAGCTTTCCACATCAGCGAACTTTTGCCTAGATCAAAAAAGGATATGGGGGGCGGTTCATAAAAGAGAAGTGGTGTCAATCACAGAGGGAGAACGACAGACAAACCTTACTCTCGTGGATAGTGGACATGTATAAGCAGGGAGTGTCAGGAGCTGTAGCGACAAACAAAATGGCAGGTCTGTCTTTCCTGTTCAAAATGCAGGGTACAACTGACTGGACAAAGGACACGTTAGTCAAGCAAGCCTTGAAAGGGTATAGGAAGGGGACACTGAAGGAAGACAAGAGCAGGCCCATCACATTCGCAATTCTGAAATCACTGCTGAATAAGCTCAAAGAAATCTGCTTTTCAGAATTTGAGGAGCGATTGTTTAGGGCAGCTTTCACAATGGCATTCTTCGGAGCTTTCCACATCAGCGAACTTTTGCCTAGATCAAAAAAGGATATGGGGGGCTTACAGATTTCAGACATTTCACTAACAGGACAGCAAGTAGGGATCTGGCTAGCAAGGTCAAAAACGGATCAGAGTGGTAAAGGAAAATGTGTTAGAACATCAGCCACAGGGGGCGAAGCCTGCCCCATAATCTCCCTACAAAATTTCATAAAATATAGGCCATCAGGACAGGGCCCCCTCTTTACGCACATAG
This sequence comes from Hymenochirus boettgeri, assembly GCA_019447015.1. Taxonomy (NCBI): domain Eukaryota; kingdom Metazoa; phylum Chordata; class Amphibia; order Anura; family Pipidae; genus Hymenochirus; species Hymenochirus boettgeri. The sequence goes on along the minus strand of CM033476.1, from coordinate 303,314,945 downwards.
ATAAAACATCATTGTCAAGATACCAGTACATTGCGGTATTAAAAAAGGGCATAGCACTCCTGGGCCTGCCGCCCAGTGAATTTGGATCACATTCATTCAGGATAGGCGCAGCAACAGAAGCGGCACAAAGGGGCCTGGGAGACGAATTAGTCAAACAAATAGGCAGATGGCGATCAGACAGGTTCCGTACTTACATACGCCCGCACAAATCCTTGATGTAGCAGATAAGTATACCTTATTTATACCAGGCAATATGCTTCTCTCCCTATATATCCACCGGCAGTCCTATGGATTATGGGACATTTCTTTATTCATCATGCAGCCAAGCGGGCAGTAGTCAGGAGGGAGGGCAGACAGTTAGGGTTCCAAAAAAGTATGCTTGCAATTCACTGGCTAGGGCCAGTTTCTGGAAAGGGTTAGACTCCACGGCCCTCCTAATATCCTTTTAATCCATCTAAGGGGAAATGACCTGGGTTCAGTGCCCAGCAGAGTTTTAATGATGGATATTAAATGTGACCTGTTGCGATTGTGGGCGGCGTTCCCGACAATGCGGGTGATATGGTCCGAAATTATGACCTGCCTGCACTGGAGGGACTGCAGGTCATATAAAGCAGTCGAGAGAACGAGAATTAAAATAAACCGGGCGGTTAACAAATTCATAATCAGGAATGGGGGGAAGGGAATTAGCCATAGGGACTTCGAGATAGAGAAGACAGGATGGTTTGCAAAAGATGGTGTTCATCTTAATGAAATAGGTACGGATATGTTCAATTTTGACCTACGGGATGGAATAAAAGCATCCTGGGCAGTTTGGGGGAACAGGCAGTCCTACGGTGTCAGGTCTCCCTGTTATGGCAGTTGGTCACTGGAAGCTGGCTGGTGTTGCAAGTGGTGGAGCTAGCCAAAGGGGTGGCAGCTCCAGAATATCCTGGTTTGGACTATAGGGTATGGTGTCGGCATATCCGGAAAGGTGCTCATCGAGTCGGTGCATCCACGACTGATGAGCAAATTCAACGGTAGCTTCCAGTGAGCCACTTTACAGTGGTTAAATGTTTAAATGGTTAAATGTTTAAATGGTTAAATGTTTGGTAATAAACAATGTTATCTTATTTGATTATGTAACAAGTGAAGATGGTTTTTCTGTAACAAAGAATTGTTAGAAAATAAAGCTGTGACCCCTTTTGATCCAAAGTCAGTTGTCAAGTGTTTTATTTTAGGAAAGATTAATGGAGGTTTTAAGGGGTCAGCTATGGTGAAAAAGGGAGGGTATGATGGGTGGTTGGGATAGATACGCACATCCATCGTATCTCAGCCATGATAGGCCATCAGGACAGGGCCCCCTCTTTACGCACATAGATAAAACATCATTGTCAAGATACCAGTACATTGCGGTATTAAAAAAGGGCATAGCACTCCTGGGCCTGCCGCCCAGTGAATTTGGATCACATTCATTCAGGATAGGCGCAGCAACAGAAGCGGCACAAAGGGGCCTGGGAGACGAATTAGTCAAACAAATAGGCAGATGGCGATCAGACAGGTTCCGTACTTACATACGCCCGCACAAATCCTTGATGTAGCAGATAAGTATACCTTATTTATACCAGGCAATATGCTTCTCTCCCTATATATCCACCGGCAGTCCTATGGATTATGGGACATTCCTTTATTCATCATGCAGCCAAGCGGGCAGTAGTCAGGAGGGAGGGCAGACAGTTAGGGTTCCAAAAAAGTATGCTTGCAATTCACTGGCTAGGGCACAGGGGTATGCTCTGGCGTAATCTCTTACCCCAGTTTCTGGAAAGGGTTAGACTCCACGGCTCTCCTAATATCCTTTTAATCCATCTAAGGGGAAATGACCTGGGTTCAGTGCCCAGCAGAGTTTTAATGATGGATATTAAATGTGACCTGTTGCGATTGTTGGCGGCGTTCCCGACAATGCGGGTGATATGGTCCGAAATTATGACCTGCCTGCACTGGAGGGACTGCAGGTCATATAAAGCAGTCGAGAGAACGAGAATTAAAATAAACCTGGCGGTTAACAAATTCATCATCAGGAATGGGGGGAAGGTAATTAGCCATAGGGACTTCGAGATAGAGAAGACAGGATGGTTTGCAAAACATGGGGTTCAACTTAATGAAATAGGTACGGATATGTTCAATTTTGACCTAGGGGATGGAATAAAAGCATCCTGGGCAGTTTGGGGGAACAGGCAGTCCTACGGTGTCAGGTCTCCCTGTTATGGCAGTTGGTCACTGGAAGCTGGCTGGTGTTGCAAGTGGTGGAGCTAGCCCAAGGGGTGGCAGCTCCAGAATATCCTGGTTTGGACTATAGGGTATGGTGTCGGCATATCCGGAAAGGTGCTCATCGAGTCGGTGCATCCACGACTGATGAGCAAATTCAACGGTAGCCACTTTACAGTGGTTAAATGTTTAAATGGTTAAATGTTTGGTAATAAACAATGTTATCTTATTTGATTATGTTACAAGTGAAGATGGTTTTTCTGTAACAAAGAATTGTTAGAAAATAAAGCTGTGACCCCTTTTGATCCAAAGTCAGTTGTCACGTGTTTTATTTTAGGAAAGATTAATGGAGGTTTTAAGGGGTCAGCTATGGTGAAAAAGGGAGGGTAAGATGGGTGGTTGGGATAGATACGCACATCCATCGTATCTCAGCCATGGCTATTGGGACAATGTTGTCTGGAGACAAATTACTTAATTTATAGTATATCCTGTTATAGTTGCACAACACCAAACATAGTTATTATACTTGGGCAGTCTCTGTAATATATGGAACATTATAAAATATCATTACTGGGTAGAAGGTAGAGCCATTTAGACTTATGTGAGAGGGATATAAGACTTTGTAAAAAATCTTTATAAATATCACTACTGGACATTATTATTTGACTTTAATTTGTATTACTGAACTGGAGTGAGCCTTTTATTACAGGAAGATTTATGCAAAGCTGCAATAGCTCTGTGTAAATTCAATATGTGTTTTACCCATAGCACTACTTTAACACCAGCAATTACTGTCAAATAGTTGCACCGTTATATGCACAAAGCACATGTTAAATTAGCTGCAATGCCTGCAAGCGGCTTTTGCAAGACTCGTGCAGCCGTCGTAATGAAGGATTTAATATTGGTTAGTGTGAATTTAACTACTTTCTATACTGCTGCGACTTTGGATAAATGTGCCTTCAAATGTTCTACTTATGAGTACTGAAGTGTGCTAGTGTTTGTGTGTGGGGGGGATACATGAATATTTGAACAGTGTTTTATTCTGTGCTATATTTATTATAGAAGCACTTGGTTATCTGTACTGCTAATTAGAACCCTGGAGCTAGTTAATTAAAATTGTAATTGTATTACTGAACTGATGTCATGTTATAGTTTCACATCACTAAACATTATTATTTGCCCATCTGTAACGTGTGGGACCCCCATTACCAAATATATTTAGATTTTTACTTGTATGAATGTTGAAGTGTCTGATGGAGTGGGTTATGCAGATACTGTATGTGGACAGTGTTAATTAATAGAATTGTGAACATACTTTAATTTATTATGAAAATGCTTGGTTAGATGTACTGCAGATTTTTAAATCCAAAATGCATCACCTTACAGTTAACAACATTGAATTTCATCTGCCACTTAGCAGCCCAATGAGACAATCTATCCAGATCCAGCTGCAACGATTGCACATCCTCTGTAACTTTTAAAGATTTTTAAGACACAAATGGAAGGAAAATGAAATTGTTTAATTGGATATATCATTTTTATTATTACACAGAATACAATGAATTTATCTTGCAAATAATATTCATATGAAGGGCACTGAGATATTTAATCAGTGACTCACCAAAAGCTGTTTATTGTATATTGTTATCTTACAGGTATTAGAAAAAATACAATTGAAGGCAAGATGAACTTTCAATCTTGTAAACTTTTGATTTTTATATGGTCATCGAACTCATAGTTACTTGAGGTAAGAAATAAACCTTGGCAGGTTCCTGCTTCATTAATAGGCATAACTCCTTGAGAGTTGTCTATTCTTCACCATCCATTGATTCTGTGGTTTCTACCTTTGATATACTGCTTGCTGTTCATTTCTGGGTGTAATAAAACTATGTAACATTTTGGGAAGAAAATACAAACAAGAAGCCCAGCACTTGAAGACAATATGGCAAAGATTTCTACTGCCACCATCTGTTTACCTTTGGTACTGAGGTAAGCTGGGATAAATGTCACCCAAACACTAGCAAATACCAACATACTGAATGTAATGAATTTTGTCTCATTAAATGTGTCTGGCAGTTTCCTAGCTAAAAAGGCAACTAATAGACTAATAGTAGCTAATAGACCCATATACCCCAATACACAAGCAAATAACACTGTAGATCCCTCATTACATACAACAACAATGGTTCCTATTTCTGCTGCCATATTGAATTCTACAAATGGAGGTGCTTTGGCCAACCAAACTATGCACAGAACTATCTGAATTATTGTACAGACAGGGACAATATAAACAGGGATCCTGAGTCCCACCAGTTTCTTTAATTTACTGTTTGGATTTGTAGCACTGAATATCATTATTACAGTAATAGTCTTTGCTAGTATAATTGAAAGGCAAACTGAAAAAATAATAGCAAATATGACCTGCCGTATCATGCAAGATATCAGGTTGGGTCTACCAATGAATAATAAGGAACACAAGAAACCAAACATTAGGAAGATGAGGAGTAGGTAGCTGAGTTCTCTGTTATTGGCCTTTACAATTGGAGTCTGGTGCTTTATTATGAACAGGCAGAACACAGAAAGTGTAACCAGGCAAAACAAGATTGAAACACAAGCCAGAGAGGATCCCAACATCTCCTGGTAAGAAAGGAACTGAATGAGTTTTGGCAGACACTTCTCTTTTCTACTGTCAGGCCATTGGTCTTCTGGACATTTGAGGCAATTTGTGTCATCTGAAACAACAGAATCTGTTATATAGCTACAGGATCATCAATATTCAATTTGTTTGAAATAGCTTGTATGGTAATTGAATATTCTATACTATTAAGGTTATTATTTATTCATCCTCATGGAGAGTTGCATTATCATAATCACAGTAATCCTGTTAAAGGTCCTATACCTACAGTAGATTCTACTCTGAATTAAAATTTGACTAATGGGCTCATTGGGGCATTGTTATAAAGTTCAGGGGGTCAGTGCACCAAGAACCATTATTAGCTCCCCATTGCAATCCTGATGGGAGGAGAAATTCCACACGCAAATCCATGAATCTGCAAGCAGAATTGATTTCAGTGAGTTTGGCTATCTCTAATATACAGCATTCTCTGTGTTGTTTTTTTTATATAATTCTACACACTAACAAATTGCTGGTAGGAGAGATAAAAGTAGTAGATAAAAGTAGTATTTATAGTCAGCGGGCTAGCAAATATGAAATAGCTGTGATTGGCTGCTGTAGCATTGCTAAACATCGTAAAATGACACTATTAAAAAGAATAGTAAATCTGACCTTTTGTCACTAAACACAAGGTCATATCTCTACTGTAGTATTATCAGTTAGAATTAAGGGTTCTAGACTAGGGATGTAAGTCCGAACTGCCGGTTTCCAAGGTCTGATCGAGTTTTCAGAAGATTCAAAACTTTCACAATTTTTGAGTTTTTTTATTTTTTTTTACTGAATTTTCGAGATTGAAATGTTTGCGTTTTCATTGAATTTTAGATAAATATCAAAAACATGATGTGGACATCCAGGTTGCGGATGAAATTTCTGTTACAGATTGATTTTTTAAAGGTTGTAGGCATTTATATATGTTCTCCAGACCCTGATCCCTATGCTATTTGTACAAAGCTCATTTTGCTATTATATAAAAAAAATATAAACATTTTCATTTTTGAAACTTTCAGAAACTGACTTCCTATTGGCTTCTATTGGGTTTGTTTTCAAATTTGTAAAGCTGGTGGTTTAAGTTTATCTCTAGTCTAGTCCAAACCATGAAAACAGTCCCAGACCATTATTCTTCCACTACCAAACAATATTTATATGACACTATACATATTCCACATGCAGACCTATGGGGCATATTTTTAAACTATTGCTATTTTCACCATTTCGCTATCGCAGGACAAAGAGCTCTATTTTTACCTTATTTATAAAAACGCTATTTTTCGCTTTCACGGAAAACTAACGCTGCATCGATGTGTGATAGTAATATCTCCTTATTCATTCCGTTAAGTCTGGTACCAGACCAGAGAAGGTAGAATTTCAGAGCTATTTTTGTCATTTTTTTAAAATTTAAAGCTATTTAGAAATAAGTGAAATTTCACCTTTTTGCCCCTTTTCTCCCTTTTGTTGCATTTTTTTTGCAGTTTTACCAGAATTTTGTGTAAACCGGTTCTGGTTTAAGGGGTATGTCTTTTTGTGTTTACAAACATAAAACACTTTTATTGAGAATAAATCTAAATTAGTTTTTTTAACTTTAGTTTACCCTTTAAGTATGGCTGCCACAGTAATGGATAAGTAGATAGTAGGTGTGTGTACTGGGTTGGTTGAGGGGTATGTCTTTTTTGTTGTTTATAACCATTAAAACTATCTTTATTGAGGATAAATCTAAATCTAGTTTTTTGACTTTAGTTACCCTTTAATATGGGCTTCCATGGGAATGGAAAGGTAGGTCAGTAAGTGGGTGTACCTGGGTCTGTGTGGGGGGTTGGGGGGTATCACCATTCATATTTATGACCATGAAAAAAAACTTTTGAAATATTCACATTTGAGGATGTTACCATTATAGTCTATGGGAAAAAATGTCGGAAATTCGCAGATAACGCCATTACGCTTCCGCGGATTCCTTAGCAGAAGATAGCACACTTCTCTTAGCAGCTTGGTGTGACTTTATTGAACACTTTCAGGGAGATTCAATATTTTTTATTATGCAAAAGATAGAGGGTAAAACCCAACAGTCCCTGAGTTTTATTGGGTTTTACACTAACTTTGGGGGGCAGCACGAAACCAAAAAATTGTCAACGTTGCTCAGCGCACCCAATGACATACACATTAAAACCTAGGGTATGTCCTAGGGTAATCAGGGTATGTCAGCAATCTTGTAACTTTCTTTTATCTGTGTACTGAAGAATGTGAAAGTAAATGCGCTTGTCTTACCTCCCATCTTCAGTAAAAAACATGCAGGAGAGGAGGAAGAACCCGCATCAATCCAGTGCTGCTGACAGCCTCCGATGCCACGGACGCATCCCCAATCCATTGTGCGCGCATGTACACACAGTGCAAAGGAGCATGGGCGCGCTGGATAATGTCAGAGAAATCGGCGCTGCAGGTTACACATCGAGTATTTACTCGATTCTTCAGGTAAACAAAATAAAAGAAAGTTACAAAATTGCTGGACATACCCTTTAATGTGTGAAGCAACTGGGTCTCATCGCAGTGCCCGCCAAGCTGCTTACCTGACTGCCATCAAGCGATGTACTTAATCTCGCAAAGTGTTTTTAACATTGTGGGATCTCAGTCTGGTAAGTAACTTTCCTCTTATAAGGCATGTCAGTACAATGAAATGAGAACAATTTCAGTGATCGACTTAACGCTCTTTTAAAGGGGAAGTATACCCATAAAATAACTTTCTTTTTAAGTACCCAGTGTGAGGACCTAAAATGCTAGGTCCTCACTTGTGGGGGTTACATTAGATTGATCAGATGATCAAAGTCAAATAAAGCAAATGTTAAACAAACAATAGGAAGAAATCTGAAATACTTAAAACTATGAAATTTAGTTGTTTATTATTTGAAATAATCAACCGTTTAGTCTTCAATTCCCTTATACAGAAAACACAAGAATATAATTACTGTAGCAATATTGTACAAAAGAAAAAGGGCTGTAGTACAGTAATGTCCAACCTGGATCCCTTCCAGATGTTTACATAACACAACCCCCAACATTCTGCAAAAGCAGATGAAGAGGTTTGTCTATGCTATTAATCTGTTTTCAAACTGCAGTAACCCAATAAGAAGCAAATATATGATTGATTTCTGCAATTAATTACACAAGCAAGCTTTTGCACCTTATTGCATCAGCCCCATATATGGGTTGTATTAAATCTAGATGTAACAATGGCCACTAATAGCCAAGAAAGAGTTAGACCCATGCTGTGTAATATTGTAATGTAATTAGCCTGAGTTTAACTGTTATTTTGCATTGCTTTCCTGTTGCAGAAACTCCCAGTTTTTTAAACTAACCAATGAACCGTCATAAACATCGTCCGCTGGAGACAGTTCCATAGTAAATACCCTTTCCAAATTTGAAGCCTAAACCTTTTTTCTTCAAGTCTTAAGGGATGTCCGCATGTCCTCTGACATTTTCTATTGGTATTACCTCTCCCTGTATTTGTTAATATCTTACATAATGGGGCAAGAATTTCTGCCTCTGTTTTCATAAAAATGTTTCAAAGTCTAATAGACACTGTCATCCTTAAATCAGTGGGAGTTTGTTTCTATTTTTGGAGAGGACAAATTTTAGCATTGACTTAACATTTTTTTAAAAATCTTTCCACCAATCCATCAGCCGTAAATGAGATTGAGTCAAGAATAACCAATATGTTTTGATGCCCACAAGCTGATTTTACTAAGGGACCAACCAAGTCCATGGCAATTCATTCAAATGGTATTCCAATGATAGGCAGAGACACTAAAGGGTTTCGGAATTGCTGCAGTGGAGCAGTTAATTGGCATAATTTCCCCCTTTGTTGTTAACAATGGCCAAGAGAACCAATCTACTAAACATGCTTCAGTTTTTTTCAGCTCCTAGGTGTCCCCCTATTGCTTAATTTTGTGCCATGAGGTACCAGCCAGTTCCCTACATATCTGATACAATATATTGTCATTAAACACAAACAGGGTTATTCAATAAAAGTTCTTATCGATTAAAATGGTGCTAATTTTGCCCCAACCAATCAGATGTTAGCTTTCAAATGTTAAAATTAGCAAAATTAGCACCAAATTTAACCGATAAGAACTTTTATTAAATCTCCCTGAAAATGAGGAAACCATTTGGTGGCCCCAGACTCGTGTGGTTCTCTGTTGCAAACTGCATAGTATAGTAAGTATAGTATTTGAGGTTGAATAAAGACATATGTCTATCCAGTCCAACCCCATCTAGCAATATCCTCATTTCCTGCCTAACTGTTGATCCAGAGGAAGGCAAAAAAACCCCAAAAATTTATGAAGTGGGAAAAAATTCCTTCCTGACTCCAAGTGGCAATTGGAAATTTCCCTGGATCAAATCTACTTATAGAATCAATACAGTGAACTTTGCACATCCCGTGTTTGCAGAAACATCATCCAGCTTTTTTTAAACTGACCAATGAACCTGCCATAACAACGTCCATGGAAGACAGTTCCATAGCTTTACCGTTTCACAGTGAAAAAACCCTTTCCAAACTTGAAGCCTAAACCTTTTTTCTTCACGTCTTAAGGGATATCCTCGTGTCCTCTGACATGTTCTATTGGTGAATAGAGATGGCCGGTTCGCGGAACCGAACCCGGATCCGCCGCGGATTATTCCGGACTTTCCGGATTCCGAACTTCGAACTGCGGGATTTTTTTTTTTTACGAATAATTTCGAAAAATACGAGTATCTCCGTAATTACGAGGATCTACGGTACTACGGGATCCGAAAAACCGAAGATTCACGTAATTCGAGTATTCTCGTAATACGAGAATACTCGGAAAAACGAGTAATTCTGTATGTAAATTTTCAAGACGGAGCAGCCACATGATCCAAATTAGCAATGGCAGCTATCATAGTTACAGAAAGCTGTTTTTACGGAAATCTTCGTTTTTTACGGGAATCCCGTATTTTCAAATAATACCGTTTTTTTAAAGTCACGCTAGCGACTGTACTTTTTAGGTATGTTGGCATTTATACGTGCTTCTAAGGCCATTACCCAGGTCCCTGAGTGGTTAAGTGTACGTTACCAAGGCTATTTAGACCCCTTTTAATGCGGATTTTGCCGAACTTTCATTTTATACGTTTTAACGGGTCCGCTCGCGGATTTCGAATTTTCGGATTTTTCCGAAAATCCGGGATCCTCGCGCGGAACGGATTTTTCGAGTTCGGACATCTCTTATGGTGAACAATGCCCAGATAGTTTATTGTATGGCATGTAATGTATTATACACAGTAATCATATCCCCAGGCAAGCGCCTTTTCTCCAGCGTACATAATTGAACTTTTTCAGTCTTCTTCATATTCAAGCTCCCCCAATCCCCTTATTAATTTAGTTGCCCTTCTCTGAACCTTTCTATTTCAAAGATGTCCTTTTTGTACACAGGATTCCAAAATTGCACTGCATATTCCAAATGAGGCCTTACAATGCTTTGTAAAGTGGGAGAATAACATTTTCCTCCCTTGAACCATACCTCTCTTTATACAAGCAATACCATGCTGGCTCTGGCGTGTTGCCGCTGGCACTGCTTGCTACCTTTAAGTTTGTAATCCACCAAAAACTCCAAGATCCCTTTCTCAACAGGGATTCACTTAACACAGAGCCATTTATAGTATAAGCGCACAATGATTTTTAAGTCCAAAATGCATCACCTTACATTTATCAACATTGATTCATTGCCACTTAGCAGCCCAATGATGACAATACATCTAGATCCCCCTGCAACGATTGCACATCCTCTGAGAGTTTTTAATGGTCGACAAAGTTTTGTGTCGTCGGCAAACACAGAAAACCTTGCTGACAATACCACTTCCAAATCATTAATAAATAGATTAAATAGAAGCGGCTCAACACAGAACCTGTGGCACCCTTAGCACTTTAGTCCATAATGATGAAGCCCATTTACAAACTCCTCTGCATCCTATTCATTAACCAATTTTTTATCCATGTACAAATGTGACTCCCCAGACCAACAGACTCAGAATACATTAGTCGCCTATGGGGGTCTGTAACAAAAGCCTTTGCAAAATCCAAGTAAACTACATCTACTGCTATACCAGAGTCTAAATTTCTACTTACTTTCTCATAAAAGCCAAGCAAGTTAGTTTGACAAGATCTATTCCTCCTAAATCCATGCTGGTTACTTACTACTACTTATAAATGTCAGTCCTTGAAAACATACTCTAGAACATGTTCCCTTATTAAACTGTCCAGGATCTTCCCACCACTGAGTTAAACTTACAGGCTGTAATTACTGGCTGTGAATGACTACCCTTTTGAATATTGTAATAACATCAGCCTTTTTCCAATCCAGAGGCACACCTCCGGACATGAGGGAATCTGCAAAAATAAGATAAAACTGACTGCATGAACTACTCTGTTGCAAACAGCATGAACTATTGGTCAATGCCAAATGCCCCTTAACTTAAGAGAATTCTAGGTATGGGGGACCTTTTAGACAAAATGGGCCTTCCTGGGTCATTGCAGGTGTCTCTGATCTGTCCTTTCCGACTTTTATTCTAGCGTTCCTGGTAAGTCCTTTTCTCGAAGTAAAAGGTAGTGGCATTCTACTAGAAGGGGCAACCTCTCAGCTTCCAGAAGGACAAAGTAGGCCCTCAACAAAATGTATCGCTCTACCATTTTGATAAGCTTTAATCACTTGATGAAAAAATTAAACCAGAAGGGTCAATGACCTTAAATTGGTGTCAGTACAACACCATCACATGTCCCATGGATTAGATCTTTAACTGACATTTAGAGGAATATTTAAACGGGCGAATAGACATTGTAGCTGAAATTACGCCATTTGTTTTGTAAAAATCAGTTTATAAAGCAGCACAATTTTGCCATGTTAGGTTTCTGGGGGGTTTACACAGTATTTTGTAATATGTTATGCATTGGTGCTATTACTCCAAACATGTGATATCTGACAGTGTAGTACATGTGTTTTAGGTAACTTTTAGGAATTTATAAAGACTGTCCTGGATAAACCAAACTCTTGGTTATGGATAAATTACACAAGACAGAAAAGGGACTGTCTACCCCTCTAACAAAAAAGCATATATGTAGATTACCCCCCAAAACCTAGAGTTCGTTTTATAAAAAACTTTAGTTCGGCTCCCAGTGAGTTATTATACTTACAAGCTCCTCGCTCCACCGCCGATTCCGGTTCCTCAGTCAATCTCCACTGCGCTGCTGTGTTCTTTTTTGTGTTCTTGAGTAGGGATGGCATAGAACTCGAACTCGAACCCGAGTTCGAGCCGAACTGTTGAGTTCGAAACGTATCGGACTTCTCGAACTATCTCGGAGCGGGACTTTCGATATTTCCCGGACTTTCGATGATTTACGAATGTTCGAATCCGCGAGTAAAATGTACATGGTACTAGGCGCGAAACATCGAATCTGCGAGTAAAGTCTCCATGAAAGCCTATAGGCGAGCATCGAATCTGCGAGTAAAATGTCCATGTTACCTCGAACGTTCGAACGCGAAAAGCTCGAAAGTAGCGCGTGTGAGAGTAAAATCGATTTTTTACGAAAGTCCTGGATATTGGAACATGCTCCCCACACCATTTCCAGGTGCCACAGCCATTTTACATTAAGTTACCATTAATATTTTAGTTGTATTTGACTCGAACTTTTCGAAATATTTGCCTCCCATAGACTTTAATGGGTCCGTTTTCGAACTTTCGAACTTTCGAACTTTTACAATAGTTCGAAAGTTACGAAAAACGGACCGAACTATCATAGTTCGACATCTCTTCTTTGAGCAGCCGCAGTGGAGCCTGCTCGAGAAATGGCAGGCAGTGATTGGCGTGACGTCACTGTCACGGCCGACATGACTGCCTTACCCGGAATGAAGAGAGCCGCGGCAGTGGAGCGAGGAGGAGCATGTATAATATCTCGTGTGTGTGTGTGCCGAATTAAAAGTATTTTATAAAAACGAACTTAGGTTTCGGGGGGTATTCTACTATACATGCTTTTGATTAGAATGATTGCACAAATATTAATGTCTTTTTCTATATAACAAAAGGTTAAGAAAACCTAATAAACTAATGTAGATGGAACAAGAAATGCTGTACAATCTTTATTATGGGGCCAGATATATTGGAAGCCAGTTAAGGGATTTCGGTCTAAGATGCATTTGCTAATACATTTGTATGTACATATTTACAGGCTATGTAGTAAAAGTTCTATTGTTAAAATGGTGCTAATTTTGCCCCAACCAATCAGATTTTAGCTTACAAATGGTACATAACATCTAATGGTTGGGGCAAAAATTAGTACCATTTTATACAATAAGCAGGGTTATTCAATAAAAGGTCTTATCGTTTAAAATGGTGCTAATTTGCCCCAACCAATCAGATGTTAGCTTTCAAATGTTAAATAAGATCTGATTGGTTGGGGCAAAATTAGCACCATTTTAAACGATAAGACCTTTATTGAATCTCCTGAAGAAGTTTTATACATAGGCCTGTTTAACCTTTAATCTCTTTTATAACAACACCATTCTGTCACCTTCAGTTAATTCCCACTGACATCCTCCAAATTCTTTTATGTACCATGACAGACATCCATATGACAAATCATGACATTATTTGTCTATAATCATTTATTGTCTGTAAAACACCACAGTAACTTATTCCTGCTATGATGGACAGCGCTATAACGTTACTGTTCATGGGTTCACACCAATATGTAAGGAAGGATTCCATACATTGTTACACATTATATCTCTATAATGTAGAATGTTTCATGTGACTTTGTGTATTTACAGGTGTCCTATCTCAGACATTACAAGAGTCTGGTCTGGGACAGTTAAAAACACAGAGACACTCACGAGACCTGTACAGTTTCTGGGTTGAATTAACCAGCTATGGTGTACACTGGGTGAGACAACCACTGGGAAGGGAGGATTGGAATGGATTGGAGTTGTAGGTTATGATGGCAGCAAATATTTTGCAGATTCCCTAAAATCCAGAGTCACAAGTTCTAAAGACAATGGGAAGAAGCAGGCTTCTACTTCAAATGACTGGGTGGAAGTAAAGACTCGGCCATGTATACTGTGCGAGAGACACAGTGACTGAGAAGAATGAGGAACCCACACCATATCCAAATGTGCAGGGAAATGTAAAACCACAAAAAAGAGAAAATAGGTTATATTTAGCCACACACAATGGGGCATATTTCAAAGATGTAAAAACACTGCTTTCAGCAAAATGGACTTTAACACATTTAAAAAGTAATACTCAGTGTCAAAAGAGGTTTCTGCTGCATATTGCCGTTTCTAACATCAACTCAAAAGTGTTTTTGCCATTAAGATTAATATAAGAAACACAATCACAAAGTCTGTGTTGGTGATAATGCATTAGTGGGTGTTCCAAAACAAACTGGGACTGGTCTGGTATTGGGCCAAGTTCTGATGACATTTCTTAACTTTCACATCATAAGACTTAATGCAATGAATTTTGCAAATCGTTTGTATAACGTTGTTGCTTGAAAAAGCCAAAATGCTGTTCTTTCTATTCTTCCTCCGTTTTATTCTTCTGCTTTTTGGACCGTATCTCCTCCCACAGTTTTTGAGCTACAGACATGAAATTCGGTACAGACGTGTGGGGCATATAGGAGAAGTGTGCTATCTTCTAACTTAGGAATCCGCCGAAGCGTTATGGCGTTATCTGCAATTTTGGGGACATTTTTTCCCATAGACTTTAATGGTAATAATCCTTAAAGGAGAACTATAGTGTGTATAAAGATTTATACACATATAGCTCCTCAACTAAATGATATTGTGAGGTAGGAATAATCAATCCTACTTTCCTGGCACAGGTACTTTCCATTTTTAAACAGTTAATTTTTAGAGCACAGTGATCTTTTAAATGTGGATATTTTAATACAGTTTGTTTCATGGTCATAAACACAAAAGCTGATATCCCCAACCCCCCACACAGATATAGGTACACCCACCTACTGACCTACTTTTTTCCATGGAAGCCCTACTAAAAAGGGTAAGTAGTCAAAAAACTAATTTGATCAATCATCAATAAAGTTAGTATATGGTCTCATACATGCAAAAACAATATACCCCCACTCACAAGGTCCACACACCTACTGACCTACCCTTTATTCCTTTGGCAGCCATACTTAAAGGGTAAATAAAGTAAAAAACCTAATTTTGATATATACTCAATAAAAGTTAGTTTTATGGTTGTAAACACAAAAAAGACAGCCCAACCTCACATGGGTACACACACCTATTGACCTACCCTTCCATTCCTGTGGCAGACATACTTAAAGGGTAACTAAAGTCAAAAAAACTATTTTGACTATTCATCATCAAAATTTGTTTTTTTTAACCCTCAACCGGACCCAGGTACACACAAATACTGACCTACCCTTTCATTTCCGTGGCAGCATACTTAAAGGGTAACTATAGTCAAAAAACAAATTTTGACCAATAATAAGTTGTTTTTTAACATCCCCTGACCAGGTACACTCGACCTACTGATTTAATATCGATTACTGTGACAGCCATACCTAAAGGTAACTAAAGTCAAAAATAAATTTTGATCAGTAATCAAAAAAGTTTTGGTTTTTTTTTACCTTGAATGTGATACAGTTAAAGGCTATGTCCACCCTCAAATAAAATTTAATATCATGCTCCCCCATGTCCCAGCCCCAACACGCATGATTTTTTTTCAAAAAGCCCCCAAACTCTTACTTACCTCCCCTCGATTCCTCCGCCACACTGCCGGCCCTTGCTTGCGAGAATGCAAGCAGAGGGGCGGGGGACCGGCAGTCGCGTCTGTGATTGGCTGAGCGGCAGCCAATCACGGCGCGGGGCTGCCGGTCTCAGTGCAGCGGAGGAAAAAGCGGAGAGGTAAGTAAGAGTTTGGGGAGCTTTTTTAAAAAAAAAACATGCGGTTGGGGTGGGGGGACATGGGGGAGCATAATATTAAGGGGGTTTAATGCTAGGGGGGAGGGATAGTAGAACGGGAGGGAGAGGGAGGGGGAGGGAGGGGGGAGAAGGGCTCAGCACGCATGGCAGGAATCTCCGGGAGGCCAGGTAGCAGGCAGTGTCCTATATGGACCTGCTAGCTCCTGGTGGGCAGTGTTTGGAACTTTGGGGGGGGGGGGACTACAGGAGGAACCAGATGGAGTGGGATGTGGGTGGTAAGGATTAAACTACACTACATGGTGGGGCCAGTAGTGGGGAGGATTATAGTTTTGGGGGTGGACATGCCCTTTAAACACACCTATTGACCTACCCTCCATTCCTGTGGCAGACAACTTAAAGGGTAACTAAAGTCAAAAAAAACTATTTGACTATTCATCATCAAAATTTGTTTTTTAACCTCAACGGACCCAGGTACACACAATACTGACCTACCCTTTCATTTCCGTGGCAGCATACTTAAAGGGTAACTATAGTCAAAAAACAAATTTTGACCAATAATAAGTTTGTTTTTTAACATCCCACCTGACCAGGTACACTCGCCTACTGATTTACTTATCGATTACTGTGACAGCCATACCTAAAGGGTAACTAAAGTCAAAATAAATTTGATCAGTAATCAAAAAAGTTTTGTTTTTTTTACCTTGAATGTGATACAGTTAAAGGCTATGTCCACCCTCAAATAAAAATTTAATATCATGCTCCCCCATGTCCCCCAGCCCCAAACGCATGATTTGTTTTTCAAAAAGCCCCCCAAACTCTACTTACCTCCCTCGGATCCTCCGCCGCACTGCCGGCCCTCTGCTTGCGAGAATGCAAGCGAGGGGCGGGACCGGCAGTCGCGTCTGTGATTGGCTGAGCGGCAGCCCAATCACGGACGCGGCTGCGGTCATTCAGTGGCAGCGGAAGAAAGCGGAGAGGGGTAAGTAAGAGTTTGGGGAGCTTTTTTAAAAAAAAAAACATGCGGTTGGGGCTGGGGGACAGGGGAGCATAATATGTAAGGGGGTTTAATGCTAAGGGGGAGGGGATATGTAGAACGGGGGGGAGAGGGGGGAGGGAGAGGGAGGGGGGGGAGGGGGGAGAAGGGCTGCAGCACGCATGGCAGGGATCATCCGGGAGGCCAGGTAGCAGGCAGTGTCCTATATGGACCTGCTAGCCTCCGGTGGGCAGTTTTTGGAACTTTGGGGGGGGGGACTAAGGAGAACCAGATGGAGTTGGGATGTGAGGTAAGGATTAAACTACACTACATGGTGGGGCCAAGTAGTTGGGAGGATTATAGTTTGGGGGTGGACATGCCCTTTAAACACACCTATGAACTACTCTCCTTACTGTTGCAGCCATACCTAAAGGGTAACTAAAGTTAAAAAAATGTTTGACTAATCATCAAAAATTTTTAACCCCTAACCCAACACAGGTACACAAACCTACTAATCTACTATCCATTACTGTGGCAGCCATGGTTAAAGGTAAAAAGTAAAAAAAAAATGTTTGATCAATAATCAAAAAAGTTTTATTTACTTCCAACCTGATCCAGATAAACACGCCTACTAACCTACCCTTCCATTTTCTTGCAAGCCATATTTAAAGGATAACTATAATAAAAAAAAATTTGACTAATCAATCAACAAAGTTTGTTTATTTAACCTCCTACCTGAGACAGGTACAACATACCTACGACCTACCCTTCCATTTCTGTGGCAGCCATGCTTAAAGTGTAACTAAAGTCAAAAAAAGAATTTTGACCAATCATTAAAAAAAGTTGTTATTTAACCTACCGAGACAGGTACACATAACCTATGACCTACCCTTCCATTTCTGTGGCAGCCATACTTAAAGGGTAACGATTATCAAAAATAAATTTTGATCAATAATCAAAAAAGTTTGTTTTTTTTTAACTTCCCACTGACACAGGTACATACACCAACTGAGGTATCCATTCATCATAGTAAAAAAAAATTGTTGACCAATCATCAAAAAAGTTAGTCTATTATATCCCCAATATGACTGGTACACACACCAACTGGACCTAACTGTTTTGACTAATCATCAAAATTTTTAACCCCTAACCCAACACAGGTACACAAACCTACTAATCTACTTATCCATTACTGTGGCAGCCATGGTTAAAGGGTAACTAAAGTAAAAAAAAATTTTTGATCAATAAATCAAAAAAAGTTTATTTTAACTTCCAACCTGATCCAGAAAACACGCCACTAACCTACCCTTCCATTTTCTTGCAAGCCATATTTAAAGGATAACTATAATCAAAAAACAATTTTGACTAATCATCAACAAAGTTTTTTTTTTTTAACCCCCAACCCGACACAGGTACACACAAAAACTGATCTATTTATCTATTACTATGGCAGCCATACTCAAAGGGTAACTAAAGTAAATTTTTTAAAAAACTGAATAATCAAAAAAGTTTGTTTTTTTAACCCCCACGTGGCACAGGTACATGCACCTACTAACCTATCCCTCCATTACTGTTGCAGCATACCTAAAGGGTAACTAAAGTAAAAAAAACTAATTTTGACCAATCATCAAAAAAAGTTTTTTTTTTAACCCCCAACCCGACACAGATACACAAACATACTGATCTAATTACCTTACTGTGGCAGCCATACTTAAAGGTTAACTAAATTTAAAAAAAACAATTTGACTAATCATCATTGTTTTTTTTTTTAACCCCCAACCCGACATAGGTACACACCCCAACTGATATACCTACCCATTACTTTGGCAACCATACCTAAAGGGTAACTAATGTCAAAAAAACTAATTTTGATCAATAATCAAAAAAGGTTGTTTTTTAACCCCCACATCGCACAGGCATATACACCTACTGACCCACCCCTTCATTACTGTTGCAGCCCTATCTAAAGGGTAACTAAAGTAAAAAAACTAATTTGACCAATCATCAAAAAAGTTGTTTTTTAACCCCCAACCCGACACAGGACACAAACTACTGATCTATTATCCATAGTGTGGCAGCCATACTTAAAGGTTAACTAAAGTCAAAAAAACAATTTGGACTAATCATCAGGTGTTTTTTTTTAAACCCTAACCTGACACAGGTAACACACCCTACTGATCTACTTATCCATTACTGTGACAGCCTTACTTAAAGGGTAATAAAGTCAAAAAACAAATTTTGATCAATCATCAAAAAAGTTTGTTTTTTAACCCACAGGGGCACAGGCACACACACTACTGACCTACCCCTCCATTACTGTTGCAGCCATATTTAAAGGGTAACTAAAGTCAAAAAAAATTATTTTGACTAATCATTAATAAAGTTTGTTTATTTAACTGTTAAATATTCTTTAGCAATTATATAGTTTGAAGAACGCACTCCTGGTAGACCTTGCTCTTTCTTTATATGTTTATAGTGACATGCGTGCCACAACGTTTCGGGGTGTGTCTGAGGCACCTGAGGAAGGGGGACACACCCCGAAACGTTGTGCACGCATGTCACTAATAAACATATAAAGAAAGAGCAAGGTCTACAGGAGTGCGTTCTTCAAACTATATAATTGCTAAACACATACCTACTGACCTACCCTTCCATTTGTGGCAGCCATGCTTAAAGTGTAACTAAAGTAAAAAAAAGAATTTTGACCAATCATGAAAAGTTTTGTTATTTTAACCTGGCTTTCTATGGGACTGTATATGGGACTTTCTATGGGGCTGTGTATGTGGCTTTCTATGGGGCTGTGTATGGGACTTTCTATGGGGCTGTGTATTGGACTTTCTATGGGGCTGTGTATGGGACTTTCTATGGGACTGTGTATGGGACTTTCTATGGAGCTGTGTATGGGAATTTCTATGGGACTGTGTATGGGACTTTCTATGGGGCTGTGTATGGGACTTTCTATGTGGCTGTGTATGGGAATTTCTATAGGGCTGTGTATGGGACTTTCTATGGGACTGTGTTTGGGACTTTCTATGGGGCTGTGTATTGGACGTTCTATGGGGCTATGTATTGGGCGTTCTATGGGGCTGTGTATTGGACTTTTATTGGGGCTGTGTATTGGACTTTTATTGGGGCTGTGTATTGGACTTTCTATGGGGCTGTGTATGGGAATTTCTATGGGGCTATTTATGGGACTTTCTATGGGGCTGTGTATGGGACTTTCTACGGGGCTGTGTATTGGACTTTCGAAGGGGCTGTGTATGGGACTTTCTATGGGGCTGTGTATGGGAATTTCTATGGGACTTTCTATGGGACTGTGTATGGGACTTTCTATGGGGCTGTGTATTGGACGTTCTATGGGGCTGTGTATTGGACTTTCTATGGGGCTGTGTATTGGACTTTCTATGAAGCTGTGTATGGGACTTTCTATGGGGCTTTTTGTGGGACTTTCTATGGGGCTGTGCATGGGACTTTCTATGGGGCTGTGTATGGGACTTTCTACGGGGCTGTGTATTGGACTTTCTACGGGGCTGTGCATTGGACTTTCTACGGGGCTGTGTATGGGACTTTCTATGGGGCTGTGTATGGGACTTTCTATGGGACTGTGTATTGGACTTTCTATGGGACTGTATATTGGACTTTCTATGGTGCTTTGTATTAGACTTTCTATGGGACTGTGTATGGGACTTTCTATGGGGCTGTGTATGGAACTTTCTATGGGGATGTATATGGGAGTTTCTATGGGGCTGTGTATGGGACTTTCTATGGGACTGTGTATGGGACTTTCTATGGGACTGTGTATGGGACTTTCTATGGGGCTGTGTATGGGAGTCTCTATGGGGCTGTGTATGGGAATTTCTATGGGGCTGTGTATGGGACTAGCTATGGGGCTGTGTATGGGACTTTCTATGGGGCTGTGTATCAGGCTTTTTTCTTAGGCAATTGTTGTCCTGCTCACTCAGATCAGCCCAGACTGCAAAGTCAATGGACAAAAATGATCTTTAAGTGTTCAGGCTGCACAGAAAGGTATGTAGGGCACATTTGTGTATGGGGCTTTCTATTAGGCTGTGTATGGGACTTTCTATGGGACTGTGTATGGGGCTTTCTATGGGGCTGTGTATGGGACTTTCTATGGGGCTGTGTATGGGACTTTCTTTGGGGCTGTGTATGGGACTTTCTATTGGGCTGTGTATTGGACTTTCTATGGGGCTGTGTATTGGACTCTGTATGGGTCTGTTTATGGGACTTTCTATGGGACTGTGTATGGGACTTTCTATGGGGCTGTGCATGGGACTTTCTTTGGGGCTGTGTATGTGAATTTCTATGGGGCTGTGTATGTGACTTTCTATGGGGCTGTGTATTGGACTTTCTATAGGACTGTCTGTGGAACTATCTATGGGGCTGTCTATGGTAGAAAGTTAACCCCTGGTTTATATTCGAGTCAAGCAGTTTTCCTAGTTTATCAGTTGAAAGTAAGAACCTCGGTTTATATTCGGGGTGGTTTATACTCAAGTATATACGGTATCTTTAAGGCAACATAAGATGCTGTCTATGGCCTAGAAAGCATTAAAAACTCAGCCAAGGACCCTTTTTATCTTGATCAGAGGAATAGCTATTGTTGTTTCTTTGGAACAATGTCCAGCTTTTGCTCTGTATTTCAAGAAAAGTGTTTTGATCAGCATTGATATCCCCATTTTAATGCAAACCATAAGAAAAAATGCAAGCATACACACATTTTGGTCTGTTTCCTTATCACATTGTAATATGTCTATTGTAAAGCCCATTAACTTGTAAGATGTTTGTTGGGTTCTCCTGTACATGTATGGGGTTGCACTGTTCACTAATCTGCCAGGATGGATCACAAATGGGAGTCACATGTGAGAGTATTGGCCAGAGTTTTTGAGCGTTCCTCACAATACACTACTAATGAGCTTTTTTAGTTCTTTGGTATTTCCCATGAGGTCACTTAAGTTCCACGGAGAGGGAAAATTAAAATACATAAAATATGAAATGTTTAAAATGCAACAATTCATGGGGAATCCATTGATGGACAGTAATTGAAAACACAATGATCATTCTCAAACACTACAATTCAATTGGCTAAATTAAACAATTAGATATTTTGGTAAATCACACGCCCATCGTGAACTTTTCAATGAGCTGCACTCTGTAAAGATACGTTTTAATTCCCTACTGATTTTTAATTGGATTATCTATTGCTAGGTTTGTCAGTGAGGATATTGGTCTGTAATTGTCTTGTGTTGTTTTCTGTATATTAGTGACAGTTGAGATTAAAGGAAATATCAGTCAATGAGTCTTTTCACTTGGTGACCACTACTGATATACCACACACAGGGGCCTGTCACAGATACAGCAGCCCTCATCTACCACAGAGATTCCATTTGACCTCTAGACCTCTAAAATTTAACCCCACGCTGGCCCCAGTGTATAGTGTTAAAAAATCCTTACCTTACATCTCTGCAGTAAATGGTTCCTCTGCAGTGCTTGTCCAAAGTCCAGAATAGTGAAGAGTAGGAGCCTGTCTCGGGCATGCACTGTGGAGCCCGTTACCTCCCCTCCCTCTATCCAGATCCATCGCGCTGTTTGTTTACTTTTATATTTAATCCTTTAGCTATAGTGTAGTTCCCCCCCTCTGCATGGTTTTAAAAAAAGTCAGCAGAAACTTACTTACTGGTGCCTTCGGCTACATCAATAGCCGACAGCCGTGTCTGTGATTACAGACGTGGCTGCCGGCCAAGCCCCCAATGCAACTTCGTTCAATGCATTGGAGGCTAAAGTAAGTTTCTGGGGACATTTTTTTAGAAACAAACCATGTGTTTAGGGTGGACATACCCTTTAAAGGACCTGTCACTCTAATGTGTGTCTGATATGTGTAAAAAAAACAAAAAACAACTACTGCCACTGAAAAGATTAAAGAATTAAGAATTTTGAGATTTCTAAGGTAAATCATTTTAAGGACATGTATAGCCTTTTTTTTTACTCACTTTGTATCTTTCTTCTACCTTTAAAGTTGTCCTTTTCCCCTGTTTTTTAAAAATTGTAGATTTCATCTACCTTTCATGTCTTAAGCTGGGTACAAACATCAGCAATATAGGGCCAATCCCATCTGTACCGATAGGATTGGTCCTACTGTATATTTCTAATGTGTGTGTAGTCACATCTTTTAAAGATGACACAGAGAATCTTGCAGATTGGTACAGGGTTTATCCAGCTTTACTTCCTCATCAAGGAATGAGTCTCATCGCATTTCTATTGTCAGAAATATTTTGTTATCTCACAACTCAAACTTAACCTATCTGTAATGGGTTAGCATGATTTTAACATGGATTTTTCTGCCCTGTGCCCCACTGAACACTCCTCCAATAAACTTTCCAAAGATAATGTACATAACAAGTGATGTGTATAAAGAGGAATTAATAGGGTGTTGATGAAAGAGTTTTGTATACAATATATCAGGAAAGAATGAGACATCATATTCCTTTAAAATATAGGAATTAATTACATTTAAGTGATTTTTTCCTTCATTCCATAAAATCTTGTCCTGTTCTATAACAAGTTCTCGACCTTTAAGAGATCCTGAATTATATTCACCAACACGGACATACTGATTACTTCCATTAGGGAACAGCTGCCAGTTCACAATGTCGAAACTTAGAGGAGCATCTCCATTCTCATCGAAATATATTCTCTCTCCTCCAGTGTTGGTAAAGTTAACTCCTCTGATATAATGTAAAAGCTGGGGGAAAGTTTGTACAAAGAGACAGAACAGATGAAAAGCTTACCTTCAATATTCAATGTTTATATGCTGAGCGATAAATGAATGAATTCTTACATTTGATACAGTCCCCCATAGGCGACTAATGAATAAGCTAAGGTCTGTTGGTCTGGGGAGTCCCATTTGTACATGGATAGAAAATTGGTTAAGGAATAGGATGCAGAGAGTAGTTGTTAATGGGGCTTCATCATTATGGAGTATATAAAATGCCCTAACCCCTGCCCAGCACACAGACCTGTATATAAAATGCCCCAATACATGCCCAGCACACAGACCTGTATATAAAATGCCCCAATACATGCCCAGCAGAACTTTATGTATATAAATACATGTATATAAAATGTCACTTATTCACAGGAAGCTGGACCTACCTGGCCTAGTGGCAGCTCCTATGCACTCCAGCAACAAACATTCACTGTCTGCTCACGCACGCACATCTGAATGGGAGCACACGCGATTTGTCACAGTTCATTTGACTCTTAATGACATTTTTTACTCTGTAGCCTTCTAGATGTGGTTCTGTCGTTCTTTGACCAGGAACGAGAGCATCTTAGGAGCAGTCACCTGTAATCTATCCAAACATAAGGGAACAAGGACTACTTACCGGGCACCATCCTTCTGGTCACTCGGCAATATTGGGTGATGGATCACTACTGGGAGTGGTATTCCTACTACAAAGAAACCTACCTGGTTGGCTATCCATCATGAACCCTGGATTCCAGCGCCCCTGAGGTCCGGCCGTGCAGTGTAAAATCTTGATAAAGTTTTTTAAACTGAACGTTTATTTTTAAAACCATTTAAACTTGACACTGCCCAGCCCAGTTTTTACTACACAGACTGGCCCGGGGGGCATTTGCCCCTCTGCCCACCGGCCCCACCCCTGATGACTGTTATGAAGAAGAGTGCCACGATTTAATCATTAGTCTTAAGGTGCCACTATCTCTTTAAGAATCTGCAAGTTCCTGTCCGTCATTTTCTAAAGATCACGCTACTCACAGTCCCGCGTGTTCTTCCTATGTAAAGAAAACAGAATGCTCAGGACTGCAGATTACCTTCAACTGCGTCAACTCCCTATACTGTAAGTACAGGAAGATGACCGTGGCTGGAGGAGATTTTTGTGAATTTCCGAACGATCCCAAGGCTGTAAGTACGTTGGGTGCACTCAGGAATGCGCTACATACATGAACGATAAAGGGCCAATACTGACAGTATTCTCAAGGGAGGAAAATGTAATTTTCCCTCTTTACAAAGCATTGGTAAGGCCTCATTTGGAATATGCAGTGCAATTTTGGAATCCTGTGTACAAAAAGGACATCTTTGAAATGGAAAGGGTTCAGAGAAGGGCAACTAAATTAATAAGGGGATTGGGGGAGCTTGAATATGAAGAGAGACTGGAAAAGTTACAATTATGTACGCTGGAGAAAAGGCGCTTGCGTGGGGATATGATTACTGTGTATAAATACATTAACGGGCCATACAATAAACTATCTGGGGCATTGTTCACCAATAGAACATGTCAAAGGACACGAGGACATCCCTTAAGACTTGAAGAAAAAAGGTTTAGGCTTCAAGCTCGGAAAGGGTTTTTCACTGTGAGAACGGTAAAGCTATGGAACTGTCTTCCAGTGGACGTTGTAATGGCAGGTTCATTGGTCATTTTAATAAAAAGCTGATGAGTTTCTACAAACAAGGAATGTTACAAGTTACTGGTATGATACAAAAGTAGAGTTGGAAAGGGTTTCACTGTGAGAACGGTAAAGCTATGGAACTGTCTTCCAGTGGACGTTTTGTTGGCAGGTTCATTGGTCAGTTTAAAAAAAACCTGGATGATTTTTCACAAACAAGGAATGTTACAAGTTACTGGTATTGATACATAAAGTAGAGTTGGGAAAGGGTTTTTCACTGTGAGAACGGTAAAGCTATGGAACGGTCTTCCAGTGGACATTGTTATGGCAGGTTCATTGGTCATTTTCAAAAAAAAGCTGGATGAGTTTCTGCAAACAAGGAATGTTACAAGTTACTGGTATTGATACATAAAGTAGAGTTGATCCAGGGAAATTTCCGATTGCCACTTGGAGTCAGGAAGGAATTTTTTCTTGACTCCAAGTGGGGGTTTTTGCCTTCCTCTGGATCAACAGTTAGGCAGGAAATGAGGATATTGCTAGATGGGTTGGACTGGATGGACGTATGTCTTTATTCAACCTCAAGTACTATACTATACAACTATAGTTGCATGGTTACTATGCAATTATAGGTTAAATTACTTGGTTGAGGACATTTATAGCTAAAGTTATTTTTTGACTGGACATGCCCTTTGAGGTTAATTCAAGATTTTTTTGCCCTTTAGTTCATTAATGCAATGTTCATATTTGAGAATTACATATATATTACCTGCCAAGGCTGGTGATTATAAATATTGGCACATGATCCATTTTTGAATGGTCCTTTTCCTGTAACACAGGTGTTCATCTGGTGCAAAGCATGAGCTATGGCAAAAACTGCACCCCAACCGCTATAGTTTTAATATCAGAAAGTGACCCAAACATTACTTACCTTCCCTCTTTCCTCCGCTGCACTGACTCCCGACAGCCGCGTCTGTGATTGGCTGCTGCTCAGCCAATCACAGACGCGACTGCCATTCCCGCCCCTCTGCTTGCATTTTCGCGCAGAGGGCTTGGCAGTGCGGTGGAGGAAAGAGGGAAGGTAAGTAATATTGGGGCACTTTCTGATATTAAATCTATAGCGGTGTGGGCCTGGGGGAGCAGGGAGACTATTATATGAAAAAAAGAAGGGTGGACATGCCTTTAAATTTTTACAGAGATGCATTAAGTTTTTAGGAGCTACCATGAGGTGTTGGTGGCGGAGGGGGTTTATAATATTCAAATGGGTAAAGAGAAGTCCATATGCACACTAACCCCAGGTGGGTGCAAAAAGTCCAATTTCCCAAGGGTGAAAGGGGGGTTTACCCTTGAAACGTTGTATGATTTGTTGATATTGGCTTACAATAACCGTTCACTTTTTGGAGTGCAAGTCTACCTTGGGTTATAATATTACATATAGAAAAGGTGTATATGTATGTGTGGTATTTCTCACTATAACCATCTAAATTACCATCATTAAATGCATGGTAAATATGGTAATCACTTATATTGGTACATGTCAATATATATATAAAGTTTATAAATGTATTTACATTGATGGCACCCCCTATTTTAATATGAAACAATACTCACAATTACCGCAGTGAAGACATCAGTGCTGGATGCAACAGTAGCGTGGCAAGCATAATACAGTACACAAAGAGAAGCTGTGCTTCTATACATGCAAAGGTGGTCATTTAAACATTGGTTAAACACAATTAGGGTTATTCAAAAAAGTTCTTATCATTAAAAATGGTGCTAATTTTGTCCCAACCAATCAGATGTTAGCTTTCAAATGTTAATAAGATCAGATTGGTTGGGCAAAATTAGCATATTTTTAACGATAAGAACTTTTATTGAATCTTGCCTTGTGTGTTTCCAGAATGGCCCAGTCAATCCTCTGACTTGAATCCAATTGAAAATCTATGAAAAAACTGAACACCAGAGTTCACATTTTCTGTCGATCAGAACATTCAACATTCAAAATTTTCCACCTTGTTTTTCTACAGATTTCAGCTTGAGATCTGCAGATGGCGACTGAATTGGGGTTCATGGACATTTTTTAGTTTTTTGAACAAATTTGCGGATCAGTTGAAATATTAATGATGTGTATGGCCAGCTTAAAGACTTCACTACTTGTAGGCTGGTCAAGATTTGTTGGGGCCTTGGACCTGCCATGGGAAACAAAATCTTTTTTCCCCTTATTTTTTTTATTTTTTTTAAATTAATTACATAAATGTGTTATTGATGAAATTAAAACAAACTATTTATGTAAATTCACATTATATATTACATACAATGAATTTATATAAACCATTAAATAGTTTTGGAAGGTTGGTATACTGCTTAAGGGCACTGCTAAACACTGAAGCAATAAGACAGCCTGAACATTTTACTTGAGGGCTTACCCAGCAAAGATTAAATTTTACTCTGAACGTTTACATATTGCTCGTTCCTTACTTTCCCCTAACAAGAATTTTTGCAAGCTGATGACTATTAGAGGAGCGCAGAGACATGTGCAGGGGCGCTGCTCTAATGAGGCAAAGTAAAATGATTACCCTGAGAAACTGCAAGGGCAAAAACTCATATCCCATTTCTCATCACAAGCAAAGTGCTCTTAGCTCCCAATACTTTAATATAGGGAACTAATAGGGGCCTCTGCCCACTCAAGAAATGTCAGGACTGTCTGTAGGCTTTTAAGAACTATCATTATAATCTGACTGTCAACTGGTATAAATCTTTATTGTTTTACTCATCTTAAAGCCAGGGGTACACAGGATGATATTTCAGCTGGGATCACCAGCCAATCTAATTTTTGACTGAAATTTAACCAGGCAGTTAGGTACATTTCTAATGATAATCCTGTCTTTAATCCCTGTACTGTAGTAGAAAAAGTGCCACCCCCTCCCCCAATGATTTTCTTATAAAGAGTATAGGAAGATCAAAATGTTTCAGTAGATTTGTAGTAGATGACGGCCAGATTCCAATATATTCTGTCACCTGCTACAAATCTGCTAATTTTTTTACTAAGCTTAAGCAGGCCATATAGGGAACAAATTTGTCCAGACTGAAAGTGCAATTGGAACAGCAGGTCACAATGTACCACCTTGCACAGTCACTTTTTAGCAAATTGCAGTTTGAAATCTGTGTAAAATTAGAGATCTGTGTAAGATTAGAGATGTAGCAAAGGTACGAAAAGAATCGATCTGAAAGTTTTAAAGTTCTGACAAAAACTTTGGAACTTTCAAAAATTTTCAACATTAACATTTTTCAGATTTTTCGATTTTTTTCTGAAAATTCAATAATTGTCAAGAGCACAAAATCGAAAATTAGCAAATTTCTACAGACAAAAACTCAAATGTGTGTTATTCCTTTTAGAGAGCTAGCAATGCAAGCACCAAGTGGCACACTGCTCCTGCTCTGGCGTTTAGTCATGCTAGCTGATGTTACTTCTTCCTTCATAGCAATCTATATTATATACCAATAATGGCACTCTATTTTACCCCTAATGGCTATTAGCTGTTGTTTAAAGTACCAAAATGTAAAAACATTGACGGCACGATTGTTCTGGGGAGTTGGCATTGGCTCTCGGTGCATCACCCTGTAGGTCTGCGTCAGTGTACAGTATAAGCATTTGTGTGTCTGTGTGGTTGGCAGTGCAGTGTTAACACCAATCAGCAGCTTTTTCTGTTTGCTCTATAGCTGTGCTGTTTGTTTTTTTTTTTTGCTTTGTTTGCTTTTCATTCAGTCAGTGTATCTGTGTGTCTGTATTTTGTGTGTAGTATTGTGTCGCAGTTAACGATCCGATTTAAATTAAAGAATTTGTGAACCCCGAATACGCTTTTCAGTAACCCTCAATCCGGAAGTCGGTTTCCGTAACCCTCAAACTCGCAAGTCAAATGAAACTCTTAAATATATAACGGAAGTTCAAAACAGCACAATCTTGAAGATAGTTAATTTTAAACAAGTTTTGGTTTGATGTACATATTCCTCAGACCATTTCCCAGGTCCTATATCATTTTCCTATTAACTTCATAGGGTTTGTTTGGAATTTTTCAAACTTTTTAGGAAATCCAAAAACTAAAATACAGAAGGAAACTGTGGTTTCATCTCAAGATGAAGTTCACAGAAAATTATCAGCATGACCTGATCGGCTTTTATAAATCTACTGCTTGACATCATCAATAGAAGTTGAAAAACAGTCATTGGTTTTACGTGCACATGGTTGAATTGGCTGACAATGTACCACATGTATGGCACGCTTTATAGCTAGGTACATAGTGGTTAATTTTTCAACCTTTCTGATTATATGTAGAGATAGGGTAATATTCAAACTCGAGTTGTACCCAAACTTCAATAGTTTGGATAAACTTTTTAGAACTTCCTGAAGCATGAACTTTTGGGTTTCTGAACTCTAGGAAAAATTTTCGATAATTTTTAAAATTTGATAATTCTCGAATTCTCAAATCGATAACTCTTGAATGTACTGTTCACTAACCCTTGATCTAGGCCATAAACCTCGAATGTAGCGTTTCGGCAAAACTTTTGAATGTAGTGTTTTGCAGATAACCTCAAATGTAGCATTTCGGTGATAACCCTTGAATGTAAGGTTTCGGCGAAAACCCTTGAATGTGGCCATAACCCTTAAATGTATTGTTCGGTAAGCCTTGAATGTATCGTTCGGTAAATGCAGCGTTTTGGTGAAACCTTGGATGTGGCAATAACCTTTCAATGTACCATTTCGTCATAACCCTCAAATGTATTGCCGAAAACCCTCAAATTTATCATTTAGTAACCTCAAATTCAGCAATAACCCTCAAATGTAGCAAAAACTCAATGCGGAAACACGATAATTGCCAGATCGTGGGGAAAATTATTGTTCAAACAGTTTTGGTGATATGTATGTGTTCCCCATCCTAGGTCCAAGAGCCATTTACTGTAAGTTACCATTGCTATTTTAACTGTATTTAATTAGAACTTCCCACCATTGACTTTAATGAGTTCATTTTCGAACTTTAATGGGTTCGTTTTTGAACTATAGAACTATAGAGCTTTTACTAAAGTTCTATAATTCGGAAACAAAATGAACTTCGAAAATCTCTAATTATATGGTACATTTCATCCTACCAGGCCAAAAATCAATCGCAATTATTGACAGAACTAACATTTTTTTGCAGATTTTTCGCTAAAATCATTGAAGAATTAATCAGGCATGAATTTTTTGTACCCGGTATTTTAGTTAATTGAAAATATTTTTGGCTTAAAACATAAAAATACCTGCTATTCATTACTAGCAGAGTCACCAGTGACCTGTTAATGTGGGGTTAAGTGCAGTGCACTGCTAACTGCCTTTCATATAGCTGTCGTTTGTAGCATGGTCACCATCACATCTAACAGGTCAACAGAACTTCCAACCAGTACTGGATGCTGCAACTGTCTTCCACCTGGGCAATATACCGTATATACTCGAGTATAAACCAAATTTTTTTACCTTTAAAATCATCCTGAAAGTCTCCCCTCGTTTATAGTCGGGTCTGTGCAGATCTGGATGCTGCTGGACAAAATCACATAGCCCTGGGAAAACAAAAGCTGTACCCTGTAACACAGAGAATCCTCTTGATTTCAGTGGGTTAGGCAATTGTTGTCCTGCTCACTCAGATCAGCCCAGACTGCAAGGCCAATGGAAAAAAAAGATGTTTAAGTGTTCAGGCTGCACAGAAAGCTATGTAGGGCACATCTGTGTATGGGGCTTTCTACGGGGCTGTGTATGGGACTTTCTATGGGACTGTGTATGGGACTTTCTATGGGGCTGTCTATGGGACTTTCTATGGGTCTGTGTAGGGACTTTCTATGGGGCTGTGTATGGGACTTTCTATGGGACTGTATATGGGACTTTCTATGGGGCTGTGTATGGGGCTTTCTATGGGACTGTATATGGGACTTTCTATGGGGCTGTGTATGTGGCTTTCTATGGGGCTGTGTATGGGACTTTCTATGGGCTGTGTATTGGGACTTTCTATGGGCTGTGTATGGGACTTTCTATGGGACTGTGTATGGGACTTTCTATGGAGCTGTGTATGGGAATTTCTATGGGACTGTGTATGGGACTTTCTATGGGGCTGTGTATGGGACTTTCTATGTGGCTGTGTATGGGAATTTCTATAGGGCTGTGTATGGGACTTTCTATGGGACTGTGTTTGGGACTTTCTATGGGGCTGTGTATTGGACGTTCTATGGGGCTATGTATTGGGCGTTCTATGGGCGGTGGTATTGACTTTATTGGGGCTGTGTATTGGACTTTTATTGGGGCTGTGTATTGGACTTTCTATGGGGCTGTGTATGGGAATTCTATGGGGCTATTTTGGGACTTTCTATGGGGCTGTGTATGGGACTTTCTACGGGGCTGTGTATTGGACTTTCGAAGGGGCTGTGTATGGGACTTTCTATGGGGCTGTGTATGGGAATTTCTATGGGACTTTCTATGGGACTGTGTATGGGACTTTCTATGGGGCTGTGTATTGGACGTTCTATGGGGCGTGTATTGGACTTTCTATGGGCTGTGTATTGGACTTTCTATGAAGCTGTGTATGGGACTTTCTATGGGGCTTTTTGTGGGACTTTCTATGGGGCTGTGCATGGACTTTCTATGGGGCTGTGTATGGGACTTTCTACGGGGTCTGTGTATTGGACTTTCTAGGGCTGTGCATTGTGACTTCTACGGGGCTGTGTATGGGACTTTCTATGGGGCTGTGTATGGGACTTTCTATGGGACTGTGTATTGGACTTTCTATGGGACTGTATATTGACTTTCTATTGGTGCTTTGTATTAGACTTTCTATGGGACTGTGTAGGGACTTTCTATGGGGCTGTGTATGGAACTTTCTATGGGGATGTATATGGGAGTTTCTATGGGGCTGTGTATGGACTTCTATGGGACTGTGTATGGGACTTTCTATGGGACTGTGTATGGGACTTTCTATGGGGCTGTGTATGGGAGTCTCTATGGGGCTGTGTATGGGAATTTCTATGGGGCTGTGTATGGGACTATCTATGGGGCTGTGTATGGGACTTTCTATGGGCTGTGTATCAGGCTTTTTTTTAGGCAATTGTGTCCTGCTCACTCAGATCAGCCCAGACTGCAAGTCAATGGACAAAATGATCTTTAGTGTTCGGCTGCACAGAAAGGTATGTAGGGCACATTGTGTATGGGGCTTTCTATTAGGCTGTGTATGGGACTTTCTATGGGACTGTGTATGGGCTTTCTATGGGGTGTGTATATGGACTTTCTATGGGACTGTATATGGGACTTTCTATGGGGCTGTGTATGGGCTTCTATGGTCGTGTATGGGACTTCTATGGGACTGTGTATTGGACTTTCTATGGGGCTGTGTATGGGACTTTCTATGAGACTGTGTATGGGACTTTCTATGGGACTGTGTATGAGACTTTCTATGGGACTGTGTATGGGACTTTCTATGGAGCTGTGTATGGGACTTTCTATGGAGGGTGTGTATGGGACTTTCTATGGGACTGTATATTGGACTTTCTAGGGGACTGTGTATGGGACTTTCTATGGAGCTGTGTATGGGAATTTCTATGGGACTGTGTATGAGACTTTCTATGGGACTGTGTATGGGACTTTCTATGGAGCTGTGTATGGGACTTTCTATGGAGATGTGTATTGGGACTTTCTATGGGGCTGTGTATGGGACTTTCTATGGGGCTGTGTATGGGACTTTCTATGGGCGTGTGTATGGGACTATCATGAGGGCTGTATGGGACTTTCTATGGGGATGGTTGGCTGTCTTTTGTGTGTTGGATATTGGTGTTAGACTTTCTGGGTGGTGATTTTACTTGCGTAGGTGGGTTTTGTGAGTATTTGATTGATTGG
The DNA here is from genome assembly GCA_019447015.1 of Hymenochirus boettgeri. Lineage (NCBI taxonomy): Eukaryota > Metazoa > Chordata > Amphibia > Anura > Pipidae > Hymenochirus > Hymenochirus boettgeri. Next base: position 303,281,784 of record CM033476.1, on the reverse strand, counting down.
TGCTTTAGTTTGAGAGTGCTAGATTCGTAATTGTGGGTGACATTTGTGTATATGCTTTGTTTGTTGTTGTTTTGCTTGTTTTTATTTTCTTTATGCAGTACTGGAAAATTTTTATCTAGACAGAGTTTGTAGGGCCATTTTTGATTTTTATGTGAATGTTCTGACAGGATGTGTATATTTGTGTAGTGTGTTGGTGTATGCTTTGACTATGTGGTATTTGTTGTGTATGGGACTTTTATGGGTGTGTTGTCTATGGCTGTATTGTTGTATTGTTCTATGGGCTTGGTTGGTATGGATGAGTGTGTCGTGGTGGCTTGGGGTGGTTGTTGGACTTTCTATGGGTGTGTTTGTGTGTCTATGGGCTGTGTTTTATGGCTTTTTGGTAGATTTGTGACTTCTATGTGGATTCTGTTGGGTTCTATGGTGTGTGTGTTTCTAGGGATGGTCTATGGGCTTGTGGGTTGTTTAGCAGCGTTTCTATGGGCTGTGTATGGGCTTTCTATGTGGGCTATGTGTATTTGTTGGTGTATGGTCTAGAGCTGTGTTGTATTTTATTTGTGTTTCTGATATGGGACTATCTATGGGCTGTTTATGGGACTTTCTATGGGGCTGTGTATGGTACTTTCTATGGGGCTGTGTATGGGACTTTCTATGGGGCTGTGTATGGGACTTTCTATGGGGCTGTGTATAGAACTTTCTATGGGGCTGTGTATGGGACTCTGTATGGGTCTGTGTATTGGACTTTCTATGGGGCTGTGTATGGGACTTTCTATGGGGCTGTGCATGGGAATTTCTTTGGGGCTGTGTATGTGAATTTCTATGGGGCTGTGTATGGGACTTTCTTTGGGGCTGTGTATGGGACTTTCTATTGGGCTGTGTATTGGACTTTCTATGGGGCTGTGTATTGGACTCTGTATGGGTCTGTTTATGGGACTTTCTATGGGACTGTGTATGGGATTCTATGGGGCGTGCATGGGACTTTCTTTGGGGTGTGTATGTGAATTTCTATGGGCTGCTGTGTATGTGACTTTCTATGGGGCTGTGTATTGGACTTCTATAGGACTGTCTGTGGAACTATCTATGGGGCTGTCTATGGTAGAAAGTTAACCCTGGTTTATATTCGAGTCAAGCAGTTTCCTAGTTTATCAGTGAAAGTAAGAACCTCGGTTTATATTCGGGGTGGTTTATACTCAAGTATATACGGTATCTTTAAGGCAACATAAGATGCTGTCTATGGCCTAGAAAGCATTAAAAACTCAGCCAAGGACCCTTTTTATCTTGATCAGAGGAATAGCTATTGTTGTTTCTTGGAACAATGTCCAGCTTTTGCTCTGTATTTCAAGAAAAGTGTTTTGATCAGCATTGATATCCCCATTTTAATGCAAACCATAAGAAAAAATGCAAGCATACACACATTTTGGTCTGTTTCCTTATCACATTGTAATATGTCTATTGTAAAGCCCATTAACTTGGAAGATGTTTGTGGGTTCTCCTGTACATGTATGGGGTTGCACTGTTCACTAATCTGCCAGGATGGATCACAAATGGGAGTCACATGTGAGAGTATTGGCCAGAGTTTTTGAGCGTTCCTCACAATACACTACTAATGAGCTTTTTTAGTTCTTTGGTATTTCCCATGAGGTCACTTAAGTTCCACGGAGAGGGAAAATTAAAATAAATAAAATATGAAATGTTTAAAATGCAACAATTCATGGGAATCCAATGATGGACAGTAATTGAAAACACAATGATCTTCTCAAACACTACAATTCAATTGGCTAAATTAAACAATTAGATATTTTGGAAATCACACCCATCGTGAATTTTCAATGAGCTGCACTCTGTAAAGATACGTTTTAATTCCCTACTGATTTTTAATTGGATTATCTATTGCTAGGTTTGTCAGTGAGGATATTGGTCTGTAATTGTCTTGTGTTGTTTTCGTATATTAGTGACAGTTGAGATTAAAGGAAAAATCAGTCAATGAGTCTTTTCACTTGGTGACCACTACTGATATACCACACACAGGGCCTGTCACAGATACAGCAGCCCTCATCTACCACAGAGATTCCATTTGACCTCTAGACCTCTAAAATTTAACCCCACGCTGGCCCCAGTGTATAGTGTTAAAAAATCCTTACCTTACATCTCTGCAGTAAATGGTTCCTCTGCAGTGCTTGTCCAAAGTCCAGAATAGTGAAGAGTAGGAGCCTGTCTCGGGCATGCACGTGGAGCCCGTTACCTCCCCTCCTCTATCCAGATCCATCGCGCGTTGTTTTACTTTTATATTTAATCCTTTAGCTATAGTGTAGTTCCCCCCTCTGCATGGTTTTAAAAAAAGTCAGCAGAAAACTTACTACTGGTGCTTCGGCTACATCAATAGCGACAGCCGTGTCTGTGATTACAGACGTGGCTGCCGGCCAAGCCCCCAATGCAACTTCGTTCAATGCATTGGAGGCTAAGTAAGTTTCTGGGGACATTTTTTTAGAAACAAACCATGTGTTTAGGGTGGACATACCCTTTAAAGGACCTGTCACTCTAATGTGTCTGATATGTGTAAAAAAACAAAAAAACAACTACTGCCACTGAAAAGATTAAAGAATTAAGAATTTTGAGATTTCTAAGGTAAATCATTTTAAGGACATGTATAGCCTTTTTTTTTACTCACTTTGATCTTCTTCTACTTTAAGTTGTCCTTTTCCCCTGTTTTTAAAAAATTGTAGATTTCATCTACCTTTCATGTCTTAAGCTGGTACAAACATCAGCAATATAGGGCCAATCCCATCTGTACCGATAGGATTGGTCCTACTGTATATTTCTAATGTGTGTGTAGCACATTTTAAAGATGACACAGAGAATTTGCAGATTGGTACAGGGTTTATCCAGCTTTACTTCCTCATCAAGGAATGAGTCTCATCGCATTCTATTGTCAGAAATATTTTGTTATCTCACAACTCAAACTTAACCCATCTGTAATGGGTTAGCATGATTTTAACATGGATTTTTCTGCCCTGGGCCACTGAACACTCCTCCAATAAACTTTCCAAAGATAATGTACATAACAAGTGATGTGTATAAAGAGGAATTAATAGGGTGTTGATGAAAGAGTTTTGTGATACAATATATCAGGAAGAATGAGACATCATATTCCTTTTTAAATATAGGAATTAATTACATTTAAGTGATTTTTCCTTCATTCCATAAAATCTTGTCCTGTTCTATAACAAGTTCTCGACCTTAAGAGATCCTGAATTATATTCACCAACACGGACAATATGATTACTTCCATTAGGGAACAGCTGCCAGTTCACAATGTCGAAACTTAGAGGAGCATCTCCATTCTCATCGAAATATATTCTCTCTCCTCCATGTTGGTAAAGTTAACTCCTCTGATATAATGTAAAAGCTGGGGGAAATGTTGTACAAAGAGACAGAACAGATGAAAAGCTTACCTTCAATATTCAATGTTATATGCTGAGCGATAAATGAATGAATTCTTACATTTGATACAGTCCCCCATAGGCGACTAATGAATAAGCTAAGGTCTGTTGGTCTGGGGAGTCCATTTGTACATGGATAGAAAAATTGGTTAAGGAATAGGATGCAGAGAGTAGTTGTTAATGGGGCTTCATCATGGACTAAAGTGCTAAGTGGGGGTGCCACAGGGTTCTGTGTGTTGGGCCGCTTCTATTTTTATATTTATTAATGATTGGAAGTGGGTATTGTCAGCAAGGTTTCTGTGTTTGCCGACGACCACAAAACTTGTCGACCATTAAAAACTTCAGAGGATGTGCAATCGTTGCAAGGGGATCTAGATAGATTATCACATTGGGCTGCTAAGTGGCAGATGAAATTCAATGTTGATAAATGTAAGGTGAGCATTTTGGACTTAAAAATACTTGTGCTACTTATACTATAAATGGCTCTGTGTAAGTGAATCCCTGTTGGAAAGGGATCTTGGAGTTTTGGGGATAACAAACTTAAAGGTAGCAAGCAGTGCCAGGCGGCAACAGCCAGAGCCAGCATGGTATTGTCTTGTATAAAGCGAGGTATGGATTCAAGGGAGGAAAATGTAATTTCCCTCTTTACAAAGCATGGTAAGGCCTCATTTGGAATATGCAGTGCAATTTTGGAATCCTGTGTACAAAAAGGACACTTTGAAATGGAAAGGGTTCAGAGAAGGGCAACTAAATTAATAAGGGGATTGGGGGAGCTTGAATATGAAGAGAGACTGGAAAAGTTACAATTATGTACGCTGGAGAGAAAAGGCGCTTGCGTGGGGATATGATTACGTGTATAAAACATTAACGGGCCATACAATAACAATATCTGGGGCATTGTTCACCAATAGAACATGTCAAAGGACACGAGGACATCCCTTAAGACTTGAAGAAAAAGGTTTAGGCTTCAAGCTCGGAAAGGGTTTTTCACTGTGAGAACGGTAAAGCTATGGAACGGTCTTCCAGTGGACATTGTTATGGCAGGTCATTGGTCATTTTCAAAAAAAAGCTGGATGAGTTTCTGCAAACAAGGAATGTTACAAGTTACTGGTATTGATACATAAAGTAGAGTTGATCCAGGGAAATTTCCGATTGCCACTTGGAGTCAGGAGAGGAATTTTTTCTTGACTCCAAGTGGGGGTTTTTGCCTTCCTCTGGATCAACAGTTAGGCAGGAAATGAGGATATTGCTAGATGGGTTGGACTGGTTGGACGTATGTCTTTATTCAACCTCAAGTACTATACTATACAACTATAGTTGCATGGTTACTATGCAATTATAGGTTAAATTACTTGGTTGAGGACATTTATAGCTAAAGTTATTTTTTGACTGGACATGCCCTTGAGGTTAATTCAAGATTTTTGCCCTTTAGTTCATTAATGCAATGTTCATATTTGAGAATTACATATATATTACCTGCCAAGGCTGGTGATTATAAATATTGGCACATGATCCATTTTGAATGGTCCTTTTCCTGTAACACAGGTGTTCATCTGGTGCAAAGCATGAGCTATGGCAAAAACTGGATATGGACTTTGTATGTAAATTTAAAGTTGTAAACATCATAAATAGGGATCAATAGTGTCCAGTCTTCCTTTCCTGTGCACAAGCAATGTCTTTGTTAAGAACAGGTGAAGATGTATTATTGTATAGATCCTGTCCGGGCCAAACACAGTGAAAAGCATTCTCCCAAAATGTCTTCATGAAAATATCATCTGGATATATGGAAGGATGGATGCTGTAAAGAAATTCCTTTAATCCCGGGATTTTACCACTTGGTATTGATAGTGCAAGGCTTCCATTCAATGTTATTAGAATTTCTTTCCTAGGGAAGTCAGAAGTAATGGACCAGCCAGTAGTACTTATCCACACTTTGTTAGTGATATTGCGAAAAGACGCCTCTTCCATTAAAGATACAAGGTTTTCTATAGTACAATATACAATGATCACTCTTGCACTAGATTTCTTGATGACATCTATTATACGGAATACAGCCTCTATGGAGCTGACTACAGGAAGTATCTCTTGAAATGCAATGCATCCACCACTGGTTTCAATTTCTTTTATTAATTCTCGAGTTCCAGCCCTGCTAAAGTCATTGTCAGAAAATATAATACCCACCCATGTCCAGTTAAAGTATTTAACCAACCGATTAATAGCAAAACCTTCAATATACTTCTAGGGGCTGGGTATGGGAATTTCTATGGGACTTTCTATGGGACTGTGTATGGGACTTTCTATGGGGCTGTGTATTGGACGTTCTATGGGGCTGTGTATTGGACTTTCTATGGGGCTGTGTATTGGACTTTCTATGAAGCTGTATATGGGACTTTCTATGGGGCTTTTTGTGGGACTTTCTGGGGTGTGCTGTTGGGACTTTCTATGGGGCTGTGTATGGGACTTTCTAGGTGGCTGTGTATTGGACTTTCTACGGGGCTGTGCATTGGACTTTCTACGGGGCTGTGTATGGGACTTTCTATGGGGCTGTGTATGGGACTTTCTATGGGACTGTGTATTGGACTTTCTGGACTGTATATTGGACTTCATGGTGCTTTGTATTAGACTTTCTAGGGACTGTGTATGGGACTTTCTATGGGGCTGTGTATGGAACTTTCTGGGGATGTATATGGGAGTTCTATGGGTGTGTATGGGACTTTCTATGGGAGTGTATGGGACTTTCTATGGACTGTGTATGGGACTTTCTATGGGGTGTGTATGGGAGATCTCTATGGGGCTGTGTTGGGAATTTCTATGGGGCTGTGTATGGGACTATCTATGGGTGTGATGGACTTTCTATGGGGTGTGTATCAGGCTTTTTTCTTAGGCAATTGTTGTCCTGCTCACTCAGATAGCCAGACTGCAAAGTCAAGGACAAAAAATGATCTTTAAGTGTTCAGGCTGCACAGAAAGGTATGTAGGGCACATTTGTGTATGGGGCTTTCTATTAGGCTGTGTATGGGACTTTCTAGGACTGTGTATGGGGCTTTCTATGGGGCTGTGTATGGGACTTTCTATGGGACTGTATATGGGACTTTCTATGGGGCTGTGTATGGGGCTTTTCTATGGGGCTGTGTATGGGACTTTCTATGGGACTGTGTATTGGACTTTCTTGGGGCTGTGTATGGGACTTTCTATGAGACTGTGTATGGGACTTTCTATGGGACTGTGTATGAGACTTTCTATGGGACTGTGTATGGGACTTTCTATGGAGCTGTGTATGGGACTTTCTATGGGCGTGTTATGGGACTTTCTATGGGACTGTTATTGGACTTTCTATGGGACGGTATGGGACTTTCTGGAGCTGTGTATGGGAATTTCTATGGGACTGTGTATGAGACTTTCTATGGGATGTTGGGACTTTCTATGGAGCTGTGTATGGGACTTTCTATGGAGCTGTGTATGGACTTTCTATGGGGCTGTGTATGGGACTTTCTATGGGGCTGTGTATGGTACTTTCTATGGGGCTGTGTATGGGACTATCTATGAGCTGTGTATGGGACTTTCTATGGGGCTGTGTATGGGACTATCTATGGGGCTGTTTATGGGACTTTCTATGGGGCTGTGTATGGTACTTTCTATGGGGCTGTGTATGGGACTCTATGGGCTGTGTATGGGACTTTCTATGGGGCTGTGTATAGAACTTTCTATGGGGCTGTGTATGGGACTCTGTATGGGTCTGTGTATTGGACTTTCTATGGGGCTGTGTATGGGACTTTCTATGGGGCTGTGCATGGGACTTTCTTTGGGGCTGTGTATGTGAATTTCTATGGGGCTGTGTATGGGACTTTCTATGGGGCTGTGTATGGGACTTTCTATGGGCTGTGTATTGGACTTTCTATGGGGCTGTGTATTGGACTCTGTATGGGTCTGTTTATGGGACTTTCTATGGGACTGTGTATGGGACTTTCTATGGGGCTGTGCATGGGACTTTCTTGGGGCTGTGTATGTGAATTTCTATGGGGCTGTGTATGTGACTTTCTATGGGGCTGTGTATTGGACTTTCTATAGGACTGTCTGTGGAACTATCTATGGGGTGTCTATGGTAGAAAGTTAACCCTCTGTTTATATTCGAGTCAAGCAGTTTTCCTAGTTTATCAGTTGAAAGTAAGAACCTCGGTTTATATTCGGGGTGGTTTATACTCAAGTAATACGGTATCTTTAAGGCAACATAAGATGCTGTCTATGGCCTAGAAAGCATTAAAAACTCAGCCAAGGACCCTTTTTATCTTGATCAGAGGAATAGTATTGTGTTTCTTTGGAACAATGTCCAGCTTTTGCTCTGTATTTCAAGAAAAGTGTTTTGATCAGCATTGATATCCCCATTTTAATGCAAACCATAAGAAAAAATGCAAGCATACACACATTTTGGTCTGTTTCCTTATCACATTGTAATATGTCTATTGTAAAGCCCATTAACTTGTAAGTGTTTGTTGGGTTCTCCTGTACATGTATGGGGTTGCACTGTTCACTAATCTGCCAGGATGGATCACAAATGGGAGTCACATGTGAGAGTATGGCCAGAGTTTTTGAGCGTTCCTCACAATACACTACTAATGAGCTTTTTTAGTTCTTTGGTATTTCCCATGAGGTCACTTAAGTTCCACGGAGAGGGAAAATTAAAATACATAAAATATGAAATGTTTAAAATGCAACAATTCATGGGGAATCCATTGATGGACAGTAATTGAAAACACAATGATCATTCTCAAACACTACAATTCAATTGGCTAAATTAAACAATTAGATATTTTGGTAAATCACACGCCCATGTGAACTTTTCAATGAGCTGCACTCTGTAAAGATACGTTTTAATTCCCTACTGATTTTTAATTGGATTATCTATTGCTAGGTTTGTCAGTGAGGATATTGGTCTGTAATTGTCTTGTGTTGTTTTCTGTATATTAGTGACAGTTGAGATTAAAGGAAATATCAGTCAATGAGTCTTTTCACTTGGTGACCACTACTGATATACACACACAGGGGCCTGTACGATACAGCAGCCTCATCTACCACAGAGATTCCATTTGACCTCTAGACCTCTAAAATTAACCCCACGCTGGCCCCAGTGTTATAGTGTTAAAAAATCCTTACCTTACATCTCGCAGTAAATGGTTCCTCTGCAGTGCTTGTCCAAAGTCCGAATAGTGAAGAGTAGGAGCCTGTCTCGGGCATGCACTGTGGAGCCCGTTACCCTCCCTCCCTCTATCCAGATCCATCGCGCTGTTTGTTTACTTTTATATTTAATCCTTTAGCTATAGTGTAGTTCCCCCCCTCTGCATGGTTTTAAAAAAAGTCAGCAGAAACTTACTTACTGGTGCCTTCGGCTACATCAATAGCCGACAGCCGTGTCTGTGATTACAGACGTGGTGCCGGCCAAGCCCCCAATGAACTTCGTTCAATGCATTGGAGGCAAGTAAGTTTCTGGGGACATTTTTTTAGAAACAAACCATGTGTTTAGGGTGGACATACCTTTAAAGGACCTGTCACTCTAATGTGTGTCTGATAGTGTAAAAAAACAAAAAACAACTACTGCCACTGAAAAGATTAAAGAATTAAGAATTTTGAGATTTCTAAGGTAAATCATTTTAAGGACATGTATAGCCTTTTTTTTTACTCACTTTGTATCTTTCTTCTACCTTAAAGTTGTCCTTTCCCCTGTTTTTTAAAAATTGTAGATTTCATCTACCTTTCATGTCTTAAGCTGGGTACAAACATCAGAATATAGGGCCAATCCCATCTGTACCGATAGGATTGGTCCTACTGTATATTTCTAATGTGTGTGTAGTCACATCTTTTAAAGATGACACAGAGAATCTTGCAGATTGGTACAGGGTTTATCCAGCTTTACTTCCTCATCAAGGAATGAGTCTCATCGCATTTCTATTGTCAGAAATATTTTGTTATCTCACAACTCAAACTTAACCTATCTGTAATGGGTTAGCATGATTTTAACATGGATTTTTCTGCCCTGTGCCCCACTGAACACTCCTCCAATAAACTTTCCAAAGATATGTACATAACAAGTGATGTGTATAAAGAGGAATTAATAGGGTGGTGTTATGAAAGAGTTTTGTATACAAATATCAGGAAAGAATGAGACATCATATTCCTTTAAATATAGGAATTAATTACATTTAAGTGATTTTTTCCTTCATTCCATAAAATCTTGTCCTGTTCATAACAAGTTCTCGACCTTTAAGAGATCCTGAATTATATTCACCAACACGGACATACTGATTACTTCCATTAGGGAACAGCTGCCAGTTCACAATGTCGAAACTTAGAGGAGCATCTCCATTCTCATCGAAATATATTCTCTCTCCTCCAGTGTTGGTAAAGTTAACTCCTCTGATATAATGTAAAAGCTGGGGGAAAGTTTGTACAAAGAGACAGACAAGATGAAAAGCTTACCTTCAATATTCAATGTTATATGCTGAGCGATAAATGAATGAATTCTTACATTTGATACAGTCCCCCATAGGCGACTAATGAATAAGCTAAGGTCTGTTGGTCTGGGGAGTCCCATTTGTACATGGATAGAAAAATTGGTTAAGGAATAGGATGCAGAGAGTAGTTGTTAATGGGGCTTCATCATTATGGACAAGTGCTAAGTGGGGTGCACAGGGTCTTGTGTTGGGGCCGCTTCTATTTAATCTATTTTATATGATTTGGAAGGGGTATTGTCAGCAAGGTTTCTGTGTTTGCCGACGACACAAAACTTGTTCGACCATTAAAAACTTCAGAGGATGTGCAATCGTTGCAAGGGGATCTAGATAGATTATCACATTGGGCTGCTAAGTGGCAGATGAAATTCAATGTTGATAAATGTAAGGTGATGCATTTTGGACTTAAAAATACTTGTGCTACTTATACTATAAATGGCTCTGTGTTAAGTGAATCCCTGTTGGAAAGGGATCTTGGAGTTTTGGTGGATAACAACTTAAAGGTAGCAAGCAGTGCCCGGCGGCAACAGCCAGAGCCAGCATGGTATTGTCTTGTATAAAGCGAGGTATGGATTCAAGGGAGGAAAATGTAATTTTCCCTCTTACAAAGCATTGGTAAGGCCTCATTTGGAATATGCAGTGCAATTTTGGAATCCTGTGTACAAAAAGGACATCTTTGAAATGGAAAGGGTTCAGAGAAGGGCAACTAAATTAATAAGGGGATTGGGGAGCTTGAATATGAAGAGAGACTGGAAAAGTTACAATTGTACGCTGGAGAAAAGGCGCTTGCGTGGGGATATATTACTGTGTATAAATACATTAACGGCCATACAATAAACTATCTGGGGCATTGTTCACCAATAGAACATGTCAAAGGACACGAGGACATCCCTTAAGACTTGAAGAAAAAAGGTTTAGGCTTAAGCTCGGAAAGGGTTTTTCACTGTGAGAACGGTAAAGCTATGGAACGGTCTTCCAGTGGACATGTTATGGCAGGTTCATTGGTCATTTTCAAAAAAAAGTGGATGAGTTTCTGCAAACAAGGAATGTTACAAGTTACTGGTTGATACATAAAGTAGAGTTGATCCAGGGAAATTTCCGATTGCCACTTGGAGTCAGGAAGGAATTTTTCTTGACTCCAAGGTTTTTGCCTTCCTCTGGATCAACAGTTAGGCAGGAAATGAGGATATTGCTAGATGGGTTGGACTGGATGGACGTAGTCTTTATTCAACCTCAAGTACTATACTATACAACTATAGTTGCATGGTTACTATGCAATTATAGGTTAAATTACTTGGTTGAGGACATTTATAGCTAAAGTTATTTTTTGACTGGACATGCCCTTTGAGGTTAATTCAAGATTTTTTGCCCTTTAGTTCATTAATGCAATGTTCATATTTGAGAATTACATATATATTACCTGCCAAGGCTGGTGATTATAAATATTGGCACATGATCCATTTTTGAATGGTCCTTTTCCTGTAACACAGGTGTTCATCTGGTGCAAAGCATGAGCTATGGCAAAAACTGCATTATGGACTTTGTATGTAAATTTAAAGTTGTAAACATCATAAATATTGGGATCAATAGTGTCCAGTCTCTCCTTTCCTGTGCACAAGCAATGTCTTGTTAAGAACAGGTGAAGATGTATTATTGTATAGATCCTGTCCGGGCCAAACACAGTGAAAAGCATTCTCCCAAAATGTTTCATGAAATATCATCTGGATATATGGAAGGATGGATGCTGTAAAGAATTCCTTTAATCCGGGATTTACCACTTGGTATTGATAGTGCAAGGCTTCCATTAATGTTATTAGAATTTCTTTCCTAGGGAAGTCAGAAGTAATGGACCAGCCAGTAGTACTTATCCACACTTTGTTAGTGATATTGCGAAAAGACGCCTCTTCCATTAAAGAACAAGGTTTTCTATAGGACAATATAATGATCACTCTTGCACTAGATTTCTTGATGATCTATTTACGGAATACAGCCTCTATGGAGCTGACTACAGGAAGTATCTTGAAATGCAATGCATCCACCACTGGTTTCAATTTCTTTTATTAATTCTCGAGTTCCAGCCCTGCTAAAGTCATTGTCAGAAAATATAATACCCACCCATGTC